>CM076668.1:12749541-12800443 GCA_038496675.1 Rachycentron canadum
GCTTTGGAGGGGGGGGGGTGGGGGGGTGGGGGGAGAGAAAGAGAGATTGAGTGAGAGAAAGAGAGCGGGGGTGAAATTTTTCCCCTCTGCTTCCCCCAATTTTCTCCCACCTCTCTCGTCCACCACTGCCTTGCCGGGTTCTAGCAACATCTGGCACTGTTTATCACCTGGCCTGCCAGTTTAGGCGGGGGGGGGACAGGCTGAGAGAGGAACACACGGTGCCAACCTGGGGGTCAACAGATCATTCTGCTTTCTATTTCTATCATTTTGGCCATCACGTCTGTCATTGTATGATAAAGTAATTGTGGAAATCCGGACACGCAGCAAAATTATTAAAGTCAGAATCGCTTAAAAAACTAAATTCTGATGAGACAAATAAGGAAAACTATAGACAAGCACAAATAGTAGGTCAAGTGCAGTCGGCAAGAGTGATACAAACAACAAATGTGGACAGAAATAAACATGGATTAGATGTTCACAGCAGACAGCTTCAGTAATAGTGCTCCTGTTCACCTTCCTTTTCTCTTCCAAATACGTTTTATTAACTTGGGTTTGTTTAAAACAATAATTGTCTGCCTGCTCTTTCCCCATCAGAAATCCTTTTCTCTACGCCCCCTCGGTTCACTGATCTCAGCAAGGTAAATGTGCCTTGCAGAGTTTTCCCAGAAACAAATAAAAATTGTGTTTAAGTCCGACGTTTCTCAACTAAATACCTTGGCGCATTGCGGACAAACATTTTAAATGTACTTCTTTCCTCATTGATCTCTTTAAATTTTTGTACATTTTTTAAATCACGCACCGTTAATTCTGAGACCGCTACTGTGCGGTCTTCTCCGCTGCAGAGACCTCTCTGCGCTGACAAAGTCTGTCAATCGATAGAATAGCCTGAGACGAGAAGCAGGAATGTACATCATGTCTGGGGACCCGCTCATAAAACTGCTCCAAACAACTACTAATGTTCATTAACTCCATAAGGTTCAGTGTAATTATGACCAGTAGAAATTATAGCAACAACTTTAAGAATAAGAGGTGACCAAAATGATCTGGGATGGGCCGAGAAGGTGAATTTTCCTTCACATTTAACCCAAATATGTGTAAAATATTATGCATACGTATAAAACTGAAAATTAAATTACCCAATTCATTTGAAAGGGATCTGATAGCAAGACTTTTCTTCGAGCCTGGCACCAGAAAGTGACAGACGGAGGGAGAATATAGGGGAAGGACAGAGTTTGTGGGACAATGAGGCCCATTGATACGGTGGAGACAGGACAGGGTGCCTCCAGCACGCTGAGAACGGCTGACGGTGCACAGAGGCACAATGATTACAGTCTGAATTACAAATGGCTAAAACAGAGCCGTGGTCCTGCAGAAGCCACAGCATCAGGAGAGACCTTGTCCAGATAGGACTTTAAAACCCCACTATAAACGTCTTCCGTTCCCTTTGCCCTTTGTTATTAAACACAGTGTCCAAACTGCCAGGGACAGCTTTTACTCACGTGTAGGTGAGGTGCTTTTCATCCTTTTATCATGTTACAAGAGGTTCAAATACTCCTCTACCTGCATTTTAACAAAGGGAATCTAACAAATTTATCTCATTAGTGGATTTGACATTAAAAGAAATTCAATGCATACAGCATACAGAGCTGCTTCCACTGATATGAGGTGCTGTTTAATTCCGCTTGGAACATGAATGGCACAAAATAACAAAGCTTTAAGAGGTCAAACCACAAAATCCCACAAAGAAATCAAGTCTGTTCCTGTCCCCTTTTTTCCCCCTCTCACTCTTTTCCATTTAAACTCAAAAGGAACTCCACTGTTAAAGATAACGTTTGTTGCACCACAATCGTTTTTCCACACTCTGCAGCTCCTGCATACACAGAGGTGGATCCCTCTCAGTCATGCAAGTTTGTAGCTGTAAAAGACATTAGAACAAGTTCTTGACGCCATCTACGGAGACCCAAGTGAAACTGCACCCGGGTCAGTAATAACACGCTGATTTCTTCCATCATGACAAGGGCAGATTCATAAGTGAACATTGATTTATCCTATAAAAATGTTATGAAACATTTCTCTTGCTAATTGTTTGTCCTGAATTTGCAATATATATATTCAATACAAGTTTTCAAATCCTTCCCTGGGCTTTGAGTTTTCATTTAATGGGTACATTTGTATTTCAATTCTTCGGATGGACCCTCAACCTCTAACTAATCCCGACCCTGACTCTCAACTAAACCTGCACCTCGCCGACATTCCTTTCTGTCTCACCGGGCCCAGGTAATGACTAATGCAGGGATACGTGGTGTACCTGTCTGTATGTGCAGATGATGATCTCTCTCAGATGGTAGTGCATGGGGGTCATGGTCTCGCTGACAGAGTCCAGTGCCATGTCCACTTCCCTCTTCATCTTGTGACCGTCGGGGAGCAGGCGAACCAGCTGCATCACGACCTGGTCAGAAAAAACAAGAGACTCGTTATGCTTCCGGTCAAAGGTTGAAGAAGAAATCTTTCCAAACTTGTGACAAGAAATTTAAAAAGCAGGTCTAACTCTGGTACATTTGCCCCCCACCTTCAGATGGCTGTATGCAATTTCTAATTTAGCAGAAGAAGAGGCAAGCCCTTCAAAATTTACAACAAAAACCTGTTTTCCAGGGTTTTGTTTTTTTTGTCTGGCATTTTAGAATCGAAATTTCAATTCAACATTAAAAAAAAATCTATTAAAGCTTCATTTTCTTTGCTTTCATTCTACTTTTTTTTTTTTTATTTCTATGATTGACAAAACCACAAGTACAGTTTAGCAGCTGTTCAGGCGCTTTCAAGTTACACCACACAATCTTCTTAGCAGATGATTTTAGTCAACTTGTCAAATATAGAAGATGTTAACAAACAAAGATAAACTCATATCCATTTAGTTGACTTAAGAGCTTTCAATCACATAACACACTCTTTCTTGTGGTGACACAGTGTCATGTATGTATAGACAATGAAAATACAACCAAGAATTTGTGTTTTTATGTTTCACGTCGTACGTTTTAGTCAGTGTTTTTAAAGGTCTGGGTAAAGAGTTATTTATGCGTATGAAATGTCTGCTGTAGATAATCTTGCCTTGGTCTAAAAAACAGCAGCACCATGACAAAATATATGTTGTTGTACCATTCAATTCGTATAAATACTGCAAGATCCAATTAAAACAACCAGGCAACTCTCCAACCCGTGAACTCGGATGATAACGCTTCTTTGTGCAACACTCAGATGACCTTATGAGAAATGGTGTCAGTGTCAGTCCTGACCTAAATGAAATATGGGTGCAAGTGTGTGTCAGCATGTTCATCTACAGTGTCGGCCTCAGTGAGAGGGTGAATGTTTCCATCAGCTCATCTGTGTGATATAAAGCCACAACACCGCACAGCGATCAGATGTAACCCAGATTACTAAACTGTAGCTGGTTTACTTCAGTTACTAATAATAAGACTAAGCAAGAGGCAGAGAGGCAGGGGGGAAACCAGACAGCAGGGTCAGAGAACAGGACAGGCCTGCAGGCAAAACCCCATTTTGCTCATGCAATGTGTCAGGCAAACACACAATCTGTGTCAGTTTGTATAAAACGTCTGCATATTGCTTCCTTCAGATTTCTCGTTTTCCTGTTACGAATCCTACTGACAGTGGCAAACCTGACACGCCTTTTAACGCTGACTTTACACAATATGTTTCTTTAAATTGTTTGTTTACACCACCAATACCATTACTGTGATAACATTTTGGACTTAATTTTGAACAAAATTAGCAAAAAGACAATTTTCCTATCTATAACTAAAGCTTTTCATTTATGTTGCGTGCACCTTAACTTTATATGGTCAAAAAGCACTGGCTGGTGTTTTAGCATGCTTTCCTAGATCTTTAAGTATACACAAGGATTAAAGGTCAAAGTTGATCTGGAGCTAACTGAATCTTTTTTTTTGGGCCACATGGGGGCAGAATAAACAACATGTGAACACTACTTTTAATTTGATATCACACTTCCTGCAGTTATGGAGCAACACTGGCATTCATTTGGTGCTTGTGGCCACCTGGTGAACGCAAGGCCAATATTCACCCTTCTTTCAGCTCTGTTTTTGGTCTCTACCAACTCCTAAGGGACATATCCAGCTCTTGAGTTTCTAAATGCTCCACTATGTCCACCAGCTAAATGCTAAAGCTGCTGAGTGAGTAGGAAATGTAGAAAGAGCTTAATCTTTCTAAGGAGAAGCTGCAAATTTGGGCAACGATTCTCCAGTCACTTTGTTCAAATTGTCACATTGTTATTATAAAAACATAAATTACAGCCACTTTAACAGAACCTAATTGCTTCATATACCTGGACCAGGAATTTCCCTATCACCCAAAGATTATGTAACACCACACCAGGTCCTCCATCATATAACGCTTTGGACCACACAGTCATAGCGACACCTTTTTTGCCAGATAAGGCAACAGGGGACAGCAACATCACACTTCCTTTGGCAGCTAAGGTTTCCGTGGCGACTGCTCTGTGTATCCCAGAAACTCTGGTGGCCGCACTGCTGCGACTGGCATGCAACATTGTGTGCCTGCAGATTACAGGCTCTCTCTCTCTCCCTCTCTCTCTCTCTGTGTTTACAGTGCCAAGGACACAACCAGCAGGTTCTAACCACTCGTTCATTGTTTGCTGCTCTGAATCAAGAAAAAAAAAAAAAAAACAACACACACACACACACACACACACACGCACACACACACACACACACACACAGTGGCTCTAATTCACAGCTTCTATTCAGAGCAGAGGAGAAAAGCTTTGGCTTCTGGCTTTGTCCGGCCAAAGCTTTCAATCACAGGTGCAGATTCAGAGGTTAGAAAACAAACATTACCCCTTCAATATGCAGTTGTATAGCACGCAGTTAGAGTTTGTTTAGGGGAACTGCTGGAGTGACTCATGAAAGGGGTCACACAAATCTGAATGTAGCTGAAATCAACAAAGCCCCTGCCGCAGATGTTTGGAAAGCCCCTCAAACATCTCCTGCATTGACGTTATGTTGTGTGGTATCATACAATGTATAAAAGTGTAATGCAACTCAAAAACACAAAAATAATAATAGCAACTCAACAGTAAACCCGAAATATAACATAAAAAAAACAAGCTGACGAGCTGAAGTGCAGCAGGCTGTGCTAAATAGATTCAAGACATTGTTTACATTTATTTGTTTGACCCTGTCAAAATGTGTGATGTGTGACTGTTAGATTATTAGCGCCAACACCCAGAATGTAAAATTTCCCCAAAATGTGTCTTGTATTTTCTCTCAATAGTTTCTAATAATTTTCTCTCAATAGTCTCTCCAATGAAAACTGAACTAATCATAATGAAGATTAGAATCATCTTCAAGTCATATTTTCAAACATCTTAAGTGTCCAAAACTAGTCAGTTTACTCTGATGTATGACAAAGAAAAGCATCAATCCTCATAGTTATGATTAGAAACTTTAACCCTGACCAGCAAATATTTTGCTTAAAAAAATGACTAAAAATTATTGTTATAATTTTTAGAATTACTATTATAATTTAAAAACTAAATATTTGCTGATTCATTTTCTCCTGACTAAACTGACTAATTGCTGTATTCCACTTACAATGGAATTTAAAAAATGAACCAAGTAAATTGTAATCAAATTTTTACAAGCTGGGGAAGACAATGGTTTGTTTGCTTCAAGTGTTAAGTTTACATACCTCAAACTCTCCTTTTGTGTACTTGGCATCAGGGACACTTACAATCTCATCATCTGTGCACTCTGGAAACCCCTGTGAGTGGAAGACGCCAGTTAACAGCGTAGACACATTTTTAGGTAAAATGGCATTAAGATACAAGGGCGAGGGTCTAAGAGAACATCCAGAAAACTCCAGGAAGTGTCTTACATTAAAGTGCCAGAGAGTCAGAATAGCGACGACCATGGCAGTCGTGGTCCTGCCTTTGCCATTGGAGCAGTTAAAAACAAAGGCTGAGTGGGAGTCCTCCGCCAAAGTGCTCTTCATTGCCTCCAGCAGCTTATCAAAGTCCTGAGAACAAGAACACACACACACACACATAGTTCATGCCTAAAAATAGACACTAAAGCTCTACCACAATACCTTTTTATTAGACCTACATTTGTTTACATTATTTATTTATCATTAAATTGTATAACAACATATCAATATCATATTTCATATGTTTTTAAAGGAGATTCCTAATTGCCAAATATTAGTATATGAGCCCATATCATACTTGTTAGTGCTTAATCAGATTGCTTTAACCTCAAACAACTTTCATTTTATATTATTACTTCACATTCAGACAAATATTTAACAGGAATTTGTAAGATTAAAGAATAATAATGAATAAAATGACAAAATACAACTCGAGTTGTTGAGAAAAAGAGTAAAATAGTTATTTGACATGTTCCTTGTATCTCTAAATGCTGAAAAGTTCAGTATGACAGTAACAGTCCACCACTAGAGGGAGCATGGTGTTTAATTATTGGCACCTCTCTACATTACAGATACCATAGGAGCCTAGAGGGTATTTCTGCGCCTCATGCCTGCATGTTTATGAGTGGTTATGTACCCCCTCGCATCATTACCTCCTCCCTAGGAGCGCCGCAGTCCGGCAGAGGGATACGTTTGTAGACGAGGCCCTGGTGGGAGCTTTCATGCTGGTTGAAGATCTCCTGGACGGTCAGGCAGCTTTTAAACATCTTCATCTGCTTCTCTTGCTCCAGCGTCACCTCCAGCCACTTCTGAGCCTGCAGGATTGCCTCCTTCAGAGATGTCTCCAGTTTCTACAGGCCAGAGGCAGACAAGAGCACTTTCACTTCAGTTGTTTCAAACTGAGCTAAAGCTTGAAATGATAAAACTAGTGACTGATCCTTAATCTGATTGGATCAGCCCTAGATAACAGCATAAAATGCATCACTTTAATTCTACCTCTATTAGCTGTGGGTCAGATGATGGGATGGGAATCTGCTGGTCCACGCATGAGGGCTCCCTCGGTGTAAAAATCTGGCCATTTCCTTCTAACACCAGCTCGTCCTGCAGGTTTACCCACAACACGTGGCTATGCTTCCTCTTCTCATCCGTCAGATGGGCTAAAATTGCTCCGGCAGCCTGCACACAGACAGTTTACGATTAGACGACAAGGAGCTGGAAGTCCGGCTCAGGCATCCTGAGGTGGGCGTGCGAGTCCCCACAACATCATCATGAGTCATTCTTGGGTGCTCTCATAAATATTCATGACTTCAGGGACACATATTGGTGAAAATTGGACATTAAAATCTGTGATAATGGGGATGTGCAAAATCTGTCTTTAAGAAATGATATTAAAATTTTAATTATTATATTCTCTTGTATTCACTTGTATTCTTGTATTCTTTAATAAGCTTTTAATATGCACAAAAAAATTACTCCTTTGTGAAACAAATACACCCTCTCTAGTTAAAAGAGGCAGCACATCAGTGCAAAGCTATCATCCACTTTTCAATTTCTTCAATTTTCATGTTTGGGGTTTATGTGATTAACTATTGACACAGAATAAATAAGAGCTCTTGTCTTGATTCGATGACAGTGTGAGGGAATGTGCTGCACCTCTGATGTTGGCTGAGCCACTCCATAAACAGGCATCTTGGGCACTCGTCTGAAGTTGATCGCCTTCATCTCCTTCACTGTGCTGAGCACATCAGGAGCCAAGTACTCATCAGCAACCTGCGAAGACACACATTTCACACGCCAAAGATGAGGCGCTTAGAAGAAGGGATGATATCGTGACTGTGTGAAAAGACGAAGGCAGATCTGAGAAAGAAAATCATTCTAAAAAAAATCATTGACATCATGTGGCAAGATTTATCAGTAAACAAGCAGCATATGCATAGGCACAGAGACTATATCGGTGTCCTGCACGACATGGTTTTGGTTTCACATTACGGACACAGATATAATCAAAAGTCTACAGACCACAGAATCAGCCTTCTGCGTCTGACTTCCTCACCAGGATGCGGGCTCCCCTGGTGATCAGCTCGGCCGGGGCTGACAGCTCTGATAGGTCCATGCAGGCCAGCAGCCTGTACAGCCACGTGTGGCAGCACATCCACTGGCTGAAGTTGGACACAAAGGCAAGAGGATACTGCAAAATGCAACAGCACAGTTACAACTCAGATTATGGGATTTACTTCCATTTGTGTCCATGAAGAAATGTAGTCATTTAAAACATCACCTGTTCATGAAGGTATGCGTTAAATACAATCAAGTAGAAGTAGCGCTCCAAACTCTGCATGGTTCTGTTGAGAAAGTAGTCTTTCGTACTGCTTCCCTACGGAACAAACAAGAGCCTCAATATCTGCCCATAGCAGCAGCTCATATTTCTGACAGGTGTGCTTTTAAGATCCCACTGATTTCCTGACACACGGGATAATTACACCAAAAACTTGACTGCATTACTTAAGTCCTCCATCAGCTCGAGGGCCCACGCTGATGAGGACTGTTCACGTATCATCATTATCCTCTGACTGCGGTCTCACCCGTGCTTTATTTAGCAAAGAATAAACTGAGCGGCGGAAGACTTCGGAGCCAGTTGCGGCACAAGGTGCTGCCTGCTTAGACAAATTGCAGGTTTCTGCCATCACGTCACACTAACCTGAATCTGATAATCTTCTCCGATCCCTTCCAGCTTACTCTTGTTCTCATATATCGCTTCTTTTATGTTGTGCATTTCTGAGCACAGGCCAATAGCTTGGTCAACCTTTCAAATGAAAAGAAGATAATATCAACCTCAGCAGTTCCCCCCAAAAAATGAACACATATACAAATACTTTGTATTGAACAGTAAATAACTATGCTATGATGTATTAAATTGTGTAGTTGAGGAAGTACAGATTATCTATACTATTAATTTTTAATCTCAAAACAAATGTTATGATTGTGTAAATATGTTTGGGTAATTGCTTTACCTCTTCCATGACCTGCTGTCCATTAGGCAGCTTGTTGATCAGAGACTGGATGACCTTGAAAAGTGGTTTGGGCTCTGAAGCTGGCACCTCCTCAACTCTGCAAAACAAAACAAACATCAATGTCAATGTTACCTGACATCCAAAAAAAAAAAAAGTTCATGAGACTGAATAATCAAACATGCAAACAAAGTCCTTGTTTTTCCAGATGTGCTTGATACAAAGTCCTTACTGAGACGGAGGATTTGGATCACCCCTCAGGCGATTCATGACCAGAGTGCCCAGGATCATGGCAAGGTTGGTGCGGCCGACCCCCACCTGGCAACTGAAGAGCAGTGCAGGCAGCGGCCGGGAGGCGTCATGGCCCAAAGACAAGCTGGGGCTCTCCTGGAAAACAGATGATGATGACCTAAATTAGATGTTCCATCTTTATTCTTTATTTTGCCTTTATTCTGAAAGCCCCCAGGAAGAGAGACAGGAAAGTCGATGAGAGAGAAGGGGTATGATATGCAGCGAAAGGCAAATGTTGGATTCGAACCCAGGCTGCTGCAGTCCTGCTGGTATGTGCTTTACCTGGTGATCAACTGCTTTGCCTTGATTTATAACTAATATAACAATGGGACAAAAGATGGAAGTGTGGTTTTGGTGACCACCCCAAAGAATCCTATTACTTTTACTAAGAAGCATTTTGGCCAAATTTAGCACAGTGTAAAGCCTTCGAACTGTTTTTACTGAGTCATAAGTCTGTTGTTTTGTAAATAATATAGATATGAGATAAGGAAAGTGGTGAAATGAGAATTATAGAAAGTAAAACTGACAGAAAGAGTATGGCAGGACTCAGTAACGCTCTGATCCAAACCCTGTTGAAAAGAAAAGAAAAAAAAAAAAAAAAAAAAAAAAAAAAAAAGGAGCCACTTTCCAACCACAGGGAACTGGACCGGCTGCTGCAAGTCAGTCCAAAAAAGGGCAAAACAAGACGAAAAGAACATCCTGTGTGAGTGAAGGGCAGGACGGAAACCAGACAGAGCGGATGACCAAAGAGCGGACATGAAATGAGTACAAGCTGCAGGTTTTCTGCCATTTTTTTTTTAGATAACTATCACACTTATTAGTGATTGATTGCACAGACTGGACCGATTCAAAAGGCTACATGAGGATTTAAAGACCACGACCTTCTTGCTGCCTCGGTGAGAAAGCCCAGATGTGCTTCAATATTCCAGCCATTAATAAATTTAATGGCACATCCAAACACAACCCCAAGCAGAAAAAACACAACCAAAAAAGGTCTATTTAATTGGTGGGCTTGTGCCATTGTTGATATTTTTACACAGGCTTACCCTGAGTGTGTTAACAAATGCGTCAAAGTCTTCTTCCAGTGGTGCTCCCTCCATTGGTAATGGTAATCTGTAGTACCTGCAAGACAACAGGTTGTTACCAAGAGATGAACCCACGCCTGTGTTGTGTCAGTATTATGCTTATGTAGGTCACAGCACACTGCACATAAACGTTTGACCCTGAGCTGAGCTCCCTTGTGTCATGTTTACATGTCATAAGATAGAAAATTTAGTCACTGAGGTTTCAAATTTTAATAAAGCATCCTGTTGCTCTCTTTTTTGACTGGAAATGTCGCAAGCAGCCCGCGACATCTCAATAAAGTTGACTCTGCTGCAAACAGGATGCTGCAATCTTCTATGCTTGCACGCCCTTTCTTCCAAAAAAGCAGGGCAACCAGCCTTTGCACAAACAAGCTCCACTATTTATAACCAGCTCTGCATATTCTGCAGCACTCAGCCACACGCCGCAGCGACTGAACTGACGTGAGGGCTGACGAGGTTAAGGGGTAATAAAGGAACAATGTAAACAACCTGTAGGCCGGCATGGTGAACATGGGCCTCTTATAGACCTCTTCAGTCACGTGGATGTCCTCCTCACACGTAATGGAGATCTTCTGCGGCTCGTCTTTAAAGTACTCGATGTCATTGTAGACGTAGAAGATGTTGTTGTTGAGCTTGGCGAAGTCGTGGAGCTGTGGAGGAAGGGCACACGCGTTCAGATGAGGCAAACAAAACTTGAACACATGTAGATGCTGAGTGGATGAGTGTCCTTCACCTCCTTCCTGATGGTGAGCTCCAGGCTCTCCACCAGCATCTCCTTTTCCAAGCCATGGAGGTTCTCGTGTAGGTTTTCCTTCCTCCTGGGGGTGTACGGCACAAAGTCGTCCTCCTTGTGCAGGAAAACCACTGGCTCCTCTCTTACACAGAAGAATATAACCTCCTGTTTGCAAAAGCACAGTGAGATAGGCACCAAATGATAGGTTGCCTACTACCCACAACACCACTTCCAAAAGCAACTGGAAACAATCTCTTGTCATATGACATGCAGCACATGAGTAAGGAGTTTAAAGAGGCCTGATGTATAATTTTGTCAATTTCATTTCAATTACGGTCAGATTCTCGCTGCTGTAAGCACAGAGATTCATTTTCCACTGGTACACATGACCGCAACTTTCTGTTTGCTCAGTTCTACAATTCAGCCACAGCCTCCACTGAGCACTTGACTCCTCAAATATTTACTGACAACAGGGCTAGAAAGAGCCCAGGCAGAGCAACACAGGCACCAACACATGAAAAAAAAAAAAACTACTAATCTATTATAATCTATCTACCAGAGAACTAATCAACCAACTGAAGTGTAGTCATATTAAATTCTGCCTGTATTAATGTGTCGAAAAAAAAATAATGGTGACCTCGCGTCCTTGCGCCTGGAGCCTCTGGAGAACCCGCTTGAAGCCATTCAGGCTCGGCTGACCCATCCCAAACAGCGGGTAAGGTCCCTTCACTTGGCGGAAGTTGGGCGCCCCGTAGCTGCCCGTGGTGTTCAGGACATCAGCTTTACTGTACACATCCTGGACCATGAAGTACTCCCCCTGGAAACCAATGCAAAGTTTCGTCTGAATACATCTCAGAGCAAGACACACAGCTTCCACTGTAGCATTCATTAGCATCTGTAAATTCTGCAGAGCAAATATGTCAACATTAAGGTGGTCGAAGGGAAAAAAAAAAAAAAAAAAAAAGTGAAAACGACTTGTGTTTTAATCTTTTTATCTGAGTTTTACTGTTAATTTTTTTTTTGTCCTGCCCCCACACTGAAACACCGGAAGAATTAGAAAATGTCTAAATCTCTTCTTCTCTTCTTCATCCGCCTCCTCGTCTTTCTGTTGGCAAACAACAAAACTGCCACAGTCTGGTTGCTTTGTTGACTCAACAGATTAAATCTCTGCTCAGTCACCTCCATCCCTGCAAAATGACTTGCACTATTTTTCAACTGTCATGTTCTTCAGCTTTTATTGTCACTGTGAAATACAAATAAGATTGTGGTAGAGTTTGATGTGACAACATGACTTTGTGCGCTGCTGGACTTTATCTACAAATCAGTTATGACTATGATAAAGTTATTCCTTTAATTGTCTCACTACATAAACATAAACACAAGTGACAGAGAGGGATGGGGTCCAACAGCCAGCTTTGATTCAATAAGAAGATGTGAAACTGGATTCAAGATATCAAGCTCCATCACTACAGGTGGCATATAAATATTTAAACAGGAAACAGTTGCTTCATTGACTTTGGAAAGTTTAATCATTGATCTTTTCATTTCTTTGCCGATGTAGCATCTGGCAGAGAGAGAGGGAGAGAGACTAATAACTAAAGCTAAAAACTAAACAAGAGAATGTGAATGAAAGATTCAATAATTGATTTGTAGACTATTGAGCCAAAATTCAGGTATTTTACCAAGTTGCAACCAGATCTCAAACGAAACTGGCTATCAGGACCCGAACCTGAACCATTGTTAATCTTGTTAAAAGTAAGAACTTGTGGTATTTCCAATCGTCAGCTTTTGGGAGCTACAGCTCTGCACCATGCACGCAGTAAATCAGCCATTTATTGGCCAAATAATGAAGCAGAGTTCAAATTATTTCCACCGTATTGTATTTACTTCTGCAGCTGTAGCGCAGCTCATTAATGAGGAGAAAACGGCATTTTTCCTGGCATGGAAAATGAGTCAGGTCACAGTTACTGAGCAGTGACAAAATATGTGGTGAAAGCCAAGCACCCTTTCAACACGAAAGAATCTGTACAACCTTGCTCGTTTTAAAATGGTTCATTTCCAACAAATACTACTATGAACTGGATTTAAAACCACATCTCGACTGCAGCCATATCATCAGCTACTGTACTGTATATACTTGTCTTAAAAAAAATATGTGATGAACAGAGAAAGTTGGAGATGAAAAGCTGGTCCACAGGAAGAGTTTTAGCATATAACATAAGGTATTTCAGTGTTTTGTGAGGCTGGAGTTTTCAGATTTCCCCTCTCTGGAGAGTGTTTAAGGTTGTGAAACAAACAACCCTGTTGATGTGGACGCCAGGCCTAAACAAGAGAGGAGCAAGACATGACCTTACTTACTGTAGGGGAAACTACCAGCCTATCCACGTGTAAACAGAGGCTGCGGCTTAACACTGACAAAACACTGCATGCTTGACCAGTCACAGCAGAGGAGGTGACAGGACAGATCAAAGCCCTGAGAGGAGGGTGACAACGATTCCTGTTTCAGTGGCTGCACCAGATCATAAAACAACGCATAACAATGTTCCTGCGCTGCTCTGCAAGTTTGACGTGTGAATGTGAAAGGAGCAGATATAAAAGACAGGCGTCCACGATACCACGACCTTCCGCTGCGGTGCGGTGCTTTCTTATTGTGTCTTACCTGCACCAGGTAGTGCTCAGGCATCGTGTCTGATATCCGTCCGAGCTTGTAGTTGGTCTTGAGGATGTCATCGTGAATCTGAAATTCCTGTCTGCAGTTATACCTGTAAAATAGAACAGGTCTGGATGGTTAAAAAAAAAAAAAAAAAAAAAAAGGTCAATTCAATTATCAGCTACTATTTGCCAGGCCTGGATTGACAAATGAGATGATAACAGGGGCAAACACTGGAGGGCTGGGGGATGTCACCACAGTGATCAAAGAGGATTAACACCCAATTGTGAGAACGTGGATTCGGGGAGGGACTTACGTGATGACGACAGGTGCGACTTTGTTGGTGATAATGGACTTGGCCTTGTTGTTGTGGATGTTGACTGTCTGAAAGGGGCTCATGCTAAGAGACTGCCTGCTGTCGGCCATCCCGTTGCCATGGACGCTCTCAAGCGGCGACGCTACAGAAACAGGCTGTGGTGCGGCGCTGGCAGTTGTACCCATGCTCCACAAGCAGCTGTGAATGACATCGCAGCGGACTTAGAAACAGGAAGCAAACACACTCACACACCTACATAAAAGCCCACACACAGTGTCAACACATACAGTATATTTGGGAAGTGACAACACATGTAGACGTGTGATAAGCTATTCAGTAAATGTCTCACACTTCCTCACTGAAGCGATTTAGGGAAAAAAAAACAATTAAAAAAAAAAATCAGTATGAGCCACTGATATTTATACATATTTGAAGTTTTCATTCATTCATGCTTCTAGTGATGGCGACAGCAGATTATCCACCACCTTGGTTATGACTGAAATATCTCAACGGCTAGTGGATGAATTGCCATGAAAATTGATTCATGGTATCAGGAGGACGAAGCCGAATGACTTCGGTGATCCCGTGACTTTTCCTGGTTTTCATTTGTGTTTATTGAAAAGTCTTTGACCGCTGGGAAATTTGATATGACGCTCATGGTCCCCAGAGGATGAATGATAATTGCTTAGATCCTCTGACTTTTTATCCCACACTGTCATCATGTCTAATTCTCTGGTTTATGACAACACATTTGCAAAAATAACGTAATCGCAGACACAATGTAGCTAATGATTGAAGCAAGATATAACCATAGGATACACTATAACCACAATGAAACACTTCTAAAAATGGAAGAACTTTCTGAGGAAAGGTTATGCACCATATTTAACAGCCTCACACACCAATGCTGTCAACAACGCCGCCCACACTTTCATCCCTGTCTTACGAGGTACGTCATTACAATCTCCTCCACCATCACCACGTCTTTTGTCACTTAACATCCATGACAATGTAACAGCAGTACGCACATGGTGACATTGACACATCTACTTTTGTTCATAAAAGAAGCATAAATGACTCTTAAGATGCCAACACACTAAACTAAGATGTAAACATCGCAATTATCATATCCACTAAAGATCAAGAAGGGTTGAAGGGACGGCTACGGCATGAAGTGATGAAATAGGCTCTAGCTTAACACTTCCTACTATAGCAGCCCAACTGTCTACAACAAATTTTTCCCAAAGAGGACTTACATAAATACATAAACATGTACAATGCAAAAATGATGAAATTGCAGAGGCTGCAAGAAACGATATGGATGCACAAACACTTGTTTTCATCAGCTGATGAATCCAAAAGCTAAATATATTTAGTTTTTAACTCTTAAATCACTTGAAATATTGTTGGATCCCTTCTATTATTTTGTATATATTATATTTTTAAAAAAAGCTTTCTATTTTCATAGAGGTAGAACAAACAAGTTCAATAAGTGGCTCTTGAAGTCACCCTATTAGGTTTAGCCGTCACTTAAATACATTAGAATTGTCTTTAATTTCATATCACTACGATTTAAAAACATAGTGGCAGAGGGTTAGAGTCAAGTGTGACAGTATTTATAGTTTAATCATACAACTTGATATGGAGCACTCAAACACCCACGCAAGCCAGCCACAGGTTTCAAGCAACCCCCCCTCCCCCTTTGAATAAACAGTGAGCCTTGCAGGGAGCTCTGCAGATAAACAAACCAGTCTTCCTACAAGCTAGCAGCGTCAGGGACAACGCTGCTCCTCAACATCACTCATAACCTGTAGGTGTTAAAGTGTCTACGGTGCCACAGCATACAATCAGAGGAAAACACACAATTCCCACAAAAAGCCTTAAAAATACATCATTCATATATATATTATATATATATATATATATATATATATATATATATATATATACACACACACACACACACAGAAAAACACAGTATGTCATCCATCACAGATTCACAGATACTGTCACACCAGTGAAGACCAGCAGCACAGAATCATTCCCACATCCATATCTACTTCGTGTGATACTCCTGAGGGGTACGGCGCGGTTGTCTGCTGCCGCCTGAGCTCAAAGCGCCTCTGTGTGATCTCCAGCTTTGAACAGGGTGGACTCTCATTGTGCAGAGAGGCTCTGCGGGGAGAGAAGTGCCCGGTGAGTCACCGCTACTCCCCTCATTGTTGCATCTGGAGCTGAGTGGGCAGGTCAGCCTTGTACCTTTTGATTTGCTAGAGATTTTCCTCTCAAAGGTAACACAACATCATATTGATTTGCTTGTTACTTTGTCTGATGGAATGGTTTATGAAAAAAAAAAAAAACTAACACACACATGTACACAAAGCTTGACTTAAATAATTATACAATTTTAGGAAATAATTGAGGTTAAAAGCATGAGGAGTAAAAAAAGGCTTATTCCCTACCCAGTATAAAAACTTAGCTGCCATAAAGGGAAGTTAAGTTCTCAGGAATACTGCGCTCCGGCTCCCAAATCTATTTGAGTCCTCACCACATACCAAAAGCATCTCTGCCGTAATTTTGTGACTGCCACAAGAAAAAAAAGCCGACAAAAACCCTCCGTACTGCAACAATCCACCAAATTTCAAGACCTTACGTGTGTGTTGAGGAGCGGTCTGTACTTCCAGAGCCTTTTCTTTTCTGCTTGTTTTCTGCCATGGTCCAAAGAATTGTGAGAACTTGGCATCACATCCAAAAAGAAATCTTCCTCTTTTGAATCCCCTTGCCCACCCCCAGTCGGTGGGAAACACCCCTCATGGGAGCTCAAAGCGCTCGGCTGCTTGGCACTGGGCAAAAAAAAAAAAGAAAAAGAAAAACTTCAGGAGCTTTCAGACAGCGTCCGCCAACGTCCTTGTCTTATCTCCAGTCTGATGTTGGGGAGTAGATTCAAGCAATAGACTCAAGTCTCCAGAAAGGGACCGGGAAAAGTAGTGGTACATCTGGCAGCCAGATGGCTAAGGTTCAACTCCCTCTCACAGGGACAGCATTTGCACAAAGACCACACAGTCAACTCTTGTGCTGTACAGTAGGTCTTGCGCCTTTTATGCAGAATTCAAACATTCAAACTTTACAGTCTATACAGCATCAGACCATTTGAAGTAGTTCACTTTGTGGTCCAGCAGAGGGTCTTCTTAAAATAGTTCAAATGAATAATGTCCCAGTTCAAACTCATTAGAACTTGATTCCTTTTCTTTTTAAAGTTTCCTTGTTTTATGATTTATAAAACTGTGAATGTAATAATCAGGGTTTTAGACTGACTTAAAAAAAAAAAAAAAAAAAAAAAAATTTGAAAACCTGACTATAAGGGGAACTTGTCATGTTGATTTATTTTATTTTTTCCACAGTTTTTGGCATTTAATAGCCTAAACAACACACTATCATTCCGTTATGCCACATTGCAATTTTACTATTTTTATTCCTGGTCAAATTTCCATCAAACTTAAAGTACATTTTAACCACACTTAAGGGACACTGTAAAGACAAAATCAAAATAAAGGCCAATCTAGTCTCAAACCACATCAAGATAAAAAATGGTGGCAAGTTTCCAGTTGGTCCCATGAAATTACTGCAGAAGAAGAGGGCTCAATACGATGACAGTGCACCAGTCATCAGTTTCAGCGCACATTTAGGTCACATGCTTCATGTTAGTAAGAATTTACCCTATTTGCGTCACATTTTGTCAACCTTTCATTTCAACGCCAACTTTTCCACCTGAGCCAAGATTAACAAAGTTTTGTGATTCCACTCACAAACTGAAAATACACACAAAAACAGGTGGACCAAAACAACAACAACCAAAAATAGTATTTTTGGGGGCGGGGCATTGACAGTTTAGTGTGTTTTTCCTTACGTAAATGAAGGGTATAATGACAGAGTGTGTTATATACTGTACACACTGTAAAACCCTTTGAGGCAAAAATAAAAGCATAAACAAAACTGAGTTGAATTAATAGCTAACAGCATAAACAGCAGCCCAACTGTAATGTGGTTTACACTGGTAAAAAAGGTATAAGCCACGGTCGATGCTCTGTCTCATTGACCTATTTGGACAGAGTCTGTGCATTCCTCACAGCAAAGGACATTTACATAGCAAACCCATTTCATTGTCTGTCACTTTAAGGACATTTAATCAGTAGGTTTCCTTTGCACACCACCACAGTCATGCATGATAATACGCATGTTCCTATGTGGTTCAGTCGAAGGCTGTAAAACACTCTGACAGCAGATTCTCCCATTATCCTCATCCACGCAGCACAGCGTCCTATGTGTTGGTGTTGTTATTTGTAAAGCATCTGAGCGTTAAATGAAACTGACTGACACTTCCTGGCTGAACATTCAGTTTGAAAGGTGTGACACACACTTTGACACGGCAGTGACGGCCACACACAAGCTCAGCTCGCCAGCCACACTGATTTCAGCGAGGGCAGGCCTGGCCTAGCGAGCGGGCAGCCGAGGCGGAGGCCTGAGTAGAAATAGCCCTCAGTCATAAACATCCTCCTGGAGAACAAATCAAGGCAAGTCATCAGACAGGCTGTTTATCCCACATGTCAGCCGGAGTAGTGTCGCACTGCTCAGGAGGCCAATAAGATGACAAGGCAAACTCAGATTTCCTCTGGCAGCATGGAGCAATAATGTAAAATGTTTGTCTATGACACCATCAGCCAGGCGGTGAACAGCTGGTTGAGGTTAGCTAATAGCACTAATATTTAAATTCAGTGATGGCACAGTAAGGATAAAGACCATGGAAACTGGAGCCTCTAGCCAGCCTACCAGTATTACTCCATTCAGGGCTGTCCCATTTAAATTCAGCCGGTGTCCCAACTTTGCTGTAGCAACGTCTTCAGACAAAAGGGTCTGAGTGCAGACAGGAAGAAGCGTGCAGCTGCAGGATGCATCTGTTGGTGGCCCCGAGGAAGGATGCAGAGCACTCTTCATTCACAAGAGATGCAGGGGTTCAAGAGAGATGGGTATCACTTTGTAACACTGAGGATCTTTCAACACAACTTCCCATATCGAGCTGGAGAAGAGAAAATCAGGACCGTGGCAGAATGAAAAACCCCTCCAAAAAAAACAAAAACTGAATGCAACTTGTTTTCTTGGCAACATCGCTCATCGTATTCAAGGACCCTGGGTATTTTTGGTCTCCAGAGAAGCAGCTCCTTCAGTCTGACGATACAAAGCCTGAGAGGCTGCTGGCTGAACAAAACCACATTAAAAAATAAACTAAAAAATAAATAAATAAATCACAGAACTGTACAAATACAAAATAAGATGATGTCGTCTTACGAAGTCAGGTTTTCATTACTGCATTTATAAATAGGTTTTGTCTGTTTGAGTGTGTGCAGCTTTGGAAACCAAGAAACAAACTCAAGAATGTTGCAAAAACAGTTCTCAGCAAAACCTAATTTAATGTCTCCAATTAATGGTTTGGAGTAAACCTTATTTATAACATTGACACAATGACCCACAGTTTCCCACTCATCACAGGATACTAGACCAGCACACCCTTCAATACAACCCAGTCACACCCCCCCAAAGCACAGGAAGTGTAAGCACACCTTCACAGGAAATGCTTAGTTGTACCCTTTAAAACTTCCTCCCTGCAGCTGTACACATATTTCACCAATGAGGTCAAGGGTTACATATAGGCGTGATTCCACAGGACATTGCTAGTTCCTGAGCTAAATATCAGTGCTGGACGGAAATGAGCTCAGTCCTTCCTCTGTATGAAATCTTTTTCTCGCTTTCCTTCAACTGTTCCAAAGACCTCATTGTAAGTTTCTGTCAACTTATAGCTCTGATGTTTGTTTTTGTCCAAAATAAATCTTCCAACAGTGTGTTCAGAAAGAGACTGTGGTGCAAAGGAAGCCATGCAGTACATTGTTCAAGGATGCAATTTCCAAATCTGATCAAATTCGCCGGAATAGATTCTGCACTGCGAGACAGATAGTTCAGATTAACTGCCAAAGTGCACAAAATGGCTGAAAAGCAACTAACTGAAAGGAACTTTTTCTTTCTTGTAAATGCAACAAATCTAGTGGGACTCCATGAAGGAGATGAAAACAAACTATGCAGTGAATATGGCATAAATCACATGAATAACCTTTCGCCTTCCACATTCTTGCTTTCATCATAGCTCAACACAGAGCTGCTAAAAAGGGTGTGCAGATCTATTTTTAAAACCCTGCCTGTAATTTATTTCATTTCAAGATGGCAATTTTATCCCCCTATGATTTCAAGGCTGCAGTAATGTGGCTCTCGTTTTTTTTTTTTTTTTTCTCTAAACCCCAGCGTCTGACCACAATATTCTGTTCAGCACCGCTGGGCCAACTGACAGCATTTTTACTTGTCACAGCCTTGGAGAACCTCTCCACCGGCAGATTTAACACAGATCTTCTTTACATGCTTTGTTTTGCTTGCAAGATTGCAACTGGTAAACTTGTCTATGTGCAAACAAATCCTGACTTAGCAGCTGCATTTTCTAAGTTGGCATGGGATGCCAGGATCCTGTCAAACAGGCGCTGGTCCTCCGGTAAAGGAATGATAAATACTTCATTACATGCCATGAAGAATGTAGCTATGTGGATATCAAACATGACTGGTATTATTACAGAATATCTAACCTGATGAAGCTCTCTGCAAAAGCAAAAGTAGCTTTATGTTCTATGAGAGATGAAAAGAAATTCTACAGTTTCAAAGGCTGCATAGTTCAGTCTGGAGTCAGAGATAAAATCACAGCAGGCATCTGAAGTGATATTTAGACAACAATGAATGCCATTTCCTTTTGTACCCTTCAGAGACGTACTGATGACATGTCTAGCAACCACAAGCCTGCAGCAGGAGTCAAGTATCACAGCACAAACAGCAAAAAGTATATCACAACTATACCTGACATTCAGCTGTTCAGTCCACCATCCGAGGGGTGCTCGAGTCTCTGAGGAACACACAATGAGAAAACAGAAAACAGAGGGTTAAGAAGAACCGGGATGACAGCTCTCCGGCAGAGGCAGCTGCAGCGCTGGTCTCAGTCGGACATCCTCGCTGGCATGTCTCTCTCTCTCACTCTCTCTCTCTGTCTCTCTCTCTCTCTCTGTGTGAGGTAATCTGTCTCTGCCCTGCTGAACACACACTACTGCAGGCAGCAGTCTCGCATCATTAACGTGTCCTCATAAAGCGAGTCAATGGCCATGTCCTTCAGTGAGGACAGGATCCCAGACAGGCACTCAGCAGGAGAAGGCAGAGAGTGGGGAGGAGGGGTAGCGCGGCTCCCTGTCTGAGGTGTAGTTGCGTGACAGCATGCTCCCTTGTTGCTGTATTTTTGTGTTACTTTTTCTTGTGCAAGGCTGCTCGCCTATGTGTGTTTGTGTGAGCAACGTGCAATAATGTGTGTGGGGATGTGTGAAGAGGATGTGGAGGCGGACCCAGAGAGGCTTACTCATCACCCAGTTCACTGTCCAATCACTATCAGAGCCTCCTGGCAGCACAATGCTTCCCACACATGGCAGACCTTTTAACAACTGCCTCGAACACACAAATTAAAACATCACTTCTTAAAGTTCTTACAGTCAGCCACGGCCATTAACCCTCACTGACATGATGCCATGTCGACCTGCCAGGAGGCTGACGGTCGGTAACAACTGCACACAGATGACATCACGTAAGCCTAATTCACTACGATGCTCTAATTACTCCATTCATTAGTGGTTAACACATGCCATGTTGAAGGCAAACAGGCTTACAGCTGGGCAAATACTTAAATTTAAGCTTGGAGGTTCAGCTGCAAAGGGCCGTGTGCGCTGCCTCTTGTAGTTTTAACCCTGAGGTCAGACCAACTTCTCATGCACTGGGTGTCCTATTTCATCCTGGGGGCTGTATGAAGTAAGAACAAAGCCAACAGCATCCACTGAACAAAACTTAAAATCACACCTGAAAACAACTATGACTGTGAGAGTATTTTCACAACATAATACCCAATTTAAGCGTATTTGCAAAAGTGAGAGGGTGTTTTTTTTTTTTTGAGATATGGATGTAAAATCTACTGCTGCCACACCTGTTCCTTCCTTCCTGCAGTGCAAGCCAAGACTCTTCTTGTTTTTGCAACACCACGAATGCGAAACAAAACCCTCCCATGTAAACCGCGAAACCGCAGAACATGAATGAATCAACCCAGGGAGGGAGCAGTCATGCACATGATTGCCATTTTCTGAGGAGATATTTGTAAGAGGAAACACTACACATCAAGAAATTGTGACATCTGACTGGTACAAATCCTTTATTTCCTTCCTCTCCCCACCCCCCCATTGGAAGGAGATAAGACAGAGTGCAGATCCAAGTGAGGAGATGAAGAGAATATTTTCTGTGACAGATTCCAGGAAACATCTTCTCAGCTAAATGTTCCCCAGTGGAAAAAAGGATCATACGGCTAATATCACCTGTCTCGTCCAAATCCTTTCTCAGGCCTGGCGTCTGTCTCACCCCCCAAAAAGTCAATTTGCTAAAAGCCTTAGAACAGGAACAGGAAAGGAAAAGGTAGTAAAGGGAAATATTTCACCTGGGCTTGAGCTGAGCTCCTAGAAGCAGAATGAGCTTGATAGCATTTTAAAAATAACTCTAAAGCAAGTTTGGATCCAATAAGATGTTTTCAATTTCGTCATTTTTCTTTCCTTCAGATATTGTCAGGTTAAAAACACTGCAGCTCTTGGGAAGCTAAAATTGCAATGAATCAAAAGCCTAACGGGACCAATTTTGGAAACATTCGATATTCTCTGGTGTCCAGTGATCAAATATGACACCTTGTGGTTAAAATTATCCAATGCACTCAGCCATGTACAGAAGATTTCTCATCGGGGGGCACAGATGTTCATTATCTTATGACAGCTATTTCAATTGTAAACAGGTGTTGATGCAGTGTTTTGGCACAACTTCACACAGACTGCAACTTTGGATCTAAACAATCAGGCTTTAAAATCTTGTATTGTTATTTCTCATATTTATTAAAGCATCATCTGGGCTTTAGGGGAACAACCTTGCCCAACGATACTCAACACCCATCTAGCTTATCAATTCTCAACTAATATCCCTATAAATAATCAATAATAAAGCATGAGCTATGATTAGCAGCTTTTCAAGTTAAGCCTGGGAGGAGTGAGGTTTCTGCCCGATGCCTCTTTATCAAGATAAACCAAGCATAAACAGCTCAATCATTTATGATCCAGGTGTTCATTCACGGAGGAGTTTCATGCTCTCAGCCTTGATTAATTGTGACGTTCACGGTTTGATGTGTGCTCTCGGTTGTCAAGAGCCAGTTTCTGTCTTCCCCCAGGATGTAAGTGAGGTAAAGTGATATGAAGAGAGGAGACTGATCCCAGCTGGACGGGCTAAATCAAACAAAAGCCGGGACTATAATACATCAAAGGGCCTCATGTGCTTTGTCTTAGACTTTTCATACTTTACATTGGACCGAATGGGAAGATTGAACATGTCTTGGTGCAGTTCATGAATCTTGATCATGACTATGAACTTTTAAAATGAGAAAGAAAGAAAAAAAATCTCTCTGTGCTGACATTATATATTTAGAGACACACTTAAATGATCCCAAATGCACAAAACTCAGCTCTGTGATGCATTCAAAATATACTCCAGTTTAGAAATACCTTCTTCTTCTTCTGCTAACATGTTAACCTAGCCTTTAACATTACATCAATCATCTGTTGTCCAAAAAAATAACAATAAATGAATTTTATCCATTTAGAAGCCACAACTGGATATTATCCAAAAGTGGGAGTGTGCCCCTTTTAGACAAACAACTAAAAATATGCTTATTGCTGCATCACACATTCTCCTTTAATCTAAGCAAAGGCTTTAGTTAAAAGATGGGTTTTTTTCAGTATACTAAAGCACACATGTTCATTTTTGACCTTTTACACAACAGTGTTTGGATCAGTGGATTGTGTATTTATCTCACCATATCTCACATACTTTCATTATCAGTGGCACATTCATTACTAGCAGAAGAGGGTGGGGGTTGATAAAAAAAGATGGGAAAAGGGGTGATTTTGATATTGGAGCGCACACAGCCCACACACTGAAGCCAGCATTGACTGTTCAAAAGCCTTTTCACCACTTTGCAGGCACAAAAGCCTTTACAGCATCCATTTACTACAGGCTGCACATTGCAACAAAAGGTTTTGGGTTTTTTTTTTTTTTAAAGAAAATAAAGGCATAAAATGACATGATGGGAAAACTTGTTATGTGTTTATCTAATGATGAGAACCAGTTGCAAACCACTGACTGAATGCAATGCACAATGCACTGCAGGCATGGAGAGTGGAGGGGGTGCCAAGCACATGTATGCTCCATCAGCCACACACACACACACACACACACACACACACACACAAAAAACACTTCACGAAAATACCCTGCAAATTGTTGTCAAACTGCCCCGCTGCGGGTATATATATATATTTTTTTTACTGCATAATCAGTGAAGGCGCGAGGGCTGTTTGACTCTTAGGATCCAAACAAAAAAAAAAAAAAAAAACGGCGTCGATGTCCACTTTTAGGCTGCCGTAGCTCGTGCAACAAGAGCCGTAAACTTTAAAACTACTCACCATTTCAACACACGGCGGATGAAAAGGCGTCGGGAGAAAACGAGCTCGGTGGGTCCGATGTGCGGGGTGTAGCCGAGGTGCACCGCTTTCTGTTTATACCACAGGAAGAAAAGAAAACAGTCATTGATTTTTTTTTTTCTTTTCTTTTTTGCTCCTGTCTCGGGAAATTTAAGAGGAGAGGCACTTCGCTATGCGCATAAGGGGAGACGGCGCATGCGCAGTCTGCGGTCATCCTCGGATGCCCTGCGAGTCAAAACATGAGCAAATCTTTTTTTTAGTTTAAAATTGAATTGAACCACTGAGCCTAAACGTTAATGGCCTACATCTTCAGTAGACACTTGTCTAAAATATGGTCATCTTCAAATCAATTAATCAATTGTATTTTATGCAAACACCAGTGGTCCAGCGCTTAAAGCTGCTATAAAACACTGTAGGCATGTTGGTATTATAAAATAAAATATTTTTAAAAAATCCCTCAAACCCATTACAAAGTAGGCCTGGCATGTGACCAAATCAATAATGGCCACGTATCAGCTGTAAGGCCCCTGTTTGAATACTGAACCCCAGGAAGTTCAGTATGATAAAGTGAGGTTTTGCTGATAATGTCAATATCACGCTTTCGTTGACTTTATCTTATTTTGTTGTAGGTTTCCTCTGACAGCGTTTTTCCATCTTGTATCTCGATACGGTCATGTTAGGACATTAAATGCACATAGCCTACAGTTGCATGCAACACATATTTTAAGAAAATGCATCAGTCCAGGCCAAAGTGTGCCATATTCATACTCCTGATAAAACTGACTACTGGCTGCTGTTTTGACATGTTTTTTATGTTAATGTTTGATTAGGCTGTGCTTAATAGGAACAGCCCAACCCTTCTCCCTATAGTCCACCTCAGGCATTTAGTAGCCTGTATTACACTATGGGAAAGGCTAACAATTAGTGTAAGCCAAATAGCTGAAACAATTAGTCCACGGATGGGGAATCGGGCTGCAGAAGCCCAAAGATCATGGCGCAAACAAAAAGTAGCGCTCCTTGTAAACACGCACCCGGGCGCCTCATTACCAAGTGAATGGATGATGAGCTGTCAGGTAACAAGTCTTGAGGACGCATGTCAATTTCCTTTAATGTTCTCAGCTACTTGTTAAACATGAAAGGGGGTGGGTGAGGGTATATAAGACACCCCTAATCTCCCAGTAGAGGAATTTGTCATTAACCGGCCTAAAACATGCGCTCATTGGGAGCTCTGGGCGTCGCGCTGCACGCATCTCTGCTGGTGCTGCTGGCTCAGGGGATCCACAAATCCAGGGATGGAGTTTACATGAGGCCGCCGCATCGCCTTTCCGCCGCGGACCGATCGACCGGGTATCACCTGCCAACCTACATGGTGCACCTCTACAGGAATTTCAAGTCAAACTTCTCCAGGCCCGTGGACACTATGGAGCAGGATGCCTCAAAGCAAGCAGACACCGTGAAGAGTGTGATGGCTAAAAGTAAGATTTAGTTGATTACTTTAAAAAATAAAATTAAAATTAAAAAATGAATGGGGAATAAATTGGAATGGGAGCGAGATGGTGCCAAATCCAGAAAGGCCTTTATTTAGTCCTTATGAGCTTTAGTTGCTCAGATCTGATTCAGATCTCTCCTCACCCTCTTAAATGTTAGTTGTTTTTTTTGTTTTTTTTTCCCCTCTTGGCTCAAGTGTTGTCCTGTCAAAGCTGCGTGCCAGACGACCTCAGAGGGCTTCAATCCACATCCCTCTCAGGGGGTGAGTAACCAGGCAGGGATCAGCGTGTGAAAAGGCCGTTTTTTTTTTTTTTGTTGTTTTTTTTTTTTTTTGTCTAATTCTCAAAGCAAACCTCTTTTTTCTTCAATAGGTGATGTTGATTAGATACCTCGCCAGACATCCCCCTATACAAATCTCTTGTTAAGTCAAATCAACAACTTCCCTCAGTTCTTTTTCACACTCGGCTTGATTAGATTAGAGCTCGGGATTTAATGGTGGCACAAGCAGCCATCAGAGGACATCCCTCCCCGCGGCTGAATCCAATTTCACATCGCTGCTAGGTGTTAGAGTTATTACCTATTTGTCTGACTGAGGATATGCAGAAGCCGGGCCAGGCAGAGATGTGTTTAATGGTTGGTTTCGGGGGCTTGTTGTTCTGCTTTGAGTGGATTAATAAGAAGGTGGTTTGCACTTTTGATTAACGGTCCGGTTTAATGGGCCAAATCCACTGGACAATGCAGAAGTTAAATGTTAAAAATGCTTTAATCCTTTAGATGAATTTGAACCACACCTGTTCATTGAATCACAATGACCCCGGCACCCACCCCACTCCCCTCCTCCATTACAGATGTGGGTGCAAACACATGTTGTCCTACACTGGTACAATGACTGGATTATTGTCTCTGGGGCCTTACGTGCAACTTTAATTTGCTGAAATCTCCATCAACACAAGCATTAATTTTTAAGCTAAGACAGAATTTATCAAAAGCAATTACATTTTTGCATTTATCATCTTCCCTGAATCTCACTTTACCCTCCAAACTGCAGTTATTATAAAACTATGACAAGGATGCCACCACAAAGACTAATAACTTTTAATGGCGTTTTAATAAAAAACACATTATTTATGATATAATATTATTTATGAAATACCATAGTGGAGTTTTTCTCATATCTGTTAACTGGAGTTTCCATGGTTCAAGTTAATACAACGCTGATTTGTTTCACTACAATACCACTATATATTGCTGGGTAATGTAGTTTTATACCATGGTGTGGATGCAACAGTAAAAGTGTCAATTTAATTTATCATTTATTTCATATCATTTATTTATTCATCATTTATCATGATAAAAACATAGCAACACTGGCACAAACAATGTAAAAAAAATCTAATTTGAGTCTCTATCTTCTCACAATATCTTCTCATACATATCACCCAATCTTACTCCCACTTTCCACCTGTTCAGATTCATTTATTGCTTGCTGCAGAGACAGAAATAGCACTAATATTACAGCAGCAATATCATTTGTATTTGTCCTGATTTATAGTAAATTATGTGTCCAAGAAGAATCACTGAAGAAGATGCAAACAAGTTACCTCAACTTTAATATAGGATATAACAAGTAACATTTATTTTTGTTTTCAACATGTTGCATGTGTTGCAATTTCTCTTGTGAAATTCTGCTTCCACTGGAAAACCCACTGGCACATTCATTAATGTATTGTCATATCAGTGTAACATACTTGATTCAGATATTCATTCTTAACGTCCACTTTATGGTGCTTATCTCTCTCCTTTCTCTCCATTAGGTATGACTTACAGACACAGGCGCTGGGTTGCGACCTTTGACCTCCACGCCCTGCTGGCCGACAAGCAGATCCAAGCAGCAGAGCTGAGAATCAGGCTCCCTCGGACACCGAGCGCTTACAACATCTCAGTGGAGGTCTATCACCATGGCCAGGCATGCCATACACACAAGCACTGCCAAGAACAGCAGCTGGTGGGGCTGCTCACTGAATCATCACTGGTCACCCCATCACAGAGCTGGAAGGTGTTCAACATGACAAGTCCTCTTTTGGACTGGCTCAGACGAAAATCGACAGAAAGAATTCAACACAAAGGAGTATCAAGTAGAAGGAAAATTGTAAAGACACAGAGAGGCCTGTCGCTTCCTGATCAGCCCGTCTATGTGGCGAGCCCGAGGAGCGAACAGGATGTTAGTGACCGAGCCTTGCTGGTCGTCTTTTCACACACCGGCTCAGATGAGAACTCAAAGGCCAAAGCAAGCTTACTTCATACAGCTGAACAATCCAAATTCTTGTCCCCTGCTGAAATCAAAAAGGACCGCTGGCCGAAGAGACGCAGGAGCAAGCGGGGCCAGAGAGAACAGACACCAAGAAGTCTGCTGGTGTCCAAAAGAGGGAGCGAAAAATCTCTCTGTCGCAGAGTCGATCTGCATGTTGACTTTAATCAAATAGGCTGGGGGTCCTGGATCATCTTTCCTAAAAGGTATAACGCCTACCGTTGTGAAGGTTCCTGCCCTGGTCCTTTGGGAGAAGACCTAAATCCAACAAATCATGCTTACATGCAGGTGGGTATCTATCTATCTATCTATCTATCTATCTATCTATCTATCTATCTATCTATCTATCTATCTATCTATCTATCTATCTATCTATCTATCTATCTATCCATCCATCCATCCATTCATCCATCCACATCACCTTCTGCACAAACTGGTTTAATTCAAAATAACAAAATTCCACTGTTTTGTTTTTTATTTTTTCAGAGTTTATTGAAACATTATCACCCTGACAGAGTGGCATCACCCTGCTGTGCCCCCACCAAAATGAGCCCATTAAGCATGCTGTACTACGAAAATGGAGAAATGCTACTTCGACATCACGAGGACATGATCGTGGATGAGTGCGGCTGCCAGTGACAGCTGAAACCCCCTCTAAGCATGACCTGTGTCGCTGAGCAGCATAACAGCACAAAAATGCTGAAGCTGAAAAACAAAAGAAAACACTTAACCAGAAGGAGAAAAAAAAAAAAAAAAGCTCTTCTATTTGTCACTGTACACTATGAGATTGGAGCTGATCGATGTGCAGAGACACAACTTTAGTTTGTGATGTGAGCTCTGGTTTGAAAGGAGAACATTGTCATTTTAAGATGTGCTGAAACACAAATTCAATAATATTTAAGCATCTTGCCCTCCAGGTGTGTGCAGTTGTCGCAATCTAACATAAAAGTTTATTCTCCTTGACTTTCATCAATGTAAACTAAATGTATTGAATATTCCAGCACTGTTTTATTGTACACTACCCTTTGTGTAACTCTAAACTAATGTATATTTAATGTAAATATTAAAGAAATTGTATTTATGTACATTTTGGTGTATGTATTCTTTTAATACTTTAATAATATTTTTACTGCACTTTTGAAAGTTTTATAATAGCGGGTCTACATTTGAAACAACCAGTTTTTTCAGTGCTATGGCTCAAACTTTAACCTACTTTTTTTGTACCAATCGAAATATGTTCCATAGCAGCAAATGTGAAAAGCTTGTATCAAAAGATAAAGCTAAATAAAATAATATTCAAATCATTTTACTTAGCGCTTGACAACTTGCATTTTGACATTTCTTTTGTTCCACTTCTTATAATAACATGGAAAAAGGGTTGTTTTGATATATGATACTCAGTTTATTGCACAGCTTTTTTTTGAGCTGCCTGGTTTGGTTTATGCTGTCATGAAACAGTATAAACACAATTTATCTGCAATCATATTCGTGAAATGTACAGTATGTCCCTGCTTAGATTGGTGGCACATTTGTCTGGAACAACTGTGTGTGATACAATGGAGTAGGCTCATCAAGGGAGAGGGACTTTTCTAGTTTCACACAGTCATTCACATTTAGTCATAGCCAAAGTCCACCGATGTTCACTAATTCAAAAATAAAGCTCTGTATAGCAGAGTAATATCTAGCAAATACTGTGAAGTGACTGCTAGTTGTAACAATGCTAAACGAAGTTCTATTCTTCTGAAGCCAGGGGGCTTATTGTATTCAGATCCTTTGAAAATACACTGACTGACCAGGAATTTGCCAGAGTCATGATCACGGCAGTGGTCAAACTGGGAATAGTGGACCAGGACTCAAAGGTAAGACAACAATCCCAGCCTCGGGAAAATAGGGAAAAAGAAATCTTCATAATAATCATATAGTCGAGCTGCGATGATTAGTAGATGAACAGAATATTAAATCAACAGTTATTTTGAAGATCGTTTTTCAAGAAAAAGCTAAACATTTGATGGTTCCAGCCTCTCAAAAGTGATTTTTTTTTTTTTTTTGTTGTTTTCATTTTTCCTTATTCTAACATTACAGTAAATTAAATATCTTTGGGGTTTGGACTGTTGCTTGGAGGGCATTGTTTTGAGCTTTGGAAAATGTTCACAGTCTTGTGAAGACTGTGAACATAGACTAAACGCTGTATCGAGACAATAACGGACAGATCAAGTGATTGCAGGGCTGAAAGTTGGTTTGGTGTAATTTCAATCAGTCTATTTTTCCTCTTGAATTAAAAACCACGGGCGACTGAAATCAATGGAGAGGGTGGAACAGAAGTAAAATGAAATGAGAACTTGACTGTCATGAGATATTGCTAATTCACTGGTTGCCTGTAGGTTCCCATTAAGCTGAAGTTTGCTACTTAGTGTGATATATCGTGATATAATTTAGTAGCTGAGTTGTATTAATTAATACTGTGGAAACTGGGTGAATGTAATTCCATTCAGCTTAATGTAACTGAGTTGAATTTTATGTATTCATTGGAAGGATTAGGGTTACATCTAATTGAATTGAATTAATTAGTTTGATTTAAATTAACAAGTTATACATGTATTACTCTATAAAAAATGAAACTTAGATATTCAATTTCAATTTTTAGAATAAATGTACCTAATGATTTCATTCAGTAAATTGAATCTAAAAATGTAATAAACTTTTTTACCTTTCATTAAATTCCTTTCATGACTTCTCCTCCACACATATCATATAATTCTGGATAGACGTGGATGTAAACTGCAACTTTACTGCTTATTTTTGTTTTCTTTGTTACTTCAGTGAAGTTTGATGATGGTTGAGATGCGTTGTCTGCAAACTGGAGGCGCAGGACTGAGCCTCCCCATGTTTTCTCTTCCTGCTGCTGCTAGCAGCCTGAAGCTAACTGATGCTAATCCACTTCACAGAGCAGCAACAACTTACCCAGACTCTGTTAACTATGTGAAGACTTGTGCCAGTGGGTATTACCTTTCCCGTGCATATCGGGGTATTTTAGGTGAATTGCCCTCTTTCGGGGCTAAAAATACACACTCACCCAAATTAGACCGGGGTTGAGCTGGTGTAGCTAACGTTAGCCAGCGGTAGCTAACGGTAGCTAACGCTGCCAGCTGCCAGGCTCTGTAACAGGAGCTGCTAGTCTGGGTAAGTGGCCTCTCGGCGTTGTTTTAATGAAACACTAATGAAATAATGACTATCTATAGCTCCGCAGCCTGTATTTGTGTGAGTCTCCACAGATCGGGGCTGAGCCACATCGGCCTAAACCTTATTTGGCATTAAATTATGTGTACACTTGGACGGAAACGTGATCTTCAACAGCGACCAAGTCCAGTTGTTCAGTGCAGTGGGAGAAAGTAGAAAATAACCATTATAAATACTACATCGAGGTCGTTTACTCGTTTTATGTTGCCATTTCCATTTTCTGGACTTATTAGGTTTTGATACCGACTGCAGACTAATGAGAGTAAACAAGTCCACTGCTGCAGGGACTAAAGCCTTTTAAAGCGCTAACTGCATGATCCTTCGATTAATAATTTATCTCAACAGTTGCCTCACATTTCACTGAGAGATGAATCTCTATGGGTCAAAACTATACTAAACATTAGAAGGTGTCATGCAGGGAAATATAGACTAAACCATGGTGCGGCTCTAAGAAATCCAACATAAAAAATCCCCAGCACATTTGCTTTACTATAGATATTTCAGTGTGTTATTATTCCTTACTATTTGCTTACTTTCAAATTTTGTATTTCTATTTCTTCTACTTTGAATTGCTATTCACTGAATGAATTCAATGTAAATCAGAGTCAGAGAATTTGATTTATAGTATATTGTCAGTTTCCACATATGATGAGGAAAATACATCCAAAACCTAAGAACACATACATCACTAACTCATTTTTGACTCACTATAGCATTGTGGTAAATGCACAAAGCGAGATATGCTTGTAATAATATCCTGTCATTTTTTTCTTACTATATTATTTGAGTGTCATACATCTCACTAATAAAATTATGTAAAGCATAATGTTGTATATCCTCCCTTAGGAAAACCTACTGCAGAGAAATGGCTGAAGCAGTTGCAAATGTGGCCCGGAGGATTAATGCAATTGTAGAGGAGGGGAAAGATAGTTTGGGTAAGATTCCCTTCACACATCTTTCATTTTTTGTCTCCAACTCCCTTGTCCAGCTGAATGAGTTGCTCAGATTCAATATTGTAGTTGATGCTGTTTCAGATTTGACCAGCAGATGGTGACAGAGACTTTGCTCAAGTAACCATAAAACTTAAATCCCAAAGGGTTTGTTAATTGTAGATATTCAACATCACCCTGCTGTGTTAAGGCTTGATAATCTCATAATCGTGTTTTTCCTCTCTGCAGATCTCTCAAACTGCAAGCTCATTTCTTTCCCAGACGGTGTGTTCAAGGTCCTGAGTAGTGTCTCAGAAAACATCCGTGTTATCACATTGGCTGACAATGAGATCAAGGCCCTTTCCAACAAGTTCTTCTCAATCTTCAGTCAGCTGAGAGGTAGTGGATAACGAATACCCCACAGTTATTAGATCCACGGAAGAAAAGCTTGTGTAGTTGTGTGCTGTCCGCATGCTGTGACTGAAGAACAGGCCAGTAACCCCTTGATTTACTTGTGTCTTGAAATACTTTGCAGAACTGGACCTGCAAGGCAATGTTCTCACCAAGCTGCCTGATGCCGTGGGAAAAATGGAGCATTTGACCAGCATCAATCTGGCCAATAACAGCTTCTCCATCTTCCCAGACAAGGTTACTGAGGTAGCTACACTGGAGAGGATTAACCTGCAGGGAAATAGCATCACTGGTAATAAAACATATTAATGCCTGTTGCATGCGTCAGGGAAAGAGTCGTATATTTTAAGCTTTAGTTTATGCTGCATTTTTTTTTCTACAGAAATTCCTGTGGAGAAGTTGTCTGCCATGCCTGGACTAAAGTGGCTAAACATGAAGTCAAACCCCTTGGACTCAAACACTCGGGCTGCTCTGGAATCTCCCTACAACTTTGACATTTTGTCCACAACAGAGTCCTAGAAGATTTTGACATTTTACCACACATAGACTGCATGCTGTGTGCCTTTAACCACTTGAGTTGGATGCTTTCGTGTGCCTGAGAAGTGATAAAACACAATACTTGAAGATCACAATGCTGTAAAAGAAACAAGAGCACAGAGGTGTGTAAAGATGGCAGCCTCCTTGCTTGAGTTTTTATGCCCTGTGCATGACAACTAATGTGGCATCTACTTTGTCTTCTGCATAACTAAGGGCTGATGAACTTGATATTTGGAGATGAAATCTATCCATCTTTATCCACAATTAGACCTTTTTTGTCTCTCTAGAGATACTTGCAATTACTTATTTATTATTTTTGATAATATAAAAAGTCTTGTTTTTAATTAAAGCTTGTGTTTTTCTTTATTTTTCACTGGATGACTCATTTATTGTCGAGAAAATGTTAAATTAAGTTTTATTTTATTTTGCTTGACTGACAGCTTGGGTTCAGGTTCGGTCACCATATATACAAGTTATTAATTATTCTCATTTCAAATCTATTTTCTTGAAAACCCAAAGGTTTTCAATCGACTATGACATAGAACATAGAAAAGCAGCAAATCCTCACATTTGAGAGGCTGTAACTATCGAGTGATTGGCATTTTTGCTTGATTAGTGTTTTGCAAGATTAATCAGTTATTAAATATCATCAATTTGGCTGATAAACAAGAAGAAAAACATCATTTTATACATTTTAATTTTAATTTCATACATTTTAACTGGACACATAATCATCATGCATGTGCTCCAGGATCAAAGGTATGGCTCATAACAAAGAATAAAATGAGTTTGACAGACCAGCAAAGTTTTGAAACTACCTGGTCACCACAGTTTGTTTTTGTAGGCAATAGAGAAAGTACAGATGGCAGCATAAATGCTGATCGAGCTCTTAAATCCTCCATCTGCAATAAAGGCTGCAGATAACACAGACTGGTCCAAAGTGGAGTGATTAAAAGTATTTTGACTTTCCAGGAATTCTTTAAATAGCATTGCTGAGTCTGGATCACTTAAGCTGATGTTTGGGCTGACTGGAGCCTTCCTATTATACAAACACACAAGGGTGTTAGCATTATGACATATAAGGAGTTCACTGTGACCTGATTGTTTTGTTCTGTTTTTTCCGAGCAGAAAGAAAATGCAAAATGAGCATGCCGAGCTGTTACATTCACAAATCAGCCAAAGGAGAATGTCTCCTGGCCAACGGGGCTGCAGGCTTAAAGCGTCACATGATATCTGGCTGTGACCTTGCATTGTGCATCATGCTGCAATCTGAATCATTTTAATTATCCACAAACCACAGGGAAACTATGGCCACTTTTTTTTTTTTTGCACAATAATATCTATAATTTGTACAATTATAGATATTAGTCTTTCTAAAGCCTTAAGCATGTATTACACATTAATAATTATTCATTCATTCTTTAATAAACACATATAAAGCACATAAAGACCATATTCATTGTAGTTGTTGTAAATGAGTACCATACAGTAATAACACTGTGACTCATCATATCACTAAGTTTAATATGATATATTAATAAAATCTTACAATAAATATACATGTAGCCTAATACAGTAATGGTGCAAAAAGCCAAGTTAATTAGCTTGTCTATTAGCTATATAATATATTTTGAATTAAAACAAAAGACATTGGTGCAGTAGCTGAATGGAAGGTAAATAAACTTATTTACTTGGTTTCAGTATTGTTGCCAAATGCCATCTATTCCCATCAAAATACCCTCCTACCTGTTTTCAAAGTGGTGGAATTTCAGAGAAACTCAGAGATAAGTTATATAATTTAAACAGAATCTTCCTAAAATTCGGGCTTGTGTATGTTATCAAATGGTAACAGTGCAACTCCGGAGGCAAGAAGTCACAACTCGGGCACGCCACCTAATCCTGCTTTGGTAATTGGTTTACAGCTAACACCAGTCAGCTCCATCTGTTTTTGTCTGAAAAGAGCTCTCAAAAGGCCACAGCTTACGGCAGGGAAATGGAAAACAAATCACTTCACACGCAAAGAAAGAAGCTAGAAACTACATATTCATGCTGCAGCATAAAGAAGAGGCAATGATGAAGGATTAGCTGTAGATTACTATTCTGAGAAATGCTGCTTCTACCTGAGCTTTGCTTATCCATGTTAGCTACAGTTGCCAGTATTGGATGTGATTCGAATTCAGAGAAGTGTGAAGAGACTAATAGAAGCCAGCGCAGCTCTGTCATCTGGCCTTTACACTCTTCATACAGCTGCTCTGTTGTCAGATGCAGGCTGCTGTCAGGTCTCTAACTGTGGTTTAAGAAGTGCGCATGTCTTCTCCTCTGCCTCAATGACTGCCTGTCAGTCAGGATCTGCTTAGTACTCCTGAGTTAGTGCGCAGACTTACAGAGGGGAAGTTTGAAACCAACAACAGACATGAGCTTCACCATTGAGGAGAGGGGCCGACCCAACACCCAGGAATACAGGGTGTTCTTCAGTAAGCAATGAACTAGTTTGTGTCTTGGAGGGAAATAATCTCTACACAGATTGTGCATAATGTAATAGTGGCTTGAATATCTAGCTTCTGTCATAGCTATATTGACATATAGCCATAGGGCTTTATGAGCTTTTGGTCTTGAATTTTCACTTGCGCTAACGAATAAGAGCTGAAATGCACATTTCCCTTTACATAGAAAACTCTGGGGGTAAATACATCTCTCCGTTCCATGACATACCCATCTACGCAAATGAAGCAGAGGTGAGCATCAAGTGTCTTTTGGAGAAAAATAGAATCAAATACTACTTGGTTCTTCACAGTCTGATGGCTGAACCTGTATAAGTACATTATACATTTTTGTGTCATTTTCCCTTTTTTCCACTGTTGCTTTTTTTTTTTTTTTTTTTTTTTTTTTTTTTGCTTTGGGGAGATTTAGACAGATGGAGTTCAGATTCCCCATCTCTAGTGTCACTTATATTTTTCTGCAATGATTGATGGATGTTTTTTCCTCAGCTCCTCAGTCTGTGGACCACCTTAACTGACTTTAGTAAATGTACCTGTAAATGTAAAGGTTCAGATCACAGGCTCAGGAAAGTCCATTATTTGCCTGTTATAGCTCCTATGTGAAAAACAGATTTTTGCAAAAATGAACTACCCCTGTTTCTCCATTTCATGAGTGTTATGTTGGCTATAAGTCATTTATCTATAGCACGCTCGCTTCTCTAGCCTCACCATCTCACAGGTAATAAATGGATGTTTTGTGCTTGAGACAGAATACTGTGTACATCAGCAATTTCTTCAAGTTGTTTAGAAACGTATTTAAAACAAGAGAATCCACCCTTAGCCTAACAAAATGGTATTTCTGATCATGTTGCAGAATATTTTTCATGCTGTAGTGGAGGTTCCAAGATGGACAAATGCAAAGATGGAGGTATATGTTTACGTAATTAGCTCATAAATGTATTAGCTCATAGTCTATAGAGAAACATATTCTTTGTCTGTACTTGTTAGAGGCATTTCTCATTATGTGACACACAATGATGACTTCAACTATCAAATAATGATGACTGCAATAAATCATCTTACAGAACATGTCTGAACTGATTACGAAAGCCACACAATTATGGCAATTACTTAATTTTCCAACTTTTGAAGATTTTCAGGGACCGGTAATTTTATTTGCTTTGTGCCCATGTTCCTCAGATTGCCACCAAAGATCCCCTCAATCCACTGAAACAAGACGTGAAGAAGGGGAATCTTCGTTATGTAGCAAATGTGTTTCCTCACAAAGGTTACATCTGGAATTATGGCGCTATCCCACAGGCGAGTCCTGTTCAAATGATGTTTGAATAGACGGAAACTAAACCATGTGTCTGTGCCAACAAACATCTTTCTCTTTTTTCCCTTTTGACAGACATGGGAAGACCCTAACCACAAGGACAGTGACACCGGATGCTGTGGAGATAATGATCCTATTGACATATGTGACATAGGAAATAAGGTAGTGAAAAAACTCAATTTGTGAATATTGAGGACACAGGCATACATTTAACTTTGGGCAGATATGTGCTAAATATGTGTCTTTGATTCCCAGGTGTGCTCACGAGGAGAGATAATCAAAGTGAAGGTTTTGGGAACTCTGGCTTTGATCGATGAGGGGGAAACAGACTGGAAGGTCATTGTGATCAATACAGAGGATCCTGAAGCTGGCGACTTTAACGGTGGGAATAAGCTGCAACACGCTGCCAAATATTCTTTATTCTGTATCTAAACTTTCTCGATTGGTTGCAGATATCGATGACGTGAGACGACTTAAGCCTGGATATCTGGAGGCAACTGTTGATTGGTTCAAAAGATATAAGGTCCCAGATGGAAAGCCTGAAAACCAGTTTGCGTTCAATGGAGAGTTCAAGGACAGGGTAATACTTTTAAAAAGTTTTATTCTCAGCATACATTTTGACTGCCTCAAAATAAAATCTAAATATAAAATTATATGTAAAGTGCTTCTATACACCTCAATCTTTTCTGTTTTATTTGCTTTATTTTTTTCTAGTGTATTGACACTTTCATGGAGGATGCAAATAAGGAAATAAGGTGATTTGTTTTTTTTTCAGGACTTTGCAATTGCGACAGTGAAGAGCACACATGAGTTTTGGAAGGCACTGATCTCTAAGAAGACCAACGCTGGCGAGTTAAATTGGTGAGCTGCTCATAGTCATAATCATAGTCCATTATTCAAACACTAGGCTGTATGACAGTACGTGTAAGAAATGCTACCTGTAATATTCCCTCCCCTAACACCCTTTAGATAATTATCTGCCTGAATATATGTATTTTAGTTCCATTACACATTTATAGCTGAAATTGTTTCCTTGGTATTCTTTCTTTCTTGTATCAGTATGAACACCAGTGTCTCAGACAGTCCGTTCTGCTGCTCAGCTGGAGACGCAGAAACTGTGGTTAAATCTGTAAGTTTATGCTATTTCCATGTTGATGCCTAAAATTTAACAACCATCCCATCTTTAATGAGAATAGAAACGATAACCTGGTAACTGTCAAACCCTCAGACAAAAGCCAAAGCTCATCAGTGAGAATTCAGTGGCTTTTACTTATTAGAAAACTGCCCTTCAAGATTTACACAGTGCTATTTCTTACAGAATTTAAGAAGTTCACAATAACAGCTTTTAATGATTTTACTTTATCTAACAGGCATCTGCTTTTGAAGCTGAAGATCCTATTCCAAGTTCAGGTGGGTGTTTTGTACATTTATTTTGTTTTATTGCAGCAACTCAAGGTTGGTACTCTATAAAAATCAACAACACTTGGTTATTTTTCAGTTGACAAATGGTTCTACTATGAGAAATAGGAAGGAAAAGCCTGGACAGAAACATGAAGATGTGTCTTTTCCCTGTGTTTCTTCCTTCAACCTTTCCACCTGATTTCTCCATGTCACAGCAGCACATGAATGGGACAGATTGGATGCATATTGTATGTCACATTTACCTGTTTTTGTTTTGTTGTTGTTCACACTTAGTTGTCTGATGCTGCCGATGTCAAACCTGCTTGTTGTGTGATTGTGGCACTTTGTGAAGACCTAAAAGCAGAAACGACCTAAACAGAATGCTATAATAAACCATACTGCATTCCCGGCTATTGTGCCTTGTATTGACTTTATTTCCACTATCACATATTACAATTAATATTATCAGTAGACCTTTGCTGACCTACAGGATATTGATCTAAAGCAGATAATGGTGCCTTGGTGGGAAAAGACGATAATCAATCCTCTATGGCCTAATAATTCTTGTGGACCTAGAATAAATGTCTAATTGAATATATGGAAACGTAAATGATATATTTGGTGTTCCTGAAATGTAATAGCTACTACACAGTACAAATGAATGGTTAGTATAACCCTTGGCTGTAAAAGCCATGGGATGCTGCAGGAGATGACAATTAGACAATAAGCTTAAATATTCCTCACCTTTACAATGTGGTTAGAAACTATGGTTACAAAGTGTTCTCATACGGCTTGTTGGATTAAACTCGTCAGTTCCTGCCTGAGCTGACCTAGAGAATATTGATCTGAAGCAGATAATGGTAACTTGGTTGGACACTGCATTTCTCTTGTTACTAATTTCTATACAATCCTCAAACCTATTTTATTTTATACAACATCCAAATGGAAGTGTTGCCAGGACATTACCTTTATTCTTACCGCAGATATGTTTGAATTAGGTAGCTCATTAAATCAAGTACTTTTCAGAAATCGAATCCATTAGAGTCACTATTTTCCACCTAACAGAGTAAGTCGTGACACCTATTTTATTGCAAATGGTGTGTATACTGTGCATGAGATGATACATCTGAAGAAAATGAAGGCCAGAGGTTTGTATGTTTAATACAATCTAGGGAAGGATTATAGATCAAAATATATCCTATATATAATAAAACAGAGGTATGTTTCTCCAGAGAAAATTCTCAAGGTTGGCTTTTTGTTGAAGCATTTTTGTTATAGTTATTAGTATCATAATTCACAAAGAGCTGAGGTTTGAATATGTGTAGCCCAGGGACATTGACTTTCTCTGACAATCAGCCATCCAAATCTTTCTAGAGTTGATAAATGGTGAATAAGCATTGCTTTGCTTCTACGTATTGAAATTACAGTATTTTTACATGATTTTATGACACAGAGAACTAGTGTTTACGTTATAGGTATATATATTTTATTTAATTCCTGTTGAACTATTCTGTTACAGTCCATTTTTAAAAGTAATAAGAGCATATCTATCTGTCCTGAAAGAGCAGCCCGCAGCCCACAGGAGGGATTTTCTCTCATTGACCAACAAGCGTCAACAGGGGGCGCTCGTAAAACGGGCTGAACGCCAATTCCAACGCACGAAGAAGAAGACCTTCATTGACTGTTTCCAAGGAGACTACCGATACCACTGAGCGCCGGTCGGTGAGTTAGCTAAAGCTGGAGAACAAGCTTGATGTGATAATGCCGCATGGCAGCGTACCGAGTCTCTGGCGTCTGTTATTGACGAGTTGCTCGTTGCTAAAACGCCGCCCTGACCCGCACGAGCTCAAGCTCTAGAAAGCACCGCAGGTTTGACGTCAGCTAACATGCTAAAGCTAACTAGCCAAACAGCGCTACCTGTTTCACGTAAAATAGCACACGAGCAACGGTTAAAAAAAAGGCTCGAGGAAACGACAGCGTGGCTGCAAACACAGCAGTGTTTTTTTTGTTTTTTTTTGGGGGGGGGGGTTTGGTTTGTTTGTTTTTTTGTTTGTTTTTTTTACACTGCTGGAGGTTGTAATTATGTTTTTAACGCTGCAGGAAACAGCGACTGGCACTACAATCCTGCGCTGTGTAATATGGTTGACTGTTAGGTTGCTATTAATGAAGCTAATAAAGCTAAAGTATATCATTTCAGCTGCATTCATTATCACAGGGAGTCGATAATGAGTCCGGGTGTTTGAAGGCACTTAGCTTGATCTAAATGATCTTTTTGTCAAAATACGAGCCACCTGTTGCTCGTATGGGTGGAGTTACAGTGTTATGTCAGAAATAACAACACCGGGAGATTAAAACACCTGTATGATGTAATGTAATCGAAGTGCTACTACTTACCACAAATTATGCCCTCAAGAAATGATTCAACACTTCGCTGCCACACGACTAATTGTTGAAGGGAGTTCTACGACGATAGTATATCATTATAATTATAGTATAAAATAGTAATTGTTGCAGACAAATGATTATTGTCATCATCAGTTAATCCAATCACTATTTTTTCCAATCAATCATTTTGTCAATATAATGCCAGGGAATTGTTTTTAACTAACCAAATTGATAAATATATGAAAAAAATATATATAAATTCCTCTGGCGACATGTTACTACAGATAATATCTTTTTTATCTCAGGGCAGTATTCTGTGATAGTGGGCCAACTTTTTTTTTATTTTTTCAGGCAAGGACCAACGAGATGTCTTTTTTATTCGACTGGATCTACAGGGGGTTTACTAGTGTTTTACAGTTCTTAGGTAAGTAATGCCTGCAGTTTTGAAATGACCTAACAGTGTTAAAAAGAAGTACTAAAACCCCAAACCCACAAAAAGCAGCAATACCACCACTTTACAATGTTAAATTATTTATATGCAAGAAGTATTTAAATGCCTTATGCATGGTTTGCTAGGTTAAAATCTTAAACTACGTTTCTTTTAATCTTTGATTTCTTCCAGGTCTGTACAAAAAGAATGGGAAGCTGGTTTTCCTGGGCCTGGACAATGCTGGTAAAACAACACTGCTTCACATGTTGAAAGATGACCGACTTGGCCAACATGTGCCCACGTTGCATCCAAGTAAGGAAAGATATACAGTAGACAGCAGCAGCATGCCATATTAGGCTGGTGATTTGCCTATGTTAGTTGGTATTGTAGTTTATACTACACTGTATTATAATTCAGGTTGGACGTCTGAAAACATTTTATGTATAACATCACAGTTTTTATGATTTTCTATCGGTAGTGATACAAAAAAAATCTACAGGCCATTGTCAGTACTGGTATCAGTGACAGAATACAGTCTGCTAAGATCCTTAGGAGCATCCTTGGGCATTTTCCTTTGTGGGATTCAAGATCTTAAGAGTTTGAGCAGTTTTATTGACAACAGTTTAGCCTTTTGCTAGTTTTTCACATAGATAACTGCTTTTGAAGAGAATAACATATTGCTCATGCGAGGGTATAGTTTCCTCCTCAGCTATTATGTTATCATCATGAAACATACGTAGGTGATACAGTCCTTATTAAAATATCATGGCAGTTTTGTCTTTTTAGAAAATTTACTGAGCAGGTTAAACAATCACATCCATAAAAAAAAACTATTCTCTGTTCATTCCTACAAAGCTTCTGAGGAGCTGACAATTGGCGGCATGACCTTCACTACATTTGATCTGGGAGGACATGTACAAGGTGAGAGCTTAATTTTTGCCAATAATGAATAATGTCACTGTTACATCAGGTGAAATATGTTGTTTGAGAAAGTAATTTCACTTCAGCACAGGCTTAAACTGTAGATTTTGGTATTGCCACCTCAACTCCACATGGATGTATAGTACATGATCAGACAAAATAACTGTTCATATTCTTTCATTTGTTTTGTGATACAGTGCAAAATTGCAGGGAAGAGATTTTAAGTGGATATAATTTTGCTAAATCACAATAAACTTTTAAATTGGTGATTGTCAGATTAAAGTCAAAAGATGGCTCTTTCTCACAGCAGACATTTTTTAGCTTGTTATTGTAAGAAAACACCTGTCTTACAAATCACATTATCGATCCCTCCATTCGCTTCTGTTGTGTGTGTGTGAAAGTGAGTCACGATGCCAGGACCCTGAGACTGAAGCAGCTAAATATCATTTAATAATTGATTATATATTTTACACCACACTGTTAAAAGTCAAAATTTCTTCTGTGAAAAAGCCAGGATTGCCGAGCCTTTCTTCAACTTGCACCACCTTGTCTTGACTATCAGTAATGTTTTTTATCAGGAACACAATATGAATGGATAAGTTAGTTTGGGAATAATTAAAAATAAAATCTTATTACGCACCCTTACAGGTGTTTTCGATTATGTCCTCTCATCAGAGTTGTTCTCAAGGCTGTGTGGGCGTGTACATGCTGTGCTTGATTGACAGCTCCATCACTCCTATTAGCTTTGGTGCATCTGTTACAGCAGGACTGTTCATTATGCCATTAAAACTGTTGTAAGTTATTTGAGTCCAGTAACATAATGACATGTTTCCCAGGTGTCTGCTTAGTCAGTAAGTTGTGTTAGTGTATTTACAGACAGAATAAAGAATACAACAAAATTTTCACCTGTTTCTGTTAGAACTGCTGTAGTACAAGCTGAAAGTGGCACTGACTATCATCTTAAACTGCTGCAAGGACAAGTGATACACTAACTGCTTTTTCTTTGTTTATAGCTCGAAGAGTTTGGAAGAATTACCTGCCAGCTGTGAATGGAGTCGTCTTTCTTGTAGACTGTGCAGATCACGACAGAATCACAGAATCCAAGACTGAACTCGATGTAAGATTAAGCACCACTGTTACAAGCTTTTTCTACAGAGCACTGACTGTTGTTGGTTAACAGCATATTTATAATGACTGTGCTGCTCTTGTATTTCCAGGCTCTGCTAGCAGATGAAACTATAGTCAATGTACCAGTGTTAGTGTTGGGTAATAAAATCGATCGTCCTGAGGCCATCAGTGAAGGAGGACTGAGAGGAGCTTTTGCTCTTGATGGCCAGGTTACAGGAAAGGTAGGCCTTATCTTTTAATTCTCAGAGATAATGTGATCTCACTGTGTGTGTGGCCACACGTCTTGGTGCCTGATAACCATTATCTTCATTAATCCTTGTTGTGATCAACAGGGAAATGTCTCTTTGAAGGAGCTCAACATTCGACCGCTGGAGATTTTCATGTGCAGTGTGTTGAAAAAACAAGGCTATGGGGAAGGTTTCAGATGGTTATCACAGTACATTGACTGACACACAGGACTGAAGGATAACACATTTTCATGAAACATGACAATGAAGTCTGTGCTTGTGTCAATCAGACCAAATTTCAAATCATATTAACAAGAGCATATTCTTTTTAATTCTTAAAGCATTTATTCAGGATGTAAAGGTTTCTATGCAAAGTTTTTAAAGTGGTCCATGGTGTACTGTTCTATGTGTGTTACAAATGTTAACTTATGAAGTTATGAAACTGCGTGGCATGTTAATTAGATCACATCATACCTGATTACAATACATGTGCAGCCACATATTGTGCAAGAATGTATCAGTGATGCATTATTTATTATTTATAGATTAACTGCTTGAGTTGGGATTTAATAGAAAGTGAGTGATGAAAATTAATGTAGTGGCTAGTTTATTGCTTGTCTGAAATCAGATCGAGGTGGTTGAATTTAAAATTTAAAACAATGAGACAAATACCTAAATGTAGAAGAAAACATTCTGTTCATTTAATCTCATGGTACGCAGCCATAGCCTTCAAAGTATATAGCCATAAGATGTATGCTAATGACTGTGGGATTAGCAAGGAGAGAGATTCAACTTCAACAAAACATATCTTCCAGGCTGAGCACTGAGACAAAATAAGATTAAATCCAATTTAGAACACAAAAAAGACGAAAAGGCTGCATGTCCCACAAATAAAGGCAAATATGATGAGGCAAATTGAGTCAAACGGAACAGCTCACTGATGAGTGTGTTGTGATTAATATGCTGCTAATTTTTGCTTTGACATTTAAACCCCCCCATATGTGTTACCATAAAGTAATGTTACAAGTCACATGTTAAAAGTTAAAAAAAAATGTGTTGGCAGCTGAGTTTCAGCGTGATCGTTGGACTGAAAGAAATATTTATTATCTTTGACTTTGGTGTTCATAAAGAGATTTTATAACTTTCGGTGGCTGCCCTTGCTGCGTGATAGCATGGAGGTCGTAGTAATGTATTGAATGATGAACTGTACTGTAGCAGAGACAATGAGTTCTTATTGAAATCTGTTCATTTTTTCATTAAGTATTCACTAGTACTGCATAAAATCCAGTGTCTCATTTCTCTGCACAGTATTGGTTTTAATCTTTTTGAGATGGTATGTTGTGGAATAAAGTTAAGAATGAAATGGCAATATTTTAAATAAGAGACTAAAATTTGTGGATAATTAATTTTTTGTTATTTATTTGTGTTTATAGAGTCTGAGCAATATATTGTCATGTAATAAGCATGTAGGCTATACAATATTACTGGGTTGAAGTGCTGCAGGTAATGTACTTTTTGACCATCTGAAAAGATATGAGAGTGCAACTTGCAAATGTTATTATGCAAACCTGTAAATTAATATTCTAATATTATTCTAGATACTTAAATATTTATGTTCCTTGAGTCTGTGGATGTAAACATGTACATTTTTACAATGGCTTGTATGACACTGTATCCTCACAATGAGAAGCTGGAAATGGATAATGAGGAACAGAAGCATGTGATCATTGTGCAGTTTCACAGTTTTCTCCATCCCATGTTACAGGTTAACATTTTAAATATTCTGTTCTTCTCCTTCGAACAGTGACTGAATACCTGTAAATTTTGTATAAATGTAAATGTTTGTAGAGTAAATGCCCTTAAGATGACAGCAGAAAGTAACTTGAATGACTATTTTCAACAATTACAATTTTTGTGCAAATAGTTTCAACTTGAATGACAACGTGTGAATATAAAGATGAGTAGGGTGGTCCATGTGATGAGCTGTTGTAATAAAGACAACTTTAATAGACTCATCTCAAGTCTTTTGTTTTATTTGTAATTGCAGCATTTTTCATATGGTCAGATTCCTCATTTAGAGACTTGGTAAAGAAAATACATTTTTGTTTGGGAGCCAGAATTTTACATTCTCTTATGGAAGCAATGCTTGTCTGTGTTTTTTACATATGGAGCAATGTACCTTTGTACCCCACTCTGTTATGGCATCCCTCAAGGCTTGATCCCGGGACCCTTTTCATTCTCAGTCCAAAACTAACAGATTAAAGATCCAAAATAATTTGTATGGCTAAAACAAAGTGAGTAGAAATGCTAAAATAAAAACACTGATTTGTGGGTCAACAATACATTTATGATTTGACTAAAAAATAATAAAATAAAATAAAGAAATATGTGGATCAGTGGTGGGTAGTGACAAGGCTCCAGGTCCTCATTGCTATAGAGGCCTCCTAAATTTTGACTTTCTGGGAGACAGTGTAATTGTTTACTTTTTAGTATCACTACTGGAGTTAGATCACTTTGTTTGGAGATTTGATTTCACTTAGACAACATATAATATATATATTTAATTCACTGTGATTTTAATGCAGTCCAGTCAGGGGAACACTGAATCTTATGCTTAGTCTCAGTAGCTCGTCTGTCGACCAGAATAAAGCCAGAGGGCTGTAATTTTTGATTCAGTGGTGCTATCATGTTTTGTTCAACGAAGTCAGATCACTGACATTTTCTTTTCACTGTCAGAAACTAACAAAGCTTTGATGCTTTTATCCCCAGGCTTAATTACTGTGATACGCCTTATTTTGATATCAACTTACTGCAGCTATTGAAGAGCTCATTTTCGAGGTTTCTAACATAAGACACTTAAAAAGAAGTCATCACCTCACATCATCCATTTTTGCCATTTACCAGCTGCTAATCACTTTTTTTTAACTTTTTTTCAGACTTTGAAAACATTGCAGGCTCATACTCGAGTGTTGGTTTGTTAACGCTCCACGAGTCTGATCCAGATAAAGATCAGATCAAGCCTACTCCACATAGCTATTCGAGTTGTTTACTTTTAACTGAGGAATTTCAACCCTTGATATTTCGTAGTAGGATTTCACCTTAATTCATTTCAAGACTGACCATCCTTATGTCCTAATATAGTGCTGTCTTTTACATTGAGGTCTTGTAGAGTTATGGACTTTAGGCAACCGACTGTAATTTGTTCTTCTAGCATGAGGTGGCAGTTTAGCACCAACATAACCCCAGCAAATATACTCATCTGCTTTGTTTCAACTGTGCTTCAACGGAGAGGAAACTCTGGAGCTTTCAACCTCCTCTTGTTTTCATTCTACTCTAGGCTCCATGATTGTAGATGATGATGAAATTAAACACAATCAGATGTAATCGTGTGTGTAACAGGCTGCAGCTGAAAAAAAATCTTCTGCAATCAGTGCTTCACACACCAGGTGGGAGACCAAAAGGTCACGAGAAAAGTAGTTCTGCGCTTTAAAATATTCATATTTACACATCCAGCTCATGTTTTATAAGCAGATTACTCTACATAAGGTAGGCTTACTGAAAACGGTGTTGGTTTATTTATGGATCTGCTGTGGTGAGTAGTCTGATTGCTAGAGTCTGTGATACAGATCCTCTCTTGACCACAGTGAAGACACAAAAACATCTGCCTTTATCTTTTTGAATTGAAGTGTTCTTTTTTATACATGGCATCTATGGCATGCGACTTGTAACACGGTGGCCATAACCGCCACCTAATTTCTCCCTGGATAATCATTTTCAACACTGAAATAATTACAAAAGAATGAACTCAAAACACAGCTTGGCTCTGGTGCCTTTATTAGTAAAGTGCTCAGCCTAGAAGTACATTCTTATTCACTAACATGCAATACTAAAAACAACCAAATGTTTGGCCTATCAATAGCATGAATGAAGACATGGCAACAATATTCTCATAAAAAAAAAAAAAAATTACAATGTGAATTCAAGTATACACACAGAACTTCAAGTAATGCACATTTTTTTTTTATAAACACAAAATACAGATTTTTTTCAAGTTGCAAACTCAGAATAAAACGTAATTGTGCCACATTCTTTGACATGATTTCAGAGACAGCAGAGGACAGCGATTAGTGGTTTCTACTGCTGGTGCAATTCTACAGATTTTCAATAAAAGTAATCCAACTGGAAATATAGGTCCTGTATTGTTGTGTCTAGCCACTTAATTCATAAAACATGTACAATTTAAAAACTGCCATGAGCTGTGGTGCACCTTTACCATAAAAGTAGCTTGAAACCATAGTAACCTGAAATCCTCTAAGCTTGCTTCATAAATAATTTACACTGGATTTATTTACAGAATCAGAATCAGTTTAGAAATACATAACCACATTGTTGTGAACTTTTTTAAAGGAATAGTTTGACATTTTGTTTTCTTGATAAGAGTTAGAGACGATTGACACTGCTCTATGTCTGTGCAATATCAAAGATATAACCAGGAGATGGTTAGCATACTTTACTTAAATCTGCAATAAGTGACTTTTTAGGCCACTTGTTAAAACAAGTTGTGAACACAATTTCAACATATCAACAGTTGCTTATTTACACATTCATCAGTTATGGGCTCTGTTTTTGGACTCTACTAACTCCTGAGAAAAATATCCGGCTCAAATGATCCACTATGTTCACCTACCACCATCTTTAAAGCTCATTAATTAAGATGTTATCATGTTTAATTTGTACAAAAAAGTGTGTTTTTTTTTTTTTTTTTTTTTTTGCATTTTGAGTATTTCTTTGTCTGGCACTGTGACTTCCTGTCTTGGATAGTCCGCCACATAATGCTTCAAATTTAACACCATTGTTAATGTACAGATTAAACAAGTGAGTATTAGAGGTTGTGGTTGGTGAACTGTTTATCCTTTAGACAGAGCCTGGCAACTGATTCCTCATTTCTAGTTTCAATGCTAAGCTAAGCTAACTGCTGCACAGAGCTAGCTTCATATTTAACATAGTGCCATGAGAGTGGTGTCCAACTTCTCACTTTCAGTATTGGCAAGAAAGCAAATAAGCATATGTTGAACTATTCCTTTAAATTCTGATCTCTTGTCATTCCAGTGGGACGGCGGCTCTAATACTCAAGCAGTTGTTCACACAATACAAAATTACTGGTAATCTCTATATGCATAGATGGCGGTCAGACAAGATTGGAATTCTGATGGACTTTAGCTACCTATGGCGCAGTAGTCAGTGGGTCCTGCTTTTAAGGACGGCAAAACAAAAAGCTCTGTTGCTCAAAAAACAGAGAAGAGAATGAAGCAATTACACCTATCTAAGACAAAAACGGGTCATTATCTCATCACTGGTCCTGCCTGGCACCACATATCCCACCAGGATGATACATAATTCCATGCCTCCTGAGTCCAATCCCAAAATGTTTTGCTGCTAGGAGAGAGCCTTCCCCGTAGATTTTCAGGCCAGCGGCTGTGTCATGGCTCTCTGCGTGGGGTCAGACAGTTCTACCAGATGTATCCTCCATCGTCTGCCTCACCTTCCTCTTCTTCCTCCTCTTCTGCCTCTTCACCGTTGTCCTCTGCCTCCTTCTCCTCTTCATCCTCCCATCCCACGCCGCTACCAAAATCCCCTGAATATCCAGCCACTTCATCTGGAACAAGGTAAACATATAAGAAATCGTTATGTATTAGTGCCCAAACATTTAGGTGTAGTTATTCACTAACTGGCAGAACTTTTCCAAGCAAAAATTGGCTTGATTTACCTTCTAAAATGTGTATGTTTGCTGGTTTATTTCATTATAAATTCAATGTAAGACTTCAGCGCTATTTCTGATACAAAGATCTAACTTGAGGTTTTGAACAGATGCGGCTATTATTTGCTACACTGCCAAAAACCTCCATCTGTTAAATAATTTTTTTGTCTGTAACTGATTTCTGAAAATCTTTTCAACTTAAAAAAAAAAAAACAAAAGCCAGCAGATGAAGAAAAAATATAACAACCTGTGAGTCTCTGTAATTTTAAGCACCAAAGCATATGGCAGGTCAAAGGCACCAAAATCAAGAAATGAAAATTAGGACTTCACAGGCCAATCACAAGCAAAAGATGACTCTCAAAGGAGATTTTCTTGCAGTGCACAGACGAGAAGTATCTGTTTGCCAAATGCCCCTTTCTTACCGCAGTCGGGGTTGCCATGGATTCTGGTGCCCATCATCTCTCCACCATGCTGGTCCACGCACCAGCACTCCCCTTGGCTCTGGTCACACTGCACTTTCCTGTAGTAGCCATCCTCATCGCAGCTGGGAATGTACAACCCTGCAAGGACACACACACACACATGCGTGGCTAGATGTTAAATATTTATACACTCAGCACACATAGCTGCCTCATGCTGATGTCTGAGATGAGCGCAGCATAAACGTGAATGCCAGCACGCCTTAGTGAACCTGTAATAAGACCATCAGTCAGGATAGAGAAGCAGCTTTTTGGCCGAGGATACCACACAGTCAGAGATAACTTGCCCTGTTTGTTTTACACAAGCATGCAAATGCCGCTGGATGCGATTTCATACAGTATGTTGATGTTGGCGTAGCGTGGTTCCTTGTGTTGTGAGAGTGGCATGTAAAAATGTAGTGACAGACTCAGTGACAGAGCTCCGCTGTTCCAGCCTCCCTCAGGACGCTCTTGTCAAACCTGAAGCGTAGTTCTCTAACAAGCACCCACCCACCCTCCCCACCACTGAGAGAATGAGAGAAAACACAAGCAATGAGACAAGTGGGCTTCAGATGGGACGGGAGAAAACATCTCTGGAGCTGAAGACAGAAAAATACCTGCGTAGCATGTTGAGCATGCTGGGATACTGCAACGTGGAGTTTCCTAGGGACCAAACAGGCACTTCAGCCTTGCTCCTTCGCAAAACCAGAGCTGGCCCTTAATC
>CM076668.1:12800828-12968648 GCA_038496675.1 Rachycentron canadum
CCCACACACACACACACACACACAGCCTGATTAGGGCTTAATCCTAGCCGTGAGCTTGTGATCTCTTTAATGAGGCTCCTCCAGCTCTTCGCCTGCTGCTCCAGGCGCCTTGTTACATAGGTACACCCAAAGACACCGCAGCGAATGCAGGGGCACGCTGTGTTGATGGTGCATTGTGGTTATTTCCTGCTCAAATGTGTTCCTCTGCATGTGCAGTGTTTAAAAATGTTCAGTCAAATACACAGTGCTGAGAAATGTATTTACCAGGCTTCTTCTTGGCCGCCTCCTGCACCTGGATCCTCTCCAGCTCGGCGAGGCACGGCGGCTCTGTGAGAATCAGAGAAGAAAAGTGATGACAGACAATACCTGAAACTGCTCTCCCTCAAACTTTATCTCAATCAATGCTCTTCATAATTACACTTTTTGCCCATATTGATTTGTTTAAGAAGTCTTATATTTCATTCCTTCAGAGTCTGATCGATTGTTGAGGGCTCAGGTGAAAGAACATATGGATGTAGTCTGAGAATGACAAGGAAATCTCTAGAACAGATAGATACAAAGAGGAGAAAGTTTTCTCATCTGTACAGAATTTCTGTTGTGTTTGCACAAAACTCGATGAATTCACAGGCACGGAGCATTATCAGTTCTCTGGGGCGACATTGTCAAGTCACAAAGACAAAAGCCTTTTATCGTGGTTTATAATTATTTCTTTACATATAATATGTGTCCAAATCACTATCATGAAAACATTTAAAATTAATGGCTGCTACATGTAAAGCAGTTTATAAATATCACCAACTAGTGATGAAATATTGATTAGGGTGTCAGTGTAACCTATTGCATGTATGCAGGTTAAATGGCTGATCAATTAGATAATTAGCGTGGAAATGAGGTTCCTGCCAGGAATATCCTGTATTTGTTTAGTAAAGGTCAAATGGCACTCATGCGCACTGCATAAATAGCTATGTGAGCACAGGTGAGAAAAACATCTACTGAAACACAACACCTCAACCACACATAAATGTTGGGAGCATGACTTAAAATATTTTGAAATTAATTTTCAAGCACATCATCTATGTTTGAATGATTCATTCTTTGAACATTTTGTCAGATATTTCTATTAATGCTGCTGACAGTGTCACTGTGTAACTGTAAAGTTGTTCGTTGATCTTGCAGTGACAAATAAGGAAGCAGTCAGGCTGAAGAAAGAGGCCTTTTGGGTGCTTGGTTAGCCCAGGGGAGCCTGAAGCCAGGAAAGGACTACTTTTTCTAGTGGAAAGACAAAATCTGGACAGAGTGGGCACAGTTCATCAAGGCCACTGAGAAGGACTGTCAATTGGCCAGGCAGAAAATCTTGCAAACTGTCAAATGACTCAGATAAAATAGGTCTTGCCAAGATTTGCTCTCAGCAGGGAAGACGAACTGCTAGTCATGCTGGGAATGTTGCTGGACCTGGATAAGCAGCGGAAGATAGATGAATGGATGAAGAATTCAGTCATATTTTTGTACAAACTGCTGAAGTCTAAAATAAAGAGAAGCAACAGAAAACCAAACTGTGCTTTGAAGATGTTGATTAGGCTGCCAAATCCTGCTTTAAAAAAGCACTCTGCTGTCGGCTGTCAGACTTGGCTGAAGGGATGCTTTGACAATTTGGGAAATACATTTCTAAAGATATCACACTGTTCCTTTAAGGGCACTGCTGCTACCCTGGTGTTGAGGTACAGATCCACACATAATATATGTTTCAGAACAGATGTCTGGTCACTTTTCAGTGTTCAGTGAGACCACTCACTTCAGTTATAAAACTTTGTTTTGCCGCTCAGTGATGGAGAGATATGTAGATCAAAGTCACGTCTATGCAAACCTTCTATCTCCCAGTGATATAACCTTGTTATCATTTCACCCATTTAGAGAATTAACTCAAAACAGACCCAGCTCTCTCTCTATTTCTTCAGTGGAAAAACCTTCACTCACTTTCTCTCCAGAAGCAGAGGCACCACTCCGCCGTAGAGACCTTCCCATCTTTGTAGCTGTCGCAGGAGTTGAAGAAGGGTCGGATGCAGACCTCATACTTGTCCAGGTTAATAGCAGCCAGCTCAGCTTGGTCCAGATACAGGTCACTGTTGGTGTCTAGCTTCGAGAACATCCAGCCGATGGAGTCCTTGCAACTTGCTACAAGGCTCTTGTCGAGCGCTGTCAGAAATCATTTGCATAATACTTTAGTTTCCTTCTGTTTACACTACATTTCCTTGCATAGACAATTGAGTTGTAAGTTTGGAGGCGGCAGAGAATAAGGCCGCTTTGTGAGTTTCTAACCTGAAGCGGTGCCAGCTCGGAGCTTGCCAGAGTTATTCCGCTTCGCGTTTCCATGAAGGAGTTGGAACCAGTCTCTCAGGCGGTCACCCAGGTCTGCCAGGTCCTGGCCAGTGCAGCTCTCTGAACAAGCAAAAAAGGGGAATCCTTGCATTCAAAGACCTGGCAGACACTTAATAGCAATCACCTTCCTGGAAAGCAGGCAGGGACTCAACAAGGCTTCATATTGCTCTCACTGATGTACAGTGCAGAGAATAAAAGGTTTCCCTTACTGTAAAGCTCTTGAGGTGTACTGTCTGTGGGCTGTGGACTTTCATGCTGTGATTTGTAAGTGTATGATCTGCTAGTCAAAGAAAACATTACTTTTTCCATTAACTCTACTACAGCAAATTGCTGTCATCCAATAAAAATGTACTTTCAGTCACAGGCTAAGCACTGATTCCAGGCTAGAGATGAAAAACAGGAGTAACATTTCATCCCTTTGATCAATTGGCATTTTCACGTGCCCGAGAGCCTAGACAATCAATAGTGTTTGGCTGCAATGATAGATAGTGTACACTCTAAATAATTAATTACTACATGATTGAAAGAGCAGTTTAACCACATGGGGGATATTTGGCTAACAGTAATCTCTGAAATTGGTGAGTATTGATCCCAAACATTGAGCATCAGGTTGATTAGTTGTCTCAGGAAATTGGAGTCTGTGCTTTCCTACACACAGCTTGCTGCGTGTGGCCACCAGTGCACCATAACTTATCATTTTTGAAGCCTTGACTGTTGAAAGCAGTGACAATGGACCAGACAGGGAGGTGTGAATCCCAAATTCAAGAAGATGAAGAAAAGGCACTTGCCGCGTTTGGTGTCAGTGTTTGTGATGGTAACAGAAGCTGTGGCGCAGGGGCAGAAGCCAGTACACATGACGTTCAGGTCTTTTCCTGTGAGACAGGCCTGCTGCTCCAGCTTACACTGTAAAGGGGGAGAGAGGGAGAGAGGCATGGATGCAGTTAAAATATTTATGGGGGTGACCGCAGGAAAAAGAGATTGCTCATTCAGATGAGACACTGCACTTAGAGAAAGGCAGCAAGAATGAGCTGTCATTTTCCGCTCTCCGCTTCTCATGCAAGGTCAAAATTAAAAACTATACATAAATCAATAAAGCGTCCTGGTAGCGGCCGGTGCACGGTGATGCCACTCAAAACAACGTCAGTTATTAATCATACAGCCACGTTGAGCTGGTGCACTTGTCCTCCTGTGAGCAGTGATGAACTGTGCTGGCCTGCTGCGCCCACGTATATGTCAGCGTAGCAGGAAACAGCACTTGACTGGACTGCTCTCATTATTTAAAACGATGACACGGCCACTTTCCATTTCTGTTCAGGGTTTTATGGAGCCAAAGCCCGTAATAAAGAAAGAGAGAAATTATCTAAGCTTTCAGGTTTAAGTGCTTTCAAAGAGAGATGCTGGAGCCGAACAGAACGTTTTCTTTTACCTCAGATGCGTAGTTGTGCCCATCAGTGCCACATACAGGTGATGAGGCGGCCACTGGACAAGGTTTACAGCTGCTTTCATGAACCTCCAGATTCCCTGACTGCTTGACTCTGAACATGAGAGGGGAAAAGGGAAACATTCAAATGTCAGTCCACACAAATTACAGAAAAAACACCTTCTCACTTACCTCAACCCCACATTTTAAAATGCTAATAATAGCACGCTAACACGCACAACATGCTAACATGCTAATGTTTAGGAGGTATAATGTTCACCGTGTTAGCTATCTTAGTTTAGCGTGTGGTCATGCTAGCATTTGCTAATTATCAATTAACACAAAGTGCAGCTGAAGTTGATGGGAATGTAATTATTTTTGAGGCATCTAATTGTAAACCTTCATGGGTGATTATTTTCCTGTTGTCGTAGTGTTGTTGTTTTTGTTGTTGAGATGTTCTACTAAAAGCTGATTAGCCCTAAACACAGAGTGCAGCTGAATGCTGATGGGAATGTCACTGGTTTTTGAGGTAATAAATCATAAACTGAATAACTGGGTAAACAAAATTTTTGACCCAATAGTGACACTAGATTAAAAGACATTTTAAAAGAGACATATGACTCACAAATATCAACATCATTAGAGAGGGTCACCAATGTTTGAGCCAATACATTGAGTATATCCATCCAACCATCCATCCATTATCTATACTGCTTATCCATCAGGGTCGCAGGGGGCTGGAGCTTCGCTATCAGAGGGCCAAAATATAGAGACAGAGAGAGACATACCATTTACACTCACGACTATGGATAATTTAGAGTCACCAATTAATCTAAATGTGCATGCCTGAAGGGAAACACAGGCACAGGGAGGAACATGATCACTCCACACAGAAATGCCCCAGGCCTGGACACTGAGCATACTTTGAGACATATTAAGTATATTTCAGTCTGGACCAAAGTGGTGGATCAACCAACCAACAGTGCCAGCATAGCTAAAAACGCTAAAAACACTGTGCCCTCTAAACTGTCAACAACTTTCCAAGGACCAATTTCTTTGGTAGACAGTGAAAACTGTTGACAGAAAGCTCTGTGGATTATCCAGGGTAACACACAACAGATGCCTGTCTTGTCTTCCATGGCGTTCAGATTAACAGACTATTGACACCAGGATATCAGAGTCACTGCACATCTCCTGCTGCTGGGTGAAAACCCTTCTTTTCACACATCTCGACACCTCATTCTCTGTCAATTCTTTTGAATTATAAGTAGACTTGTACTTGTACTGTACTTCATTTGTTTATTTTAGAGGGATGCACTTCCAATTTTGGTGACATCTAGCTCTTGTTGCTGTCAACTTTGAAAGCACTTACTCTAAACTGGTTTAGACAAAAGCATCTGCAAAATGACTGTAATGTAACCGGACCCTGTTTCGGAGAAGAGACTTTGCTGCTGAATTTTTTAGATATAAATTTTGAATGCTGTAAGCACAAAGGAAATTCAATTCATGGTTTAGCAGCAGAAAACACAGGGGCAGATATCAAAAGACCCAAACTGATAAAACCAAAACCATCTGCGTGGGTACATACCACTAGATTTCAGTACAAATATATGCTCTGTAATGTGGGTGAACTGGACCTTTAATGTTGCTCCTTGTCAAACATACAGCTACAAATCCTTTACTAACAAGATGTTTTTTTATCAGCCTACAACTCATTGTTAAAAAAAAATCATGTTTACATATATGTTTATATATCACTCTTCTGCAAACTACAACATCAATACACCTGAAACAGACATTTCTGATCATAATAACCAGAAAGCCATAATCTACCTGTTAATATTTGGATGCACTGCTTCATAAAATTCCCCTTTGCTTGCTTTCCTCTCACACGGTGATTGACTGCATGTTCAGTGAGCACAAGCATTAGACTCTCTGCAGCACGACTTCTGAGGCTGCTACTTAATGATGCTGGGATGGTTTAGTGTGGTTGCGTTCGTGCTTATTACCCATTACTCGACACAGTCTCTCTCATCTCTGGAGTGACTCTGTAAATGAAGCACTTTATTGAAAAAGATAAATGCCTGCCGCTGCAGATAGGCTTTGCAGGTAGTAATAATTCACTCCATTAATTCTTTTCAGGCTGCAACCCTGCTCATTTGTTTTTCAGTCAAAGTAGAATGAATGGGTGAAGGAACAGATAAATGCTTTTTTGTAAGATTTACAGCAGAAAAATAAAGGGTCTTTGTGAGAGGTGGAGCATCTAAAACCTCTGTATTACATTGTATAAAGTGACCGAAACCATAGAGTTTTCAATATACTTTTTATTGCCATGTGTTCAACCTCTCCTCCTCTCTCCTCCGCCTCCACCTCTACTGATTAATCTGTGTCATATTTTCTAAAGCTGCCCTGTTATCTACATAGAAAGTTCAGGAACACACAACTTTTGTCACCACAGGTCAAGTACGCAGTGTACTTAACGTTCAAGAGGTTTCAGACATGAAAACACTGTTGCTAAGTGACAGTCAATAAAAAAATTTCTTTTTCCATTTTAAAAATATTGAATGTTTTTAGCTCATTGTCTTGTTAAGGTAAAAAAAGGAGTAGATAATTAAATGTAATTAATAAATAAAAACTTTAAAAAGTAACCTGCATTGGGCTCCAAGATTTTTAAGAACACACTGTATGTCACAACAAATGAACTGCCACTACAGAAAGCCCAAGTTTTTAGTCATTTAAAGGTCAACCAAGCAAAACTGCTCTGCTCACAAATGAAAAGATATATTTATGAGCAAAAAGGACAAACCCTGACTCACTTTAATATGATGAGGGGGCTGGCATTACATGGTCTCAGTTAATTAATTTGAAATAAAAACCATTTTGGCCTTGGTAATGCTACTTTAGGTGTGTGTTGAGCTGCACCCATCTCAATCTTAACACAACTTTGATCAATTGTACTTAGTTTGAAAGCTCAGAATTGGCTCAGACTTGTGGCCCTGAAGGATCTTTCACATAGCACAGCTTCCTCAGCTATACTGTGCACTATGTACAGTATAGCTGATGAAGCTGCAGTGGTATGAAGCTAATCAAAGTCTCCTCAACCAGTTCCATAATGTATGTTTCAAACATAATAATCTGGTGCTATCTTGCTTTTGGAGATGTTAATTTTTTTTAACTACATATATATATGAGTTCACAAACTGATGAGTCATGTAGTTTTAAGTAATTAAACTTAGTAATAGTGGCTCCATTAATAATTAATACTGAGCCACGGGAGTTCATGATACATCATGCATTAGATCACATTATGAGGCATATATTAGTTATGCATGAATTAATCATAAGGTATGTACCCTTGACATTAAGTGCTGGCCATTAGATCAGCATCTCTTTCTTCTGTGTCTGATAGGAGCATAGCTGTCATGATTGAAAATCTAACCATGTATAAAGTGCATGTGGATGCAAATAATCATCATAAAGCAACTAAATACTTGATTTTAAAGTTTAATCATTACTGAATAATTTAAGTAATTATTAATGAAATATTCAAATATGAATGAATTTATAGCACTGATATATTTTACTTTGAAAACACCATCTCTCTGAATTGATGTATTGTGAATGTTCAGTTGTCAGTTTCAAAACTTCAAAACTTTCAAAAATCTTTCTTATAAGTTCATGAATTCAGGAAGCCATTTTTGAAAATCTATAATTTATTATTTAAATTTTCTCAAATTCACACAGCAAAAAAATCAGGTTACTCAAATTTCCTCTGCCAAATGAAGTAACTAAAATTAAGATATACAATTCAGATCTGACCGAGCCAACTACTGCCGTGATATAAAAAAGTATCCAGTAATGATAAATAGTATTCACTTTGCATGTCAAATCTTTATGGCTCTTATTTGCCTCCATAACTGTGTGTGTTCATTTCTACCACCTTCCATCCACACAGTTAATTAGTCATTGCTCAGCATGAGATGAGTCTTCCATCAGAAATGACTTCACTCCTGACTCATGACACTCTCTGGCCCTGTTACTGAGTTTAATCAATAGCTCTCCAACCAGACATTGAAACGCTTTTAACTGACACACTGCTCACGACTGGTGCCACCAGCACCACAGAATTGCCCTGTCCACACAGAGATCATCAAAACATTGGCAGAACGTCCTGCAAACAGAAAACACATCTCCACCTACCTTTGCTCCACTTTCTTGCGATTGACACACATGGCCCTCTGGTAGCCTTGAGCGACGCACACCTTATGGCGGCTGCACTTCACGTTCTGGCACGGGTCCTTGGTGGTGTCCATGGCTGCAAACAGAAAATAACAACAATCCAGAGGTGTCAATCACAGCTGAGGCGTTTTGCTCTAATTCTCAGATTTCATCCACCTCCAGGAGACTGAGTTCCTGGCTATTTGTTATTCATGGACCATGTGTTAAACATCAAATAAAAAAAAAAAAAAAAAAAAAAAAGGAACGTAGCTACTTTATGTGCTGTATGATTAAGGTCTGCGTATTTACACTATTTGTAATGATCTTCCATCTTCACACGAGTATCATTTCTTAAAGGCGTATGCAATAAAAATCATGAAATGTGTAATGAAAAATATTCTAGCAATGTGCTCAAATGAGTCCATTGATTTTATAGTGAGCACTGCCGAAAACATGGACGCCTTGCTGTCATTAGTGAGGCAGCCCATCGTCAATAGTACTGCCTCCAGTCTCCAATGGCTGTCTCTGATTGCAAGAAAATCTGACAGCACTGATTGAGCATCTCTTTCTCTTGGCTTGTCACATCTCACTTCCCCCATGTCAACTTATCACTGTCTCTCTCCAGCTTGCCTTTTCCCTCTCTCACACAAACACGCATACTCCATCTTTGTCTCCCACAGTCCCTCTCTTTCCATCCTCTTCCCTCCCCCGCCTCCTTCCCTCCCTCCTTCCCTCCATTGCATCTCTCTCTATATCTTTGGAGAGTTGAATGGTTCAATGCCAACCTCTTTTCCACTGATAGACTGAGATGGAAATAGTACTGCGTCCTTCACCTTCCCCAGCCTGTGGTCAATGGCACCTGAAACTGGATGTCACACTGTCCCAGCCCATTTCCTGCCTTGCCAGATAGGCCTTGCAGAGCTCACATGTTCAGATAAATTTAAGAGTGAGTGGCAAGCAGTAGTGAGCAAGAGGAATTTAAGCTGTGAAATCCTGAGTCAGCTTTGAGCAACTGCTTTGTAGTCAGCACGGTCAACAGACAAGGTGTCTGCCAGCCGGATCTCTGCAAATCCAGCAACTGGGTGATGCTTTGATGCTACAGGAGGGAGGTATGAGGAACAGTGGACTTTTATGGAATCAGCAGATGACAAGACATGTCTGAGGGAATCCAAAAATACTGGTCGAAGGTTGTGCGCCTGAACAACTGCTGAGAAGTCTGACCAAACCTGTAACTGACTCACGTTAGGAGAGCTCTGAAACACTTTACCATTTCGAGAGACTGCCACTGCCTGCACAGCGGGCTTGCAGTAAAAACACTACACACTTCTTGTGCTAAAGAAGAAGAGCAAAACAGCTACTTGTAACCTGAGCATAGCAGCAAAGTTAATAAAAACGAATTTCAATTATGTTTGCACAGGGGATGAAATGTGACTAAATGATGCCATAATTCTAAATGAAAATAGAAAATTTTCTGTTGAAGTAATATGTTATGTAAATCAAAAAAAAAAAATTAGCATGCTAATCAGATGATTAGTCTGTGTATTTAATACATATCTGCATACAGATGCATATTCAACATTCCTATCTATATTCAATCTTTAAAACAAACTATTGTTTAAAACAAACTAAGTACAGCTTTTGTTTTCTTTCTGGTTGCATCAAGATTTTGTTGCATACTAAAACAAGAAACAGGGGTTATTTGTGGCCAGATTGTGCCACAAATACAATATGAGCTGAAAATACCGTTGTTGATCTTCATACAGTTACGGATTAAAGAAATCTTCAGTTGTATGTTTTAAAACCTGGGTCTGAAGTAGAGCGGATTTCATCTGTATTAGCATAAAAATAAGATAGCAGCTCTCACATCAAAGACAACAGCTCGTATATAGTCAAAAAGAAAAATAAATTAGCATCTGTGATATAGGGATGGTATTATTTTTTCTGTCTACTGAAATTGAATTACAAATATAATACAAATACAAATATCTTTCGCAACTTCTCAGTGGGGAAGAAAGTCATAAAAATACAAGATGTAGCATTTAGGCTCAGCAGAGAAGCTCAAAGACAGATAGCTGGATTCTGGCAGCGCTGATAGCTCATAAACTTGAAACAGTCATTACATATAAAAGATTTTGTGACCACTTGACTTTTATTAACTTCATCTGTTCCAACAGGTATTCTGCTCTGTCATGATTTAACCCCCCGCAGCTGAACAATACCTAGACTCTGCAGCTGACGCCACGTTTGTCTCCAACTTCACTTTGGATTTAAGACTGAAAACCTCCCAAAAATCATACCAAACTATCATCGCACATATCATCAGGACTATTTCTTGACAACAAAGAAGCTAAAGTCATTTTGTAATTTCTGTAGCATGCTTCAGTGGATCACATCAGTTCTTTTCAGGCTGTCTTCTGGTTGATCTTACAAAGACCGTCCCTGTGTGTTTTGATGCCAGTTTTAATGCAGGTTCTAGTCACGGACCATAAACCTTTATGTTTTTTTTGGGTAATATACCATAAAGTATTCAGATTTTGATATGTGGAGCCTTGTTGTTTTGATGAGCAGAGCCACAGGCTACATTTGAGGAAGAATCACATAAAACCAGAAAGCACTGCGAGAACTGAACGCCACCAAGCCTCTGTAATCCCCTTCATACTATTTTAATGATAAAACATTTATAATCTGCGTCCATGTCTGCACTAAAACACACAACAGCCTTGCTGGATTAATTTGTGTTGGGAATTTTGTGGCTTGAATTGTACAAATGTTTGGGACAGGTGAATTCATGACCATTGAGTCTGGACTTTTAAACTCATCTTATTGCTATGACTGAGCCACCCAGAAATTAAATGCCATGATTTTGCTGGATCACTTTGACAGGTGCATGCAAATCTAAATATGGTTGATATTGACATATTTGACATTATGGCAATTTAGGTCAAAAAGGCCGCACTATTATCGCCTCATTGAAATGGCAGGATTAATGTTAAATTCGCCACTATCTTCACCAGTTTGATACAATTTGATGTTCAGCAGGTATTGCACAGTGGGTTCAAGCTTTTCTTGCTCAAAGCAGCTCACTGCTGCAGTGTCTGAAACAATGGTATCATGCAAGTGGTGAGGCTGACTCACAACAAATAAGTCTGGAAAACCAAAACAATGAGTCTATTGTGTTGAGCTGAGGGGAACTAGAGAGTCAGGTCAGGTGATCCACATCTGATCTACTGTTGATATAAAAATGTTGATTGTAGCAGTGTTAAGCCGTTTAAAGAGTAAATTTTAATGGCCACGTCTTAATCTTAAATGAAATAATCCAAGAAACAAAAAAATTTTCTTTTACACCTCACTTCACGTGAATAACCATTTATGAGATATTTTTTAATTATGCTAAACAACATAAAGTTGAAGGTAGAAACACAGCTTGGTGTTTTCAGTGTAGCTTGTGTAGCTCTTTCATTCCTCCTGTGTTCAGCATTTACAAGCACCTTTACTCTAATTCTGCCTCCAAGCACCATCTTAAAACAAAGCACATCCCTCATACACTATGCTTGTACAACTCCTACATATTGAAAATGAAATCCAAACACAAGATTTAATTTACATTAAAGATCAAGTGTGTTTTGCACCTTGTCTGCTCTCCCCATTGTTGTTGTTCCCGTCGTGCTGCATTGAGAATTCAGTGCCGGGCTGGGGCGTATAAGGGCCATTATGGGCTCTAAATCCTCTTGTAATCATGTCAACAAAGGCGATGTGACTGCACTGAGCCTGTGTCCAATCTCTGGGAGATTATTATTATTTTTGCGCTGCGATCAAAAACACATCAGAGCACAGCTGCTTTTCCCATACTCAATCAGGTCTCTCCCTGTTGTTTTGGGGTCACGACTGAATTCTCTACTGAGATTGACATTTTGCAGCGGGACAGCATCCTCCATCAAAAACCTTCCATCAACCATTTGTCTTTCATTCAGACTGTAGGAGCACGTATTAAACAAAATACTTTAGTGATTCTAAGCACAAAAAAAAAAATCTGCAAAAGACCTGTCAATGGGCTGCCAAGAAATAGTAGCGCCCATCTGAATCTAAAAAGATTTAGCTCTGATAAATAATAAAAGTATGAGAGAGATGGAACCATCTGACAGCTTTTAGTAAATTAGTTTCAACTGGATCTGCAATTACTGTCATCTAAGAGGACTCTTTCATAGCCTTCAACTTAATTTGTAGCCGCTGAGTTAAAGAGGCCTGTAGCTTTTATTCAACTCCAATGGAGATATGAAATTATTTACTCGTAATTAGAGAGGATACAACACACACACGTTTACCTCTAATTCTAACACATGACATCTGAATAGTTTCCTGAAATTATTGTACAAATGGAAACATAATTGCAGTCACTTGGTTTTATGATCCAATTAGTCAAATTTTTCTTTAGGCACAAAATAACTCTAATTTGTCAGGACAAACAAAACATATCAAGGTCAAATATGACAGCTCCTCTGTTAAGTCAGAGCAGTGGTCTTCCTACTGTTTTGAAACAGAGCAGACTCTGCAGACATGTCTGAAGTCTCCTGTTAGGTCTTTTGTTCTGTCTGGAGCTTGCAGGTACACCTTGTCTGAGTCTCCGCTGTCTTGTTGAATTTGAAATTAAGAGGACCTTGATCAATTAGGTCTGCAGAATTAGTCCCAGTGGGAGCTATGACTGGGATGGAATCAATGGTATTCAAATGAACATCGGCCACACTACAGCGTACAAGTGAGGCGTTTTCTTGAGATTACATTAGTTATTCCCCCGGTTGTTAAAACAGATGACTGGGATAACATCTGGAGCTGCTTCTTCTCACATCTTTTTTCTTCTTTGAGGCAAGTTTTCAGTGACTTTGAAGTGGGGTGTGTAGGTATGGTGCTTAACATCTGACCCCCCAGACTCACATCGCAGCAGGAACACACTAGTAAGCCTAAGGCCCAGCTAAATTGGCTACAACATGTTGGAATAGTACCTTTATAAATGAGCCAGAGTTATCTTAAAAACCCCCAACATGGGTGAGTCCTAGCAACATAACAAGCCAGTGGTATAAACCGACGCAATACAATTTGGTTTGAAATTGACTTTAGTTTTTCAATTTATGATTTTCCTATTTGCCATATCTAATTAATTTATAAAATAATAACGAAATAATTAGCGAAGAGGGGCATGTTTTTTTGCTGTCTATTGTAATTAGATTTATTCAATTTGCATTCATGATTATCAAATCCCACTGATTATTACTCCATTGCCTTATTGTCCTATTATGAAATAAAATAATAAAAAGGTTTAAAGATTCTTGAAGCATTAACCTACAAAAAACTGGGGATAGAATCTGACTTGTGATATTATTACAAATACAAATACAAATATATTACAAATCTCTTTACAACTATTGCCTATAGCTTCGAGTGGGTGACTAACTATACACATGTATTTATTCTTAGTTGAATTAATAGATGCAGAATTTCATTCTTCAGTTCATAAATTCATGATTTTAACATCTAATGCTATTAAATGTATTATTTCTAAGAAAGAGAGTGGTATGAGCAGTGAAAATAGCCCTTTACTGGCCTAATTTCAATCTGTGATGTTGAGCGTTAACACTCAAAATATATCACTATATTTTACAATGTCATCATTGATTAGGAGTCTTTCTGGCCACCTGATAAATATATATGTTCTATATTTACTCTCCCTTTAGTGTCACATTTGGTCTCCTCACTAACTTCTGGGGAAGAATATCTGGCTTTTTAGCTGCTGTGTTACATTTTTGTCACAAGGTAGTTCTTTTATCAGAGGTGTTTTCTTGAAAACAACAACTGTAGCTAAAAACAAAGCCAAAGAAAGTGATGGGAGCAAATCAGAACAATACATTGTTGTTAGTTGAACCATATGTGTAGCATGTTTAGCTTAAAGATCTTATACAGTTAAAGCAATAGGTTTTACAACATCAGCAGTTTTCATTGGGAACTACATATTTTCTCCTCAATGCAAAAACGTGAAAAGGAAAGTGCACTGTCCCTGGAAAGATGGCTTGATGTTGAATTTTTCAAATGCTTGACTCAATACTACTCAACCATTTTTAAGGTCCCTGGTACTCACACTATTTAAAATGACAAATTTGAAAGCTGATGAAACATTTACAGACATATGAGCCCCAGTGCTTTCTTATTGTATCGTTTTTCATTTCTGTTGAATGAAAAAAGGCCATTTGACTGAAGTAACGTAGAAATGTTCAATATGTTCACATACTCCTTCAGTTACTCGTCCACAGTTAATTTTCTAGATGTAAGATTTTTTTTTTTTTTGTTGACTAGGAACAGACCCCATGGAGGTAAATGAAGCCTGGTGGGAGCTCTGAGTTGAGCCCTCAGCAACAAAGGCAATTATAGCAGGCTTTTCAAACTAATGGATCTGACTGAGGGCATAGCCTTTCCTTTCCTGAATCACAACTGCCTTCTCACCCTCCACAAGCTCTGACACCTCGGACCTGCACTCACCACAAGCTGGATGACTTCAGACAACTGCTGCAATTAAAAGTAACAACACATCAATAATGTGCAGTGCACTTTGTCTGATGTGTAAAGACAGATAGGTCTTAGCATTTACTGTGCAAGTAAAGCTGTGCAAACCAACTCTGCATATAGTACAGTATAGTACACAAGTGGAAAACACACCAAACTTCATATGTAGCTACACCCATTGTCATATGTCTGCAGAAAAATCAAATAAAATATTTTTTCTGACTTACTTTCATCAGAACCAATATTCTCCTCCACGTTTTTGATGTAGTCATCCTGGAAAGAAAATATATTTGCATTAATTGATTTAATATTTTATGTTTGTCGACACAGTAGAGAAGGTATGCTCTTACTCTCATGCTTACTGATTTTTAGTCATTGAGAGAATAATTTAGAAGCATAAATAATGAAGGAAAATTATAGACACACAATATCTTTGCTACATACTTTGAATGACAGTTTAATTGTTTAGCAATTCAAATATATTAAGCTCTCTCTGTTGAATAATGAGCTTCAACAGATATCAAGTATGATAAAAGCAGATTATCACAAAAACTTAAATTCCATATAGATTCTGTTCATTTACATGTATGTGACCATTTATACTCAAAATGTAGACTGGATGTTCAATTGATTCATATATAAATTAAAATACATAATAAAAGCTGGAAAGAGAACCATTTTGAGTGCTTACACAGCCACAAAATAGTAAATCAAGCTTTTCCTTCTTATTGTTATCACTATCATTATTATCATTGTAAAATTTCACTCTTTTGCTGATGACATTTGATTATACTTTCCTATAAAATGTTCAAGGACTAAGTGGTGGATGGATAAAAATAACATACACATCCAGTTGAATTCTGCACTTCCTTCTTTGCCAAGTACACTAATATATATTTTAATGTATTTGTATTTGTGTAGATCTGTGTTTTACTTTTTCACACTGCTGTATCCTCTCTTATTTTCACCTGTTCTGCTCTGGTTTGTCCACCTCCTAATTAAAGCAAAACCCACGTATTCATTTCTTCCCTCAAAAAACTAAGTGAAAACTTTTGAAATTGTTATTTCAACATATGTTTAAATGAGGACTAATTGTCCTCATATAAGAGATTGTTTGCCTCTTAAGGAGTTGTTGATTTGTTGTATCTACACTTTGTTTCTTGTTCAGATTAGACAAAATAGATATTTTTTAGAGGTGCAAGGTTACAGGTTTGTTATCTTTAGACAGGCCAGATGTTTCCAGTCTTTATGCTAAGCTAAACTAACCAGCTGCTGGCTTCACTCTGTACATTTATCATGCAGATATTAATTATGGTATCAATATTCTCCTCTAACTCTAAGCAAGAAAATGACTGTATTTCCCAAAATGTCACATTATTCTTTCATGTGTTCCTCTGTGGTTTTTACCAAAGACTTTAAAACAATGATAATGATCACAAATCAATATCTCCCAATTCCAAATTGAACTCAAGTTTCTCTTAACATACCTTATCTTCATCAGCCAAATGAACCATTACATTCATGAAGAGTTTGAAAATTTACAGCTCCATGACACCTGAGAAAATTCAACTTACTGATGAAGACATCATAGAGTCAAAAACACTAGGAAAAGTGAGTAAAAGTACCTCGAGTTTTGCTAGTTTTGTCTATCTCTGTTTCTAAGGTTGAAATCGACCTGTCAGACTCAATAGTGTCAGCTTGTTGACATTTATTTTGACTCTGTATCACTTTTATCAAACACTTTAAAGCTCTTCTTTTGTGACCATAGTTATTATATGCCTTTTATTATTATTGTGGTTGTTGCTGTAAATGCACCACCTAACATTAAATAAACAACTACAGCAAGACTCTGAAAGCTTAAATGTATCTCATAAAAGAACTTGGACAATCTTAGCTCCCACGCTGTTGCAGAGGGAATATTTGCAAACTGACTCTGGTTTTTAGATTGTGTCCCTGGCGGCACTGCGCTGGAACGATAATAAAAATTCAGCCTCCCTCTGCTGTATCCATTCTGACCCATTTCTCTCTGTGTCAGGGCCGAGAGGATCAACTATAAAGCGGTTACTACTCGGCACGAGGCCCAGAGAGGACCCCGAGGATCAGGTCTGTTCAGTTTAGCTTGGTCTTATTCTGCTCAGGGGACAGGAAGACTGAGCTCTCAAAGTTAAGCTGAACAAGTATAGCCAAAGGCATCTTAAATACAGTGCACAGGGTGAGGAGTTGAAGGGATAGTTTTTATGTTTATGCTTGTTTTTCTACAATGAACTGATAGTTAAGTGTCTACAGGAAGAAGAACACATTTCAACTGAGGAACCTTAAACATACTCTTATATGTTTTATATCTTGAGGAAGCTATTATTTTTGTTTCACGTTTCTAAGCCTTTTTGTCTTTAGGTTGAAATGTTACCGTGTTATAGTGTATTTTTTGTTCTTTAGGCAGGAAGAGCTCTTTCTCCCTGGGCAGGTGACACCTACAGCGGAAAAGAGATGTCAAAGTAAAGACAGACAGTGCTTTGTACACAACAAAAGAGACACTAACCTCGACTTCCTGTGGCAGTGACAAGCAGCAGTTGGGGAGAGAGACAGGGAGAGCCATTGTTAGAGATAAAAAAAAAAAAACACTTCACAGTTTTCATTTTGCTTCCATTCAGCATGCAAACAGTGGGTTGGTTTATTACAGTTATGGCAGCAGTTAAACTGTCAGCTCTTAATGCATGCTGATTGCAAATACATGCCTTAGTCTCGCTTCTCTCGGGGGACAACATAAGACAGTCACAGAGGATTATGGGCGCCTATTAACCGAGGATGATCAGCTGCCACTTCTATGAGCTGGCAGGGGTCCCAACCACTAAGGGCTCATTCTCTGGCTGTGTTTACAAGCGAGTGCCAAACACCAGCCTCCCACTAGCTCAGAAGTTGTGGATGAGCCATGACATACCACATCAGCCTTGGAAAAATACAGGCAAATTGGTGGGAATCTTCAAAGTCAACAGGCAGATGTGATTTAGATGTTTTTTTTATAGTTGCAGCAGCAGACACATAGAGCACATTTACTAAGCGTAGCACTGACAACACAGACAGATATAGCTCCTGTAAAGTACAACCTTGAGTTAACAGGAGAGTGACTACTTTCCTTTCATTCCATTTCACCGTCTTGGCTTTGGTCCAAGGGCATTACACATCAATACCCACCGCACAGCCTCGCCCTGTGTGTGTCATCATTCAATGCTCCGGTGTGTTTGAGAGAAATATAGCACTGCATGGTTTATTTCAGCAACTCAACTCAGTAAATAAACCTAATTCTTGCACACACACACACACACACACACACACACACACACACACACACACACACACACACACACACACACACACACACACACACACACATATACACACACACACGGCCATACCTGTCTACTTAACTGTGCTGTGACAGCATCTTAATAAATCACTATGAGGAATTTACAGGCCAAACAAGAATAAAGCCAAAAAGGCTTTAAAAGGTTGAAGCCAGAATTCATCACCAGGCCCCAGCAGGAGTCTAGATTTCACCTCAGAGGCTGTTTCTTAGAGGTAAATATTTTCTCTGTAGCTATGAAAATGTCGAGATTCTACATACACTTGTGTTTTTGGTCGTTTCAAACAAATATTTCAAATTAGCTGAATTTCTGTGATGAGTCATGTGAGAAGAAGACAAAGAAACATTAAATATGCCATATGAAATGTAAACACCACCAGTCCACCGCTGAATTACTTGAACTGACATGAATCCTTATATGGGATTTTAAATGTCATAGCTATTACACTTAATATCATCAAGGATACGACTCAAGCACGTCACACATCAGATGTGTAACGATTTCTTAATTCATTATCCGCAGCATTTCTGCAACTACCCAGCTCACAGAGCTGCAGGGACTGGAGGGGGCCCTACAGTGTGTCCTAAAGACTGGAGTGCTTATCTTCTCCCAGCAGCAGTGTGACAGCAAGGACACCAGTCTGGGGCTCCATTTAGTCCTTCACCAAGGTTGAGAACTAGTGCAGTGCCACTGAATCCCAGCCAGGCTGCTGCTATAGTTCACAGCAGCGGGGCCCAGACAAGAGAGAGGGAGGGAAGGTGGGAAAGATCAGGGAGCAAGGGGGTATGGTATTCATGGTGGACGTCCCCTGAGTTAGGTGATTCATATCACACACACCACCTCTTCTGCCATTTGTCAACAAGGCTGTAATGCAGCCGGTGTAAAACAGAGCCAGGAGGCTAATGGAGCTTGACTATCCAGATGCTGTGACTGCTCCTCCCGGACCGCTCGCTGGTATTAGGCTGACAGCATTTGGCCACAAGCCTGACTGCGCTCCTCTGAGTTAACGTCTATCTCACCTCAACCAAACCCTGTCTGCTGGGACATAAACACCGCAGATAACCCTGAACCTCCCAACCCCAATGTCTTGAGTGACGCCAAAATGCTCATACACGTCCCTGTCTCTGCATGACAGCCTCGAGGGTAAACTGAACCTTTGACTCGTTTCACCGCCTGTCAGTTTCTTAGAGAGGATATTGACGTGCTGTTTGTGTATGTGAGCTAGTCAGTGATGCTCCAGTGCATTACTCAGTATTAGTCAGATACTACAGCAGTGAAAGCACTGGATTGGATACAATGCTATTACACATTAGGGGGATCAAGGTGGCGTAGTGGTCTAAGCCAAACCAGTTATGCAATATCTGAATAAGGCCTCTCTAGTATGGCTAAGTTTAGAAAGAGACAAATAATAAAGAAATGTGTCCGCAGGAAAAGTTGTGCTGTAATCTTGCTGTCTGCGGAAGTGTAAGAAACTCCCTCCAGACAGCAACCAAGCAAAGCTAACAGGCGGAGAGAATCATGCCATTTATTTTGATGGATGACCGACCTCCATCCATGTTTGAAAACATCTTAATACAAGTCCTTGTTACTCGCCGCCAAACCAGCATTTCTTCCTCTGAATGGGCGCAACTTAGAAAATGTGTTTAGAGCTTGAATTACATGTATCTAATGCGATGACTGAGTCATTTCAACATTAACTTCTGTATCTTAAAAAGTACGCATTATATCTTTAGTGGAGACAGTGGCTAATGATGCACTTCATAGAAGAAGAGAAAATGAGTACTGGATTAATATCAGTATTAACAGATACTCAGTGTTGTGTAATTTGTATAAGGAAAAAAAAGTGTTGAGCCATCTGCAATGTTTACACGTGTTTATCCACGGATTAAGCATCAGAGGTCAAGTGTAATTCACAAGTGACGCCCTGCTTCCTCAGCACCTCCAACTCAGAATACAAACGAAGTAGTGACCTAAAAATGAAGGGAGTATCAATCTCCAAAGAGTAGATTGAGAATAAAAAACCTCAAGCAGAAATGTTGAGGAGAGAAGCTCGCAGGCTCCGAGTGTTCAAACTGAGAGCTGCCGGAGCACGACATCACTTCAGCTCGTCGGAGAAATGCTCCCTGAGTAAAAGAAATGTCACAGTGAAAATCTGCATCTCCTCGCCCTGCTGCAATGATCCATCACGTGCACGCAGCCCCGCTCGCTCCATCACTGCAGCTCATCTGTCCCTGTAATGTGACAGGGTCAGTACAGCCTGGGTGCTAAAGGACACTTACACACATGGGCTACAACTCATCAACACACACACACACACACACACACACACACACAGATATATAGACACAAATACCTTCAACCCTCGCCTGCTGAAGAGAATGTACTAGAAACAGGGAAAAACAGATGGTGCATTTTACAGACCTGAACACACAACCCTGTCCACAAATATTACACATCTATCATTTCATCTACAGCTGAAAGGACGATCCCCTCTGACCACAGCACATCATATTTCCTTATCTAATTCAGAGAGATCATATTTTGTTGTTGACTGATTTTCTGCAGATACTGATACAGATCCAAACAGCCTGTTCTGTTGAATAGGTCATTCTGCCTTAAAGGAACAGTTGGCTCCATACAGTCAGCATGAAGCTACAGCCAACAGCTGGTTAGCTTATCTTAGCACAAAGACTGGAAAAAGGGGGAAACAGCTAGCCTGGCTCTGTCCAAAGGCAAACTGTTGGTTTTTATACAGAGAAAAGCTGTAAAGTGTTAATTAGTGATCTTTATTACCATTGGATAAAGTCAGGTTAACTGTTTCCCTTAAATTACTAATTAACATGTTATATCTCATCTATTTAATTTGTTAAAGGTCAAAGTGTAAAAGCAACAAAGAAAATCAGAACGAAAGAGTGTTTTTTTTCCCACAATGTCAACCATTACTTCTTTAAATATGATCAACATAAGTGAACATTTATTACAATTGAAGAAGATGATTTCTATTTCCTGTTCATCCAATCCTTAACAAACATCTTTCACGACACATCTGGATGACAAAACAGTACAAACCATTTCCAATAAACTGGCTTCGAAACTTTTTTACCCTATTTGACACAAAGGCCTTTGACTCTTGAACTAATTGTGTACATTCAACCACAATTATATGACAAGTGCACATAGAAACTTTAAGTGAGCTTGTTTCTAAGAGGCACCGCAGCGACACAATCAATCCAGCAATTAAACAAAGTAAAAATTCTCAGGATGTATTCTTTAGAAAATTTGGGTTATTTATTGGCATGTTCATCTGGCTCTGCTCCTTATTTTTTGTATCCAGATGCATTTCACTAGCAAGTGTTGGAATTTCCCTCAAAAAACTCACACTCCTTAACTCACACAGTTTTTAGTTCAGAGGCTGTAATTGAAATCCCTCTATGAAACTTCATGCTTCACCCGCCACATTAATCCTTATTGATATTCTGAATATGGTATTTGCAGTAAAGATATAACTTAAGCAGCAGGATATAGGTTTGAGGTTAAATGATGAGCTGGACATTTTAAATTTCCTCCAGTTGTCATTTACCCAGCTTCATGAAGTCATTTACTGTGGTGGTGACTGGATAAACACAGGCTGATGGATGGACTGGGTATCCAGGTCATGTCTGTAATGAACGGAGACCTGTGAGAGGCTTTCCTCAGCTGATTGCTCTGCTCTGGGCCATGGCTGTGTCATCCTATCAGATCACTGAGGTGTATCTGCCTCTCTGACTGGCATAACACAGTCAGGTCATCATTCCCCCAGCCGTCATTTGCACAGCAATGTGCCTTGCCTGATTAATGTAGCCAAATTACGTCTCCTCACTTTAAATCGCTGCAAAAGGGCACACAGGCGGAGGCTGTCGTGAATCTACATTCCACCCTCCGTCTCTCTGTAGTTACCAGGGAGCAGCAGGAGTCCATCTTGCCTTTCCCGGGTCATTATGGCGCCCCGATTCAGCATGCTGGGGCCTGAGTGGTGGAGGTAATGTCTCTCTCTGTTTGTACCCTGCCGCCTTTGAAAACGGCGGAGAAATGGGAGAGACACTAATGGCGCAGACCCACCACAGATTGAACCACTTAGAAATGCATTAGTGCTCCAAATCGACACTGTGTGTCTTTGGGCCTGGGTATGCCGGCTTTAAAGTGGCAAAACACTGCATTTTCACTTGCACATGAAGCAGTTCAAACAAAAACAATTAAGGACACATTTTTACATCTCCACATACCAAGTCATGTGGTTCCTATGCCACTGTGTAAAGAAACAATTCCTCATTTTGCTTAGTAAAGCGTGACAGGTCTAAGATTCCCGCATCATATTGGTTCTGACATTAATATGATCTATGGTTGTGTTACAGACTGTTTATGTATGATTACAAGCTGTATATACCAAAGCATGAGAATTTTCATCACACTCCAAAGATAAAATAAGAAAACCCACAGAGAAAAATGGGGGTGTCTCGATTGCAACAAAACACCAGAGCATTATGGGATTAAGTCACAGCACAGCAACATAGAGCTGGATCAAATTGATCATCTGAGCCGGATCGCTCGGGGGCCCGCAGGCGAAGGACGCATGTTGTTTCACAAGGTAAGACGCCTGCCTGCAATGCAGTACAGTACGGAGCACAATCTGCAGCCATCTCTGCACACTGAAGGGCACGTCTCTCTTCCTGAGCCACGAAGTAGCCAACTGTCAAGCGTGCATCCATCTGAAACATTTGCACTGCACTGAAATGCAGGAACAATCAGGCTGAACAGGGGGTGTTGGTCTTGCCTGCAAATGCAGATGATCCAACTAAATCTGTAACTGGCATTTTCTATCAGGTTGCAGGTTGGATTGTGTGAAATTAAAATAAAAAAGGATCTTTCAACCTGAGACAAGAGTGTTAAAACATTAAGACCTTCTGATGAGAGGCTTTTTTTGGAGTTGCTGCCATCGGCTAATTAGACTACATTTCAAGAAGTTGCATCACAGGAATAAACCTTTTCCATTCTCAGGAGCCCTTTAGCTGTGGTCCCCAAATCCCTGATGAAGTGGCACATGAAACAGTGGCCAGGCTCACTTTCCTGTAGCAGACTCTATAGTTGAATCAAGCCATTGCATGCTCTGTGTGATGCAGTAATTGGAGAGGAGGAGGACGGAGAGGATGCAGAAAAATGGATTCTGTTGGACCCGGCTGCTGAGCCAAGCAGAACCCTGGAACGCCGGAGACTCTGCAGCAACCTCCCCCTCCAACCACCACCACCCATTTGCAAAACAAAGAAGCAGAAGGAGAAGAGGCCAGCCTCCAGGTTGAGCTCCACACAGATACCCCAGGGAGCTCGCAGCTTATGCAGGCTTCCTTTACTGTGCTGAACCATGCTACTTCTGCATACAATATTAGCAGAAAAAAACCCATAATGAGACATGCTGAAGCATTTGGCTCCACAGAAACAAAAAAAAAATACCTGATAGCAATTTTCTATTTTCACTTTGTAGCAGCTAGACTCATCAATATTGATCGGCAAACACAAAAACTTATCAGCATACATAAATAGAAGAATAAGCTTAAATCTTGTTTGTTGTTGGGATATTTATCTAACTCTGGAAACTTAAATCAATATTGAATGTGGTGAAGGCTAAGAAAATAAATTGACTTTGTGTCCCTGGACAATAAAAGCTTTGCAGGTTTTGCAACTTAAAATACAAGTCATCTTCATGAAGGGGATATTATAGAGTTTTTTGAGGCGCAGATTCATGTCTGTTTCTCTTCATAAAATTGTATCTAAAAAAAAAGGAAAAAGGTAAAACCATGCACAAGTAAAGCATCATCAATATATTATACTTTTACGTATTATACCCTGTTGCTGTTAAGACGTTGGTTTTGTAAATTTACTTGGTAAAACCAAAGAAACTGAATACATAAATAAAGTGTACTACTCTATCATCAAAGACAAGATTTTAATACACCATCTGAGCAGGGCTACGTTTTCAGGGCAGACTGGAGGATACAGTGAGTCCGAGCGTGATGATCCCATCACTGGGGCTAGCTGGTTAGCGTGCTAACTTCAGTAATAGAATGAAAGCATGATAGAAAAGAGTCAACATCGGCACTGCTTTCCACTGCTGGAGGCAGCTGTTGGCGAGTAAAGGAATGAAAACAGTTGTGTAACGCTGCTAACGCTGGCAATGCAGCAAGAGCAAAAAACAACAGCTCCTTTAAATACAGTATTTTTTTACATCATGGTTTTAGCCTTTTGATGCCACTGTTATTTAGGTTGAAATAGCTTCTGTAATCCAAAATCCACAGCATATTCAACCAGTATTCAACTGTCCTCTCTTTAGAAACACATCTCAATGCTATATTTTGTTTTGCTTTTTCATCTCAGTCAATATTTTCCTGGCAGTCCAAGAAATATGTTGATGTAAGAAGATTATGTGAGCAAACGTTGCCATTTTCTTTTGATTGTTCGTTTGCCCATCATGGCACCAGGCACTACTTTTTGAGGCTGGTGTAGCTGTGCAGGACGGTGACCATCCGCAGTGTTGAGTTCATCTACAAAGCTCCGATTGGAAAATTCATCCATCCACTGAGCACAACACTGGACCCATGTGAATATGAGCACATCAGAGATGAGGTCTGTGAGTCAGACATCTGCAAAATAGGTAATTAACACCTAGCACCATCTCTCCAGAGCACCAAATGTATATTAATGTGAAGTTGAGAATAGTGCCCAAGAAATCTAATATTAACTCTCTAATCAACAGTATCCAGCTGTTTGAGTAAATTACTAAGGCTTTTTTTTTTTTTAAATGAATTTATATATCTAAATATATTTGTGACCTATTTTTAAACATTAATCTCTTCAGTAGAAACCAGTTCTACAGACAGGGCAGGGAAGTCACAAAGTATTGAGAGACTAATGTATTGTTGATTTTGCTGATCTTTTATGGCATTCGCTGACAATTATAAAAACACAAAATAATACCAGCCTTTTCATTTTACCAACTGTTCAGTGACCAAAAAATCTGCATGAAGATTTTTTTGTTGTACTAAAAAGCTGTGCATCTGTTTGACCACGCTCTAGTGCGCTGTCAGCATGTGTTCAGCAAACCTCCAAAAAATTGTGATTACAATATCATTTTACCACTGTCTGTCTGTCATATGATTATTATTTTATTTTATTTTTTTATTATTATTTTTTTTTGCAGTTTCCACATTTTTCAACAGCTCCGCCTGCTATTTAAATTAATTAGGCTCCAATAACAAGTCCATTGAAGCTACAGCGCTCTTTTACAACTGTCAGACACATGAGTTTAGAAACCAGCAGCATGGTTAAGAGAAGATAATGATGATAACCATCCCAGTTGAAATGCCGCAGGGATCTGAATGAGACAGCTCACAGGGGTAGCTAAGTTAAATATGCTAGCTGGCTGATTACATTTAATTCCCCCCGTCTGCCATGGCAATGAGAACAAATTGGGTTGTTGTGGCTGCTGATAATGCTAATCTCCTGCAATGGCAGCGGGATATTACAGTAAAACAGGGAGCCACATTGAGATGTCACGTTATGGCTTTAGGAAGGACTACATCACGCATAAATGAGATTCTGTCTGGTTCTTTCAACTGAGAAAAAAGCTATTAGCGCTTTAGCTCTACGCCCTATCCCTGCTATACGATTTGCTTGATTAAGGTCATTTCAATATGACTTTGTAGTGTGTATCCATTATCCTGCCAACTCGACAAATTAACAGTCTCTGTCTCTCTCCTACACATACACACACACAAACAAATATATCCACCACATGCCACACATACTAAGTGCAGCTTGTACAGAGACAGGATCACGGTCCCCTCCGAGCATGCCCTTGACACCTCCCTGTCTCTGTCCTCCTCCATATGCAGCCGTGGGACAGTCGGGCCAAAGACAAACAGGTGCCCATCTCGTCCAATGTTTAAATCAAACATAAAGAAGACAGTAAAACAGGCTGATTCTCCCCAGGCAAGAGCATGTCCTCGAAGTTTTTGTAGCTCCCTGGCCTAATTGTACAGTACTTGCCCTGCTGTTTCAACAGTGAGTGATTTGTGGCCTGAAGCAACGAATATATCAATGCCAGGTTGAACCTGTGCACCAAGCATTATTACACCTTTTGCTACTGAACATAAGTGATATGACTGTGTTTGCTCAGACCACGTGTTTAGTGCAGCATGGTCCTAGACAATTCATAACAATAATGGCAGCTACAAACACATATCTATCAAAAATACAAAAACACCTGAGGCAGACCTAAATATATTCAGGATAGCACTTTTCTGCAGCCTCAATATATTTCTGCCTAGCTAATATATGCACTGCAATGTTTTTTCAGGTTTAATAATTTCCATTCAAATAATAGGTCCTGTGACTGCACCTTTTCTGGAGAGAGATATCACCAGGTGAAGCCATTTCTAAAGTGTTTACCCAGTCAAGAGTAAACTGAGGTTTCAGCCTAGTGTCTGTGACTGATAACAATAAAGGTCATTGGAGATAAGCAAATAGAAATGTCATTGTAGTTGAGTGGCAGATGAATTTCCAAATAAATTCAATAAACACTGGTGGATTTCTTATCTTCAAGTTCATCATATCTGTATTGATATATATTAGATTATATTTTACCAGCTTGTAGCATACATTTCTAAGATGAAGAGCCTCAGCCTGTTTTAGTAAATCTAAAGCTTACCAGAGAAGAAGGGTCAATTATCTCATCCCAACCCCAACATTATCTGACTTATTTAGGCCTCTTCAGACTGGAACCTGGTAGCAACTGGCATCAAATGCATCCAATATACTGCAGAAAATAGAGACAGAATCTTACTTATTAGGAATGATAAGAGGGGTCTATTATCTCACATCAGGCAAAAAATGGCTGTAAACAGAGCCTCTCGCATCTGCCATGGCAATGGGGCAATGAGGTAATGTTTTCCTCTAACGCGACCATGAGGTTGAAATTTGTGGTTTTGAGCGTAATGTCTAATGACCAATACTTTGGTTGAAATACAATACCTGCAAAACTATGTCATTAATGGAATCAATATTTGTGTTTGTATGATATGATATGATAGCATTTACCTCAAAGAACCAATATGCTAAGTACAGCCTCATAGAGCTGCGACTAGTGTTTGCAACTAGACTCTGAGTATTGCTCTTTTACCTTATTGTAATTACATTGAACTGTCTATTGCCACATTTTTGTATTCATGCACCCTAAAAAGTTCTGTAACCACACTGGCAGAAGTTAAGAGAGCCTGCAAGCAATTAAAAACCTTGCCATCTATCTAAGTTTCCATTATCGACTCATAGTGAGCAGTTATAGTTTGATCATTGTTAGAGTCTTGGGTGTGCCATGATGCCAGCTATGAATGAAGACAGACACACAAGCAGAGTGGCAGCATTTATCACCCTGCCTGCAGCAAGGCATAGAGGAGCTTCACTAGTACAGAGACAACTCTCAGGCAGATGCCACTATAAATAATGCATGAACAATAGAGCCAGAAGAAGAACCTTGGATCAGCTAATTATTCAGCTCGACATTTCAGCAACTCAACATTGCTGCTGGTGTGTGTTAATACACTGATGTAGTAGGTGCAGCCAGGCTCCGTTATGAAACACATTAATCTACATGTACTGTCCTATCACAATAAGTAGTGTCCTCGTCCTCGGCCATGGTAGAAGAAGGAAAGAGATTTTGTATATTTGGACAATCTGTGGGCTGTAAAACATGGCTTTGCTTATGAAAAAGCTTTCCTGCTGTTCAAGGCGGTCGTTGAGCTCCTCTCCGTGTTTCCTTTGCTTTTTTTTTTTTTTTTTCTGCAGAGCATAATTTGCTATCCAGCTTTTCCACAGGAGCAACAACACAAAACAGCCTCTCCACTCAATTAAGAGTCACCCACGCTTGTGTTGGGAAGCCAGCAGGATCCCCTTTCTTCTCTGTTTCCACTGCGAATCGTATCTGAGCAGTCCAAATACTCACAGCAAACTCCCCCCCCTGACATTCACCTCCAGTGAAAGACATACATGGTAATGACAGGAAGCAAGAAAGCGTCACTTTCCACCACTTCTACCATTTTGATCTCATTAGTGTGCAACGAGCAGATCTCCACAGATAGTTGATCTGATCTTCAGATTCACACAGCAGAGGAAATACAGATAATTAATAGCTCATTTAACTCTTATGGATTTTCTCATCTTAATTTTCAACCCCTGAACTGGCACTTTTAATTGGAAATAGACCTAATTTTCATATTTTCTACAATCGCATACTCTCCTCTTACTCTAATTTTTCATATGCATAATTACACTGGCTGTTAGCGCTGGAGCATAAATCCTGTGGGAGGCTAATAAATGGCTGATGTTGATGACAGGAGCAGAGAAAACCACAGCAGGCAGTGTGACTTTGACCTAGGTAAGGGAGCTCAGTATCACTTAAGCTGCAACAGCAACACGTTCGCTGTTCATCTGCAGGAAGAAGAGCGAACTCTGGTCTTGCATTTAACATCAAAGAGTCTCACGGAGGAGCTGAGTCGACGTAAGATCAGCGACCGGGTCATCGTCATAATTTCGCTAACAGCAACAAAAATGACTCTGATCTGTATGGATGAATCGTCAGGTTGCTTATTAGAGCTCAATTACTTCATCCAAGCTGCTTTCTGTCCTTATGCATATGTTGCCAAATAAATTGTGTCTATGTCACTGTGGCTGAAATGGTAATGAAATGTTAAGAATTTTAAAAGTCAATAAAATTTTTAATTGTTTCAGGCAAAATAATAATGACAAACATTCACTAATTCCAGATTTTTACATGTTGGTATTGTTTTTTTTCTGTGCTGTATTATTGTAAATGTAAAGTCTTAGTATTTTGGACTAGATTTTTGGGAAAAACATACTGTGGTGAGCTTGCATGGAAAAATACTGGGAGACAGAGATCTTAACTTTCAAGGCAAAACATGTGCCTCAATACACCACACCACTACAGATGGAGTGTTTTATTTAACATGGAAAACACGGAGCTCAAATGTTTGCTGGAGGTCATTAACCAAAACAGTCGTCTCAGTCATGGCGCCCTATTGCTAACTACAACTTAACACATTATGACCACATTAACAATGGACAGCCACCTCATACAATCATAACAAAACATGAATAAATTTAAACCTGAAAACAACATTAATAAAACAACATCCAGAACATGGATTCTAACCCTCCCATGAGTCTTTGCTCCTGAAACCTTCAAGTCAGAGTGACAACACCCTCCAGTCACAACAATACAATTTAAAGATGTCACCGTCAATCGTTTTTCACTAGTTTTTGGCATTTTATAATTGAGACAAAAGACTATAGCCACGCTAATAACTGACAGTGAAGTACTTTACTCCAGGCTAAATGCTAATATCACAACGCTGACGAAAATGTTATTCACCCAATACTAGTTTGTTCCCTGCAAAACCAGAGACCCCTCCATCAGGCTCTGCTGTACTTTATCAGTTTTTTCTCAGCGTAATTCTTAGGGTCTTAAAGCCTCACAGAGCTGCTAGCATGGCTGTAAACTCTGTTAAGTCTTCTTTAGACTAAACAAGCAATTAAAACAAGGCTGCAATAACAATTATTTTTATTGTACATTAATCTGATGACTAATTTCTGCATTAATTGATTACTTAATTAATCATTTAGTTTATAAAATGTCTGACAAAATGGCTCTCATGTTAATCAAATGGTTTGTTTTGTCTGGCCAACAGCCAAAAAAAAAACAGTGACATTCAGTTTACAATGAGATAAAAGACTGAAAAGAAGAAATCCATGACAAATTATAAGCTTGAAAAATGATTAAAACAGTTAGTCAGTTGTCAAAATAATTGCTTGATTGTTTTTCTCTCAATTGACTAATAGTTTAATCAACTAATTGTTGCTGCTCTAAATGCTAACGTGGACTTTGGAAACCAGATATAGGCATTTGTCACTATTTTTTGACATTTTAAAATGAAAAACAATCAATCGATCAGTGATTAAGAAAACAAATATTAGTTCCAGCCCTGAAGCTTATACATGTACCGTATATAAAACATTACAATTATTTTCTCGTTCTCCCTTTCTTCAGATGTTCCTTCATGAATATTGAGGATGTAGATTTAAGCACACTCAGAGGCTTGGGTAAAATTAAAGAACCACTCATTGTTATCTAATTATGGCATTCATCACTGTCCTAAATCAAATTAAATCGTAAGTACCAATAAGGCTCATGGTCACTCGTATTTTTGCCTCACTCTGTGCTCATCTTAACAACCAAAAGAGCCGAGGATCCATTTACCTGAAAAAGATGTAGCAATTTTGCCTCATTAAAAATGTAGTTGGCAGTACAGCAGGTGCAAACCTTAAACAGCCCTCTGTGGTTGGTTGAAAGGCTCCACAGCTCTTTAATGACTTCCCTCTTTGCACTGCTCAGAGAGATTGGAGACTCTGGCCGTGAATGAACAGCACAGCATTGTTCACATAAACAGCGGCGTGAGCTCCAATTGAGCTGATCCACCCGAACACACCAGAATGCAAAGTGGATCTTATGATCGGACAAAAAAAAAAAAAAAAAAACTTTTTAAACTGATCAGCAGATTCGGGAAATGCAATCTAGTAATTACAGTAAAAACTTAATTTGTGGACTGTGCGTTTGTAACCTCTTGACCTGTGTGAATTGTGTGTGGGAGAATCATGAGACCTGACATCTTTGACATTTGCAGTTCAGCTTGAACATGGAGGCCGGTCATAATGGAGCTTGTATAACACCCTGTAACCTGCTGTGGATTATCCCAACACCCCCTGCCTCTGCAGCTGTTGGTCTTATTGTTCCTCCTTTCAACATTTCCTCATTATGTCCCATGCCGGATAATCGTATATGTTCAGCGGTCCAATTTAAACACGAGTCAGATCAGTCAAACCGCCATGACTGTGTTTGCCCACATGGTGATTTTTTTTTCCTTGTGCTTTATTTAGATTCAGTATGAATATTCCTGCGTGCTGTTTTCACACCACCTGTTTGCCAAGACTGCTAGTAAACAAATACAACCCCATCACATTTCAGATGCTGTATCTCACTGCCCGGTGCAACAGAGAATAGTCCTATCTGAGCAGAACCAAGCCAATTTGGCTGTCTGTCTCCCTACAGTATCACATCTCCTCATGTGCTGCGCTTCAACAATCGCCGTGAGTTTTTGACGAGATTCATATGGACAAGCAGGACTAAGCAAGGACACAAAAATTCCCCACACAAGTAAATCATTTCGTTGGACAATGGATTAAGTGTACACAGCTGCTAACCACGCATGAGCATCTTGTGCGATCTTCTTTCAAACCAACATGCAAACAACATGGTCAAATAAAATAGTTAAAAATTTAGGTTATTTGCTTATTTGGCAAGAATTGGACGACAAAATAGCAAATGATCACATGTTCGTACGCGTGTAGTAGTGTGTAGCCAAAGCGTGCAAGCACTTAGCGTAGTGTTAATTAGTGCTAGTCGCCATTAACAGCATGTAACTTCCCTGTGAAAACACAAATCGATTACAACAACTGAAACACAAGTTAATTCGTGAGCTTTAGAGATGCTGATAGGTATTATTTCTGCTTCCAGTCGTTATGCTTTCTTTAGCTCCATAGTTAGTCCTCAAACATGACCGCAGTAATGACCTTGGCAATTGACTCACTTCAAGGAAGCTAATAAATGTAATTGTGAAATAAGTGAGAGCTTTAACATTTGACTAAATAAAAGGCCTCTTTGTTGGTAGCTGGTTACTGCTTTACCAATCCAACCAAAAAGAAATAACCAAATCTTGAAAATGACATTGTATCATCATGGTGACACCAGTTGCTGCCTATGTTTCCTATTCCTTCTTTTTTATAAAATCTAATTTAATTTTTTTCCCCCCATCTGGTCTGTACTTCTGTCCCATTTGTACCTCCATTTCAAAAAGCCTCAACCTCTTGTTATTATTACTTCACTTTAAGTGTATTTACTTGAATCCGAATATAGACACTAAACCTTTGAGGAGGTCTTGACTAAACACCACTAAACGCATACTTCAACACAGTGGTTATTAAGTATCCACCTCCCAATTGTGTCTTCTTCCTCCTTTATGGTTTTATGGATTTGAACCGCAGCAGATTAATTTAACTTTAATGAAGGTGATCAACAGATTTGTTTTTGCTTTGACATTTGAGACTTTCAATAATGATCTGTTTCAGAAAAGCCTAATTAATCCACTGGGATTCAAAGCTGTAAAACAAATAAGTTGGTTAGTAAAAAGTAGTGGTGATCGAACAATAGTAATTAATTAATAAATAATCAATCAGACAATCAACCAAAAAAATCTATGACTGAGCCATGGATTAACAGATTGATTAAGTCGTTTATTAAGAAAATATTTTTGTTTTGCTGTTCTAAGTAATTGCAATTACTTAGTTGCATAGTGTTAAAATTTTACATTGTTTGTAGCCCTTAATCAGCTGTAGGAGTCACTACCACCTCTAAACCACGACTGACAGGACTCATGCTACTATATCATTCGATATCTTTTTGTTGTTTAATCACAAAATGAACTCAAGATGTCCTAAAACATTTTCATGTGTCAAATTTAGATTCCATATGAAGCTAAGTACAGATTGAAGACACATCTAATAACCAACCTCTGCAGAGCTCAAACAAATCTTCTCAGGACAATGGGGAATGTTAAATGGGCCCATCCCACCTTGTTCACCCCTGTCTGTGAGTCAGGCACAGATCCAATCAGGCTTTGCGATGTAAACCACTCCAAAAACCAGAAAAAATAATATTCAAATTTGCATGACAGCACAAATTTGCAAGTCAATTACAAATTCTCTCACAGGGCTGTTCTGTGTCCCTGGAGAAACAGGGCTGTCGGACACATTTGTGCACGTCACCAGGCATGGTCAAAGGTAATGCAGCTACTGTCTGGCTAGCGTTGATAAGACTATCTCTCTGAGGTGATATTTCTGAGCTATGAGATCAAACAACTGTCCGGTTGTCAAACTAGCGGCTTGGATCTGAGCCGCTAACTGACTCCTCCTCAGAGATTATGCCATGTTGTCTGTCTTTTGCAACCAAAGAGCAATCACAACTGTCTCAATGTGGCACACCCAGCTTTGTAAACCACCCTACCCGACCCCTTACCGTGCCTACTGCCTCCCCATCACCTACATATCCCTTGGGTGGCTGTGTTTAAGATGCTGACAGGAGAAAGTGAAAGGCAGGGCTGGGCAACATAAAATCCATTACCCCATTTGTATCAATGAAGGTGGATTAGTCCACCTTCAGAATAACACAAAGCATTTCAACAACACCATCAATATCAGGCTCCAAAATGACCATAAAGTTGAAACAACACCCCTTTAAAACAGTTTCAACAACATTATAACCTTTATGAAGACAGGATTTATTGCAAGGCTGTTGCATTAAACTGCATTACTTTTAGCCTGGTAATAAACTGGTAACTAAGTTGTATATTAGTGCACATATTTCCTTTCTGTTATTACTTCACCTGTGATATGTTTGCTCTGATTATTTAGGCAATGACCAGATAAAGGGGCTAATTTTGTGTGATCTGGCAGTACGTGCCATGAGCCAAGAAATTCATATACGAATACAGATTTTACTATTGTAGACAAACCCATCTGATATACAAGATCAGTATTGGCACAACACACAATACAAATAACCTGCCAAGGTGCCAGAATCTGTTAAGTCAGGTCAACTTTGACTTTATTATTTACTGAATGGGCCATTTGTCTTTTAACCAGTTGTAACAAAGAACGCAAAAATATGTTAATATGTTAAAAACATCTTCACAAGCTTACTTAACACAACACATATCGGTGAAAGCATGACATAACCACCCAGGTTAAAGCACCATCCCCATCATCAGTCACCAACATGAAACAGACGACTGTTGTCTAATTGCCCACTCTTTCAGACCTGGATCAGTGCAGACCAGTTTGGTGTCTGTGAACACTGAGGTAGCTGTTCCTGAAATATCTGTGTTTATATGACGCCATTGTGGGAAATGGTGCAAATTAATGAGCAGGAGTGTTTTATGGTTATACTGGATTTGCAGGATTAGGCACAACCTCGATTTATCAGGCAATTAAGTCAGTGGATTAAACCAAAGACAGACATTTTACTGTGTGACAATATAAGAGGAAGAAGAAAATGAAAAGGCAAAAATAAACGTTTGACATCAATTTTCTCTTGATCGACTAATGAATTAATAATTTCAGCTTTAATTATTATATGAATAAATTCAGGTCTGTAGGAGTTTCATACAGTCTGTAACTTTATAAATGAACTATTTCTGGTGAATAGTCCCAGAAATCAGTCAGGACAACAGATCCACACCAGAATAAATATTGTTGTTTCCCTTATACTTGATATTTGTGATTTAGAGGATACACAACTGATGTTGCTGTACGGCTTTTCGGTCTGAGAGCTCTGGAAGCCTCCTAACTGTGAGCCCTACATTTTATGTGCAATATGGCAGATCAATGAGTATTGATCAGCGAATACAGACACTGTTCGGAGCTTCACAGTTACCCAGAAGGAGCTCGGAAATGGCTTTTGAGACTTGGGCTAATGTCATAGATTTTCTTTGAGCTGTATTTTATTCACTCTCACACAAGAAGGTCCATAGATACAAGTGTCAATATCACCATAAAAATCACATTGTACTATAGTGGCCCATGTCTGCCAAGTCAGGGGGGGTTGTCGTTGCCTGAAATATCATCAGAAAATAAGGCACCCTGACAAAATGACAGAAAATGTGGATTTATCAAACATTTCATAAGGTGCAGCACGCGCGCTCACGTGCATGCGCACGCACCCATAGGCTACCAAAGCTCTTTAAACACACTATCCTGTCCTGGGGGGGGGGGGGGGGGGAAAGAAAGTAGATCTGGTGGCAAAGTGCTAACACTGCGTGTATCTGCACTTCAGAGCCACAGTTCACTGTGCGCAAAATCACCTGGGAAAACAACGCGCGCTGCCTCCACAGGCAGCAGCATCTCCGGCACCAGCACGGACCAGATGAGGGAGGACAACACGTTTGTGTGATGACACTCAAATACACAACTCAACTCACGTCTCTGAAGCGATTCCAGTGTTTGATCTTACGGCTGTACTGGGAGATGGTTGACAGCCATTGCTCGTCTTCCATGAAATTCCCGGCTTTTCCTGCTTCTTTCCCACTTTTCACGTCCACCTGGAGAGAGAAGCCCGCCAGCAGGGTCAGGCAGGCGACGACTCCCACGGCGACCATGATGCTCGGGCAGTTTGGGGTCTGGGATGTATCCTCCTCCCGGTGCTGCTGCTGCTGCTGTCCTCTAGCCAAGGATCCACACACAAGACTGCTGCTACTGCTGCTGTTTCAACAGACTGAATGGAAATGAGAGAGAGAGGGAGGGAGAGAGAGAGAGAGAGAGAGAGAGGAGGGGAGCAAGGAGGGAGGGAGGAAGGCAGCAGTGAGAAAGAGTTAAAGGAGAGATTAGATCCTGCACTAATCATTTATTTCTGCTTACTTGGATTCATTATTTCTGTCTTTTTCTGTTTATAAGCAGCCCACACACACAGTCTCAGAAAGCCCTGATAGTCACACTGCAAATGAATCATACAAGTGGAACAGATGTTTTTGTTGCACTGATGATCAACCAGATTTTATACATTGTATTCAAATGCTGCTGGCAAAAGGCCAGTGTTTGCCTAATATTTACACCGGCAAGACTCACTGGACCCCTGCAACACAATTACGACGGTGAAATTAGTGACACCATTAAACAATAAAGTTGGAACAATATGTGAGGGAAATTGCGCCAATTGAGCAGATACCATAAGGCAGCGGGGCCCAAACTGGGCTCCACAGGCTGCTGAGGGTCGCCGAAGGACTCCCAACAGACCCCGGGGCAAATGAGGTTCAATTTAGCTTTAAATTAGCTCATTTCATTCTTAATTTATTCATTAGCAGCACATAGAGATGTATAAGAGTGACTCAGCTCAGAGGTGTCTCACTGTAAAATCTGCATCGTTCACAGAAAAACCTGAAGCAAGCTTTTGTTATATTCCTGTAAAGGAAACAACTATCCCTGATTTTTGTGCCTTAAAATGGGACCCCAACTTTCTCACTAAATATTAGTTTTAAAGTCTAAAAACAGAAGCAACATCACTTCTCTCTTATGTTGAGTGAAATGATCAACTTCAAGTTTCAAGTCTTATTTGTTCACGTTGCATTTAAAAGACAGACAATCAGAAAGACAGAGCCATGATTTTACCATCAGGAATAAAAGCATGACCATTTTCCCATAAGCAACACAACTTCACTACATCAAATGGCCTTTGACATCTTTTGCATTCACTCATCTCCACATATGACATACACCTGTTTGACACCGAAAGCTTGAGATCTTGGTTAACGTTGAAAAGCCTTTTCGGTTTGTCTGCACAAAATGATGTGAGGATGGATCATGGGATTGGAGATAAATTGGGAAAAATACATTCTGGCTTTTCCTGCAACAATCTGTGACCTAGAGCTGTGGTTGTACCCGCACATCATTTCAAGTCTGCCCACGTCATTCCTGCTGCTCCCTAAACTCTCAGTGCACTCTCCCTCTCACTTCCTCCGCGCTCTATTTCATCCCCATGAAGATAAACATAATCCGGCACTCTGCAAAGATTTATTTTAGTTTAAGGTTACCAATATTGGTCGAGGCTGAGTAGCCAGGGGCAGGATCACATTCCCTGTGATGCTGCTTAGCTGGCCGAACTAACTCTGACACTGCTGTCAAAACAGTTGATTTGGCAGATTGCAGGCTTTCCTGGGTGTGCAGGGCTCCAGATTTGGACAGAAAGGGCAGCAGGAGAAATGTCCCGCAGCGTCGGCCAGCTGTGCACATCAACTGCACGAGAAGCCGGACATGATGTGTTAATCAAGAGGTCGTCCTCAGTCATGTCATGATCGGGATGAATTTGCTGGAGATTAATGGCCACGTGGCTGAAATGGGACGCTCAGAAGCATTTAAGACTGTGTTCTGCTTTGCATCATTAACTTTTAAGGACTGAGATGTTATTGGGAAGCCTCTCTCTCTCTCTCTCTGTGGACTGTGGCAGAGGAAGTTTCCTCAGGGAATCCTACATGTGCAAGAAGAGCAACAGCAAATGGAAAAACATGTTGATGAGAGGCTTTGAGCTGTTCATCCCTTCAGAAGTTTTAGGGATAAGAAAACTCGAAGGATCTTTTTATTGCAGAAGGCTCCTATCAGCTTCCTACTTCTGCTCCATCAGTAGCTGAAGTAGCAGCACAGTGACCAGGAGCCCCCAAGGAGTGGTGATCACACAACAAATCATTTTTATACTTACAGTAGGCTTACATGTGGTATAGCAAGTTTCTGCTTCACTGATCAGACTGAATCCTCAGTGATCAGCGCCCAGCATCCTCGTAACAGCACTGTTTTATTATATCTGCTTACTGAGCGCCCCTCGAGAAATACGTTCACTTTTCAAATTACTAAGAGACCATTTGTGCCTCTCAGTCTCGATGACAGTGGCGAACAACCTCAAAAGCCATGAAATTAAGTTGCATCTCAGATCATCTTGTTAGCATTCAACTACAGCTCTCATGCTCCCATGAGGCCCAGACAGCCTTTTAGAGCCTGAGAGTCATGCAATGATGTTGAATGCAAAAACAGTAATTCTGTATTTGTCAAAATGATGAGGTGCTCAAAATTGTGACAATAAAGACATTTTTATTCTAAAATATAAAGACAATATTGTGGCCGTATGATTGGATTATTTACCTAGTATCTACATGTGTGTTTACAGTGAGGTCTGAAGGGGTTAGCCATGATAATAATACCTGACCTGCATGAGCTGCTTTTTCCTTCCTTTACAATTGACTTGTAAAGATGTGGCTCTTTCATAATGTTTTGATGCCTGAGGAAAAATGACCTTCTGCAGGTTTGATTAGCAGCGTTAGCTATTGTAGCAACAGTACCTGGTCTGAATATGAACTAAATCTGACAGATGAAAAATAGCCTGACAATCAGAATTGCATTGGCAATTTTCTTGTATTAAACTTATGGCTTTTATTACTTACAGCAACGTGGTTGTGTCAGTCTTATCAATGTTTTTGTGACGTTAGCAGGTTTTGGAGGAGGACGAGTTCCCTGCTCTTGATCCTGCGATTGGTCGACCGTTTCTCCGTCCGGCGGAAATCAATATTTTGAATCACTGAGAAAATCAGAGATGTGGGAGATGATTCAGAGGTTTGGAACTAGAGAGTTAAAGTGAGTCATCTTCCTCAATAACCATGATACATTTTTTTTCCTGGTTTCACAGTGGGCTTTAATGCTAAAATCGACTTTATTACAAGTTCCAGTTGATTTGAAAGACGAAAATGTGATGTGATGTTATTTTTGAACACATGGAAGCAGCTCCACACAACCTGTTTAACCTAAACAAGTTGTGTGGAGCTGCTTCTTTTACATATCACAGTTATGCAGTGGAAGAGTGCCTTTAATTGTAAATGGATTAACTGATGTAATCACTTCCTCTCTAGGCAGATGTTGATAAAACTTATCTATCCTGTTCTCCGAGCATAATCAGTTTACACAAAGGAGTACAGGGTGGAAGTTTCATTTGAATACCATCAGACAAGACTGCAGCGAAATTTTAAGTCTTGCTTATCTAAAAATATTTGCTGTCAACAAATGTGAACACTGCACATCCTTTTTCTGTCTTGCAAAGAGCTCATGAGGCCCAACACAAGCTTCAGTGCTTATCAAGGCTTTACATATGCTCACATGATGTAACAGCTCTGTAAGTATCGCTTCAGGAGTTCCCAGTACACAATTAATTGCAACAGGCCAAGGGTGGATGCTTTGCACATTTATTTATTTCTGCCAATTTTATACAGAATATTAAAATGTAACACTTCCTGCCACCATGAAAAAAAAAAAACAATCCAAACAAATGGTAATTTTGTCCAGATCATTTCAGCAAAGATGAAATATTACTTTGTCCATTCATCATCATCATCAGTTGGAAACTTGTTTCCCACGGTGCTTCACTGTCAGCTGAAAACTCCTTCATTAGCCAACATCAGTGAACACTTTCTGTCCCGCTCCCATCCTCGTCCATGATCTGCAACACATAATTACTGGTCAATATTTGTACTTTAAAGCACTCTAATACAGCAACTGATGATTATTGTCATCAATGGGTAATCTTTTGTTTTTTCATACTACTTAATGAACTGAAATGATTTAGGATATAAAATGTGTCAGAAATCAGAGATGATGTCTGACCAAACTTCTAAATCCTCAAAATATTCAAGTCACATTAACTTTGAACAAAACAAAGCAGCAAATCCTCAGAAGATAAATGAATAAAACAATAAACGGATTATCTTAATTGTTCTTAATTCAATTTCTGTTGATCAACTAACCATATAACCTGCTACTGTAGAAAACCCAATGAAGGACAGAAAAGCTAAAATGTTTTTATTTCTATGTCTGTGAAACTACAGGGACACAATACAAGCAGTTGACTTATCTATGTCTAAGTGGGTTAGGTATAGTGTTCTGCACCAGTAACTGTGTGTAATTTAGTGAAAATATTATTTTCTTTAATGCTGCATATACATATGAATATGCCAGATACGTAAAGTTTAAGTCGATGATGGTAAAAAAAAAAAAAAAGTTTTCTAAAAGGATATTAAAGCATAAAATATTGATGCTAGAATAAAGACAAACACATGCTGCAAATGTTTTGTTTTGTTTTTTTTTATAACAGCCACTACAGATGCTTGCTTGTGAAGCAGTTTCTGTCTGTGATAGGTGCCACCACTGTAAAGTGTGCATGAAAAAAAAAAAATCTAGCCTGAAAGCACGTTCCTGGATAGGAGAACCATCAAAAGAAGTTATTTTGAAAGTTGAGGAGAGAATAAACCACATCGGGACGCATTTAGTGAGTAATCTCGAGTGACTTACAGCTGTAAGTGGAGCTGCTATAAATGTGTATAGATTTAATTCAATTGGATTCAAACTGGGTCACACAGCTATTAAAAGTGCAAAGTTAGTTGAGAGCAGTCTGACAGCAGCGTGCAAGCACTCTAGCTGCTGTTTGCACTGCAGGCAGCTGCAACAGGGGTGGACGAGAGTGCAGCACCTTTTTCAATCAAACGCACACAATAGACAGAAGCTGGCCGAAATTCTGAACTCTTGACATGCTCAGTCTCAGTAGATGATTTATTTTAAGTCTGTATTATGAAGCTTATACCAACAACTTTTAAGTGCCAAATCCCCATCAGTTTCACTCTACACTCCAATAAGAAGCAGCTTTAAGTGCCGTAGGAAGGATTGTCACTCTGCAACACTTTGGAGTGGATGGGTAAAACGTCTGAAAGGAAGACAGGGGGACGATTTGTTTAATAATTGAATGCTTTAAAATAAACAGAGTTTAAAGCAGTGAATCATGACTTGAAATGATAACTGATCAACTACAGTGTTGATACATCCTACATCCATGTGTAGCTTAGTTTATTATTTTAGAAGACACACTATATGTTTGACAATGGATTAAATGACTTTGTCAAGTAAAAAGGGGAAACAGTTATTATTATTATCATCACCCCACTTTGCAGCTGCCCTCAGCTCTGAGGGCATTTTAGCAACCTTCAGCTGATTGTTTTGGTTTTATGGTTCACTGCTCTCATTGGCGTTGTTTCCAGGTTTAACATGCAGTCTCTAAAAACGACCTACCCAGCACCAAACAACCAGCCGGTAAAGTTAGCATTGTTATTATTGCTGTAATGCTGAGCTGAGTTTGCTTGGTTGCTCTGTCGACAAATGGCTCAAAACCCCTCAATTAACAGTTCTTATGTGAGCATTGCTATGCAAACAGTTCTGATGTTTCAACATTTTAATAAAACATTTAAGCAATTTACCAAGCAAAAAAATCCTCCGATCCAGCTACTCAGATGTGTTTTGTTACTGCTCTATCTATTGTTTCTCAACTGTCGGTATTCACTTGGTTGGATAAAACAAGCAATTTAAAGACACCACTTTGGGTTTTTATATACTAAACAATTATCTAAAAAGAAAAAAAAAAAGGTAAGAGATTAATCGATAATGAAAGTTTGTTGCAGCCCTATTTTAAACTCTTTGTGCAAAGTGTACATAAAGTAAACAGCAGCTCTGAATGACTACCTGCTGTTCAAACACACTCGGCTTTGCGTCTCCTCCCTGTGTGAATGCCTCCAGCAGTAAACAGACATGGACAGCTGCAGGCAGGCTCCAGACGCAGCGCTCTGAATGATAAAGAGCTGCTGCAGGGATCACCTGCCTTCTCACTGGAGACACAGATTAGACATTTCAAATACTCTAGCCTTGGCTGTACATCAAGGCTGCTCACGCCATTAGTGACAGAGTGATTAGTGTGAAATTCAAACGGCACTGACACTGATAGTTGCATCCAACATAAGAGGGCAATCAAGAGGAAGGCATGCTGTCATACTTCACAGCTAAAGATTTCCAATTTGAAAGATTTGTTGGCTTTGTCTGGCTGGATCATCTAAAGGCACCTGTGTAACTTCCTGTGGATTTGATCAATCAAATACCTCCTTAAAACAAACTTAAGATTCAATCAAGTTTGTTCAAGGAAAACATGACACCAAGAGTTTGTTCCTTTATATTTAATTAGATTTGGTTTAAGATATTTTATGTAAAATGAACCGGATGAACATTCATGCTTTAAGGCAGCTCTGGGTAAAACTTAGTATTACCTTAAAAAGCTTAAATCGAATTCCATGCAAATCAAACATGAAATTCAAACAAACCTAAGCGTGGGAAAATCAGACATATCTATTTAATTACAGGGTCATGTTTGTCAAGCACCACTTTTTCCCCAGCAAATGTTAATGTCAGTCCTCCTGACTGAAAGCTTAATTTCTAATTACACTATGAAGAATTGCATAGCGTGGGTCTTAATATCAAAACCCCACAAAATGTGCTAAAAAAGTTTGACATTGATCAAGCAAGACCTATTTCAAACAGCGTCTGCATCAAAAAAGGCTACTTTGAAAACGGGCATGAAATTAAATATGCAAATTGGATAGAGGCCAAAACAATACTTGGCTGAGATAACACAAGACTCCAGTTTCCAAACATGATATGAATTTTGATTACTGAATGGTTCACTGCAAGTTCTTCATGTTATGAGCTCATGTAAGTGACAGCTTTTGCTTTCACTTTTTGAAAAAGCAGCAAATAAATGGCCAAAGTTGTCCCCCCCAGATGGTCTTACATTGTAAAGGCTTGTCTTCAGTGGCTAGAGTGAAGCAGCCATCAAAACATATTTGCCTCCTCAATGCATGTAAACAAGCAAATGCACACACGCCTACAAAGACAACTAAACTGTTTAACATTTTAATTAAAATTCAGCTCTTGTGTCTCCTAAGATCTGCAGAAATTCAGAAAAGCAAAGTCACAGAGGAAAGAGGGTCAGTGGTAACACAAACAGACACAGAGGTCTTATTTATCTGGCTTATTGAAAGGGACACATGCTAGTCTCCTAGTCTCAAGGGTCATGTTGGAAGCTCCCACAGCAGGAAGCACAGAGATGACTAATTAGGCTGAGAGATGTGGCAGGGACAGGGGAAAAAATAAAAAAACAAAACAGATGAGATGTATGTCGCGCAGTGCGTAAGCAAGCTCACCCACACAGACGTGCATAGCAACACAACTTTGTCAAGAATCAATCCAAATCATTCTGTCTCATGGAAATCTGGGGAAATTAAGCTAGAATGTGAAGAAAATGCATAATCTTGTCAACAAAACTGAAACGATCATTGTCATTTAACACTCGCTGGTTTCAGCTTTTCAAATGTGAGAATTTGCTCCTTTGCTGTTTTGTGTCTTTGTAGATTCTGTCTTTGTCTTTGAGTTTTGCTCTTTTAGTCAGATAAGACAAATGATTTACAGATGTCACCTTGGGCTCTGGGAAACTATGTGAGGCATTTTTCCACAACACTTCACTCTATAAGCAACATATAAACATTGAAGCAATGGTCTGTAACATACTATAATGTAATGTGTTTATTAACATAGCTACCAACAACTACAACTCCTTATGTGTGCTCCCATAATGGAATGTTGGTATATAAACTCAAAATAAATGTCAATCTACCAAAAAACAACTGTAACAATATAAAATATAATAATCTTCATAGAAGTTATTATTGTCCCCAAACACAGCATATTAAAGCACAATTAAAATATTCCAATAATTGCTTAAATCTATATTATAGTGTGACAAACCATGTCTTAAAGCTTGTATGGTGCCTATAAATGATATATGTTGCATATTTTTTAACTTTTTTTTTTTTTAGACTAAATGATTGATCTAATTGTGATTGATTATCCGATATGTTCCTGATCTATGCAACAAAAAACACATATGGTAATTTGAATAAACGTATAGTGTGAACATCTTCTGTTGAAATCTCCTGACAGATAAATCTGTTTTGAGTGTCTGTCGAGGGATGACGTATGTCTCCTTCACATGTGTTTTCAGTGCGATCATTAGCGAGGACATCTGCCCAACACATCCTTAATCATGTCCCTGCCAAAAAAAAAAAAAAAAAAACAAGGATGCACAGTCTCAGTGAATTTCATTAACTTGCAAACCAATCCTCTCTAACTCTCCCTCCCTTTCTGTGTTCTTATGAGCAATAGTATTGGCAATTCCCAGAATCTTTGCTGTATTGGTTACCTGAAAGTGGCATTAAGCTGGATGTGTACTCCTAACCCACTAACAAGCATGTTCTCAGGAGACAGGGAGTGGATAATTAGGCCCTTTTCTGGGTCTGAAAAGATAAATTATATGCTCAAACAGTGTAACAGTCAATGCATGGACAGCTTGACTGGCTGGCTGGCTGGCTGGCTGATTTCCGATGATGAAATTTGCATTTTCCTATCTAATAGTGTCTGTTGACACTGCTCAAAGAGCATCGGGAAAAAAAAATAAATAAATAAAATCACGCCACTGCTGAAATAGGAGGTAGGACAGCACAGGATGGCAGAGCTGACAAACAAAAAGTGCCCTCAGTTTCCATCAATGTAACTTCTGGCCACTCGGCAATCGCTCTCCTGCATGCCAAGCAGAGAGCATCGGCAGCTGAGGGGAGGGCTGGAAAAAAAAGCTCTGACGTGAAGAGCAAGTGGCCGGGTTCTGTCTGATGTCTGAGTCCACTGACACACTGAACAGACGGGAGTGGGAACAAGGTTGTGGTTCGTGTGGGAAGGGCACTGATAAAGAAGACTGAAAAAAAAAAAAAAAGAAAATCCAGACTGGTATAATAAATCATGTCAGTGACGCATTAACACATTCATGAGGCAGGGGGATGAAAGGAAATGGGTAATACTTATTATCAAGTAGTGTGTGGATGAGACCAGATCAGAATGAGGTTCAACTAATATTCACATCAAAGAAACTTATTATGACTTTTCCCTGTGAACTTATAAATATGTGCTAAATCGTGGAATTCCTAACTTTAACAATCTATTTGTAAAAGTCTGCGCTTCTCAAAGAAGAGCAGCAGGGGGTTGGCTACAGAATGGAAAGATAGTTTTCATCGGCTATTTCAACTGTTGTGGTAACAGTGAGACACGACTTCATTCAAAACATGGCAGTAAAAATGCGTTAATGTGTGACAAGGCAGAAAACATACAAGATATATCGGCCAATTGTCGAGCATGAATGATGATTGTTCATTTTCTATTAATGTGTAAGTATTTATGTTTTAGTTGGTTTAAGATAACCTAGTTTATAAACAGTTGTTCTGCTTAATCTATAACAGTAGATTACATCATATTAATTGTACTTCAGTTTATACGCTTTGTTAAATTTCACCATTGTGCTCAATGAATTGTCGAGTCTGATATAGTTGTTACATCTCAACAGACGAGTCTGAGTTTAAACTTATTCCCAACACTGATTAGACTTTTATCTCTAACAATCCACACACAGCTGGTCTCTCATCTTAACCTATAACCCCAACTATCCTCTAAGAGAACAAGTTTTCCTACAAAGAAACATTATCTGACAGAGATTCTCATGCAAAATAAAAGATTTCCATTTTCAAGTTTGTTCTTTGTCGATACAAAAGAAGGGGAAGTTTTAAATTGAAATGCTTTTTTTTTCATGTTTTCTTTTGCTTGTCTCCTCCATTAAAATGTTTTTTTTCTGTCATTTACTTTGATGTTGTTTGACTCAAATTCCCTAAAGAGACTCAACTGTCTGGAGACTAAAGTACAAAAACACAAATTTCACTGCCTAGAGTATTTCAGAATGGATTTGCATGCATTTTCATCTTATGAATGAGCCACAGTACGAAATTTCAGTCATTTTTCATTCTGATCGTTTTATTTTGCCCCATAAACTGCTCCCAATGGACTTTATAGAGCAGAGAATTTGGCTCAGATACAGGTGTAACGAGCCATCGGCAATTTAAAAAAAAAAAAAAAAAAAAAAAAAAAATCCTATGCTGCCACCTGCTGGTCACCACTGAGGAGACTGGAAACTTCATTATTTAACTTCATTTCTTACCTCAGAATATACTCAGCTGTGTGGCAGCTCATGCAAAGCCGATGCTCCCTGCAGTTGTGTAGTAACCTGTACAATCTGTCGAATATCTCTGGGACAGCAGGACAGTGTTCAGCTCAAACTCTCCAAAATGAAAGGCACCAAATTTCTGCAAAACAGCAAATACAAGCTTCAATTATACAAAACATCATTAGTATTTTATATTTTTATTATTTTGAAAAGAATGAATAAAGTTAAGTCCTCAAGCCAACCCTTCAGGTTAAAGTCTATGGAAAAGAGAAGATGAGCTGTCAGTCACAAACATGGTGTTTCTATGGTTACGAGCAACTGAGCACTTGGTAGGCACCCTTGTGTCATTTTCAGACACAAGAAAATCAATGATTTTGGTATTCACACAAAGACGACCTCTGCACCAGAGAAGAAAGGAAGGTGAATTTCAGAGCTTTCTGTCAGCAGTGTCAATTTCACTCTCAAGGGAAAGCACCTGGAAGATTTTAGAGCCTGTCTTTAAGTGTTTCCTTGAGAGAGAACGAAGGGGGGGAGAAAAAAAAAAAAAAAAAAAAAAATCAATCAAAATCCTCCTCTTTGAACTTTATGGGTGTATAAGGGCAAATAGCTGGTTCAATCAATACTGTAAAGAAGTGCAGTCCATCAGAAAAGCATCTCTGGACACCTCTCTGTCGGCTGTGTCCAACAACTTCTATAACTTTTTGAAACAAACAATTCACACCCTCTTCACACAGTGACTGCTGTGCCGTGCAGAGGTGAGAAAATAAACTTGCCTCTCAAGCTCTGTTTTTTCCATTGGTTACACAACTATTTCTGGCATTTCTCTTGTACAACAGAAAGTCCCACTGAGTGCCTTTCAGGACAGACTGTCTGAAAATAAGTGCTCTTATCCCTTTATTTTAAACAATGTTTGCCTCTCTCTATGAGGGCAGGCTTTTCACTCTGCCCTGGACTGTGGCTGTTCATAACAACTATGAAGGCTTTTTGGACAGCAGACATACAAACTACTTCTTCTCTTGAATAAGATGAAAATATTTCAGACTTTCCACTGTCAGGTAATGAATTTTTAACATCCAGTATTCCAGCACTTTGAGTGCAATTTTAAATTCTTAAACATGTATTGACTGTGGAGAAGATTCAAAGTAAAAATTTCAAATATGAGACAAAACTAAGACAAATTTATGAATTTTATCTCATAGATACACCTGAATTGAGCAGCTCTACTTGGACATGGCTTGACTTGAGATCATTCTTATGAGGCACCTTTATCAAACAAGTCACTTACTTCCAACGGACTGCAGAAGTAGATCTTTCAGACCTTTTTTGATCAATTCGTTCCTTAGGTTTTGTTCCTTGACACAACAGCTTTTTGTCAGCTATCCTATCAGAAATACTGGAGGTTCGTGCCTGTCACACACCAGAGGTCTTTGAGATAAACAATACAGTAATGACAGCTAATGACGTGTTGCCCCCATTAGAGTCCACAACGTGGGACACACCCCCCCACCCACCCACCCTACAGACTGGAGAAGACGGTCATCAATGTTATTTTGCTTCTGAAATCAAGGCAACCATCTAGAAGATCATTTATTTACATATCTAAAACTGCACCGAATCCAGGAATATAATCATTTAGTAGCTGCATGAAATCAAAACATCTTTTGCCAAGTGAGCCCCAATATGAACCTGATTATAACCTCTGAGCAGGTTTCTGTGCTGCTCTGCCCAAAGACCTACATCTCCCTGTTTAAAGACCAACTGGGCAACCTTTAATATCCCAGTGGTTCTCCAAATGCAATGAAAATGTCAAGACCTGTTGAAAAACCTGCAGACAGTATGTGGAATATGCAGACAATATTGCATCAGATGGCTGATGCAATATCGCTGCAGCTGCCTTTATAAAGAAACCAAGATCTGGTTCATTTCCATGTATATTTTAGTTCACCATTTCTCATTTTTCGAATATTTTTTTCACATTTTAGGTTAGACTTTGATCCACAATGATCAAATATAGAGTGTTTCATGGATTTTTGTGCAAACCCATATTGATGTTCTTCATTTGGACTACAGCTAAAAACTATTTTAAAATGTTCACATGTAATTTGTTGTGGGAGAACGGCTGTCAATCACTGAGTCCCTAAGTAATACAGTACTTTGAAACAGCAAGCAGGAATAAATTTCCCCAAACCTTTAATATGTTTCTGGCATCAAAAGCCTCTCTTTCGCTCATGGTTTGTCTTCCTGGGCCACCTGTCTCTTCAACTGGAAAAAAACACAAAAGACCAGCTCAACAATGTAGCATAGGACAAAAGAATACAGATGTAATCACTTGATCAAATAAACATCTTCTATTCTGGGCACAGTTGTACAATCAGGTGAGAATGATGTGGTGTGAATATTAGTTTGTGAAATTAAATTGAAATTTGTGAAGCTTATGAAAACAGGTACTAAGCAGGAAAAAAAAAAACACTGAATTTTAATAGGATGTGTCCTCATGCTGGTAAACATGGTCAGCAATGACACAGCCTCTCTCTTGGGCTGTGCTGTTGCTCAGCCCAGTACAAATTTGAGAACTGGGGCTGGACTTGGTCCATGGCAAAAATGAATGAGGCCATTGTCATAGTACTTGGAAAACACGCTGCTTTGTGCACGTAAACAGAGCTGTGGCCAAACACAGAAGTAGATGCCTGATGCTGCCCCTCTGGAGGAATTTGTTGTTGTAATTGTCGTCACTGCAACTCCAGCGCAAGCCAAAAGATAATCAGGGGACATTGGCAAATAGGTTCAGGGCAGGGGCTACCGATGTGATCACAGCAGGTCAATAAGTTTGTTTTTACACAAAGTACAGGCTTAGATGCCATTTTGATTTGCGCTGGTTAGCACGTCATGTGTATGTAATATTTTTACCTGTGGTGTCCTTTCTGAACAGAGTGTTTATCACAGTGCCATGCAACTTCACTCTGTCCCACTCTTTGACCATCAGCCCCGTAGAGACAAAGTGCTTTACCAGTTGGTCTGCAATCGCCTGCAACCTAAATTGTTTGTTAAATACAAAAACAGAACCAGAACCAGAAAGTGCTTTAATTAAGGGTCATGTTTTTAATTTTTTTTATTTATTCACATGATTTATTGCTCTTCCACTCACTTGTCAGATCTGTCTTTCACATTCACTTTGGCATACAAGACGTCAACCATGGCTGGGTCATCGTTCATGTATTCGATACCTGTCATTTCCAACGACAGAGGTTTTCCTTCTGTGATGTCCCTGATGAAAGATAAAACAAAGCACACTAGATTTGCTGTTTAGGCTTGACTCCACAGTCTATTTTATGTTATTTGGTGTGTCTTACACCATTTATACCAAAGATTTAGCAGCATTATGAAATGTACTGCTTGTGACAATTAAGTGTAATTTGATCTAATCTACACAATCAAATCCAGTCCAATTACATTTCTAATCTAATCTTAATCTATAAAATTCGTCATTGTTGATGTCAACCACTAAAACCATTATTATCATCTTTCTCTCAACACTTTCCAACTTCTCAAGTCTATGTGTTGTACTTAATCCAGAACTCACCCATTAAACCTGAAGAAGTCTTTAATAACAGATCACAAATATTCACTTTCATTTGAAAAACAGCTGGACACAACAGTTTTTAGAAAATATTACTCAAAAGGGGCATAACTACTATTGTTGTTGAGAATTTTTTTTAATTTGTTGAGAATCAAACAAGGAATGGGGGATTCACTAAGAACAAACTACAGTGTCCATGTTAATCATAATGAAAGACAATGGAGGTTTGTGGCACAGAGGAATTATATCAGACTTTGACTTTGCAAACAATACAATACAGAATCAACTAATTTTTGGTTTTTATAGTTTTGGTTTTGCTAACAATAAGCAGTATTTGGAATATCACATATGTATCCGTTAAAGAAGTCTTGTTTCACTCTTATATAAAGACTATTTTTAGTTACATGGTTAAAATCTTAGCATAATATAAGAAGTTGGTCTGGCCCCTACCTGATGAAGTTTTGACACTCTTGGAGGTGTTCACATGCTTTTCTTACTTCCATCTCATTTAACAGAGCCAGGGTCCCAACTGTCAGGTGAAGCTTTGCAGGGTTCTGAAAGATGCTTCCCTCTACTCCATTATCCTAGACATCGGGACACAACAATTCGCAGGCATTTCAATAACAATATAATGTGCTGATATTAAACAATACATTAACATCACTGCCCTCATTTTCACTATTCTCATTTATATTTGCTTTCATAATACCTCAGAATTAATATCTGTTTTTATTAAGCAAGTATGCAAGCATAAAAAGAGCTGGCAAGTCCCCAGCTTTTTCCTGCATGTCAATCGCCTTCTCTCTACACTGTCCTACAAGAAAAAATAACTTGTGTAAAAGCGTTTGCTCCACATGCAATAAAGAAGAACATGGGTAAAAGAAAGATATAATTAATGACATAAAACAAAAATAAAAATCTATTTACATACAGATGTTTCTCTATGGGGAAAGAGCTATATGAAATATATGAAAGTGACAAGTGCATCATTAAAAGTGGCAAGTGAGCAATGTACAATGTAAAGTCAAATTAGTTGTGTGAAAGTGACAAATGCAAAAAAAATGGGGGATGTTGAACAAATTTTTAAGTTCAGTAATGATTATTACCTGTGAACACTGCTGCAACACCTCATCTTTAAATTTCAGGAATCCTTCTTGGATTTTGGGATCATTGAGAGGGAATGACAGGAAGTGTGTGAAAGGCTGCTTTCTCCGGAAACTGTCGATGAGGACCTCAACTCGTGTGACTGCAGACGAGACTGCAGCTTTGTGGGCACCTGTGATAACTGCCAAAAGATGGAAGAAAGTTGAGTGAAAATCTTAAGTCTCAGAACGCGCTCGCTCATCTGTATTATGATGACTAGATTTGCTCTAAATCCTCACCAATCTGTCCTTCCACTCCTTGTTTGGGAATGCTGATAGATGTCTTTGTGTCAAACTCAAGACGTCTGCGTGTCTCTCCTTTTTTCCCAATGATGTATCTGTGAATCAGTGAAGCAAACAAGGAAACACAGACTCACATTACACTGCATAGAAACAAAGCCTTGTGTACATTTTGTAGATAACTCACTTGTACAGCACACTTGGGACGTCAATGGCACAGCGGTATCCTTTATCAGTCTTCTCAAATGAGTAGGTATCACAGGTTTCATCTTCTGCAAGCTCCTCGCTCTCTAATCATAGCAAACCACAAACTTGAAAAGATATTACCGCAGCTACATCACTGCACTGAAGTCTGCCTTCAATTAAGTTTTGAAGTTCAGGTTTAATTTTTGATAAAACTGTATGATCATTTTGCAGGTTATAGTCTGAGGTGCTTTTGAGCTGCACTGGGTTAAGTTCACAGGTTTTCTTATCATTTTGTCCAACCCCTTCAAGTCAATGGGGGTAGCCTAAAGCTAAAAAGACTGTACAATGCAATAACGCTCAACAGCTCCACAGACTACAGCCTAAAAAATGAAGATACCGCTGAATTAACAGTTCTTTAACACAGTTCCAACACAAGCTGAGCATTATAACATTAACTGAGGTAGCATTTATTGCAAGGCAGCTGGACTAAACTGCATTAGTTTAAGCTAGGTGTACCTAATTAACTGGCAAGTTAGTGTATGTATTCTAGCTAACACTAACCTGGTGGCCCCATGTAGGAGAAATCCTCTTCTTCCTCATAATGTTCTTCCTTAATGGCGTTTTTTCGGTATATCCGTCCATTTATATTGATAAGAGTTGGACGTAAAACTTCCATAATGTAAACTTAGCTAAACCAAAGAGAGTGTCTGCGCAGCTCGCTGCTAATTTAGCTAGCTAGCTATTTGTATACGGGGATTATGGGTGTGAAATTAGGCTACAGTTCGGTTGCCAAAGTGTAAATTAAGGGAAGCCGATTCCCTTTAGCCTTAAACGTCAACTCGGAGACTAACTTCAGCCTCGTAACTTTCAGGTAAGTTGGCGTTCACATGTCAGTTAGCAGATATACTAACCACCGAAGCTAACGCTACAGATCCATCCGCACTGTTGTCAAGTCTGGACAGGACGTCAGCGCTTGAAACGTAAAGTGCTGCTTTTGTCGAAAACCAGAGAGAAGACACAAACACACAAACAAACAGGAGGAACGACTGCGCCGATACAATAATTATAAATTCACTCGAGTATCGACGGTAAGTCACACTGGCACAAACATGGATAACACTATTAATAACTTAATAACACTAAAGGTGGGTGTTTGTTGCCTTAGTGGCGTTGGTAGGTTCGTTAGCTTTGTTGCTAGCCACCCAATAGCAGTTGATTGCAGCACAAACCCGCTGACATTAGCGCTTGCAGGCCGGTTTGGTTAAGATTTACAGCCATCCTGAGCCATTTGTGTTTGTTTCTACAGTTTCATTAGATCATGGCGGCGTCCTCTTCGTCCTCGTCTGCGGGAGGTGTGAGTGGCAGCTCGGTGACTGGCTCTGGATTCAGTGCTTCAGAGCTCATCCCCCCAAGGAAAGTCCTGTACACATACCCTAAAGGGGCAGGTGAAATGATGGAAGGTAAGATGAAACATTCAGCTTTAACTGGTTTAACTATCTCTCCACTCCCAACAAGTCATGGGATGCTCATGCTGAGGGTTAGACTGTCCAGATTCACATTTCATTCGTTTCCTCTATAGAATTGATGGCTGCCTCTATTCATCTTAAATGTCTTTACTTGGTGATGGAGATGTTTTGTGCTGTCATGCTGCCCCATCATTTCTGTTAACTATAGTTTTTGATGTCAAATTTTCTATTCATCACTGTTCCCTGTCACACAAGACTGGATGGTCTTCCTTACAGACAAGAAGAAGAAGAAAAAAAAAACATCTCATGATACTAATTTGTTAGGTTTCTACTGTTGATGCTTCCAAACTACCCCACATCTTCTTTAATATTGAAATCTTCTGAATATAATATGTATAACATATGATCTGGCAATTACCTCACCTGATCTACCCAATAATGTTGGCAGAACTGGTTTTAGGAGCGTATATGGAATGAACTTCAAACTAGAAGTCTTCATACCCCTTGGAACATTTAAAACTTTATTTTTGGATGTCTTTTATTAAATTGTTTTTCATTGGTCGTGTTATTTCTGATTATAAGGGCTTTTCTTGTTCTCAGGTTTCAGTCTTAATGAGACTATCTGATTATATAAAGTTTAAACACTATAAAATAAATATGGATATAATACATTTTAACAGAGAAAATACATTAGTCCCAGACAGTTGCATGCACCTGCAATCATCATTTTTCCTGAGCACTGAGGCTTATACACAAGTCACAGTGCTATGTAATCATCTGTTTGTCTGACTTGATACACACAAGCCAAACTCTTGCAGCTATTTTGAAGACATCTTTGAAGCCATAAAATGTCTTCATAAGTGCAGTATGTATAGTTAAATGAATTGTCAGGGTTTTTTTTCATCATAAAAAAAAAGAAACATTTAAAGATGACAGCTGATTGAGTGACACAACATGGTACCAAAATAAACTCATGCCATAAAGCTTGTCCTCTTTTATTTAACTGAATTCACATTGAGCAGTTCAAAATATTCATTGTGAGCATGTGTCTTTGCCTATTTTGTGCTTTACTCAAGGTTAGTTGTAAGCCAGCAGCAAAGAGCACTGGTCCACCCTCTTGTTTCTACCCACTTGTTTCTACCTCTAGTACCCTGTGCATAGGATTTGTTTATGAGAGTGAAAGGCCATCTGGCTCTTTCACTCCTTCTTTGTTGCCCCTGTAGCTCAGAATACACTAATTAACATGGTTAGTTTGGCAGCAGAGCGCTGCAAGGTTTAAAACAACCAACAAAATGATGAATAGGGCTACAGTCGTGCTGAAGGTCTCTTTGTTTTCTTCTGTTTGTGTCAGTATTTAGACTATTTTAAAACTCTGAATGATCTTTTTACATAATGCTGAAATTACATAATATTAAACCGGAGGTTCTCTTTCTAAAGTAGCTTGAATCACTATTGTCTTTAATTGAAATATTTCAATTTGACTTAACATTTGTGTGTTTCTTTTCAGACGGCTCTGACAGATTTCTTTGCGAGTCTGTATTCAGCTACCAAGTTGCCTCAACACTGAAACAGGTGAAACATGGTAAGCCAGTAACTGTGGATACAACATTTGTTCATTTTTGCTTGATCCCTTGAAGGCCAGTGCCCAGATTAAGAAACTGTTTTGTATTCTTGCAGATCAACAAGTGTCTCGAATGGAGAAACTTGCGAGCTTGGTGGAGGAACTGGAAGCAGATGAGTGGCGGTACAAGCCCATTGAACAGCTATTAGGATTTACACCATCGTAAATAAAGACATCAAGATGCCTTTTGGTTAATAAATCAGCCAAATATAAGGAAAAGGGAAAGAGATGGGTTATTTCAGTTCATAAATGGGTTTTATTCAATATAGTGTGAAATGTTATCTGGAGATACTGAATGTGCAATGTATTTTATCACTTTTACTATTGTATGAAAATGGTTTCCTTTTTAAAAACTATTTTTATTTGACCCAGTTGAAGATAACGAAGCCTTGTCAACAAAATCTTATCATATATTAATAACTAAGCAGTTCACATGCTTTGTAAGAAGCCGTCAGTCCATTTTTCAGCTGGTTTAAGACAAAGTGTTCTGCCAGTTCAATCTGGGCTTAGCCTCAGGCAAAAAAAAAAATAATAAAAATATCTGTGGTAACATAATAAATCTCTTGGGAGGCATTGTGTTTTCACATGGTTGCACTGTAAGTCATAACTTTGAAAACCTGGTGCCTCTGCAGTCTTATCGTCCTCTCTGTGGGTCTCCATCGCTGCTCTGGGGAGAAAACAAAGTGAGCTTGTAAATAAAGTCATACTTGGACATTCCTCGTCTCACTCGCTGTTTGTTTTTCTTGGTGTATAGTTTTGACCCCCCCCCCTAGACCCAGTTCATTCCCTACGACGCTGCCGATAGACGGACTGAATATTCGTGCTACTTTGTTCTACGTCGGCCCAGGTTCGCAGTCTCTGCCGCGCAGGTCGTGGTGTTTTTGCTCCGGGAGCGAGTGTTTCCAAACAAACGAGGGGTGGGAACGTACAGAATGTCCCGCTCCGGCCCGTGGACGCACACGGGCGGCCCCGGGCATCACGAGACCCGCCCCTGGCCGGAGCTTTAACTTCCCTTTGAAAAGTTCAACAGTTCGTTTTCTTGCCGTTCAGTCTTGTTTCCTAGTAAGTGTGTTGTAAAACGAGCCCTTTAACTCGACTTTTTTCTTTCTTTCTTTTTTCCTTGAGCTGCAGAAGAATGTAATGTCGGTCCACATTCTCTGTTTATGACCAAAGAAACAGGGAACAAACATTGGGTTGTTTTTTTTGTGTGTGTGTGTCGATGGCTTGGATTCATAACATCCTCCTCAGAACACACTGTGCCTACACGTGTTTATGTCTCTCGGTTCCTCTCTGACATAAAGTACAGACCATCCCACTCACGTGGAGCAATGCAGCATATGCCTGGCGGCTCTCCAGAAACCTCTCTCTGAGCAAACAGCGAGTGTGTCGGGCACAGGACGGACCTGACTCACGGCAGCGCCTTCTCCTCTGCGCTGCGCCTGCCTTGTGTTGTCTCGCTGAATTTCGTTTGCGCGCAGTGTTTCTTTCGAAAGCACCAGAACATTTGAGACGAATAAAAGCAAGAGAAAGCGCCCAAGGTGTCAGCCACCTGCTGCATTGCCATTGCTCTGCGTGTTTTCGTTTTGCGGACAAATGCAGGTGGAGGTGTCGCGCATCTCTGTGGATATGAAATAATGGCATTTTGTCAAGTGCCCAGCTGCAGCTGACTGTGTGTGCATCTGTGCGTGTGTGTGTGTGTGCGTGCGAGTGTGTGTGTGTGCGCGCGCAGATGAAAAAAATCTGATGTAATGGTTCAGCAAAACAGGTGACGTAATGTGCACTGCAACACTGAACCAGCTGAGCATTGCCTGCATGGACTTTTAATCAATGCTGCCAATAATCCTGGTGCGCGCGCACACACACACACACACACACACAAAGAGATACACCAGGGGTATTTATTTATGCTTACGTGGGATATTAAACAAAGAAATGCAATAGGATCCTTGCAAGTCCAGGCAAGTCCCTGTACATTTCCATAAGGTTGGGATGTGCAGTTCACCCCCCTTCTCCTCCTGGTGTTTGTCCTTCTTCTCTGCTGGCATGTTACCAGGCAGGGTACAGGTCAGATGGCGTGCCTCTCTTTTTTGATTGGCTCACGGGAGGGGGCGTGGGCGTGGCCTAGCGCTCCCTATATAAACATTGTTGCAGGACAGAGCTCGGAGCTTGGCAGCTGGTGAGAGACAACTCGAACGTCGGAGGGCGAGAAGCTCCCAGACCGTTGCTTTAGCAGACAATAACCATCCAAAAAAAAAAAAAAAAAACTGTCTTCAACGCACGTAACGGCCGTGAACAGCACCGGTTTAGAATAAGATGTAAGTATCTTGTCGCAATTATCAGTTTTAGCTAGCTTGGTGGCTAATTTAAACAGTTAAAACAGCTGTTAGCTTCCTCCTATGAAAGATATTCCTGCTGCTAACTTGTGCTGTTCATACGCTCCTAAACAGTATTTGCTCGAAATGTGACTTAATTGCGTTTAATTTGACTGTTGGCTCGTGTTGTTTATCCGGGGATTTGAGTACTCATCAGTCGTTTTTGTTTCCTTATAAACAGCTGACATCAGAGGCAGCAACTGCAAAGAGGACAAACATGCCTGCTCTCTCTGCACCCACTGATACTGGCAGCTCTCCCCCTTCCCCGGTGGACAGTAGCCCCAGGAGGCTGTCCTGGGGCAAACTGGTGCAAAGACTGACTGATTTCAGCACATCTGCCAACAGCAGCATGGAGCTGGGTTGCAATGGCAGCAGGAGTGATCTCTCAGACTCAGGTGAGCAATGATGTAAACGCATCTAACAGTTTTTATTGGGGGTGAATTTCATCCTCCCTCTTCATGCACGGTCCTAGTTCTGATCCATTGTGTCTTTTCAACAGGGTCGCTCTTCTCTGGTGACCTGTCTCCCTCTAATGAAGACCTGTTCTACAATCCAATGGAGGAGATGATCCTGAAAGAAGTAGTAGACCTTATTGCGCGAAGCCTAAGAGAAGCCAAAGACTCAGAATGCGCCTTACGATGTACTAAACTGCTCATTCCTGAGAAACTTCTGGAGCACATCGGCCAGGAGCTCCTTCATTTGGCAGCTAGTGAGCCCTGCGGTTTAAGAGGGGCTCTCATCGACCTTTGTGTAGAGCAGGGGGCTGTCTGTGAGAGCATGGGACAGCTATCAGTGGACCCTTACCTTGTCCCCACCTTTCAGCTGACTCTGGTGTTGAGGCTAGAGTCTGGTGGGCTGTGGCCCAAAATCCAAGGACTTTTTAGCTCAAAGTCCACATCCACTCCAGTAGTGAGACAAGCTATTAAACTTAGTACCGGTTTCCGCGTGATAAAAAAGAAACTGTATTGTTCTGAAGAACTGCTCATTGAGGAATGTTGAGATAAGCAAGGGGCTGCCCAGTTAATCTCACAGAAGGGCCTTATTACTATTACTGTATGTGTGATGCCTTCTGAAGTGTACGGATGGCACAATGTCACCAATTGTTCCTATTGTAAGGGAGTTAAAGTCAAAGCTTATGGTACTTACAGCAAGTGTTGCTTAACACTGGCGCCTCATTGACATTCAGATTTTCAAATTACAAATGTGTAACCATCATGCTATATCCAGTAAACAGGCATTTTCGCAAGTGTTAAAGTGCGTACCTCAGTTTCTATTGAAACCACACGATGGCAGCTAGCTGTATGGTTATAGTCATTGAAGACCATTGTGTTCTTTGTTTTTATACAAGGCAAATAACTGAATTGTACTCCCAAGTTTTTATCTTTTACTGTTTGTTGTAAGGTGTCCTTGGGTGCCCATATAGGCACTTTTAAATCAAATGTATTATTATTATTATTACCATTAGGGACCTTAGTGACTCCTTGAATTCAAGAGCAAAGGCCAACCAGTGCTTGCCTTGTGCAGTATATGTGTAAGCTGTGGCTAACATTTCAAATGTAACTTGATCCTGTATCTGTGACTTTATTTATTTGATATTCAAATACTCATAACATTGCACTGTTTTTGTACTTTCATGATTGCAAATAAATTATTTTTTTAACAATTCCCTGTTCTGTTTTTATTTCATGTAACCTGTCAAATCCATTTGAGTTCAAATGGAAATAACATAAAAGTGAAGCTATTAGTTTTACTAAATACAGAAATGGTGTGAAAGTGTCTTCCACTCTGCTAAATAGATACAATCACATGAAAATGAATACATATTTCTTGACAAACTACATCATGGCTGAGACACTTGTAGTGAGGAATAATATTCAGCTGTATCATCCCATAGATTTGCTGATTACATGAGTCAGTCTTATTATCATGCACTAGAATAACAAACTGCACAAGGCAAAATCTGAAAGTGGGGGTGCAGCATCTGCCAAGAACAGCTGAGTACATTTGCGGTGAAGGGACGTGACGCTGCAGTTCCTGCTGAGCACATGTTGCACGTCTGCTAAAGCGTGAACGTGTGCAAAGCCATGTTTCCAGTTCCCCCCTTCAGTCGGCCCGGGCTGGCAGAGCTTTTCTGTGCCTAAATGTGCTGACTTTGCTTTTATTTCCTCTTTCTGCTCTTGTTCTGTTAGCAGCCATGAGTCAATTGCAACAAGTTTGGAGCATCCATATTTATTTTCATCTGGGAGTAAAAACATGGTGGAAAAAGTGAGCACGATCTGCATTGGCTTAATTGGTCTGATAATCCATTTTTAAATAAATAATAACACAGAGAATAAATAGCCTACTATAAACTAAAAAAGTGTGACAAAGACTGCTTTTTCCAACAGATGAAACATCACCAAAACTACAACCTGTTAAAGCCCCACTTTGTGGGTAGGCACATCTCTCATTCTCTTGGCATTTATTCTTAAGTGCCATCAAGTTACATTATATAATTCTATCCTTAATACAATTAAGGGAGGCAAAGTGTAAAGGGAAATTTCCTAATGATCTCACACACACATACACACAGCAGAAGAAGAAGACATCGCTTAGTGACCATGTATCTGACAAACCTTAGACATGGGTGTGTATTCACACCGAGGTTTCACATTATTCCTGCATAGTTTCAGAATGTGCATTTGAAGTCAAATCAGCAAATCTCCCTCAAACCCATCTTCTCTACTGATCTGACTGCATTCAATGAAAGAGGAAGCATTCGCTATGGTATCTAACTGTTTGCTACATAAATGACATCCGTAGATCAACATTTAAGCTCACTCCGCTCTGCTTTCATACTGCATTCTCGCAAAAACCATAATGTGACTCTGCCAGCATCACAGCATCCATTTTTGAGTGACCTTTTCATCATTTTATAACATTATATTAACATTACATTGAAATTTCACATATTAAAATTCATAGTTTCAACCAGATCCTGTGGTCAGTTTGATGCAGATTGGTGCTGCTTTGTTTGTGTTGCCTGTTGGGTCATCGTCAGTCTCCAGATTGTTAAAGCTCATGTATTTACAGCCAGTATATTCTTTTGTGTTGATTCTGGAAACTCTGGAGACAACACACACAAAAAAACAAGAAAACAATGAATGAAACAAAACATGCAGTTAGCCACAAAAATATGTTCAGAGGCGGAAAAATACTGATAATCTGGAGAACTTGCTTTGAATTATGAAAGCAGCTTCAACCATGTAACGAAGCTGTGATCTCGGACAACTTGGCACAGCTCGGTGTGCGAGCCCTCTGTGCTCTTTGGTACAGATCAGTGTCTCCAAAATAGCGAGCTCTGTAAAGCATGCCCTCCTCTGCAGGAAACAACAAAAACAATTCATGAAAGATATATGAGGGCTGGTAAAAATCCAAACATGTTTTTAATCATTTTCCCAGAACTGATAGAGAACTAGAACCAACAGTCAATATTAATGGATAAATAAATGAGCATGATTTGTTTTCCTGGCAAACATACTTTGTTGTTTCTCCTTCCAGCAATTGTTGCGAAGGTTAGAAATATAATCATCCTCCACAGTCCGCTCCAAATTCTTCAGATTCATTCCAGCAAAATCTTTGGAGAACTGCTCCCCCACATAATATGGCACCTTCAGGTTCTCAGTCAGCCTCTTCTGAGTGTAACCTGCTGACCTGCAGAAAGATAGGAAAAAGTGCCAGAGACACATCATGTGATCGACAAAGACAAGGACGACAGATCTGGCACCGTCTGTCTCTATTAACATGACTCATGTCTGATAATGGCTGGCATACAGGCCAGAAGCTACAGAAGTGTATCTGAAACACTAATGCAGACAACATGGAGCCAGAAGAAGTCTGCTGAATGGAGCAGAATCAAGAAAAAAACAAACAAGAGACTGAAAAGTCAATTCAATGGATCAGTCTTTGGATGCAAAATAAATCCAAGTGCACACACACACACACACACTTTTTGCTTTTGAAAATCTGTCAATTAGCCATCAGGGTGCAAGCCTGGGTTGGATTATGTTGATTTTTATTTAATGTGAAGATAATCTTTTGTCTAAATCCCTTGCAAATTTTGCAGAACAACAGTCAGTTGTGTCATTTAATAACATCCTTCTTAGACAGACTTTTCAGTGCAGGGATCAACACTTACGGCCTGAAGCTGAGGCTGTAGGGGGGGCTGTTGACCATGATCTGACTGAGAGCCGACACAATCACCAGGATAAGGATGGGCATGACCTGCACGAAGAGAGCAAGGCCTCCCTGCCAAGAAAACACCACAAACAGCTTGTTCAGATACATTCACCAGCCCTTTCTCTGTTTTATAAATCTCTGAAGGACATTTGAATATTGCAGATTGAATCACAAATGTTAAAATAACACATTGATCAATATCTCCCCCTGCTGTTTTACAATAGCACTACATTATGTGCACATCTGCAGGAGCTTTAGCAGCAACAACAAACTTACATCTCGCTGTCGCTCTCGTCTCTCTCGCCTTTGATGACGCATCCGCCCATTAGTGTACACATTAGCATTACCTAGATTAATGTAGCACAAGTAGCAGTTAATGGATAGATCATAACCAGAATAACCTGGTATGTAAATCAGCAACACTAACTTGTTGGGTAACCTCCTCCAAAGAACATATTAAAGAGGTCCTCAGGTGAAATATCTGGCTCGAAGTTCCCATTGTCAGGACCATGCCTTGAAGGATGTCTCCTCTCCTCTTCACATTGATCATACTGCCTTCTTTTGTTGGCATTACTCAGAACAGCATATGCATTCCCAATTGCTTTAGGAAAGGAAAATTAAGTCGAATTATATTTGAGTATCACAAAGAAGGGCTAAAAGACACTATAATTATAGAGTCTGTATTTTCATTAACATCAGTGATGAGTCAAGGTTTATTACCTTTAAATGCCTCTGTGGCACCTGGAGCGTGATTCTTGTCTGGATGGAATTTGAGAGCAAGTTTTCTATAGGATCTTTTGAGTTCCTCCTCAGAGGCGTCTTTCTGGACCCCGAGAATTTCATAGAAGTCTTTACATTGTTTTATCCTGTGCAGAGAATGTGTGTGACTCTCAATGTCAGGAGGCATAGAACAGACGAGTAAACTATTCCTTCAGACAGGACCAGAGTATCAGCCTCACCTCCTCACAGCATCTAGCTGATCTGCAGAGTAGGATTTTGAGGTCTCTGAAGGCTTCTCTTCAGGTCTTGTGTCCTCACTGGGGGTCTGTCTCTGTCGAGGCCCCGAGGTCCCACTGAACTCTTTGTGGCTGCCTTGTCTGGGTATAAATCCATTCTTTGCAATTAGGGCCAGCAGCACTAGAAACAATACAAAGACACTGTTGTAAGCACGAAAAGACACTCCAACATGTAAGTGAATAGAGAGGGAGCGGATGAAAGATAATTTCTCTCTGATCTGATAGTCACATTAACCAGGCAAGTCCAGTGAACTGATGAACTGATAATCAAAAGAATTGAATCAGAATCAGAAATATGTTAATACCGTGCAGGAAATTGTTACGTTACAGTGCTCTAAAATCTAAAGATTAAAAAAAATACCCTCTCAATAATGGGCAATATATACATAGTTAATGTTTACATGACATTTACAGTGTCAGTACAGACTGAATGATGTACAGAATTGTTTTCAGATTAAAAGTGTGACTCCACTGTATAAATAAAGTTTTCAATCAATCAATAATTGAATCCCAGTATTTAGAAGAATATATAATAATATAATAAAAATAATGTGACAATGACATAGGGATGAATGTTGATGCTTTAAGGAGATATTTACACAAGCATGATGGGGCATCTCTGTAATGCCACATTTCATTTACATTGGTATTTTGTGACACATTTGTCCTTTTGGCAGCCTCTTAAATATGTATGTTGCACTTGTTCAGACTGTGATTTTAGTATTATTTGGATGAATGGATCAGCTCTACAATAAACAGACATGCTCAGGCATCTTTCTGCCCCCCTCTTCCCCTGTAGTTACCAGGCTTTCTATGTTTAGCTGGCCTGGGCCTGTCAGCATCCGATAACAAGTGCAGTCACTCGTACTCTCCTCTGCTTTATGTCGATGGGGGTGGACATATTTCATAGATAAGCACTAACTAGCACAGGGGCAGTTGCATTAGTCTCGGCCGGGATGAGATGATGCACTAAAGCTAGACAGCCATCAGAGGCCTCGGCCGCACGCGCTGCAGAGCTCATCCGGGATGCAGGTGATGCTGCAGGTGATGATGATGATGATGATGATGATGTGTACCCACCAACCTCCCCAGCCGAATTTCCCCTTTACCCTAGCACGGCCATTTTAACTCACCCCTGGCCTTCTCTGTCGGGAAGAGTCTCTGCGCCTTCTCCAGGAACCTCTGCGCCTTCTCCGGCTGGTCGTTGGTCAACGCCACCGTTGCGATGTCAATGCAGCGCTCCGCCTCGTCCCTGTTTACCTCCATTGCAGCGGCTAACTGGACCAGAAGTAAATAAAGGCGCCTGCTGATGCCGTCATGTGGATGCTGCAAATGGTGTCAGCCGGTGACATAAATGTATCAGCTGTGAGATCAGCTCCCGCTGCTCTGCTCGTGGAGATGATGGAGACGTGAAGGCGGCGTCGCGTCTCTGCGCCGCTTCTCTTCTCCACCAGATGGAGACAGACCACCTGTTTTCAAATGTAGGTCATGGCGGTGGGAGGCCATGGGTGCGTTGAGCCTCATGGATTTTGGCCATGAGTGGAGTTTCTGCAGCTGCCTCCTCAGTTCAACATCAACTCAGTACGTTTAAAGATTATGGGACATGCAAGAAAAACAAAAAACAACCAAACTCACCCATAGGAGTAAGACCCTCAGACTGCAAGAGACACACAGCCACAGTGTCTTCTTTTGTGTCTCTTCTTTTGTGCTTCTTTGTGGAAATCATTTTTTTCTGTCTCTTTCTAGTCATTTGATTGACAGTGAATTGCACAGATTGAATAATGTACAGAATTGTTATCAAATTTAAAGTGTGACTCCACTGTATAAATAAAGGTTTCATCAACCAATAATCGAATCACGATATTTAGAAGAATATATAATAATGTGACAATGATATAGGGATGAATGTTGATGCCTTTAAAAGATATTTACACATGAGGTTTTTTTTATACATAACAAGCACGATGGGGCATCTCTGTAATACCACAACATTTCATTTACATTGGTATTTTGTGACACATTTGTCCTTTTTGCAGCTTCTATAAAGTGTATAATGCACTTGTGTGTTCTTGTGGTTATTTGGGGCTTCTTGGTCATTTTGTGTCCCCTTGTGATTGTTTTGTGCATCTTTGTGTTTGTTTTTTTGTGTCTTCGTAGCCTTACCTTGTAGTAATTTCATCTCTTAATAGTTTTTTCTGTCTCTTTCTAGTCATTTTATTGACTTCCTCTAAATAAATGATGCCAGTAAATTTAAACAGAGTCTTAATGGAACAAGAGGCCACCTGACCCCCTTGGCCCCTGGGACTGTGCCCAGTTCAGTAATCCATTCGTGACTCAGTTAATAGTGTTTTATATGGTTTGATTCAAATAAATACTGTATTATTTCAGTAGCAGGGTTATAAAGACATAGTATTAGTCTCAGTAGTGAACCCCATGATACCACAGGCTTTTCGTAGCCAGCAACTCTTCTTCTTTTTTGTTTTTCACCCACTCTTCTTTCAGATTACTTCAAATGCTCAGATATTTTTAGGCTGTGTCCCTACATGTGAATATGTCTACCCTCGCTATAGCCACCTAAGATCAACCCACAGATTTTCAGTGATGTTCAAATCAGGGGACTGTGGGGGCCGCTCCAAGAGCTTCAGCTTGTCTTTGTTGGAATAGTTCATGGTGGATTTTGAGATTTGCTTTGGATTATTGTCCTGTTGCAGAAGCCAGCCTCTTGTCACAACACCATATGTCACAACCACTGGCAAAATGTCTTTATTGTCTATTTTTTAAGGCCATTAAATAAAAGGTAACAGCACACAAACATTTGCAGAAATACCAATTTTTAATGTGTGCTTGCTGAGGGGGGCATTCACTTCATTTTATTTTATTTTTTGTCAATAAAATGCGCGCAAATAACTGTGTGTAATATTCTTAGCATCATTTCTAACGATTTCTTTTTGGATGACGTGACAGAGCAACCATCCTCGTCTTTGTATTTGTGGGTGTGTGAGGGTCCAGCAGCAAGTAACTACCTAACTAGTTTCAATGTTCAATTTTTTTTTTAATTTAAAAAAAAAATTTCTTTCCCCTGCTCGTGAGGACGTAAATTCGTACCAATCTACGCCTTAACGGAAATATGCGTGCGGTTAATTCAATACATGTCTAGACAGCAGCAGCTGCTCTCTTGGGGAGGTAAATATACATCTGGCAAGAGAATGAATAAAAGGTGAACAGCAGATAAACAGACAGCCAATCAGAGCCCGGGCTCGAGGCGCGAGCTGGACGCTGATTGGCCAGTCGCACCTCCAGCTCCCATTGATGCGTTTGCTGCGGAGCTGCTGACTGTCACTCTTCCTTTTCTGGGTTACTGTAGTTTTGGGTTAAACAGACCAGCTTCGTGTCCGTCTAACAGCCGGACACTCATTTCTACCCCCCCCCACCCCCTACCTCGGTGAGTTATTTATCTGCCCCTCTCTCTTTTTCTTTTCTTTTTTTTTTTTTTTCTTTAAAATTATTTTTTTTATTTCCACAGGTGTAATATCAGTGTTATGCAACGCGGCGCGTGTCGTATCCCAGTCAGCATCATCGTTACATTAACATCCAGCGTCAAACAGCTAGCTTACCGGGCTAATTATCTGTGCACCGACACAGATAATTAACGTATTCACCGTGTTTTTCTGTTTAGTTTTTCTTGTGTTTTTCCGTGACGTTAGCTCGTCACACACACACACACACACACAAACACACAAATAGGGAAAGGAGACACCGAGGTGACCGATTTTCTCTCCCCTGTTTGCCGCTCAGAGCATCGCCCAAACCGCAGCCACGATGACGGAGGCGGAGGCGTTGGAGAAGAAGCAGCACAAGTCCAGCAACGGGAATGTTCCTCCAGAGGCCAGAGAAGACGTGTTTGATCACACATACAAAGAGAAAGAGGGCCCCAAACCTCCCACGATCATCGTATGGAAAAATGTTCTATTGATGACTCTGTTGCATATAGGAGCCGTGTACGGCGTCTTCCTCATCCCCTCAGCATCTCCTTTGACCTTGCTTTGGTGTAAGTAAAGGAAGAAAATCTACCTGTTACCAGTTTTTCTGCACAGGCTGGGTGTTGATGGTGGTGGTATATTTTTCACGTTTTTGTTTTTTTTAAACAGCTGTTATGTCAGCAGCCCGACTCACCACTGGTGCATGCTTGTATAAAGCTGGTGTTTGCATAGATCTGTGCATAATCCTCCCGGTATCCTGCATCTAGGGGGAATACATGTGTCTCATTTATATCCCCCCTACATATATCACCAAAGATGTAATGTCACAGTATGCATCTCACAGCTGCAAACTGTGTTGTGCATGGTTAATAACTATTAATAACTCATCCTGAACAGCATTAAGTAACAAGGTAGCAGAGCTGCTGATCAATATAAATTTAATCAGCAAGATATTTGATCAATTAATCATAAGATATATTTATAAATCTAAAATGCCAAACATTTGCCAACAGTTTTCCATCTTCCAGTATATGCTTTTTCTTTTTTATTTGACTGCAAAGAAAGAAATTTAGACCTCAACTTTGGGGTTGTGGAAACTCTGATGCCCCACCCCCTTACCCCCCCTTTTTAAAGATCATGCAACTCTTAATTTGATCTGCATATTGTTCCTAACCATGGAGATTGGACTTCTGGATAGATTTCAGTGCTTCCACTTTTATCACAATCATCAAATGTGTCATGTGTATCATCTGATATGCAATTACACTACCCAGTGAGTTTCAAAGTTCATATAATACACCTTGTGTAAAAGTTGTTGTTTCATGTCTTGTGAAGTCAGCAGGCAAGCACAGACAAGTTTGGAAAGCTAATTTTAAGTGGTGTCAGTTTCAAATAATGTGCAGGAAAGATAGGTTGATCCATTTAATGTACTGCTGAGAGAAAATTCACAAATATGTTGCCTTAATAAACAGGAAAGGCCTTATAAACCACAATGTGGTTTGCAGATGCCATAGTGCATGAATAATTTCTACCCAAAAGTGATTTTTTTGGGCATTTGAAAAACATTGATTTGATAGAACAGTGGAAAGTAAAAAAAAAATGGGACAGTGAGAAGGGGAATAACATGCCAGAAGTTGAACTGGGGACTTGCTGGCTCATTTGCGCCCATGTGGTACGAGCCCCGACTACTTGACAATCAGGTCGCCCTGTGCATTAATAATTTCTGCTATTTGAAAAAAATATTTAGCAATTTTAGGGGGATGGTCTCCTCCAGTTCAACAGATATCGAGATCTTTCATAGATGACTGATGTAACACTTGTTGTTGCCTGCCCATCCCTAACTCTGCCTGCAGAAGTGTTCAGAAAATGTGTGATGCAAATATATTACAATGTGCAGTGCAATAAAGTGCTTTTTACAGGAATAGATGAACTGTGTGTGGTCAAACTAATTTGTTGATGTATTTCTCCCCACAGCCGTACTTTGTTTTTTGATAAGTGCTTTAGGAGTTACTGCAGGAGCTCATCGCCTGTGGAGTCACAGATCCTACAAGGCGTCATTACCACTAAGGATCTTTCTTGGTGTTGCTAATTCCATGGCATTTCAGGTACCTAAAAATGACACAAGCTCACACTTAATGTGATATAATAGCAGCTTTCATAAGTGTGTAAATACCATGTTGTGTCTACAGTCTATGTAATCTTGGTCTTCACTTACACCCACAGAATGATATTTTTGAATGGGCTCGAGACCACAGGGTCCACCACAAATATTCAGAGACAGACGCAGACCCTCACAACGCCGTCCGTGGCTTCTTTTTTGCTCACATTGGCTGGCTGCTGGTGCGCAAACACCCTGATGTCATTGAGAAAGGACGCAAGCTGGAGCTCAGTGACCTGCTGGCCGACAAAGTTGTAATGTTTCAAAGGAAGTAAGTAGCTTCAGTCAATGATTGATTTTTACATTTAATCCATCAGCTAAATATCATCTTGGAAAAGTTAAATCATTACAAAAGCTGCACTTTACTGCGTTCACAGTAAACAAGTAGTGCTGCCTTTCCTTATTTTGTTATCTGACAAAATATCATGCAAAAAGCAAAAAAAGTTTATCCAACACTGATGCAGAGTTGTTTGCAGTGCAGGTTCTATTAGTCATTCTGGTTTAACAAGGTGCCAGTTAGTCACATGCCGTTCATGCACAGAGAGATTGACTCCACGTAGGTTTCAATGGAGACGATGTCATGTGAAGGAAAGTGAGAAACACCATTTATGACAAGCAGCACATTTATATGTTTATGTTATGCTGAGTAAACAATAAGTTGCATTCTTTCTGCTCTCCACCCACTTTGTCTGCCCGACAGGCATTACAAGCCGTCTGTGCTGCTAATGTGCTTCTTCGTCCCCATGTTTGTGCCTTGGTACCTGTGGGGGGAGTCTCTGTGGGTGGCGTACTTCATCCCGGCTCTGCTGAGGTATACCTTGGTGCTGAACGCCACCTGGCTGGTCAACAGCGCAGCTCACATGTGGGGAAACAGGCCCTATGACAAGAACATCAACCCCAGGGAGAACAAGTTTGTCACGTTCAGTGCTATAGGTATGAAGGACACGTGAATGCATGCTTTCTTTGTAACAAAAGAAGAGATTAAAAAAAACCTAACATAGCTGGATAATGCAGGAGTGAATTGCTGCACATGTTGATTCACGTACTTTTTTGGGGAGTAGTTAAATCCTGCCAGGAAATGTTCTACAAATATTATTTGTGTAAAATATCAGGTAAGTCAGACTGGTGAGTTAGTATTATATAAATCTGCCACCTTTCTGCAGCACCACCTAGAGACAGAATCCCATCATATTTTGCAGGATTGGTCAGAGTTAATATGTGAACCTGTTTCCAACATTTGTCTTTACTCTGGATTCAGGATTCAGCGCAGCGTATGTCAAATAAATCAGTATGGAAAACTTTTTCAGGCATCATTTTATGGACCAATGTGACCAAGATTGTGTCAAATAATCAAAGTGAATGAGCAACTTTGTTTCTGGATTTATATACTTATTAGGCCTAAGGGTCCAGACATTGTAGGAAAACAGTGAAATTTTACAGTTGTTTTTTGCAGCTCTAAATCCCTTATTTATTCCAATGGCTAATGCCTGATTCCCGCTCTATCCACCTCCACTGCCAATAGCCAGTAGGAATCACTAGTGCACTGACAAAGGTCACACAATGGATGTCGCCCAGTTCATTCCAATGAAAAGTGCTCATCAGGCGTCTGTGTCTTTTGGCCTCAGAGCCCATCTCTGGCTGAGTTAGCTAATTCCTCACGTCCATTATTGGTGCAAAAATAATGAACTAACAGGCTTTTCAACACATTTTATTCTGTATTGGACCTGATAATTGAAAAAGTCATATTAAAATGTCATCACTTGCTTGTGTTACTGTATTTTGTTTGGATGTAAAACTCCAGTCTGTCTCTGTAGTGGTTTACAACAACTCTACTCATGTGTCCACCACACATCATGATCTAGGTGTTACCAGAATGAAGAATAAAGGGCTTAACTTTCCATTGAATATTAGGCATTTGTTAAGTAGCTGCCAGAGGCACTGCTAAATAAAACAAACAGCATGGTGTCTGGTGGATTTAATCAACATGCACTAAACAGATCACTGCTTACAGTCAGTGTAGTCAGTGGTTAGTTTAGTTTGTTTGTTGGGTTTTAAATCAGTTCCTAGTTTTGGTATGATCTGCTCCATCTCTGCTTCCTGTTCCCTACAGGTGAGGGATTTCACAACTACCACCACACGTTCCCCTATGACTATGCAACCAGCGAGTTTGGCTGCAAGTTGAACCTTACCACTTGTTTCATCGACTTCATGTGCTTCTTGGGCCTGGCCAAGGACCGCAAGAGAGTGTCCCACGAGCTGGTACTGGCCCGAATACAGCGTACTGGAGACGGGAGCCACCGGAGTGGCTAAGATTGTCGAGTTGTGGTCAGCTTCAAAGCAAAACAACCGAAAAAGAAGAAGCTTCACAGTCTTTGACAGCTATACATTTCTCATCCTCTGAGGATGACAGCTTCATGAGGGCCTTGACCACATTTTGCTTGTTTTTGTGGTTTTTGTAGCTGTAACTTAACAAATTGTTTAAGATGGATATATATATATAAAAAAAAAAAAAATCACATTTCTGCTAAGCTCTTGGCCTCAGTTTCTATTGTTCAGTCAGGCCAAGGTCTTGCAAAGATGTTTTAGATTTGAAGTAGATACATTTTAAAAGTCAACTTCATTCTCCGCTGTGTTGCCACTTTGGTGTGCATTTTCTTCATGCAAGATCAGTCATGTAGCCGATCATTTTTCTGTAAGTATTACTCAGTTATTAATCCGAATAGACATGAAGTGGAGCACTGAAGTATGGAGTAACAATGTTTTAACTGATAAGGTATAATGCTGATTGGAGACTGTTGCCTTTTATTGCAGTTTACAGCAAGTTTTTACAGTTCTGATATAATTTAAGTTTTGGAGCGCCCTAAGATCTGTAAAAGAAAAGGAAAAAAAAAAAAAGGATGAGAGTTTGAGTCAGTTTCATTTTGTTAAAAAAATGTTGCTGGCTTTAATGAAACATGGCACATGATGGAAGAGTGAGGGAACCCAGACCGTCTTCTTGTAACTTTGACTATGCTGACAACCAGTACGCCAAGACTGCACAGAAACCAAGTCATGCATTGTGTTTCCATGTAAAACTTGGTTGTCTTCTGCAGAAAAAAAAAAAAAAAGACTAATGTTGTATTTAGTCTGTGTAATTATCAGATGGAGCTTTTTCAAGACAATATAAGGGACACATTTATCATTAAACTAAAACTGCCATTTAATGTTAACAGCAAATGATAAATGTTATTTTATCTTAGAACCTTGCGATGTTTAATTGACTTTTTTTGTGTTTCTGAGGAATATATCACAGTGCCAAGAGCGTGCCAATTGTCAACATATTTATAATCACCTCTATGGTCCACTAGAGCACACTCAGTCGATATTGCTTCTACACTTACCGTCATCAGTTTTTAAATATTGTGGCATCAGTGGCTTTTGCTTCCTCTTGAGATTTTTATTCCACGTCCCTCTTTTGTCCTGAAACATCTGCAGCAGAGGTGTCATCGGTCGACGTAGCCGCCAGTCATGTGACAGTTCTGGTGTTTCAAAGCAACATGCCACCCAATGCATGACAATATACTCTAGTTGGTGTTGTAGTGAGGTGATTTTTTTCTTTCTTTCTTTCTTTCTTTTTTTTTTTTTCTTTTGTCGATGACTCTAATGGCAGAATCCACGTCTATTTTTGTAACGTACTGTGGAGCTGCGTCGCTTTTGGATCATCAGAACTGTTGCCGTGGTGATTTCTGAGACGGGGTCTGGTTTCCTTTTGATGTCCTACAAAGCTGATTGTTGTTGCAAAATTTCAGGTGCAGCGATGTTTATGTTCATCTTCAATTCTGGTGTGCGGAATACTCACAGGACCTTATTTATGTATTTATTTCTTTTTTTTTTTTTTTTTTTCTTATTGACTTAAAAAAATATATATATATTGCTCTAACCTGAACAAGTTTCTGCATTCCAAGATTTGGCAGACCGTCTGGTAAAAATATATCAAATTGGAGCACCTGTTTATTTTTTCCCAAGAGTCAGGATACAACCTAATGCCTTATGACTTGCATCCATTCCTGATCTTCTTCATGTCCTGTCAGTTAAGACGAAAAGGCTCAAGCACCACAAAACAAATCTGACCGTGGTCCATGTTTACAGGCTGAAGCACCAGGTCAAACATTGTTTTTATTTTTAAACCACATGAACATTTACTTTAGGCAAAAGGTTGTGTGACAACATCAAGTTACTATAAAATATATATAATATATATATATGTATAAAACTATAATATAGAGGTTCATTTTCAAAGAATCAGAAACTTAATGCCTGGTGCAGATGTTTAATCAAAAAGTTTAACTTGTAAAATATGGTCCCTGATGGATGTGCCAACTACTTCGAGCCCATCACAGCATCTCAGTGTGAAAACTTCCAAGCAAAGGTGCTGTCATGAGGAATGTTAGAGCATCATCAGAGCACTTACCAAACCTGACAGTAAATATCACAAGCCATGCAAACAACTCCCGCTGTCCAGAGCGTAAAAAAACCAACATTTTCCTGATGACAATGAGGATCAAAAGGTTGTCAGTCTGAATGATTATGTCAAATCTCAACTGTGTTCTATTCTGAAATAAAATTCACAATATTTTCAATACACTGGTAATACAATTAACAGTTGTCGCTCTTCTTTTTTTTCTCCTGTCTTATTCTCTACATCATTATCTTTGTCTCGACACTCGATCTTTGAATATTCATGAAACTCCTGACTGGCTAACACCGAACCGTGGATTACATGGCTCATGGCTCAGTTTTGACTGAAGTGAAACAGATGTTCCAGCTTCACCTGCTGCAGCAAACATGAAGCACTTCATCTTGGTTCAGTGAAGAATGAGGCCAGATGTCAGACGCCATCATTTAACAGAGCAACAATACATTCATATAACAGCAATTTGTTAAAAAAGTAAAACTGATGCCGAAACATTGGCCTTGGAACCGATATTACAAATACAGATTATATTGCTGATGCATCAACGCCTGAGCAGCGTTGTAACTGTTGAGGTCGAAATGTTCTTGATAGTCAGTTAAGGACCGCGAGATGAATCTGAGGGTTCTTGAGACCACTAATGGGAAAACACAGAAGAAAATTCAAGTTCTGATTCGCAAATGTGCTTTCAAATTTTGGATGTTTTTCCAGTTTCTACCAAGTTTCCCAAAGAACATCTCGATGTTCACTGAACCTCACCTAAAGAACGTTAGGGGAACGCCACCTACTGAACAGGAAACGTAAGCTGTGGAACATTTAGGGAACGTAACTCCCCGGATGTTCGCAGAACGTTACCCTAAGAACGTTTAAGGAACGTAACTTGCTGAATGACCTAAAGAACATCTGGGGAACATTCCTCAAGGTCTATCATTGAATTGCATTTTTTTCTAGTGCCTACGTAAGTAAAATGTTGAGGTATTTATCCTTGAATGGTAATATATTTGCAGACAAATACTGTAGGCCTACTTTGTTCATCAGCTACTCACTAGTGACGATGCCAAACATAATTTTCCAGAGTCCAAAAGGAACAACAGGAAATAATAATAATAATGCATGAAGAACATTTGATGCAGAACCTTGACTTGTAGTGGAGTATTTTGACATTGTGGTGTTGTTAACCTCTAATGACCTGAATACTTGTATTACTGGTGTCTGTGTGTAGGAATGTGAAAATAGCAATCTAAAGTTTTCTGGTAAAAATCCAACTGGGGTATTTCCTGTTCCCTTGTGAGCATTTTCCCTTCTGTGGTAGCGAAATGAACAAATCCACTTTTTGCTGCTGACATAAGAGCAGAAGTCAAATATGTCCATGTTTAATGCTGCAGTTATTAGCTCTTGCCTGCAATGGGTAAAGTGCTCTCCAATGGTTTACACAGGGCAGAGAGGAATGTCAAGCCCGTGTGCTGACCAGAAGAACATGATGTTATTTTGAAACAATTACCTGATTAATCATACATGATAGTTTAAGTCATTTAACAAACAAAAATGCAGACATTTCAGCTTATTTCAAGTCTTTTTCTGTTTCATGTATCTGTAAAGGGAAAATCTTGTTTTGGCCTGTTTTAGGTCAATCAATAATGAAACTAATGACTCAATAATGAAATACAGCAAGCACTCGCGGTTAACAGCTGTTTTCTTTATGTAAAATTAGTAATAAAGTGTAGGGTATTATATAATCTATAATAATATATGCGAGAATTTATCTTATTAGCTGATGATACGTTTTTTTATGTAGAATCAGATAATATAATGAATCAAAGTAGAAAGTAGCAGACAATAGAAATAGTCAAATTAAGTAAATTAACTCTGACTTATGTAGCCAACAATACTTGCGTTGATCTACTCCCACGTGACTTTCAAAGCACTCGACAGTGTCTCAGCAGCGTTAACTCAGACCAGAAACCTGTGAGGATTTTGGACATAAGCTTTGGCAGACAAGCTTGAGTTTGAAGGGCGTGTCTCATCATAATCCCTGTCCCAACCAAGTGTAATCAAGGAGCCACCGTTACTAAAACCAACACCAACAGCTGGGCACACAACGGATTCATATCAGCTGATTAGGCTTTCACACACACACACACACACACACACGCACAAATAATCAAACAGATACACAAAGACACATACACACAACTGCTTAATACAACCACACCAAGAGCCCAGAGCACCAGTTACACTTTAGCTCCAACTAAAATGACATAAAAACTATATGTTCACTGACACAAATCATCCCTGGTGAGCTTGTGACAAAATTATTATATGTTGGGTCAACTTTTTTTTCATTTTTTTAGTGAATTTTACTTGAAGCAAAATAGCTTCATTCATTCAAGGCCAAACCTGACCTGGCAACACATGCGTTGAATGAACTAAAAGATGTTGGTAAAAACATGCACTAAACTTTTTTATGTGAACATGATCAGTTATGTTCTTGATCAATAAAATCAACTTTTCTTTACGTATTAAAAACACAAATCTACAAGAGTTGCAGTTATGCAGCTTATACCAACACAATTTCACTATTTTATATTAACATTATATACATAATTAAGATCAATGGATAGAATTTATTCAGTATGTATGTGCAATTACTGTGTCCGGATACAAATCAGAAAACAGTGTAAAATAAAAGTCCCCACACGATGTTACCCTGAAGTTACAAGTGCAAATTTTGAGCCTGTTTTTCCAGTTGAATCTGATTGGACAGTGACAGACCAATCACAGAGCAGAATCAAATCAAATGGCAGATGTTGTTTGTTTGTTTGTTTTTTTGTATTTCTTAGTTTTGCATTTGATAAAAGAATAAACTGTGAGACCAAAATAGCCTCAATTTTTTGTTAAGAAATACAAATCTTTTCCACACATGCACAATTTGGTCACATGCTCAAACTTAAATATCTTATTTTTATAGATTTACAGAGGTTAGTTGACGTCTACAAACTTTGTGAATGTTACAAGCTCAAAGTCATTGTGGTCATTTGTTTGCATCCTTCATCCCTTTTCCTCTTCTTCCAACTCTTAATCCTACTTCAACTGCTTCTTCATACAAATTCAAGCAGTTTAGCTTGAGTTTTATGCAGAAAATTGGATTATAATTATTGATGCATTAACGTGTAACAATCTCTTTAATGTCGCAGCTGGTAAAAGTGGGGATTGCTTAATATACTGCCAGGATACTAAATTCACAATTCATTTTATATTATTTTGTATTAATAATAATAAATTAATTAATTAATAATGTGAATTTGCAAAGTTGCAAAGTAACTAAGTGGGTCATTATACAAACCAGGAACAAAATATCTTAAAACATCTTTATTTTTCGAACATTAAAACCTAGATCACAAAACTCGTGGGCTGCATGACACACAAATGACAGCTTAAAGATTTTTTGTACAATTATCTAAAGATTGCAAGTACTGTTTTTTGTCACTAACATTTCTGGCAAAAATAAAGGACTTTTTTAATTAGGATGAAAAATAAATAGGATGTTATTGTGTTAAATGTTAAATAAAAGTGTGGTAGAATGATTTGTGTTCAGTTTCACAGCCATGCATTTTGTATAAGAATAAAAAATAAAAAGGAAAAAACACTTGACATCATATAAACTGAGTGAAGAGTTGCATAATTTATGGAAATAATCCAGTGAAGCACAAGTACACGGGTAAGTGTTTCCACCACTGGTCATAGTTGAGCTGTTTCTTGGCAGGATCCTAACTTCATAAACTTCAGTATGTGTGAGCTGCAGCTTTATTAGAGACTCAGTGTCCCACATGGGGGGAGTCCAGCATGACTCAGGCTGCTGTGGTGTGATGTGTGATGAGGCTGCACTATACCACCACACATCACCCCAGGCTGACATGACACTGAGGTTACTGCGGGTCAAACACCCCCACCACCACCCAAAAAACAAAACAAAAAAAAAAACCCATTCACGCCACGCAGTTCACGAGCGCCTGACTCAAATCGGCCAATCAGCAGCGAGGTCCTGACTTATGATCCTCCTGGACCAATAGGGGCAGGGCGGGTGAACCACCTGTGCCAGCCTGCAAATTCACCGACACTTCACGAAGCCTGGGCGTCACAGTGAGCGACGAGGGCAGAGAGAGAGGAAACGACTCTCCGACTTCAGAGAAAGACAGAGTCGGAAAAATGCAGAGCGTGGTGCGTTCGCGTGCTCTCGGGGGAGATAGGAAAGTGGAGACAGGCGTTGACGTGGCTTACGTGCCGCCGTAGGTGTAGAAACACCGGCGCTTTAACCGGGGCTGGGCTCCATTATGTTTGGCAGCCACCGAAAAGATAAGGCCAGTGCTGTTTTTATTATTTCCTCTGGATCAGTAAAAACAGAGCGACATCTTCTGTTCAAAACGGAAACTGCCTTAGGTAAAAACAAAATAACACCTAAATAAATAAATACAGGATATTCAACATGTCAGTAATGTTAAAAAAAAGAAAAATAAATTAAATAAATAAACCTAAAATAAATATACTCTCCTCCTCCATACTATATTTTTATTGTTTTAATGCAACTGTTACTCATTGAACTACTCCATTATCCTACATGTATTTTCTATGTAGAATCTAAAGCAATTACAGCTTTCAAATAAAAGTATGTATGTGTTTTATATACTGTACATGTGTGAACATATACTATATTATACTATACATACTGGCACATAAATTCAAATATCATCCCATCTTACACATATATACACCTCTATAGTCCCTGGAGTACACGAAGAGACAGAGTGTAAATTTAAATAAATACCTTATTAAGATGTAGTAGATAGTGTTTTTAAGACATTAAGTTTATGGGAAATCATAATTCATATAGTTTTGGATTGAAACCAAAAAAACATATTCCTAGATGGGACATTTGAGGGCCAGTTTCCAATAAGTCAGCTTTTATAAAACTGTACCTAAGGGCTTAGTTAGTGAAATTAATCATTTAGCAAAGTTTTTATGGCATAAATACCAGGCATGTTTGCCTGGTATTTATATTTCCCACTTGAAGATTGTTGCTTTGTTAGGAGACGTCCTGTAAGACAAAAATAAAGGTTCCTCTCACTTTCTAATAAGTCACTGATTTGCTGTTTAGATGATTAGATATTAAAGATAGACACATTCAAGTCCAATGTTAAAGCCAACAGCAATAGTGATCAATGATTGATTGAGAAATAAAACCTGGTAATCCCTTTGTGAAAGATTAATGAACCCATTGGTTATCTTATTAAAACTTTGCATCTTATTAGGGGACAGTACCTGATGTGATCATTTGATGAGCTCATTAATATGTAATGAAGAAATCAATCAAAGCTCAAGCCCTTTGAAGAGGAATTTATTTGAAAAAGATACCGAAATGAGTAAAGTAAGCAACATGGATTGTATAAATATCTGTGCAACCAAAATGAGCACACTGAGGCACTTTACTGCCTTCTGCTGCCATGATACACCAAACAATCCAGCTTTTATGTCCAGCTACAAACCTCAAAATATCATGTTTATTTGTTTTCATTAGACAGTTCATTTAGGTTGTATGATCTAATCTAAAACAAGTATGATTTAAAAAAAAAAAAAATCAGTTACAAAAGGTTAAGATGCTGAGTGGGTAGAAAGAAGAGTAAGAGCATCAACAGAGGGAGCTGCGAGGATGTTATTCATTATCATTTCCAACATGGATGAATGTAATTTCTGTTTCCAAGCTGCATGTGAACTCAGCAGTCAAGTGAAGGAGTTAACATGGGGAACATGCACACTAAAGTAACTGAGGGTGAGAGGGAGGAAAGAAAAAAAAAAGTCATTCACATTCAGCTTTAAGGAAGTACCAGTGCTGTTAGGGCTTAGTTAACAGAATGAGAAAAATAAAACAGCAACTTGACAATCACTGTACGACATCCTCCTCCTGCTTTGGCCCAAAACCCCTCATGGCACAATGAATTGGACACAATCTATTACATCAGGTACAATCAGTACTTAGTGGTTTTTTTTGTTTGTTTGTTTTTTTTAAATGCTTTGATGTTTGTGTGCAAATATAGTCAGTAAAAAGAACATGGTATCAGTCCGTTTCTCCCTCGTACAAAGTACACTGACAGGTGGACAATAAGTGCAGCTCAAATTTTATTCTCACGATTCTCACCCCCGCCTTGGATGAAGAAGTTGCTAGCCCCGGATGTTTTGTTTCTGCAGTTGGAGCACTTCATGCATTCAATCACAAATGTTTCGAACTAGTGCTGAAGTGAGAGGAGAAATATGCACTGGTGTAGGGTGTAATGTGGAGTATGAAAATGTGCCTACTTGTACAAACACCGCCTTGATTCAAATTTTGCACCACTTGCTTTGTATATTACATCAACTGTTGAATTTACACAGAATCACAACTTCCAGAATACATTCATCGTAAAATTACCACAGCAACATTAACAATTCTCTACAAAAATCCACCTCACTGCCCAGATCAGCCGAGTTCCTCCGGGAAAAGAACATGTATGGAGTGATGAAGATCACAATCTGCAATATTATCGGTACTTATTCTCATTATCAAAGCACATCATTGGGTCAAAAAGAAATAAATACATATATAACAATATGATAACACTGAAGTCTGATTGGTGGGGTTCCCGGAGGTTAGACGCCCAGCTTGTTGGCGATGGTCATGACCACTTTGAGGATGGGCATGAAGGCGGAGATCTCGCTGAAGTTGCTGCTGCTGACCACCTGGGTGTGGACCTCCAGGCCGCGCTGGTAGTTCTGGCTCGCCACGCAGCGGCTGATCTCGTGGAGCCCGTTCAGGATGTTGTGAGAGAGCTAAGAGAGGGGAATAGTATTAAAGTTTTTGCATTTTTGCTAGATTAATTATTTAAATTATTATATGATCAAAATTATTGGCAATTAGCAGAAAAGAATTTGTGAATAAAGTGAAATTTCTATTGATCAACCAAACCTAGCTGGGCTGAATCAGACAGATGCTGATGTTGATATTAATGTATTTTACTAGATAGTTTTAACAATCACCTCAGTCATTAAATATATGCCCCCCTTAAGCTTAAGAAGCCTAATAGTCATAATAATAAATCTTCTGATTTAACCTTATGGCAACAATAAAATATACACTAGCTGCTACATGGAAACACTATGATGGCGTTTTACCAGACAGGAGAATTTTTTTGTCATGTCAGTTTTGTTTTTACCTGCCCAGGTTTCGAGGCCTCTCTTTGAGACTTCCACCTCAAAATATGTGGAGCTGAAGGGAATTTCTTTTGTTTTGACAAAACTCAGCGACAGAAACATTTGTTAAAATACTCTTTGTTTTTGGTGATTTGGGTGAATTGACCCTTTAAGGTTTAGTTCATCACTGCATGTGGACACAGAGACTTTCAGGGGTCATACTTAGCACCAGAATTCAATTCAATTGAAGAGGACAACTCCACCGAGATTCAATTAGTAAGATAGGGACGCTCTTTTGTTTCTAATCTAAAAAGACAGGAGTGTTTTCACCTGAACAGCCGCCCACTGCCGTTTTATCAGCACATGCTCTCTTTTTTGCACCATGACAATCTTACTTGCATGTGATCATTTCTTACCGACTGCTCCCTGAGCTTGTCATACAGGTATCCCAAACGTTTGGCTGCATCATCAAGTTTCCTTTTCGTTTGCTGAAATTCAAATATTTTTGGTCATTTAAATGTTTTATAAAACTTCTTTCCCCCTTAAAATCCAAACAGAAAATTCTGGATGCTAACACAGACTGCATGTGGGACTTACAGGGTCTCCTGCTGCTAGCTGGCAGCGTTGCACCAGGCTGTCAAAGGTGGATTTGAGCACCATGTGTTCAGCAGGGATTTCTTTCTGCTCCACCCTCTCTGCTGGCAGCTGCTGGAGGAGCTGAGCAAAACAAGGACACATACACAAGGTGCTGACATGTTTGCTGTGCGTCGCACTGCTGAGAATTCAAATAACGGACCCTTGTCACACACCAACCTGCACGCTGGGCTCCTGGGGGGCTCCAGGGGGGACTTGGGCGTGGTCATGAGGCTGAGGGGCCTCCACTGGGAATCCCATCACAGGGGCCGTGATGGGGGCTGGTGGAGTGTAGTTATCAGGGACCTGTGTACAGACAGTAACACACAACCAGTCAATGGGGTTACAGTACACTGATAATGGGCTGCAGTTCATGTTCAACATATCGCAGCTACATTAACTGACTTTTGGGGTTAATTGGGCAGAGGAGCTCAGCTGGACGTTCAACATTAGTTAACTCACAGTTAGCAAGTTGCTAACTCTTGTTTATTACACCTTGTTTGGTGGAAACATCTGAATTCTGCTGCTGGAAATCAGGTTAATGAGAGCAATGACATTTTTCTGTGGGTTTGTTACGATACACACACAACCCCCTTTTAAATTATATGTCGTAATTTAATACATTGTCGGTAATAAAACATTTATCAGTGGAGCTTCAAGGATGAATGATAACTTAAATTATTAAAGTGAGCTCTTGATGGGCTAAATTATTAAACTTAATAGTATTCCTACACAGCAGATTCTTGCTGTGTCTTCGACCAGCGAATCCAACCCAGTGGTACTTGTGCCTCTGGAGGTCATTTTTTAATTACCACAGGGTAAGTACAGAGATTGTGAAGTAATTCAGCCACCGAGGAGTAAGTGGAAGGCTAATTTTCTTTTGTATATTCATTTCACAATAACCAGAGCAAGAAGAGAAGCTGACATAGGCAATAATTGTAAAAATCTATGACACAGGTTCTTAAAGCTATTTTAGAGTCATAGTCCCACCTCGGTAAAAACATTTAGGGGCACTATCTTATATAAGATATTTAACCATTAAATTCATAAATATTTAAGTTCAAACTACAAGCCTTTACGACAGAAATGTACTCAAGTATTTGCATCAATTTTCATGGTTAGGAGATCCCTTGGCATTTCATTCAGAAAAAAAACTGTATTTGCAAGGAAGCTGGTCCAAGTAAGTTTGATATGACTGGTGTTTACAACAATAATTACAGACTAAATGAGGGAGTATTTGCCTACACATTTGTAATCACATTATCCTAGTTTAGCATCTTTAAAAAAGAAATGTGCCAAGATGTAAAATATTATTTTAATAGTGATAAATACCTTCTTCTTCCTGGGTCCACCTCGCACTGCTGGGGGGTCATTCCAGCCTTCTTGAGGTCCTAAGTCAGAATAAGAGTGAGAATCAGAGACCTATTTGACGCATTTTTTCACATGATCACACTCAAAAGGAGCCATTGCAGCATATTTTCTACACGAGACAATCTCTTTGAGCCAAGGTTAGTCTAGAAGGCAAAATGCTTAAAGTGAGACCATGACATTATCAATAGACTTTTTTTTTTTAATGCAAAAACATCAAATACTGCAAAATGATCAGCCAACAGCAACAATATCTCAGTGCTGAGGAGTCATAATCATCTAGTATATACAGTTCGAGCTCAAACACATATGTATCAGCTGCAAATGTTGTAAATTGAGGTTTTTCTTAATTTGCACTATAAATGTATGAGTTGCTCTAATTCCAATATTAGTATTGGAAAAGCCTCAGACACTGCAAAAATACTGGTGCACTGATCTGATATCAGTAGCCTACATAGAAAGTTGAAGAGAGGAAGAATCCTGTCTGGACCTTATCTGGTGTGTTTTTGTTTTAACCAGCGCAACTTTCTGAGCCTCACTGCAACTCAGTGAGTGAGAAGAATCCTTTTTGTAAAGTATGAAAAGAAACAAACACTGTAACTGCACAACTTCATTATAAGCTACATAATCATTTAAACAGCATTTGTGTAGGAATTATTATTATTCTGCCCCAAAGCCATTCATTTACTTATGTTTAGCAAATGGCTTAACCTGAGCCATGCCACACAGCGTTAGTAGCAAATAGCTGTTAAAATTGTTTTTTGATGCATTGCTGTCAGATCTACACTCTGTGTCAGCTGATATACAAGTTCAGGTATCAGCATCAGGGAAAATGGTATTGGAGCATCTCTACTGGAAACTGTAGTTTTGTTGACCATGTTTTGTTCTCTTCAGTAACTACATTTCCCTGAAATATACGGCAGCACAAGCAAACACCACCAAACACACTCTGAGTGACCAGGAGAATATAATAACTGTTCAATGAAATAAAATCCAAGACAAAGGTGTAACATAAAGCAGGAATATTCCACTGCGCTATATTATACAGGTCAGGTTTGTGTATTTTCATTTTTTTATTGTCACTCAGTGTATGTTTTAATGCACTCTGATTCCATGTCCAACCCTAACCCTGTCACCTTGATGGTCACACTGGGAATTCAGCCAGGGAAAATATCCTGCAAGTCAAATAAGGAGTGAATGGAAGTAAATCACCACAAGCAGCAGAATCCTGCTAACATCTGTAATGCTGTGTAATCTGTCACTATGTAGAATTATTTAGGTAAAAATGTGTAAAAAAGACGAATCAATGTAATGTTGATGTGACCAACGGTACAATACAGGTTCAATGTTGTGTACCTGTAGGAGGAGGAGCGACAGCAGGGGCCGAGAAAGGCTTCACAGCAGGAGCTCCAGGGCCACCCTGTGGATACCCTGACCCAATAGGAGCAAAGGGACCAGATGCCATTGGGGGTGCAGGCACCTGGTTGTGGAGTCCCCCTGGGTACATGGGAACTGGGGCTCCGGGCTGGGAGCTGGGTGGCATGATGCCTGAGGATAAAGAGGTAGACGGCATGAAGCCTGTTGGTGGCACACCCGGGCTGGGCATTGGGGGCAGACCTCCAGGGGTTGATGATGAAGGCGGTAGTGGAGGTCCTGATAAGTTAGCAGCTGGCATAGAAGGACCTGGAGGAGGAAAGGTGGAGGGACCACCCATGGGCATAGGCTGAGGCTGGAATGGCTGATGAGGAAGGAAACCTGGGGAGAGAAACAAGTAAGTATCATTACAGTGAATAAAATCAGCCTAAAATCATTCTTTTGTACAAATAGACAAACCTGGAGCTGGAGCAGGATGTTGTGGATAGGAGGGCCTCATGGCAGGGCGGGTCACACTGGGCGGCAGTACATGAGAAGAGGGTGGCAGACCAGGCCCAGTGTTGGTTGGAGCAGCTTGCGGAGTAAAAACCGATGGCATAGGAGGCTGCTGTTGTGCAGCCACCTGTGGAGCGGGAGGGGGTTGGTACTGCCCCTATGGTTGTGAAAAAAAATAGAAATCACCCTGACGCTCTCTATGTGTCAAAGAAAAGTTCAAACATCCATAATTAGGTAGGACAGAATCTGGCAAAATGAATGATCTAATGCTTTCAATCACTAATAAGTTTATACCATGATTTGTGCTTTTGGTGCAGGAGTCTGAGCAGGAGGAGTGGGCTTGGCTGCTGACACAGTGACTCTGTTGAAGGAGTTTGGAGGCTGCTGTCCAATGGCAGCCTCTCCCTGAGCATGGAACAGCCTGTTTCTCAGCATCATGATCCCAGGCTGGGGAGACAAAATGGCGCAAACATGCAAAGGTGCTTATTATAATCCAAATGAGCTATTAATCTAGAGATCCTTCACAGTTTCACAGTATGCCTCTCACTTGGTCTGAGTTCTCAGGCAGGTAGGTCATGGCAGTGGACAGACTGCCCTCTGCAGCAAGAATGCCAGCATAGCAGGTGAGCTTCTCGGCCAGGATGGTGCTCTGGACTGCCACCTCGCTGTTGCGGAGGCGTTCGATTGACTTACGCAGCATCATTACTTTCTCGACCAGATCCTGCAAGACACAGAGAGCACAACACTGTGACTGCTGCATCCCTTCATTGTTTCACCTTTGGGCTACAATAGAGTATTATATATGCAGCCCATAAAAATTCTCTTATAGGTTCTTCTCACATAGCTACAACAGTTTCACATACGTCTGGACATTTCTTTACGATGGAGACAGCAATCATTTAATTGTTCACTGTGTAGGGGTGGGATCCTTCTGATATGTACTTTAATAAAAAGTAAAAAGAAAGAGATAAGATAAACACAAAAAAAAAAAGTTTTTTCCTACTTTAATATGAAGTTTCTAGTTGACTTGTCTCCTGGTGCAGAAGTGTAGTTAAGACATAATTTACTTTAATGCTACAGGCAAGACCAAACTTCATAGATTATACCTCTAGACCAAGAGGGGAGGAGCAGTCTCTATGCAGGGTCCAGCACTCCACCAGTTTTTCAACGTTCCCAGAACAGATATAACACAGACAGGCCTGCAGGCAGCGCTTCTCTGTCCCCTCATGCTCCAACCGGCCTCCCAGCGTATCTACCAAGCATTACAGAAAAAAACGAAGGTCAACATGACATCAGAGAGGATAGGTACAGACAGAAATGTTATTCAGCAAGTTAAACAAGTACTGCTAAAATGGTACAGTTCTCCTGGCAGTGAGGCGGGTTGCAGCATGTTTAATGTGAGCAACTTACCGCACAAACGAGCAAAGTCTTCAGGGTGAGCGTAGGTCAGAAGAGCAGCCAGAGCCTCCTTCCAGTTGTCCAACTCACAGCTTTGCACTATGTCTCTCCAGTTCTGGGTCACCACTGATGATATAAGCTAGAGTCCAGGACAAACTAAATTAACTCCACATATAGAAACAATGTTTTTTTTCCTGTGATTGTACCAACTGAAACAAAGGTAATCAAAAAAACTTTAACATGAATTGTCTCACCATAGAAATGCTGTTCTTTTGCTTGCTTAGGTATTTTTGCTGAGTTTTCTTGAGCAGCTCCTCTCCTCCACTGATAGACAGGAGGATGGCTTCAGCATAGCGACCATCATTCAGACACAAGTCCACAGCTCCCTCAAAGTTACCAACCAGCAGCGCCTGGCTTATCAACCCGTCAGTATCTTCAAAGGAAAAACAAGATCATTAACCATCAAACAGTCACATGAGCTGCAGAAATGCTCCTAATCTTGGAGCTAATATGTGTAAAAGTCACATAATAAACTGTATTTTCAGATGAGGGATTTTACCACATGAAACGGGGATCTGGAAGTTGGAGTTTTCCTTTGGGGTCTGACTGAAGAAGTCTGCTGGTGAAACAGAACCGGATGTTCTCGCATCACCGACTGCAGCTGCTTCATCAGACCTCTGGAAACACAACAAGTAAGATTTCACAGTAAGCAGGAGCCGCAAATAACTGCGACTGAAAAAAGACTTGACAATGAACTATTTGTGTGTAGACTTGCTGACCTCAGTGGAAAGCCGCTGCATCTTTTCTGCCAGATCTTTGGCATCCACACCATGTCCATTGGGTTGAAAACTCTTCCCCAGGCATTTTGAAATCTGAATCAAAACAACATTTTTACAGCGAGGCCAGATAAGACAGATAATGATGATGATTCACAGGTAAATGTTTACATAAGATAGGAATTAGATAATAGCTGCAGTTGGAGTCAGAGGCAGAATACCTTTTTCTCCAATTCATCTTTACTGAAACCCAAAAGTCGGAGGAATTTAATCCGAGCTTCATCTTCAAAATTAACCTGCAAACAGAGAAAGTGAATTAGTTCAGAACACAACAGCACAACATTGACTGACAGAGCAAATGTTGTGTTTCAATACGAGTATGTAAGAGCCCACCAGCAGGAACTTCCATATGTCCTGCTCAGCGTCTGACTTGGCGTTCTGGATCTTGGCCTGGCAGTAGTTGTTGAAGGAGCCCGACTGCAGCGCCGCCTGCAGCTCCCTGGAGCGCTGGAGGAACTCAGTCTCTGTGGTAACCTGGCTCACATACACTTGTCTGGGGATGGGCTGGGGGCTTTGCACTGGAGGGAGCCTGGGATTCTCAAAGGTTATCAGCTTTCCACCAAACTGAGGAATTAAAAAAAAAAACAAACAAAAAAACAATCGAACATCATCCATAAAAGAAAAGATTTTCAATGAACATGCCTTTAAAATATTTAAATGTTGAACTTACGGCAAAAGAAGCCCCCACTGGCCTGCGCACCCACTTAGGTGGCTTCTTCAGAGGGGGAACTATGGTGTCCTGTACTGTTGGCTGAGGAACTTGCAAGGGAGGCAGCACCTGCCCTGTACCAAAGGGATCCATTGTGTCAAATGAGGAGGATATCTGTTGAATAAAAGACAAGAGATGAATATCAAGCACGACTTATGATGAGAGCTGAATTAATTGGCCAATCAACACAAAAAATTCACTGGCAACTTTTTTTTTTAAGTTTCTCAAATGTGAATAGCTGCTGGTTTTCTGAATCCTCTATGATAGTGAACTGAGTATCTCTGGGTTTTAAATCAAATACAACATTCAAAACTATAGTTACTTTTTTGCAAACATACAGAAGCGATTGCATCTGCAATTCTATGCAGTGATTGTTCAAATCTTCTACAATGTTACTAGACCCTATTAAGCCCTTCACATTAGCACCATCTTGTGGACACAAATGCAGCTCACAGCACAAGCCCTTAGGAATAAATCACATCACATAAAACAAAACAATCTCTACCTTATCAGCTGTGCTTTGCTGCTGAGCCTTCAAGCTCCCTCCCATCACTGAGTAGACAGTGATTCTCCCATCAAATGATGCTGTTGACAGCAGGGCTGGATTCCTGGGGCACCACTGGACATCAAAACACCACTGGTTTGTTGTTGGAAGCTCGTAAATTACCTAAAATGAAGGAAATGACACATTTAATAAGTAAGTCACAATAATGAGGCACAGTAACTGAGGGGTAACACAGAGGCAGCAATTAATGTCATATACCTCTCCAGTGTTTGGATTCCAGCAGAGGATCCTGTTGTCTTTAGCACTACTCAGCAGGAGCTCGGAGTCAGCTTGGCTCCAGGATATGGACAGAATTCCCCTGCAAGAAAAAAACCCACCAGAAGGTACATACAGTATATTCTGCAAGATGAACAAACAGCAGACAGGCACATGATACACAAGCTGTTAAAGCTTTACCTTGTGTGGTTTTCAAGGACTTTAAGGGGTGATGTGGCAAAACGGAGGTCCCACATCTGGATGACTGGCAGTCGGTCATCTTCAGAGGCCAGCACCAACTGAGTGGCCACATCTGGGTGCCAGAGCATTCCTGAACAGTGCATCTGAAATCACACAACAGGTGAGACTTGAAATAAAGGGGATTTTCTATAGGGTGCAACAAACATTTTAAATGTTTGTCTAACCTTAAAGGGCTGGGAAGCTTAAAAAGATTCTCAAAATGAATACTGCTCCTCAACGTTGATCATCAGTTGTGAAGCTTACTTGTCAAATCACATTTTCTCAGGTGAGTCACTGTCTGATTTGCATGAAAGCTATTGCAGGAGTTCAGTGTGGGGCACTGGACTGTACTGAAACTGGAAAGTAAGTAAGGAAATAATAATATATTTCTCATGATCATAGACTGTTACAGAGCCACTGTTTTATAATTACAGTAGCTGTGCAGTGTGCAAGAACAATGGTTGAGTGTGTTCTGACTAATCCACGACAGATAAGCTTGTAGTGATTCGGCAGAAAGTAACATTGGACTTGACTTATTTGCTGTTTGAAGTTTTCAAGTCACCAACCCTGTTGCTGTGGTCACTGATCTTGATGATGGGTTCGTTCTTTCTCAGGTCCCACACAACTGCTTTCCCACTAGGGTTGGCAGAGGCCAGGATGTGCTGAACCTGCCTGTTCCAGGACACAACACTGATGTCTTCAGCAGGCTGAAAGGAGAGACGGCAGCTGTTACTGTCAATTTAAAAAAAAAAAAAAAACACTGATTCCTGAGACAACCTAGTCTGAGACAAACAAAACTCAAATATTCAAATAATGATACGTGGTCTGTGCCATGCAAACACAGTTTCTTCCTTAAATGAACTTTTAGAGCAGTCTGTTGATAGTGATGTAGAATCAAGGTATTCCCTAAATGTCAAATTGTTTTTATGATATTAATGGAAATACTTGAAACTTACTTACTTGAAACATTTTATAAAAATATCCATGTGACAAACCATCATTAATTTCATTATCGAAAGGTAGTTACACACACATGAAAGGGAAACCACAAAGAAAACTTTGTGACTTTCATTCATAAATCAGACATGAAACTACAAAGGTAAAGAAACAAAGCTATCTGTTAGTAATTGTGGTTTCTATTTTCAGCAACAGGAAATGCATCAGGATTAAAATCTAAAGTCAACTCATTTCTCATGGCAGACATCTGTGAACTCCATGAAACCTATGATCTCCTGATCATACACGTACCTGTGTCTTTGCTCCTGGTGTCATTGGACTGCTTAAGTTATTTAGATCCCAGATATATATCTCTGAATCATTTGCTCCTGATGCGAGGAGATTATTCTAAGAGAGAAAGCAATTGAGGAAGATTATTAATATATACCACAGGACCAAGAGAGAGAAGTCCTTCTGTATGGGATACAAGACATTCACCTGAAAAGGATTGAAATCAAGAGCTCGAACGGGTCCTGTGTGTTTGTCAGACTGTCCCACGACTGCCTCTGCTCCAGAACTCATTATTTCCTCTGGGTTATATACAGTCAATGTCCCATTTTCACTGCCAGCAACCAGTCTCCCTCCAGCACCATCTGCTCCCATTCCAAAGTTCACCCATACGATACTGTGCAACCTATGGCATAAGAAAGGGATAATGAGTTATTTGCACAAAATGATTCATAGACGAAACTGTATGCTATGTGAACTTGCTATATCATTTCTAGTTCAGGTCTTGTTCAGCTCTCTAAGTATTGTATGTTATCAGGAGACTGAATAAATCCTGGATTATATCAAAAATAAAGAAGCTTCCTACTATACAGTCACTTCTTCTGTGGCAGTTCATATATTTGGTTTGTGGTAGAATTGAGATAGTGTGGTATATTCCTATAGGGCTGCAACCAAATGTTTAATTTATTTTCTCAATTAATTGACTGCTCATTTATTTTACTAATAGAAGAAATATGTCTTGATTTGTCAAACAAACAGTTCAAATCCCAGGGATCTTCAATTTTCAATGACATAAAACAGAGGAAAGCAGGAAATCCTCACATTTAGGAAGCTCAGACCAACACATTTTGTAATTTTCACTTCAGAATTCACTCAGTTATTAATCACTAATCATCAATTAATGCTGTTTCATTTCCTCTTCTACGATTAATTGACTAATTACTGCAGCGCTACTGTGCAATACCAAATTAAAGCAGACTACCAGACTATGGAGACTAACAGCAGAATTGTGCTTTACATTCTTACCAATAAAGAGTATCTTATTGTGTCACTTTAATAGATTACCTGTTTGAAGTAGGCAATGACCCTTTTAGCTGCATGTCCAGAGAGGGGTCAGAAAAATCCATCTCAAATATTTCCAGGGCAGCTGTGGTGTTGAAAGAGGCATCGAGCTGTTGTGCCGATGTTCCTAAGGCCAGGTAGATGGGATGGTGTCCTGCAGGACTCCATGCCTGGTGGGCAGTCCTCTGGATCTCCTTCAGCCTCATCTTCCACTGATTACAAGTTTCAAGTCTTGGATAGACGATCGGACTCCACTAAGATCAAAGGTGAAACATTTGTTTGCACAAGATTTGTTGTGTTGTTAAAAAAAAAATAAAAAATTTAAATGCATCCTTGTTTCCAATGTACAAAACATTTCATTTATTCATGAAATTTAAAGCAAGAAATGCCTTCATTGTGTTTCCTCCATTCAGACACCACTCCAGACAATCAGGTCCAAATATATATCTATACTCTATAACTTGGACATTATTAACACACTTGAGTAACTATTTAATGCACAGTTTCCTTTAATTGAGAAAACACAAAAAATGGCAACCACAGTTTTTTTTTACATTGACATCTTGGTGTTTTCTTTACACCCCTTGTTCATCTGGCACAGATTTGACAAATCTCAGCAGTGAAATTGACTCAAAGTTTCACAAATCAGCAACTGGCTTTCCAATAGTGGTTAAAGGTTTTCACTACGGTATTGTCGTGCCGGTTTGCCTTCAACTTTCCCCTTAACTGGCAAATTTAGGCCACAGAAAGCTGTACTCACACCTCACATTTCCCTACTTTTAATTGACTTGGCTGTAACAGGGATCCACCCTCACTACCAGATTACCCCGACTATTTCCTGAAAATGTGGCTAACGTTAATTCAACAAATCATTTGCCCATACAACTATGACTAACCACAAACTTTGCTATACCAGCATTTTAAGTTAACCCCATTGTTGAGGATTTAATGAGGTTACCGCTTATATTATGTATTTTATGTTATAGCTAAGCCATTTAGAAATGAATGTAACGTAAGCTAACCGCCGCGGCTCCTAGCACACACACTTGTTAGCTTCGTTTAACATATCAATCTGACCTCAAACATTACCAATCACTCCAATACTTAGAGGAGATCAATTGATTGCTCGTGCATGCCACTACATAAGGAGGATGTCATAAATTTGATAACAGGTTAGCGTCGCATCTTTACCAGTTGTTAAATCCCAGCGTTTAACCGCAGCCGATGTTGCTGCTAGCTAGCATACTAATTGACAACCACCGCCGTTCCTAACGTATTTCAACAGAAATATTCTTATCAGGCCAATTTAAACCTAAGAAAAAAAAAACCAAATATAAATATGGGTTTGAAAGTAACTCACGTCAACTGTCTATTACAGCCTGACTGTCCGCATCCACAACAAGCTTGAAAGCTACTTATGTGCTAACAGATTAGCCACAGGCGGAGTCCGACCAAAGTGCTGTGCCGTGTTGTCACTGCGCTACGGTGGCCCACACAGACCATTTCTCAAGCGGATGGCCCGAGTTAACCCCAGCGTCACAGTTCAGCCTACAAGAATATAACCTGAATTTATCTATGAGTAGTAAATTACTCTCAAAAGGTTTATACAATATTTCCACAAAACAAGAAACAGCCACAACATGTTAACATACGTCTTTATTCCTGACAGATATATATATGTACACAAGTAGAGTCAGAAGTGAATCATTAGATTTCATAATTTTTGACTTCCTCCGGTTGTTCTTCAGGATCTCCTCCTTTTTCCAAGTATAGATTGTTGTAGGGATACTGTTTAGGTGCCTGGAACAGATATTAATGCTTTAATTAAAATGTGCATGTTGTTACATAAAGAATCAATCAACATTTTCTATGTAAAACAAAAACTGCTTTTACATCTTTTTACTTTAAAAGTCATGCTGACTTTGTAACCGCATTGTAATAATAATAATAATAATAATAACAGATTGAATAAAAACAGATTGAATAAAAACAAACAAAAATAATTAACACAATAAACATAAATACTAAGTCATAGTCACCTGTTACAAACTGTACATTAACTTGGCTGCAAACTACTTTGTAAACTACTTTTTGAAATACTTGCAGAAATTGAACAGAAAATTGTAATTGTATTTACAACCTGCTGAATATTCTGTTGTGAATTGGTGCAGCTGTCGGTCCAACCTTACAACATAGTGCTGTAATGGTTTATCCTCAGATGCATAATTACAGAAACTTTTTGGTAGAACTGCAAACCTTGAAATAGACTATGCACTAATAGACATCACACAGCGTTTCCACATTAACCAAGTGAAGATTACACTAATTAGCTTGTGAGGTATGAATCAAATGCATTATGATTACACCTCTGTATCAAAGGCACACAGAATGTTAATGACAAAATGGCAGCATTGGTAGCATTTTTAAATACTATCCAGTGTTGTTGTAGTACTAGATCCTATGCTATGGGTAGAACTAAACAAACAAACATATAAAACTGTTTCCCAAGCCAGCATGGTCAGTTTAAGAAAGGCACCTTCTCCTTTTAGCAACAATTATTAAGACCAGAGCATTTCACACCTTTGAAAACGAATTTGCAATGCGCAGAGTAACTCTGGGTCTTGATCGATACTTACAACAGGTTGGTAGACTGGAAATTTCTCCCCAAGATAGAACATTAACAGCATGAAGCCGATGAAACCAAATAGTTGTTTGCACATTGAGGACCAGGACACGGGGCTGGGAGATGTATCCACACGGTTCCTGATGTACATGTCAAAATCCCAGTGCATCTAAAAATAGAGAAGAATCAATTATTAACAGTAATTGGCAAAAATCATACTGTAATAACTCTTTTTAAATAAATGGCAATTGGACAGTGGTACAGACTATCCAGTGTAATGTATGAACTGTGACTTATAATTTCTATAGCAAAAGACTATGAATTGTGTAGTAATTAATGTGCAATTGATATCCAATTACAAGGGAAGATAAAAAGCAGAAGCTGTCTGCTTGATATTGGATTTTTGAGGCACATGCCAATATTGATACATTGATATTTGAGTTAATAAAAAAACATTAAAATAATGTCATGATGATGACATAATGCAATGTAATTATTAACATTGACACATAAGATTAAATATTATTGATAGTATTAATATTGATTTTTTTTTTTTTTTTTTAAATTGGGACCAACATATTTGCTGGGTAACAGTGACACTTTTTTCTAATCACAAATAGTGCCAGGATTACACTCAGTCAAACAGACAAACTACAGACAAATTTACATTCCTAGAGGGCTCTTCAAGCTCATGTATGGGTTGCAAGTGTGGAACTTTGCATGTGCACATCACTGGCCAATGCATGGGCTGCACATGCACAATACCATGATCCGGAAGGGGGCATTATTATTTATTTTGTCCATCTCCCATCTTGGCTAAGCCTGATACACTACATATCTTCTCTTTGCATGACATTCATTTGTTTTCCTTCATGGCAAACTAAGATGAAATAAATAATTCAAGTTGCAGGAGATAAAGTCATTGATATCTTACCGGTTCTCCCCAATTCCTCCTCAGGTCAGGGTGGTCCCATTGGTACCAGGGGTCTCTCTCATGCTGAGATCTATCTGGAAGCTTTGGATAGTCACCATACCTACAAAAACACAACAATAGCCAATGATTATATGAAATGACTTCTTCGCTGTTGGTGATTCTGAGTGTATACTGTAAGGATATTATGCAAATAAGCAAGAATGGACTGTACAACCCAAACAAGAGTGTTTTTTTTTTTTTTTTTTTTTTTTTGTTTTTTAAGGACTGTGAATGCCACTGTTTTCAAAATAAAGCTCACCCCTCTCCGTTGTCGGGATAAGGTTCATAGTCCTCAATCGTCATGTTGTACTTCTTTGCGGCAGCGGCTCTCTCCTCTGAAGTTTTCGGGTACGGACCAGGTAGACTACCCTTTGATGCACCGGAGGCTAAACACCAATAAATGCAAAGATGAACGAACAGAGTCTAAGATACAATGCGCTTATGCGAATAAAATGAAGAAATGCCATGTTTATTCTGTCGCTCTCATTCAGAGTAGCCGCTCGGCTAGCACAAGCTAACATTAGCATGTCAAGGTTACGTCCATTCGAGGCTTTAAACTTTAAACTTCGCCACACATTTCTAGAGAAATTTATTACAACATTTCAACACAACGAGAAAGGCTAACACACTGCTCACCCGCTCTGCATCCCGACAGGAGGGCTGAAATGCCAGACCCTTTCCCCTTAGAGAGGGTTTGGGCCCAACGTCGGAAACCAACACCAGCCATGTTTACTGGCTGCTGACGGAGTAAGAAACACGCATGCGCAAGGTCTGAAGCATAGGTCGACATAAGGACCAATTTAATTTCATTCATCTAATCATTTATCAGCTGAAAATAATGGAGAAAACACTTATACGTGTATAAAACGTATATGGAGGGAGAGAAAGGAGACCATATATATACTATATATATTATAGTTGGATAAGATTAAATACATAAATGCACATAGACCAGTTACTTTTCCATTTATTTGACTTGAGAACTTGAGAAAAAACTTGAGAAACTTGAGAAAAAAAAAAAAAAAATCAAGGTGTAGCTATGTCTACATATTACATTTCAGATGTATATAAATTATAGACTGTGCCGACTAAGAGACATTTTCCCTTCTACACCTCTCACATGGCATCAGTTACAGGAGTGAACGTTTTCAAACTTTATTGTTGGTAATACTTTTACCTATGTAATATTTTACAGGAAGGGCTTATACCTGTTATAGAGTAGTTTTACATTGTTATATTGGTACTTTTAAGTAAAGGATTTTAATAGAATGATATATTAATATCAGGAGTGACAACAAAAGCAACCATAAGTATTTTTGTTTTATAGTGTTTTTTTTATTTTGAGTAATAGATCCTATCACATTAGAGAAACGTGTGATGGCGACATGAAAGCTCCTCCAGCGGCTGAAGGGAACGTTCCTCAGAGTGAATGCGCTGAAACTCAGAGTCCTGTTCCTCTTCCCATCAGATCCAGCTCAGGTGCACAGGTGCATTTACTGGGGGATCGTCACTCTACCACTGATGTTGCACTGCAGAAAGTCAGTCAGAGAAGTTCTGCAATGTCCTTCTCCACTTTCTCAATGGGGCAGTGAAGCTCATACCTATAGTGAAAGGAAAATATTAAAATTACAGTAATAATTAAACCCCTGATAGACATTATGGAGTACTTTTTGAGGTCTTTGGTCAACTGCTTTACCTTTTGAAGGGCATGCCGTCTGCCGTAATGAGGAACTTCTCAAAATTCCACCGAATGTCATTGACTTTGATTGGTGACCAATAGAATTTCTTTATATCTCCAATAACAGGGTTCACGAACGGCAAAGATTCCTGTGGCAAACCAGAAATGACAGTTGTAACAGCTGCAGTTCGAACGGCAAAAACATACAATGTGAAAAAAAATTTCATCCATCAGTCTAATACTGAGTAAAACACATTACCTTTAGATAGGTGAAAAGAGGCTCCTCATTTAATCCATTCACCTCAACCTTACCAAAGACAGGAAATTTTGGTACAAACCCTCCACCAGGTCTCACATACTTCAGAATATTCAGGGTTTCATGATTAACCTCTGAAAAAATAATAAAAAAGTTATTACTCATCTGTTTTGAACATGCCACATAAAAAAGTTTAAGTATATTAGCAAATGTCAAATGTAAAATGGCCCTGTGACTCAAATGACTGCTTATTTCTTTACATAAGGAGCAATGTACTCTTGTAGGAGATTTATTATTATTTACTTTATATATTGTAGCCCATCCAAAGATCTCAACATAAATAGAGTGGAGATTAAAAAAAAAAAAAAAAAGACAATCTATATTTTAGGGAGGGAATATTTGGTTTTCACTCTTTGTTGAAACTGCTAAAAACAATTAGGTATTTGAAATGTGATCTGCAACAGTCTAGTGTTTCTCTGGGTCCAGTATACCAGCAGGTTAATAAAAGCTTCTCTATACGCACCAGGTGACTGAAGACCAAACTGGTTGCAGGAGAAGCCTAAGACAGTGAAGCTGAGGTCGCCAAACATTTCCATCAGTGCATTCAGTCGGTGGTACTGAGCGAACAGGACACAAAATTAAATGTCTCCAATAAAAATGACAGCACTAGTTATGGGTTATGAGATTATGTGATCTGGCTGCAATCAATCAGTGCTCTTGCAGATTATTACCTCCTCTATTGTTGACCCTCAGAAGGTGGCAACGTTGACGATGAGGAGCACCTTCCCCCTGTAGTTACTGAGCGGAACCGGCTGTCCATCCAGGGTCTCAGCAGAGAAATCATACACTGATTTATTCGCCATGCTTGTACTCTAGCTTGTATAAGGGGCTGTAGTCAGTCAAGAGTGAGTATTCACTCAGCTATCCTGTTGGCTCATCTCATTCACTGATAACCCATGGGTCAGCAATTGTTCAGCATGACTGACTTCATTGTTCTTCTGGGCAGAGGTGAGCTGGCAGGGTGGTCAATTGTTCAACACATGTATACCAGGAAGAGTAGCTGTTAAAATAGTGGCAGCTGATTGGGGTTAGGAAATTAAAGGTTTGAAATAAGCATGCAGCAAATCCCACTTTTGCTGCACATTTTCCTCTGTACATCAACAGAAAAAAGTCTCAGATTAACAGTCAAGCTCTATGATTTTCTCTCTCATAATTTTGTCAGTTAACACAATGAACAACAGTTTAATCTATTTTGTTTCATATTATGTTTTTGCGCACATGAAACTGTGGCATTTACTGCACTCTGAAACACGACGGCTCTGACCTGTGATTTATTTCTTTATGATTAAGCTCTTTGTTCTTAACCAGTAATTGTAATGACATAATGATGACATTATTTTGTCAATAAAGTTTTAAAGGTTTGACAGTTTAAAAAAAATCTTAATGAAATGTCAGCACATTCAAGTTTATCGTATTATAGAATATCTCAGACATAAAAATAGTTATTTTATAATCCTTGGGGAAAAGTAGTGTGTAAATTTAACATGATCATTGATTTATATCATTGCAGTGCGTCTACCCGGAAATTTACGACTGCTGCGTTCAAGGTTCCTCGTCAAGTCCTTGATTAAATTGGACCGTTAGATCGCTTCAAATATAAATTTTGTACCGTTTAATTCGGACTTCTGGGATAAGATTACTACAGATTTGCTTTTTAATATGGTGATAGTGATTACATTTTTTCAGTAAAATCAAGTTGCTCGCAATTTGGCCATTTTACCAACAGGATTCATGGGAGAAAAATAGCCCACAAAGACAACCGTCATTTATTGAAAGTGTTTACATTTGCTTCATTTTTTCCCCATCAATTCTTTCAACCTTTAGACAGTAGAGCAGCGACGACACAACTGTCTTTATTGTTACCATGATTTGGGGTAGGCCAGGATATAAGTGGCAAAATAAGTTATTTTAAGTTTTATCCTTTCGTGCTTTAATTTTATTTTCATAACACGTTGCTTGTCGTCTGTGCTACTCACTTTGATTTATTTTGTATTATCTCCATTGCACTTCTTATGTTTTACCTTTTTCCTCAAAATAAAACCACAGCAACTTACCGACGTTGTCCTTTTCCGGATTCCCCACGATGGTTCCTGAAGGCAGCATTGGGTTTGGGCAACACCTCAAACGCCTGCAAGATGCTAAAGGAAGATACGTTGTTTTTGCGTTTATGTAAAGAACAACACGTCCTGAAAAACTCGGTATAATATATCCGACTCAGAATGGGCGAAGAAGCTAATATACGAACGTAGGTGCCTCTTTAAAAATGAGTTTTTAATTAAAAAAAACAGCGGAGTTGGTGGCCCGGCAGGTTAGCTTCTCAGCTAGCAGCGTTAGCAACAACATCCAAGTTACTGAGAAATGTAGCTGCCACATTTATTGATGGCAGCTGACCTCGGCCCACATATCACCGCGAGAAACCTGATATCACACCTCTGTTGCTAATGTAATGTAACTGCTGTGCTCTCGCTTTTTAACGTCCAGTGCCGCGTTAAGCCGCTTTGTCGTTGCATGTAGTGTCAAAGTTCAGCTGTTAACGCAGAGGTTTGCGTTTCTTCAGCAGATGCCATCTTTTGGACCTGCCCTGGGAAGATGTACTTGTTCCACATGTTTTATGCTACTTGCCGCTGCAACACCTGGTGAGTCTGCAGAGAGTGAGCAAGCAGTTTCACAGCCTCATCCAGGTCTACCTGGCCAACTGTAGGACTTTTGATCTGTCCCCGGTAAGTGCTATTAACCTACTTTTACCCCCCCATGCAATGCAGTGCAGTGCAGAATGAAACAGAATACCTTTTGTCACTGTTAAAGTGGTCAAACTGATTGGGAAAATAAAACCCAGTATTATCTATGGATTACATTCAAATTAAACAAAAATGTATTTATTTATTTATTTTTTTTGCAGAAATCAATTCCTAGTAACAATACCTTGCAGTATTAATGTTAATATATAGAAATAATATAGAATAACTCTTAAAAAAGAGTCCTGCATGCACTGTGCACCAGTCATGTCAATGTGTCTGACAAAACTTCTTTGACCACAAACAAGAAAAGCTTACAACTAATGATACCTTCTACAGCAGATATGGGGAAATATTCAATCCCTCTGTAACTTAAATTTAATTTTATTACCTATAACTTATTACTTTTAAGGTCCTTTATGAAGGGAACTGAATTCACTTAAGCAAATATTTTGCTATATATACACTGAGATGCATGATATTTGCAGTGCTTGAAGAAGTGTGTTATCTACTATTTCATATCACAGATTGGACCATGCATTCCCAAGGAAGCATTTTGCTCCATGTTAAAGGACAACAAAGTTCTCCAGAGCCTGTCACTTCAGAACTGTTCAGACTGGGTGACAGACAAGGAGCTGCTGCCAGTTTTTGGACAGAACCAGCATCTGCAGAGAGTAGACATGAGCGGGTGTGTTTGGCTCACCCGCCACTCCCTGGTGGCCGTGTCCTTGAGCTGCATGCACCTCCAGCACCTCGGCCTGGCTCACTGCGAATGGGTGGACAGCCTGTCCCTGCGCAGCCTGGCTGACCACTGCGGGGGGCTGCAGTCGATCGACCTCACCGCCTGCCGCCAGCTCAAGGACGACGCCATCTGCTACCTGGCCAAAAAGTGTTTGAAGTTGAGGTCTCTATCTTTGGCAGTTAATGCCAACGTCACTGATGAGTCTGTAGAGGAGGTGGCCAAGAACTGCAGGGGCCTGGAGCAGCTGGACCTGACAGGTTGCCTGAGGGTCAGGAACCAATCCATCAGGTAAATGTCATTTTCAAGTAGAATCCAACTAACTTTGTGCCCACACTTTGACATCTATCACCTCACTTGTGCACCCATCTGTAATATCCTCTGCATGCTGTGCTTACAGGACTCTTGCAGAATACTGTCCAAAGCTGCAGTCCCTGAAGGTGAATCACTGTCACAATGTCACAGAGTCGAGTCTCGATCCTCTTCGGAAGCGAAATGTTGTGATAGACGTTGAGCCACCTTTACAGAGGGCTCTGGTACTTCTTCAGGATGTGCTGGGGTTTGCTCCCTTCATCAATCTCCAGATATAACCAAAGGGCCATCTATCTGCCCAACACAGGTAGGTAATATCAGCAGTATATCTACTGTACAAGCTTATGACATGTTTATATCCAAAACAACTGTCAGATGCCCAAACAGGCCCAGAACTCAACAACAGTGAATTTATTACTAGTACGCACTGGAGTGCAGCAGTCGATCAGATGTCATCAACATTTGCCTTTCTTTGGTATAGGTATCTCCATCACTCACACAAGTCGCTCAGAATATGTCAAGACCTGGATGTGTTTTTGTGGCTAAATAATGTGGACAACAAAAAAAAAAAACCTCCCTGGAAAGTGATCAAAGATTCATATTTAAGATGGAACTGAAAGTAATGCCACATTTGTAAATGACTGAAGAAAGCCATGTACTTTTAAGAATTGCTGCCTCATATCCAAAAGATTTCACTGCACTTTTTCTCAATCATTGTGTCGTAATAATGTGGGTTTACAGAGAAGCAATTCTAACCAAAGTTCGGTGTATTGTTTTGTTGGTACTTTATTTGTATGATATTGTAAAAAGCAGTGATCTTATGTTTCATTTAGAAACATTTAAACATGTTTGAGTTTAATTAAACATTTCATTTTGCATGTATGTGCCAACTTGAAGGATCAGTTCACCTTATTTCCCACCAAACATTTTCTCACTTAGTACTCACTACTAGTGTAGTCTAGCTATTGGTTTTATTTATCCAGGTTTTTGTTATCTCTGCTATTGGGACTTCTGCCCGCCAACACTACTGACCATGTGTGTTCCAGAAACAATGTCCTGGCTCCTCAGGATAATACACAGACCTCATTGTCTACACTTTTTTAAGTTTCCCCATGAAAACTGTTGATTACAACAGTTGTGACACTCTCTTCATGCTATTGTTGTAACTGGGAATGTATATTTTTTGGTATGGGTGAAGCAACCCTTAAATCCACATTGTTAATAAATACATAGTTGCATAGCCACGTACATATGTAAGACTGTTTTCCTTTGAAATGAATTTTGTAAAAAAAAAGTACCTATGTTGAAATGCTCCTTTCCCTGTAAGACAGTGTATGAACTATGTAAGAAGTATTAAATTGTAAAATGCATCACTATCATGACTGTTGTCAGTTTGGGTCTGCATAAAGACAGATACAAGTGCTGTGATGTAACTTACCATTTGGACTTTGAGTTCGGTGGACGGCACCGTATTCTCATATTAGTAATATGTTTTAGGTGAGTTAAGAAACAATGTTGAAGTTTTCCATTGTTTTTAAAGATGTCACATGAAAACTGAATAATTGCACAGGCACTAACAAAATGCTTCTCCATCAGTGTGAAGCAGAAGAGACCTTGGTCTCAAAGCATTGCACTCATGTTAAGTTACTTTGGTGTGATGTAGATTTCTGACTTAAACTGACACAAGGTGGCAGCAATGAGTCAGGATAGTTGTCTTTTAATTCAGTTGTTTGAGCGGCTGTTATGCTTCTAAACTACACTACATTCAGGAACCATAGTGACAGTCTGCTATATTAAACATGTCAGGATCCAGTGTCAGGACTATGTAAAAAGGCAAAGAATCTCTTTCTTTAAGAGACGGAGAAATAGTCTAATGTTTGACTGGTTTGACAGGTGGTGAAAAGAAACAGCCTTATGATCTTGTTACCACCTGATGCAATGAGTGCACAGTGAGAATGCATGCGTCCTCTTGTTGCTACAGCTAGGTGTTAAAAATCCCTTTCACAGTTTCCTCTGGTGGTCTGATGGGCAGACTATATTGTAACTTGTCTCTGTGACAACACAACAGGTCTATTTTCCACTTGATGGCATGGTTTACCCCATCTGCTGCGTGCTGTCCACAAGCTGAATTTGCACCAACAGAGAGTTGCCTTCGGAGGGCTTCAGGGATCGACCGGCTTCCTTCTGTTAGCTGTGCTGATCATCATATTGTACCAGTGTGCCTCCGAGGAGACATCTCAGTCTCCTTAGTTAAAAAGTAAATCTTTAAATTTCAATTCACGGAGCAACTCGTGCTTGCATGACATGTTGTAGATGCTCATATTTAACCAAACCAAAGAAGGTGCTTCTGACATTTTAAAACTAGTGAGCAATGCAGTGACTTTGCCTCTTTAAAATATTAAATAGATAACATCCCCCTGTCCCTGTATGACAGAACGTGCAAAGGGACTTATAACAATTAACTGTAACTTCTCAGTCTCACCTTCAACTATAATAATGAGCATGAAAGCATCTCGACTGTTCAGCAGTCCGTCCTTGTTGCTGTTCAGCAGTCAGTGGGTTAAACGTTTGAGGCTACATTCATCATGTAGGACTTCAATTAGCATTGATCTGCAGGGGGGGAAAGAAACATCGCTGTGTTTTTATATACCATGGAGCAATTTCTGTTCCAGTGATTGAGTGTATGGGGGGGATTTCTCAAACACAGCCGGCCTCACATATTTTGTCCCCCTGTCAATAATCTGGAACTTGTCTAAATTATTGATCAATAGCAACTGATCATTTTATACCGAGGCACAACAATGTAGTGGCTTCATTTTATTCAGAATGCAGTTTTAGCCCCTGGCAGAGTGTAATATACTGTACTTATTAAAACAACAAATAGATTTAAGTTTAATCTCCAGCATCCGTCAAAGTCCTCTGACATAGCAGCTGTGATCCTGCATAAACAGCTGATATAGGCCTTTTTCTTATTTTGACTTTGTTATAGTGGGAAACCCTCACACTTATAACATTAATAGAGACTCTGTCCTATTCAAGTGTTTGCATTTTTATAAATCCATACTTTATTATTTTGTTGATAGACCTGATGGCAAAAATGGCACCATAGTAGCACATGTTTAATAGCTGTTATTCTGATAGTGGAAATGAAACTTTTATGGCTGTGATAACACAAACTTAACTGTATAGGTCTGTAAATACGAGACAAAATTTGTGTTGTACAGTGCTGCCATGTTTGATGTGAAATGCAGGGTGTAACACCTGCATCAACAGCACCAGAAACTATTATTATTTACACCTTTTTGTTGCCAACACGCCAAATATGTGAAAAGGGTCAGTTAAGGGCTTATGTGTTGTTCACTTAGTGATGTTGGGTCTTACAAAGTCATTGTCTCCTCTTTCTTTCAAATTTCAATTTAATATGAGGAGAATTCATTTTCTTCTCTCATAGAAATGAGAGAAACACTTAGATAAACCTTACAACTATACATATGTACACACACACACACACACACACACACACACACACATACTTCCTCCACTGCATATACGTAGCAGCAAATTGTATTTCTTTAAGGGAGAGGTAGTAAAAAGAAAAAAAACATATCTCAGTGATCAATACACCATAAGTTGTTCACTGAGCACAAGTGAACAAATATTATTGTTTTTTATTGTTGTTATACTTACAACTATAGGTTATAAGTATAGTTAAGTACAAGACTGTCACATAAAAGTCAACATAACCATAACTTGTCATTGAATCTCATTAACCGTTGTCAAACACTGTATTCTATAAATAAATTATGTTTGTTATGCTTGTAGAAAATATATTTCAGGCATTTTTCTTTTCAATCGACACTACAATGTTTTTTTTAAGTGTATTTTTTCTATTTTTAAATATGTTTTGCCCTTATATCTGCAGGTCACTACCATTTGTTGTGCGTAACAAAGCATCCAGTCAAACAAGAGACTTGGATGTCAATTTCACTTAATGCAACCTGCAAATTAGACCATGTTTTCATTTGGAAAACCAAGAGAAATAAATACTTTACGGGAATAACTTTCATGTAACATTAACCAAGTGAATAATAAGGCAAGAATTATAAAAGAAAAAAAAAAAGTCTTGTCATTGATACGAATGCACAGTATTATAGCTATCTCAGTATAATAAATAAATAAAAACAGATTTGACTCAGGAAAATAAACCAGAAATTGGTTTCAGCTACTTTTCAGCTTCCTGTTAATTAAATACGTTTTTATAAGGTGGAGAAAAATTACTGTAGCTGTTCAGATGGGCCCAAAACTGTGTCAGAGATTTTGTTCATTTTCATATTTTTAATTAACAGACTATTTCTCCTCCGTCTTCCATCAGTGAATGAGTCTTTCGTTCATTTATTTGATGTAGTTTATCTCCTCCAACCATTCATATACAACCCTATTGGATCCTGGGACTTAAGGATCCATCTTTTGGCCACCAGAGAAGCATAACTAATGACAACATTAAAGTGGCTTTGTGAGCGTGGCCATCAAAATGTCGATCAACCAAGCAGGAAATAATGTTGGATTTTAAAATCGGCATGAATAAACATGTATGTGTAGAATCTAGGGAGCTCAGTTCGGAAAGAATTAAAGGTGTTGATGTACTTGTGGGAGATAGTGATGAAAAACTAGATCTTTTGGGTTCGTATGTGAGTCATGGGTTTGAGGCTTTAATAAAAACACTATTATGTGGAGATGAGATTCAGGCCAAGCACAGTTGTTTTTTCAGCCTCTGAGTGGAGTGAGTGACGGTGCCACACAAGATGTCTTCAGGGTGCCGTCTAATTGAAGCGACGTTTCAAGCTTTCCAAGGACTCAGAACTGTCAGACCCATTAGCATCCTCCTAATTACTGTGCTCCTAACCCCAGACTGGACAGGAAACACATGGTCAGCTAACTCCGGCCCCGCTGCCGCCACTGAGTCCACACACTGAGTTTATGTCTTCATTAAGACTGTTTTTTTTTTTTTTGCTCTGAATGAATAGATCATCAGAGCCAGTGTGACTCAACTGTTCACCGCCTGGGTGAAGAATGTGTTGGCCTAGTTCTTTGGGAAGAAACCTGCATTTTTACTTTCACCATCACTTTGTAGTGTTTTTACCAATCGATGATGGATTAAGGCTGAAGTTATACATTATCTAAATTCACTCTCATAGCATCAACATTTGATATAGATAAATATCAGAATGACAACATTAATTAAAACACCTTCCTGTAAGTTTTGTGGCATAATTATCAGGTGGCATTTGAAATTATATTAATTATAACAATTAATTTGAATGACAACACTATAGTTAACATATATCAATTTTTGTATCTATTAGTAACTTAAGTTATTTATCAAGCAAACGTGGCAAAATGTGCTGATCTGTTACTTTTCTTCATTAAAAATCATCTGGTTTTTGACTGTTGGTCAGACAAAACAATCTCAAGATTTTACCTTGTGCTCTGGAAACTTGTGATGTGACACTTTATTGATTAAATAATACAAGTACTAATTAGCAAATGTAGATAAAATAATCATTTGTTGAGAACCTAATACTTTATATATATTATAAATGTCAGTGTAAACATGACTCTACTCTACATTCATGTGATATTGTCATGATGAATGAAAAATATATAAAATAAATAATGTAGCAGAACCAGAGATACTGTTGACATAGAATTCACAGATTCTTTTTCCTTTTCTGAAATTGCCGTCTACGTTACCCAGCATGCAACTGCAGACAGCTAGTGAGAAGTTTCAAGGGTGTTACGCTAGAGTTTGCTAATGTAATGCAGCCTCTACCCACCGGCCTCAAACAGAGATGAGAAGTGAGCTTTCCAATTTCAAACATATAGTTATGTAACTTATAGTATTTAGCTCCAGCTGACAGTGACATCACTTAAAGAAATGTATCAGACTTCCGCTGGAGCCACAAAAGGCTTTATACAACTTTTTTTTCACATATATGGAATTTTAAACAAACTTTAATTTGTAAAATTGGTGAAATTCCTTTTTGAGACCTGCTTGTGCAATGAGCACCCTGTTCACCACATGAACAGGGTGTATTTGTAAATGCGCAATTTGTATTTGAGTGAGTTTTCCTCTAAAAAAGAAACACTTTTCAACAAATCATAATTTCTTTTTTTTTCCAATAAGCTAAGCTACCCTGTTAATGTCCCATGTCCCATGTTACTACTGTGTAGTAACTAGAATCTATAGGGGAAACATAGCTGCAGCTGTCAGTGTTAAAGACCTTGTTCAATGGCACATTTTAGTAGAGAAAGATATTTAAGCACTTCCTGATCATCACGATTCACTTCATGGGTTTTACAAGTCGCGATTCTTTAAAGCATTAGTCCTACGCAAGAGGTGGCACTGCTCATGACGACCAGTCAGGCTTGAGTCCCTACCCAACGCTGAGCACCCAGAGGCCAAGTTTTTGTAGCTACGCTCAATTTGCCTGCAATATAAACACACTGCTTTACCTAATAGAGAATACGTACACCATAAGCATGATGAGGATTTGTCCTGGCAGAAGCATTTTGCCCTCTGATCTAATGTAGGCTGCTCAATTGTGAGTAACTGTGTTGAACTTGTTTCCTCCAGCAAGCAGAGATCAGAGTTCAGCATTGTGCCGTAATCACAGATCACATCTTGTTATGCTTAGTGGACACTGAAAGATGCTCCAGGCTGTCTCATAATACAATTTTGTTGGGAGGCAAAGATCTGATTGCAGACAAAGAAAGACAACTCTGAATGCAGTGGTTAGAAGTCTACACTGTGACTCTCTTGACTTGTATGATTTAAATGTTCACAATGGCTGTAGATGGAGACATCTATGGGACTTCTAGGGGGATACAGGCTTCAAAATGATAAATATCACCTGAAGAATTCAAATAACCAAATCAAAATATCACCCAAGCCTCCCCTGTCTTATTTCTGCTGTGTTGCTTCACTGACTAGAAACTCTGGCATAAAAGGAACTCACACTATTATTTGACAAATGGAGCACAAACAGCAAAATACGTGTTTAGTACATGTCTAGGCCCGTAGATTAATGACATTAACGAAGTTTCCATTAGCACAGCGATCGGGGGAGACAGAGGCGTCCATGCGTAAATCCACATGACTGAATCACTGATAAGAGAAAATGAAACACATCTCTATGGGCCAAGAGGGGCCAGGAAACGCCACTCCAAATTAGCCCGAGGCCCAATTTGTTGTTACTTCATTAACCGACCAGCATCTGTAGAGACGGGGAGGGAAGTTGTGACCCATCTTTTGCCCCAAAAAAAAAAAAAAAAAAATCCCATTCTGCTTCTAGTGGGCCTCTGAAGAAAAACAGAGTTCCCTGTGCAGAGAGGCAGCTTTGATAGTGGATGAACAATGTGGCAGGAGCTCCATCAGCCAGTATGAAGAGTTGGTAGTAACTGGTAGTCAAAGTGAGCATGACAGTGTGCCAGCAAGGACGGTTGGGTTTGTTCATTCAGCTCAGGTCTGAAATGCAAAAATAAAATTTGCTGATATTTCCTCTTGGCAATCTGTTGTTTCATTGCTTATTCAGCAGTTGACCTTTCATATCCCAGAATATTTTACCATCAGAGTCTGCCAACAGGGTTTCAGATCACAGAAGATTAGAGAGTCTATTGCTGCTATCAAAACAGATTTTAAACCTGTTCTTGGAAAAAATTAAGGAAATGAAATGTGCAGCTGAAACATTTGAAATTGAAACACAAATCCGGTTTTTGTTGAAGTGACAGCTGATACAAATGCTTAACGACGCTGACACTGCAGTTACTGTTTATGTGCTGAAAGATGTGTCAGTCAAGTTTTACAAAAAAAAATGTCAGTTAAGGGAAAGAGATGAACATGGGTCAAAATGTCAAGCTTGGAACAAACCTGAGAACCAGCTGAAACCTGCACAGACTTTTTCTTAGTCCTGAATGAACGCTGAACTGTTTTTGTGTTCATGTATCAGAACACATATGGACTGCAGGTGACTGCCTGCACCTTTTTATATGCAGTCACATTTGTTCCAAAGGTCAAAAAAAGAAGAAAGAAAGTTGTGAAATCATTTGAACATAAGAGATGAAAGCAGTTGAAGTGTTATTTAACGTGAACGCATTTAAAGTGCAACTAATGAACTGCGTATAGAAAGCCATGAAAAACGTGAACTAAAGCACTGAGGACCCAAATTACACCAATCCACCAATACAAGGCTGTGGCTTTGTAGTTCTACTTAAGGTGTGTTTTTGATCTGTACAAGACTCAGTCTTCACACAACCCTGACAAATTAACTCTTTTCCTCATTATATTTGTGCAAAGCATTTAGTTTTCCCATGACATGGATATGGCTGCATTTCAAAAGGCCCTACAACAAACCTTATATTCCTTTTTTATATGCCAAAATAAACAAGTGAAGCATAAGAAAAAAACCCTCACATCTTTGCCATGTTTGTGCATCTGAAACTTTGGTTCAGTGTCTTTTATATTTATTCTGACTTTTTGGTTGTACAGTTTTACAAAAAGTTACCTTTTAAAAGATAAAAAAGCTTTTCAAAAGCTTTTATTTTGGGTACATTGTTTTAAGGCTAGTGCACAAAACTGAGCGTGTCTGTGAACAGGTCAATTTTTAAATTGGGTTCATGAAAGTATGACTGAATATGAAGCAGCTTAAGAGAAGTTGAATCATTTTATTGGAGAAAAATGCTGGAAAATTGTAGATTCTTTTCTTAAAATTATGAATGAATTGAGAACTGTGAAGTTTGAATGAAATTTCAACATCAGATTGGGTTGACGTTGCACGCTAATGCACACTTAGCTTGCTTATTTCGGCTGTAAAATAAACTGCAGTTTTTGCTGACATTGGGTTTTCTGAGTTGCAGCTGTCTTGCATGCACACCAACACTGGTCCTGTTGACACATGGGGCACTCTGGGTTTTGTGAACATTCATTAAGGGGAAAGCATGTACTGACACCAAAAAAAAAAAAAGAAAAAAAGAAAAAATGCATTATAGACAAGGCAATAAGTCGCTGACAACCAAACACAATCCCCAATGTCCTGCAAAGTGTCAAATTATTATCAATCTAATATCATTTTTGTTTTAGTGAGTAGTTTTTCAACTTTTGAATTCAAGCCTGAATTTGTCTCATTTTAGTTGTAAATGAGGACAAGTCCAGGTTACCAGACTGTCCCCGACCACGAGAGAGCATCCAACTGTGAGCTCATCTTATTTCAGCTTTGGTTTTGTTTTTTTTTTAAGCTCGTAAAATAAATTAATTTCGTCTCTGTGTGTGAAATAACAACCAACGAATGAAGAGTTATTTTATTTAAAAAAAAAAAAAAAAGGGTAATCATTTCTCTGCTGGCTGTGTCGGCGTCACAATGATGACGTCAGGTCAGGTGGCGGTGACCATGGGAATTTAGCGGTAAAAACAAATCCGGCAGGAAAAGTCAGAAAGACTCGTCTTAAAACACCGTGGATTACAAAGGTTGAAACAGTGGAGCCACAAAGAAAATGTCGAAATTGGAAAGATGATGCTAGGAAAACTGAACTACGTGAAAAGATGCGGCCTATCTCGACCTATTTCAGAAGTAGGCTTGATAGCTTCAGCGTTAGCATTAGCGTTAGCAAACAGTCGGGTTCGGGAATTAGCCGATGCTAATGTGTCTTGTTTTACTAATGAGCTGATATGGTTCAGAAAATTCATGTAGGAGCAAGACAAGTCTCCACCGGCAATGCGATATTAGGGCCTTCTTAACGTGTGTGTGTGGCCCTGAGGATGTTTCCACACTTTTGCCGGTTTGGAGGTTTGAAGGCGAACAAGGCAACAGTTTGAACTCTCACTGGAAAAAGGTTTGGAGCTTCTTCAGAGTCCTGGACTTTAATGATGCTGTGGAGTTTGGAGGAGAGAAAAGACCAGGACGAAGGCCATCATATGAGGTAAGGTTTCTCACATATTACTCGCACACTATGGACTATCATAGTTTTAGGTATATCCTCTTGACTGCAAGGTGTGTTTGTTTATACAGTGAGAGGTGGGTGACATTGGTTGCTATTGTAAAATATTTGACAATTGTATCATTGCGTCTCTATTCTATGCCAGGATTTGGAAATCCTGTATGATAAATATTGTATATACTATTATTTGATACAGGTCTACCGATATCAGTTGATCACTGTGTGTGTGTTATTGATGGGAGAGTCTGAGTCATAGGACTGTATCGGGGGAGATGGGGCAGTATGTGCTTGCCTCTGCCATTCAGCTACACACTGTAGGCTAATGCGTTGATATTGTTGGTGTAAATCCTGCATGATAGACTATATCAGCAGGTGTTGACATTGTCCTTCATCTTGTATTAGCAGGCTGTTGCCTGTCAGTGTAAGTCCTGTATAAACTACAGCCACTTCTCTGCTAACAACCTATAATTCAAAACCCAGATTGCACATGTGTGCAGAGAGGGCTCCAGGATGTTGTTCCTAGGAGCTTCTGCAGTCTTAATCCAGGCCTGAGTGAGGATACGTTATGGGATGGGAACCTCTAAATATTAGAAAATTCAAGAGATACTTTTGCTATTTGGAATAAATATGAAAATCATTTCTATTTCAAAATGAATTAAAACACAGTATCCAGTATATTGAGACTTATTGCCTATCTATAAAGTGACAGTTTGTTGAGGTATGGTATGGTAGTACAACTGCAAAGATGTTGTCTTTTTTAATAATAACTTCAACTTAGTAGTTAAATTGTTTTAAACTAAACTAAAACCAAACTGCTTTAGTTCCCCACAGGTGGTAGAACTTTAAGCGTTGCATATTTTATTGCTAATCAAATGCTGGTATTAGGAATGTGCTCTTTAGTGCCCACATTGTTGATAAATCATGTTTGGATGGGTGATTATTGTGAAGACTGCTTTTTATCTGCAATTGTACTTGTGATGTGTTGTAAGTTCAGGTGGCGTGCACATGACATTTAAATACTAAAGTTTATTCATCAGGATCTCGTGAAAGCTTTATGAAAATGGAACCAGAAATACTAAGTTAAACACTATTACTGATAATTATAAAAAATACACTTATGCAGTAATTGGAGCATAAATGAAGCAAAAATAAATGAAAAACAAAATTTCTGGTATTGAATGAAAGCTGTAAAGTTGCAGCACATCCAACCTGCAGTGGATCAGTGGAGGTTCAGTTGGTGCTGAGGGGCCTTTTCAGCTCTTATCTGCTGATGGAGCTGGATGTCTGGGATGGCTGATTTCTTATCTTCCATGGCCCACTAATATCCACAGGGGACCAACACTGTTTGGCACCCTGAAATCCCTTTTCCTACACCGGATGGGAAATCAGCTCGGGTGGATCACGGGGGCTCGAGACATGGATGCCATATGGCCCCTTTTTATTCTCTGTGGAGTTGAGGCCTTTTGAATGCCCAGCATCTAAATGCACACCAGAGACTTTGACAATATGTGATGTGACAAAGGTATTCTGGCAGTTTATGTTGTTGTTTGTCATTACTAGCACTTCACAGAGATTCAATAGCATTTTATAGGATCGAAACAGTGACTGTCTGAAGATGCAACTGCATCAAACACAACTCATTATTGGATAATAAATACTTAAAGTGTTTCAAATGCATGTTTTGTAATAGATCAAGAGAGATTTAAGAACAGTCACTTGCAGTCAGACCTTTCATTCACATAATCTACCTACAATACTTAAACAAACAGTTAAATAAATATTAAGTTGGCAAACCAAGAATCAATGAACCAACAAAAAATCTGAGAGCAGTGTGATCCTTCTCGCAGTTGAATGGTATGCATCTATGTACTTATCCTGGCAATATTATTAGATTATTACAATTCACAACATGGGATATGCAAGTTAAAGTAATTACTGTATTCTGTACAAGTGAGATTTAGACTAGAGGAAAGATGGGAACATCTTTGTGAAGCTTTTATTCAACCAGGAAAGCATAATTGAAATTAGAAATATCTTTTCAAGAGCACCAGCTGTGAGTTGCAGACAAAGAGCGTTAAACAGATATGTTACCGTGACTCCATGAAAAGCAGTGAAAAATGACCGAATAGACCAATAACATAATGAGACTAACACATGCAACCAGAACAAACTGTCTGCAGGAAAATAAGAGGCACAGAGAGAGCGACAACATTTTGCAATTTTCTAACTGCAGAATGTCATAAAGGTCATTTGGAAACTACTGTTTCAGCAAAATGTTCACTCTGTTGCCCAATAATAACTTATTACCATGCATTTTCTAAGCAAAGTAGTTTTTGATTTTATCTGATATTGGGCTTAAATATATAAACACAGATAAAGTACTGTTGCGTCTTTTAGGGCTTGATTGACAGATCTGTTAAAGAAGAAGAAAAAAAAAAAAAAAAGGTGAAGGGTGCACTACTGTATCCTGCCAGCTGAGGACATGCTTTCCTCAGACTGGGAAAATGGAACATACAGCTTTATGAAGCCTTGTACTGCCTGTACTGCCCAGGCAGTGCACTCAGCATCTAGTGTGCATGTTGGTATAAAGAAAATTTACAGACAACATTCATTCATAGTGCACAGATCAAACCGTGCACTATGAATGAACACAGCTATGAAGAACTATGATCAGAGTTCAATACAATCAGTTAAATATAGACTTAAAAAAAAGTGCATTGACAATTATGAGCACTTGTTTTCAAACAACAAGTCTGTGGATGAACAGGTGCTGCTTTTTCAATGAGCCCATCAGTAGATGTAGATGAGAGAAAGCTGACCACACCCACACTCCAAAATTACCACCTTTTCCCACGCAGGTGTAATCTGCAGTGAGATGAACCCACCACACACTTATGACGCAGACTGCGAGACCGCCATCAAACTTCTTTATGAAGTAGATTGAGGACAATTTTCCTGCTGAAAGGTGGTCTACCTGGAAGGCCGGGGCTCCCTGCCAGCTGCATGTCATTTCTATCAAATGTGGCCGGGGTCTGTCAATTAAGAAAACACAGGGAAATCTGTGGCTGCTGAAAGAGATCCCCTTGGCCTGCTCCCAGGCTGAGAGACGGCCTTTTGTTCCCAGGCATGTCTCACATACTTTCAGAGCCCAGATAAGCTCAGGCTTCATGAAGCCCTGCTTTATATTTGCCCACTGTAATGTCTCTGTGGGGTCACGGAATATGGGGAGGCACTGTCGGTGAAAAGGTAATATCCCCCCTCCCACACACACTAATGGGTCAGGAATAGAAGCCACAGGTTAGGTGGTCCTGAGGCCTGGCCAGGGGACTTTTTTGCCGAATGATCTCCTCCTCCTGTATGCCCACCCTCGATCCTTCTCTGCCTCTTTCATAACAAGGACATAAACTACAAAACAAGCGGGCAGCCTTAGCTGTTTTCCTGAAATCGGATAAACGAGTACTCTATGTCTGGATCTGCCAGCGTGGGGGGAAGGGCATTTGTTTTACTACTAGCCGGACCACCCACAGACACATAAACAGGTACATCAAGGTGGGTTGAAATATAAGTAGAGGGGAAAGGGAGGTTTGAGGCCATCAGGTAGGGGGGTCAAAGAGGACTGGGACCTCTTGAAGACTTGGCGTCATTGTGGTTTAACATAAAATATGTCTTGTAAGAGAACTAAGGAAAATACCAGGGATTCTTTTTAAAAGATACTCTTACCTGGATCAAGTTCATGTTTATTGTGGCCTATGTCCTCATTTTGAATTTCAGGAGTGACATACCGTCCTGTCTGGGCGTGGTTCCATTAGGGTTTATACATAAGATGATGTAAATTAGACAAAAGCATGTGGACATGGACTTTAATGTACTTTTGGTCTGGGGCTTGGTTAGTGGTTTGTGCCAGGCCCCTAAGGAAAATCTTAAAGCTACAACAATGCTTCCCAGCCTGGTGGGAGGCGTGGTGTATTCAGTCTTCAGGTCCTTTACTAAAGAAAGTGTAGTAATATAACAATCCAAAGAAACTCCATGACAAAAAAGCCCTGCATGTGAAACATTAAGTACAAAATGTACTTTTCAAAAATAAAAATTTCAGAATGATATTATTATATTTTTTAGTATCAGGTTTCTCAGTGTCAGTCCTCTGCTGCCAGGTCCATAAAGAATTATTTTTCGTAGTTCGATGGGGAGTCGAACAGAAACATGTTGTTCTTTAATCGATCAGTCGATCAAACTAGAATCAAATGAGAGTTAGTTTGATAACTGTGTAATTGTTTCTGCCCTTTTGAAAGGAAAAAACACCAAAGATTAGCTATGTATGTATGAAACAAGTTGTAGTTCGAGAGCGTTGGTAAAAACTTTCTGACCTTAACTCCACCCAGCACCTTTGGGATGAATTGGAATGCCATCTGCACACTGGGCCTTATCTCCCAACATCAGTGCCCAATCTCGCTGATGCTCTTGTGGCTTCACGGGAGAAAATACCTGCAGCCAGCAAGAGTGGAAGCTACATATTAATGCCCATAGTTTGGGACCTATATGGTCAACAATTGCAATATGTGTGATGTTGAGGTTTCTACATACTTTTGGCCATATAATTAATGTTTGGTACAGGATGTGCATATCTCTGGGATACACATGCTCACATGTTGTTACAAGAAGTCATTTTGTTAAAACAAGGTTTGAAGCAGCTCACATGCTGATTGTGCAATAAAGTGTATCTTGATGGCAGCCCAATTTTTTTTTTTTTTTTTTTTGAGCATGATTTCTTTTTTTTCTCTTAAATTTAAATAGGGTTACAGTAGCCTTTATAGCCATTTCCTTCATCATTGTCAGCAAATTGCCCATGCAGGAGTGAGGTATTTAACGTCCAGCCTGGGTGTGGTTCCATTAGACAGCTTTAAGACCATGCTGAGTGCTCTTGAAAATTAGTTTTTTGGCAACTTCCTAGGATGCACAGTCTCCCAGCAAGCCACCAAGGCTTTGTCAAGACTGCGCTGGTTTAAGCTTGCAGCTTTTCAAACCTCCCATTATGCCTGACTCAGTCGGGCAGAAAGCAAAAGAGCCTTTTCTGCAGTCATGTGGGCATACTGGCATTATACACAGTTCAGTATTAGATATTTGTGAGTCATATAAACAGAAGGGAGGGCACTGAGGCTTCTTGAAGGAATAAAAAAAAAAAAAAAAAAACTTTATAATTGGGGAGTTATATAAGTGTCTAAATCCTCCTCCAAGGATTTAATTTTTCCCCCATTGTGTGTTTGTAAAAGCAGGAAACCCTCACAGCAGAGGTGACAAATCCTCTGACATAGAAATCAGTGCGATACAATTTAGGGATTGTAAATAAAGTCTTTAAATCTTCAGGTGACGGGTGGTTAACTACCTCCTACTGCAATTCTGTATTTATTTTATTGTATTTACTGTTCCTTTTACATGTGCTACATATTTTCTTCCTTATACCAATAAACATGAATTTGAATGTTTTAGGTGAAAGGAGAAACTACTTCCTATGAAAATCTTTATCAAAATAGAAAAAAAGGTACTTGAGAATTAATACAACAAAAACAAAAACTTAGTGAGCCCTGGATGGCACCACTCCAAAGGCATTTATCATCTCCCTTTTCCTGAAATCATCCCGCTTTTTGACTCTCCTTTTAGACATTCAGGTCTATTTAGCCTCATGCACCCTTGTGTAGATTTGTTATGGTTCTCTTCTTCCTTCAGTAGCCTCCCCCAATTATAAACTGTATAGATTTCCCCATGGTGAGTCCCTGTCCTCTCTTCACTTCTACAGTGTGGATGTGTGTGTGTGAGTGTGCATGCATGTGTAGCTCCCTGTTGACCCAGATGCTGGGGTGTGTACAGTGTGTAAATCTGGGGCTAGTCGGGTCAGTCAGGCATGACCTGGACTATGTTGGGCCTTGTCTTCCGAGTGCCTCCAGCAGTGTTCCCCTCCTCAGCTCTGACCAGCCAGCCTCACAAACAAGGATTTAGGTCATCTTGCCCCCCTCGCATCGCCCCTGCGTTTATTAACGTGACTAGGAATCACTTTCTCTCATCTGTGGACGCAGCGTTTATGATGTTTACAAGAGGTGTTTACTCAAAACAGATATTTTTTTTTTGCTTTGTGGCTTCGTGTTCAGTTGTACACCACAACCTAGAAACATAATAAGTGTTGTGATACTTAATTTAGTTATTTAAGCTTTGATCCTGGAGCAGTGCCTGAGCAGGGTTTCATACCTACACCAGAGGCAAACTGATTTTATTGGAGCACACCTCAATACAAAAATTTGATATGGTGGCCAAAGATTTGCAGTAAAAATTATTAATGTAATTTTTAAAATGAATGGTTCTTGTGCTGTGGCATGCTCTGCTGTAACAAACGTACATATCCAGCAGATATGGAGCATCATTAGCATTTATTTGGAGTCATGTTTCTGGTCACCTGATGAATGTGTGTGTATGTGTGTGTGTGTATATATATTCTCTTTCCTTTTAGCTTTTTTTTAATTTAAGCAAACCCAGACAGAGAAATGTCTCACTGTTCAGCAGCTAAACGCTTCACTGTGTTCTCCAGCCAGTCATTAACTAGTTGCCATTTAGCTGCAAACAAGGTTGGTGAGAGTGAAGAGAATGAACCAAAATGGTAAGTGTGGGCTGTATAACCAAAACACTTGGCTTAAAGAGCCTATTAAACTCATTCTGAGAGAAACTCCAGTTTCAGTAGTTTTAATGCCACTGTGTGTAGGAATTGTTTTCTGCAAGTGAACGATTTTGCAAACAAAGTCATTCTAAATGTGCTCATCATGGAAAAATCTTGCACTTGCACTTGAAACACTGGAAGCTAAAAAATTAAACAGATTTAATATTCTCAGTCTGTTTTGATGCTCCCTGGTGGCTGTAATATTGTCTGTTTTTAGATGCGATACCTGCAGTCATCACTAGTAACCACAATCTTCCTTAACCAGAGCCAGTCCATAGGTTTTTGCAGAATCATTCAATATCAGCATTCATCTGTCTAGATAGAGGTGCTTGGATGTGTCCTGGAGACTTTCATCACTCACTTATAAGTTCCTATGATAGACGGAGTCATTGCAGTTAAACTGAATTTTAAAGGAAGACACTGAGAGGTTTGTTAAATCATTATAAATGACGAAGGCAAGCGATGACAACAACCCGTTAGCAGTACAGGAAAAGAACATGTTCTCCATCCTCAGTTACACAATAAGAAAGTTCTTCTTCTTCATCACCCACGTGAAGCATCAAGATCAGCTGTTTGTGAAAATGATAATTGTTTGGAGGTGAGAGTTATATGGCTAAATCAGTTTTAAAGCTACAGATAAGGGGATTATGGTCGACCTAACAACATGTCCTGTATTACCTGATTTTTATGTTCATGCCTTTTTATATGTTTGGGGGTTGGGGGGATGCAATTCCTGCTTCACTTTTACAAATACCACCACACTACTGCACTTAAGAGAGTGCAAAGGCCTGTCCTAGCACAGGCGTACCAGTACCACATTTACATGGTGCCTCTGAAATCAGATTATGTATGGGTTCAATTGACTTAATGGATTTGAAGAGACTAGATCCTATTAATGAATAGGCTGCCCTACGGCGCTGCCCCAACCAATAGCAAGCTAATCTGGCATGCAAATTAAATCCTGCCTCAATATGCCTGCCTGTTTAATGCGATCCATTACACAGTTTCACTTATTTATATATACTATTATAAAAGAATAGGCTTATAAACAAACTGCGGGAGGGGTTTGTTCTATAAATGGGGCTGTGCTGGCCCTGGGGGCTGGTGGAGGGAGCTGTGATTTTCACTGTCATTCAGTGCCAGTCACCGACAATAGGGCGACTTCTGTTGTGGAAAATATGGAATTACATTAAAAGATACCTTAAACTGTGAATAATCAGTCCACCTTTAGCCATTTATTCAGTGTATTTTATTATGACAATATTTTATATTATATATGTCTTATATTATAAGACATGAGCTCTTTTTTAGTGAGGTTTTATAATTCATTATGAGAATATGTTAAGAGTGAGATTAGATTTTTTATTTTTTTTTCCTAATAAACTGATTTGATTACGCCTCTTTTTCACTCCAGATTCCCCACTTTAAGCCCACTGCGCTGCAGGGACATAAGTGATTTGTAGGCTGCGGTGTGCATTCGAAGTCATAATCTGGCACATGATCACTCCGAAGGCTGAGCAGGACGTCTGTTGAGGAACTCCGGCGCTCCCAGCCTTTTTGGATCTGCCAGGCTCTTCATGCCTGGTTACCTTAGAGCCTGCTTTGTTAATGTCGTCGGGAATAGGGGTCAGGGGGAGGCCAGATTTCACCTGACCTCTGCTGAAATATTACAGCCAGGTTTACTTACTGGCCAGGGAGAGAGCCTCCAAAGCTGGGAGGCAGTATGAGGAAAGCAGCGGAGAATATTGCCAGAAAGGCTTTTTCCACCGATGAGGTTTAATCAGTGCCATGCTAGTATCATGTCAGTCAGTCCTGTGCATTGTATTGCTAAAACATGCTCCCTTGATGCCTGCAGTCTCATGTAGCACTGACCTTACTGAGAATCATAGTCTGATTCAATCTGGTTCAGCCACTTTCAGAGCATACTTCAGCACAACTGGCTTTTTGAGCAAAATTGAATAGGACGTGAATTGAATATTTTCAGTTTATCTGACATGGGTTCCCTGACAAATATAAATAAATAAAGCCTTCCCAAAGCAGGTATGCTTGAGTGTGTGCACCTCATTTCAAGCACAATTAACTTGAAATGGAGTGCTACAGGATCAATAGTCCCCATTTGATCCAGGGGGGGTCTGTCACTCCATGGAAATGGCACACATATGGTAATACAGCCAGCTTAACAACAACTTAGAGGATTTACTGTTGCCATTTTCAGGCCAACATGAATAACAAACAGTTGGCCACTCTTAGGAACCATCTTCTTTTATCCCAGTATGAAATAATCTTAAGGAGAAACACCATTTAAAGCTAATGAACAGGGGGTTAAACTGATGCACATTGATGCCAAGAGGTGAAAGTATCAAAATAAGATTGTCTGTAAAATTCAGAGCCATAGGAGGAGACTCGTGTTGCAGAATCCACTGCTATAGGCAGCCTGGCTATAGCAGCTTGCCTTAGAACACAACATAAAAAGATAAATGAACACTGAATGACCCTGACGTAGCCGTGTTCCTTCATCATATAAATAACAAAAAGCAGAGCGAATAAAGCAGACTGTGCCAGGCCCAATTCCCCATCGGGTGCTTATATGAAATGCAACTTTCAGGCGTTCTCCCTTCTCAGAATGTGGCATTTATTTGCAGGACTCTGTTTCAATTTAAAGGGAATGGCAGCTGAAGGAGGCACAGGGGACAGTGTCTCATCACCGCCACTTACCACTCTTATTGGCCTGCTGCCGGGGAGGAAAACCTCAGCAGGCAGCTCCACTTAAACAGTGAAGACCTCCACCAGTCAATGTAATGTGCAAGGCTCTGATAGCCTCATATTCTCAATCCTGTTTGAGTGTGTGGGTGTTTGCTTGCCTGCATGTGTGTTTGGTGCACATTCAAATGCATGATGTTTTTGAGACGCAGCACGTTCTTGTAACGTTTGATATGTTTAAAGGTTTTTTCATACCTGGAAAAAAAGATTTCACTGTGTTTCAGAGAATATAATTGTTGACCGACCCATGAACTTATAGTTTAGTATTTTGGGAAATGTGCTTGTTTAATTTATTATTTACCGCTCTCAAATATATCACATTTACAGCAATACATATCTTGGTGTTGCCTTTGGACAGAGCCAAGCTAGCTGTTTACCCCTGTTTCTGGTCTTTGTGCTTAAGCTAATAGGTTGCTAGCGCTAGGTTAATTTTTACTGTACAGATCAGTCATGTATATCTGCACTTCCTATCAAATCAAAGTGCCGCTCTCTCTAATTTCCAGGCAGGTTGTATTGCCTAACATGCACTTCTTGCGAATATATTGCTTGTAATGTTCTGTTTTGCATCATTTTATATAATCTTCTTGTCCCAATTCTTTGTTCTTACATCACTGTGACCCACGAACGGACAATAGATGATGTACAATACATTAAGTAGTTCCATAGCTACAATCTGATAAATTTCCCGCTTTCCAAGTTCAACAGTAACACCTGAACACACCATCAATGTCTCTCTCAAACAGTAATATCATTAAAAATCCTTTCCCCCTAGTACAGACGGGGAATATCTGGCACAACTTCACCAGGTCATCATACAACACATTACCAAAACAACACCTCATTATTTCACTCTTTGACAGTGACCCCAAAATGCTGTCTAATGGAAAGGTGATTTTCACACAGAGCTATAAGGCAGGTGCTTAAAGACACTGTCCCATAGGTCGACTGTTCTGATGGTGAAAACCAAATTAATTATCTTGTATTTTCACCCTGAGAAACCAGACTAACCAAAACAGTGTGACTTCCTGCCCAAGGACGTTCCTGGGACCACTCTCGAGAAGACGGCATACGGACGTTCCTCGCCCAAAGGGTTAATGTTGATGAGAAACAAACAAACATGTCCATAAATAGGTGCTTTCCCTGGAAGAAAGACTTTTTATGCTACAAGCTCATTTGAAATTCAGCTGAATGTCTCACACAGTGGTTGAACATACAGGGCTGACGATGGGGGGTAAATTAGAGCTCGGAGATGAATTATCAAACAATTAAAAAAAAAAAGCGAGCCTGAGCCAAAGGGAAACAGAGCACAGATGATATTGGCAATGATTTTGAGATGCTCTTGTCTTTCTGGGTTAAGTCCATTTTTTTCAGATTTGTTTTATTCCCTTGTTTTTGTACTTTTGGCTGCTGCACGGAGGCACCAAGTCATGAGCGGCTTGAAAAATATTTGCGGTTATTTCAAAATGCACTTCTCAACTGTCAATAAATCAAATGTAAAGTCAAATGAACTGTCAGTGAGACCAGTGAAACAGCAGAGGACGTGTCCATCCCCACCCCCAACTCTCGCTCCACCCTGCTCTCTGTTCCAGCGATATTCATTTTGATTTCAATTAAAGATCCTGAGTGTGACTCTCGGAGAGAAATTGCCTGCCTTTAATTAGGTAGTCTAAGTTCACGGAAGCAATTGTTGTTTCCCCAGCACTTTCAATTTGATGAGCCAAGGACTCCCATTTTATAGCTATGAATGAATATGGTTTCATACCCCTCAGGTTCCCTGTCCTGCTAAATATCTTGCAACCACACAGAGAATATTACTTGTGTGTTTGCCATTAGTCGCCAGGGTTATGCTGCCATGGGAGGGTATGTATATACGTGTGTGTGTGTGTCTTTCCTCTTGCCTTGCTCTAGACTGCAGGTGGGTTCCTCCATCTGTGATGAAGAGGTCAGTAGATGGCTAGGACCACATGGTGTGGTGCAGGCCGCTGCCCGCTGGTCAATAATCTATTACAGGACATCCCTCCTCCTCCTCTATGTGACTAATGCACTGCACAGAGATGGCCTCCCAGAGGTTAATGCTGCTCGGCTGACCCCAGTCCCCTCTGACAAACACTGTCAATGCTTGATTTGGAAAAGCTCTTCCTCAGCCAAATATCAGGTCATTCTGTTCTGAATGTGGCTCAGGGGGTTCATATCTGAGTTCAAGAGTCCAGTGACGTCACTTTATCCTTCATTGTCAAGTTATGACTCAAAGATGATACATTATTTTTCTATCTGTCCATAAAGTGCAAACCTGATGGTGAGAAACTTGTAAACTAAGTCTTTTTACAGTGTGCTCATAGGACCATGGTGACCTTTTTTTTTTTTTTCCAAGTTTGATGCTTAATTAAATGATCACTATAGTGTAAAGTGCTCGAACACAGCTGGATGGGTCAGTTGAAGAAGAAGTAAAAGTCAGACGATAGAACAGGTTTTAAAAAGGCATTTACCCACAAACCCAGTGGTTCAGATAATCTGCCTGATCTGTTGGTTTATTTACAACCTGTCTGATCTTCTGACCTTTTCTTGATGCTTGATTGTAGCGATGTCACTGTGTTCCCAGATCTTAGTCTAACCCTAAGAAATCCAAAAGAAATCACTGAGTAAACAGCAACAGTGGGACTGTAACTACAGTGTTTTCAGGAAATGAACGGAGATTTAAACAACAATTTAATTGATTTAAACAACAATTTACTACATCTACATCTACATTCAGTAGTTCCTCACTTAATGGACGCAAAAAAAAAACCCTTCACGTCACCATATTTACAGATTCTTTGTTGTCAGTTACCGTCTGATCCACAGAGATCATCAGAACATATAGACATATTACTCCATCGACATATTTTGCTTGTTTTTATCCCTGAGTCCTTTTCAAACAAATAAGTTGGACTGACGTCACATTTTTGTCCATAAAAGCTAAGCATACTCTTAAACTTCAGAGATGGGCTATGAGTTGTACTTAGTTGTGAACAGCTTCTAATTACAGCAAGAAGTCTACACTTAGATCAGATTGTCACTGTTGCTTTTCAAATCCAATATCCTGGAGCACAGAGCCCCCACAGTAAAAATCGTATCACTGTCCTGACCGCGCCAAAGCTGTCAGGTATTTTGTTGCTGCACTCTGCTGCGACTGCGACTGTGTCTGTGTTTGGGTCTCTGTATCTGCGAGGCTGAAGGTGCCTCTGTGGTGCTGTGATAATCACATCTCCTCATAGGACCCTGATTGGTAGAACACCATGTTATTCTGACAACCCTCACTTCCAATCAATTTATGCCACAAATTTTAACTCGCATGCACTCAAGCATCGCCTGTGGCCTTGTTCCTCCATTTCCCTTTTTCCCTCATCGGTTTCTCCAGCCTGTCTCTTTCTCTGTCAGTTCAATAAGCAGCAGTCAGCACCAGCAACAAATATTCATCATTGCTGTTCATCCCTCAAGAGCTTCACCAAAATCTTTTTTAAACATTTAAATAAAAAAATGTCAAATATGCCATCAAATTTGCATTCAGTGATATTTGCACTGTAGTTATGAGCCTCATAACTGGGCTGAACTGGATCATAAGCTGTGACCACTGCACAGTCGCACTGTATTCATCATGATGTCTCTTTGTTTCTCTGCTCTGTTTTAATAAATAACCTGCTGCCTCTGCAAGACGCTGTCATTTGAAATTCTAGCAGCGGGTCTTGTCTGAGTGCGACGAGGACCGTGGGCCGGCCTCATGTCTGCATGTGGAGCAGAAGGAAATTAGCCGCACCTGAATGACAAGGCAAAGGCTCCCACCCCCAGAGGGACTGTGATCTACACACAAACTCCCTTTTAATAGACTTACACCTCATTTGGCCTCTAAAGCTTGTTGAAGGGTCCCAGAGGACAGGAGGGGGAGGCGGGCCCCTCAGAGGTCAGCCCCGCTGCTAGCTGTAAACCAGCTGCAGTGAAAGGCAGAGCTTGATTAGATGGCCATTCACACCCAGAAGGGGACTGCCGTGGAGGGACAATGCCACATTTTCCCTTGCAAAACAACAGGGACATTTTGTCTGGCCTGTCGTGAACAATATCTGTTATGCTGCGGAGGGCTGTGCGAAAAGCTCAGAGGAGACAGAACGATCTTTTATGTTAAGTCAACTCGCTGCTCAATCAGCAGTCGTGAATCTGGAAAAGACTTAATTTCCCTCTTAGTTTGATAATGTTTCACCTCATCTTGAATGTTGGTGGATATCAGCAGGTGCCACACAAATAAAAAAACAGCCTGATGGGACAGTCTGATGAAATATATTTTTATTTCTACATTAAGTCCCAAATTTTGCTTTAAATGAGAAGATTGATACTACTCTCATTCCTGTAAGCTAAGTTTGATGCTACCTTGAACAGCAGGCTAACTAAGCTTATAATAAAGGCTGGATATAGATGAAAAAGTTGGTTTGTCTGTGTCCAAAGGCAACAAAATAAGTTTGCCAGCACCTCTTAAGGTCACTAACATGCTATATATTTTTGTTTGTAGAGAAAAATGAAGTAGAAAAATAAAAATCACTGTATTAACTACTGGTTCAATGAAAACAAGTGTTTGCTACCTAAACCTTAAAATGGCAAATTGTTGTTCTTCTATTGGTATGAATTAAGTAAATGATATATGAAGTGCAATGAGCTTTAGAGAGACTGGCAGTGGGATTTTGTATGATACACAGGCTTGAAGGTGGTATCTTTACAACCAATTCTCAGCAAACCAATCTTTGAGTTTGAGTCTTTCTCAAAATGCTACTTAACTAAGGCTTAAGTGCTACGAGAACTTACATAAGCACGTATTTATTTGTACAGAGAAATAAACAACTGAAAGCTTAATAAACAGGGCATTTCCCTGGCTTTAGAGCAGTTAGGCAATACAGTAAATCCTTAAACCCTTGTCTGCTAACTGAGTATAAAGGTAATGATGAAAAAAACATCTATTTGTTTTTATTCACCCGGTTCAGGAGAGAGGGTGCCGAAGGGTTAAAGCCATCCAAGGCTGCTAAAAACGCATCTTTTTTTCTGGACTATTTTGAACCTGAATCACAGAAGTCATTTAAAGTCCATTACACAGCCCTAATATCAGAATACTACCCTGTATGCATTCACGCTCAATACTGATTACATCAAATACACATTTATTGTATGAAACATTCGATATGAGTTAACTTACTGGCTGAGGGAGTCAAAATAAATGTCCTCATAGTAACCGCTGCTTATTGAAGTTCACTCATTCTTCACTTTCTTTACATTTTACCTCCTGCTCTGCCTGTGCATCAGTCTGTGCTGTATAACAACTAAAGGACCCCACTTTAAACACTGTAATAATACCATGTTCCCTGTCTGACCAAAGGCTTGTAGCTTCAGACATTATATGAACTCATTTTGCTCATTAGAGCATCAAGAGCTCTCAATTGGTCATGAAAAAAAAACCCTGTGACCTGGACAATGGCAGAAAATTAGAAGTAAGGAGAGTTTTTTTTTTTTTTCCTTCCAGAGAGTGATGGATGTAGTTAAAAGCAATATAAGCTTATTTATTAAGGTTTTTATTTTAACATTTCAGCTCTAAAAGCTGCACTCAGCTCCACTGCTGCATCATATTACACAATGTTCATGTGAACGCTGCCATAGTGAGCTTTGGATTCATAGTAAAGATTTTCTCAAGTTAAGGAAAATCTACTTTTGATGTGTCACAGCTCTGAAAAATTCTCCTCATGGTGTTACTTCTGACAGAGTGTCTTCTTGGGTTACTAAACAATGGACCCCACTTCCTATAATTGTCAGAACAGCGAATGTGCTTCAAGTGACTCATGATGAAAAAAACCAAGAGTTCATTGTGTTTGTGTGCCTGGCTCGATGCTTTCACTGTCACCGATTTTTTTTTTTTTTTTTTTTTTTTTTTTACACTTCATTCAATGACATCCAAAAACATTGATGGTTAATTATTTCTGAGGAGGCTTTTTGCATGGCTCCTGTATCCCTGGGTTAATTCAGAAGCATTCCCTTATTTTCCCAGGGGTATAGAGTTTGCATTTTAAGTGAGGCACAGCACAGACACTCAGCAGCATCTTAACTTCCTAAGTTGAAGTGTGGCTGGGGTTAAGTGGTCCCTATGCTCACAGCACCTATCTCAGCCCAAACATGACAGCTGGGGACTTGAGTGTTGCTATGGAAATCACAACCCTCTCCTCCTCCTCACTGCCTGTCCAACCCCCCCCCCCACCACCATCCCCACGCGCGTACCCCCCCTCCCCCTCTGGGGTGCATGAAAATGCCCCAGACTGCTCATTTGAGACCATACAAGTCCTCCTCCTCCCTGTGTTAACAAGTCAACTTTTCTGTTGTTCTGCCCTGTTTCAAACGGGGTTTATTGCAAATGGAAAATGGCTCGGGGTGCACTCGGGTGCTTAACGGTGCTCAGCCCGGCTTTGCAGCTGGAAAATTTCCTAGAATGGGCTCCTGTAAGCTGGCTAGAGATGAAGACTGAGAAATTGTTTGCCTCACAGTCTACCTCACTGTTAAACAACCACAAATATCACCGAAATATAATGCAGCATACTGTGCATCAAGACAAACCTACAGACAAGATCATTTATATAGATCATGAAGGTGATGAATATCTATTATAACCTAAACATTCAAGGAATACTTTAACTTAAGATCATTATATTGCCCTATAGTTTTGCTGGGATTTGTGTTCAGCAGAAACCATTCATCGTATTTGCATTCTGTAATTGCCTCTTCAAAGCAGTTTGCATGTTTACTGGCAGAGTCCTCCTGGCATGTGGGATTCAAATTGTGTACCCACGCACAAAAGGATTCACAGGAAACAAAACATGCATGTTCTGGACGTAATGTGGAAGACAAGATTGAGCATTATCATGTCTGGCAGCATTGAAATGGTCTTTCTTAGTTTACTTTATTAAAACAATATGAGGATGCCGGAACCTCTCAGTCTGCAGTTTATCCGCATACACTGTAAACACATGCAAGAGCTCTGACACATTTCTGTCAGTGTAGCTGCTTGAGGTATGTTTACTGCTCCCTGTTGTTGATACAAGTGTCAACAGCACTGTTAGACCTGCACTTGAAGCTACCACTAGAAACCACAAACCTTGTTTAATCAACCATCACTGAAATCTTAAATATTATAACTTAATTATAACGTCTTAATTTCCTTTGTTTTCTGTCATGTCAATTGCTCTAATTTTTCAATAACTTTACAGCATCACTTGAAAGAACCATCTGTTTCTTTTGTAGATATTTTTTAAATGTTCACAGTTAAATTTACAAAAAATGTATAATGTTTGTAAATAATATGTTTAAAGATTTTAAACTCAGTCCCAACCCGTTTCTACCGCACTTTTGTTTTATGTCAGAAATATCAGTATAAAAATATTGTATCCCTATATACATGGATCCATAATGGATATATACAGTGCACACATCTACCAGTATATGCTTTCATATATGCACACATACATACATATTCATAAATATACAGTCGTCCAAATATTAATAAAATACATTATATAATGAATAAAGAGGGCGTCATAATCTATAACCAGCTGTCACGTTCTTTCACATGGGGATGCTTCACCCAATGTGAAAGTATGTTGCCTTATTTGAACAATTACAATCTAATGGGGCCAAGAGAAATTAAAAAATTGAAGACCACACTGATTTCACTTCAAGAGTATCAGATATCTTAGTTCAGCTATCTTAAGGTCTTTGGTCAGTAATCAGTTACTGCCTTCATAAATATACTGCTGCTATAACTGCTGACGGGGGGGGGGGGGCAAGAAATCTAATAAAACATAATAATATTAATAGAAAAAATCAGTTGTATGAAGCTGGTGTGAAGAGAGTTTGAGAGGATGTTTGTTATGTCTTCTGGGTGCTGCATGATGGGAGAAATACAAAAAGTCCTGTCAAGTCAGCCGCTTGAAAAACTTTATATAAAAAGCTTTAATTTTGTCTAATTGTTGGACTGTCATGATAATCTTTTCATTACAAGACCGCTCCATGAAGTGTGAGGAATTTATCTTAAAGCTGTCAGTTCAAAGTTTTAACGATCAAACTTGTGGTTTAAACAATGTTTATTCCTCAAGCTGCCTGGGAAAAAAAAAGTGCTGGAGGAGCTTCATAGCATCACCACCATAAATAATTATCTGCTATATATTTCATCACTCCCACTCCTTTCCTGTCTCGATCAATCCTGAGCCGAGGAGCCCTGCATGCTGCTGTAAAATGACTGGGAGCTGATGGATACAGTCTCCAGCAGGGCACGTGACTTGTCTCCATTGGTGCCTATGGCACCACATTTAATCTAAATGTAGTCCTTGACAACGGGAGGACCGTCACTCGGCTGTGTGGGATTTTAGCAGTTGTAAATGTATGTTCTTTCTTATGTTTTCATGCCTCCACGTCAGCGACAGCCAGCCCCGGGTTGTTTTCGGGTTGTCTGTCTGTCCATCCGTCCGGTTCTTATGAACATGATGTCTCAGTAACACTGTGATAAAATTGGGTACAAATATTCACTTGGACTACAGGATGAATTGATTAGATTTTGGCAGTTAAAGGCCATAGGTCAAGGTTACGGTGAAGTCACAAAATACAATTTTGGACTTGTGAACGTGAAATCTCCTTAAGGGGATCCCCTCAAATATGTTGCCAATATTCACTTGGACTCGAGGACAAAGTGATTACATTTTGGTGATCAAAGGTCAAGGTCACACTGACCACACAAAACAGTTTTGTGAATGTGATATCTCAATAACACCTTGAGGGAATTTCTTAAAATTTGTTCCAAATATTCACTTGGACTCAAGGACAAACTGATTAGATTTTGGTGGTCAAAGTTTAAGGTCACTGTGACTGCACTAAACACATTTTTAGCTTTAACTCAAGAATTCACTCAGCACGATTTAACCAAATAGTTAATATTTTTTACAGTATGTGACTTGATAAACAGTGATACAACCTGAAGATAAGATGGACAGGTTTCACCATCTGTTTAGTCTTCCTGGTTAAAATGGCTTAATTTGGACATCCTGAGATGTTAAAAATGTCAGTAAATGCTTTATTGTTTGACTTGATTTGAACAACAACAATAATTAGTCTCAGACTAATAGTGAGACACTTTAAAGTTATGAAAGTTGTTGGCTGTGAGGGTGCAGGTGGGAGCAGGCCAATCCCATGCCAGCTCTTCTCCACTCAGCTCCTTTCTCCAGGGCAGAGCGCGGGCCTGCTGAGAGCACACATGAGCGGTCCACGCAAGGGCTGAGATCCCGACAGTCCTAACCCCCCCCGCCGACATCTCATCCGTCTTGCAGTGTGTTGGCACTGTGAAGGGTAAACTGGGCTGATCTGTGGGACAGGCGGGGAGGGCACAGGAGAGCAGTCTTCCCACTGGAGCCCCGGACCAGCACACTCAGATTAGAGGAAATTTGTTCCACAATATTGTGGCCTCCTGCTTTCCAAGGCTGGGCCCGCACAGAAGGCAGAGGCAGAGATTTGGGCGGTGGCCAAGCCTTTTCGTCGGGCTCCTCGTTCGCACCACATGTGTCGAGCTCGACTCCCCACTGATCCTTCTAGCTTTATAGCCTCCCTGCCTGATGGAACAAATGCTACATCGCAGAAAATAAACTTATCTCATTTGGATGACAACACATTCCCCCAGGTTATAATGTTGCACCATTTTGAAAAGGCAGACAGGGTCAATTGTACATTTGCAGCTCAACCAGGGAGTCTTTTGCTGTGAAAATGCCTGTCTCACCACATGCCTGACAGTGAATTTGGAACAATTTGCCTTATTGACTCCCTTGGTGTTTTGTCTAAAGCATTACAGTGCTACACATATACATTTATTTTCAAGTATTTTACGTAAACCTGCATCTTCTTTTTGTGAATGGAAGATTGGAGTTGTTTTATAATAGGTATGTTTCAATCCATTACATCAGCCAGTGTTTTTCTTTTTTTTTTTTTTTTTTTTTTTTTTTTTACTTTGGAGGAGGCATGACATGATTGATGACCTTAGTAGATTATCCCCAATACAAAAGCCATCATTGAACAGCAGGGCTGCCATTGTGTGTGGGATGTCTCCCATTGATTTAAGTAGTATATTTTCATGATCTATAAAGAGGCCAGCTGGAGAGAAAATTGTTTGCTCTCAAACATTTAGTGTCTATAAGCCATCACACTCGTGATTAGAAAATGATTATCACTCTTTGAACTCCTTTATGTTGTTTTTTCCGGGACAGTTGCATAGTTATATTCTTTACTAAAGAAAATTAGTTACAATGAACTGAATTATGTCAACACCCAAAGTGAGGAAAAAAGGGGCACATTTTCTCACTTATTTCAGTGATATCTATCAGTACAGATAGTTCTGACTTAAATTGCTGAGGTTTTCAGATTTCTATCTCTTAGACCTCTACCAGTCTAAACAGTTGGCATAATTGGGACTGGAGTGCATTTGAACCATTATATCTCAAAATATGCTGTCTCTAATTTGATTTGCTGTTTAAGTTTTGAGAAAATGTAATTTCCACCTGGGTTACATTAACTTGTTTTTGTTATTATTATTGGATTCTGACATTCGGACACCTGAGACTGGAGTTTGCGTCTTGTGACCCAAGTTAAAGTTCAGCCCAAAGACGTTCTTGAAGTGTTTGTAGTTGGCTGAACATTACCATGAAAACTATAATGAACTTTTAGTACTAGGGCTGAATATTGTAGGAAAACATGAACATTTTCAATTCACTATGAACATTTTTTCAATATTAATGTGTCCTTGTTAGGTTGACAGAAAAAAAAACTTCATTTTGTTGGTAAAATACAAATTGCTCTTGCAAATTAGATGTAGATTAAGGCAATTTAAATATTTAAATACTGAACTTTCTTCCAGAAATCTCAGAAGGCAATATCTCAAAATGTTGGCAAGTGAACCAAAACTATCTGCATGTGCCAGTTGGGAAACTGTTTTAATTTTGAAGAAATAATCCTTTAAAGGAGGGACCAGCACTTGAAAACATACTGTCACTGCATTTGTAAACTAGTTCACAGTTGATTTAAATAAATGAAGCTAAGTAGGAATCAAAGTAAAGCAAATCCCATTTATAAGATCAAGTCAACCTGCAGGAGAGCAACTGTTTGTCCACGCTGTTATCAGTGTCCTTTCCTCCATTCACTTCAGCCAGTCCTCCCATTCATTCCCAAACGACTCTCCAATAGAGCTCCTCTGTCCACGGAGGACCTATTAACCACAGATTTGTTTTCATCTCTCTGACAAGCCAAGGGAGGAGAGTACTCTTCACACAAAAGAGCCCCAAAAAAAAAGCAATGAAACAAATGTGAATGAAAAGACGAGAGGATATCATTATATACAAATTAATTCTCTCCGGTGCCGTTGCTGCCCCGTCTTTTGGCTAAGAATTGGAGTGTCTTAATTGCTTTATTGCTTAGCCTTGTGCTTCCCAGCAATCAAGTTGCTTCCATTTAATTCAAGTGCCACAAGATGGGGAGAGTGTGGCCTCTCCCCGGCCCTGGAGCATAATAGACAGTGGAGAGTGAGGATACACCCTTCAAATTGGAAAACACTGGGCCATAGATTAACAGAAATGAACATCATTAGCCTGGCGATGAGGAAATCATTTTCCCCCTCAGGTGTTTTGGAAGCCACAGTCTGACTCTGGCTGAGGATGATGAAATCTTTTTTTAGCTGACCCTCATGAATATTCAAGAACCGTGGGATTTGAGACAATGTTTAGTATCAATTTACGGTTTTAATAAAAGTCGAAACATAATCCCTATTAGAGAAAAATATTAATTACAGGGGGCGATGACATATCAATATATAGGTTTTTCAAGCCAGTTTAAAGGGAAATACCTTGGGACAGTTTTATTCTAAAGAGAAGAAAAATCAATTTAATCTTTTTAATTATCAACCATATTATCTATCTATTCAGTTTGTGACCTTGCTTTGTTACTTTATGTAATTAGTGAAATCACAGATTTACATGTGGTGGTTACAAAACTACTTGATATTATGAGCTTTGGCATTTTTATTAATGCTGGACGAACAGAGCACCGTAGGTGTGAAAATAAAATGAATGGAAGGTAAATCCTAGTAACAATCAGTGCTAACATTAGGGAGCTAAGCAAGTTAGCTTCCACTTTTCAAGTAGTAGCTAGTTAGCCTAGCTTTTTTTATGCTAGTCTGCTGGGAAATACCTTTACATTTTTATCTTATAGAATCAGTCACTTTTGTTTTGGTGTTTATTATCTTTAGTTGTCAAGATTCATTCAGATTTATTGAGACATTTCAATTTAAAGAAACTGAAATGAAATGTCACTTTTCCTACAAAATCAGTATATAAATTGATACCACCTCTTATATTTCTGTCAGTGTACTGACTGACTGATATCAGATGTTTGAATGAAATTGAATGGTGCAACACCTTATATGCAGGTCCGGTATTAATATTACTTCAGTTCTAACAGATTTACAGGCACTTAATCCCTAAATATTCTATGGTTCTGCATTGTTGCTCTATGTCATTATCTACTATCTATTGTATTTATCATTATATATTATCGTCTAGTGTTGATTGACAGAACATATTCTGGGTGAGTGCCAGAATTGGTCCAGATGTGGATGTAACATCTGACAGTCATGTTGTATGCAACTTACATGCAATTAATATCATCACCAAAGATTTTGGTGTGTTAATTGGAACAAGCACAGAAAATAAAAAACATGATTAAGTATTTTATTGGAGTTTATTGCAGTTTACTTGTAATGGAGCTTGAAGCTCTGTGGGGCTTGAGAACAGGGCAGTCCCAATGGGGAAATAACCAAAATACATTATAAATGAGATTCACAGTAATGATGATCAGTGATGTCTAGAACTGGAAAGTGGGATTGTCATAACCTAGCTACAGTATGAATCGCTGCTAACCTAATTAGAGTTCAGTTTCAGGCAGGAGGCAAGTTTGCGCAACTTTCCAGCTTTGACTTTCTGGTGGTTTATGAACTTAACAGCCTGACGCCTCATAATTGTTGACTGTAGTATAGCGACGGGTCAAATCGCTCTTTTGTCACAGTTAATATCATGTGGGGGTTAGAAAGTGGATATTAACAACCTTCATAGGAAACCGCAAAATGGTCCAAAAAAGGGTTTTAGAATTCAAGCTTCAGATCCACTGAATCAAATCTCTTTTTTTGATGCATGTTTCATGGCAGTGATCTGATGTTTCCTGATAATAACACAGCAGACATCTGCAAACATGAGACTGTTCACTGATCTTGATCAGCAAAGGCTGTTCTCACACTTCTGCAGCGCTTTAGGTGGAAGAGAATGACAGGTGCATGAAATAAAATCCCTCATCACAGAAAGCTGGCATTTTACTCTTAAATGTGGCAACTGGAATATGTTTAGTAATTTTATTTTTTTTATTTTTGTCTTGTGCAAACCATTGATGCCTTACTCACTTTCTGACTTCAGGAAAGTTGACAGGTTTTGTGCCCAACTGACTTCATGTTTCTTTTCTGCCTGTTCAAATCCGCCAAACTCTTCCTCCACTTCCCTTCAGGTTAATCAGGAGTAATTTAAAATCCAAAATTCCTGACAGTACATTTTCTGATGGTATTGCCTGTATGTTCTGCATGGCTGTTTGGATCAAAGACTGGTTATCTCTTCTATTGAGCTGTTCTAACCTCTGTCCACTCTCATTACAGGCAGGCAGCGGTGAATTTCCTAAGCAATCAGGACTAACGTTCCCGGGCAGGTATAGACTACGACACTTTAACAAGTTAAAATGCAAAGCCAAGTAGAACATTAAATCAGAATGAACGAGACAGTCGATACCCAGCGTCATCAAGCCTCTAGAAAAGAGGAGACACTGGGTGACATGTCTGTATACAGCAGGAAAACAGATGCAGTGTACAGTATTAAATTGTACACTAACCACTATTATTTTATGGCTTTAAGGCTTTACAGTTTAGTCTCAGTTCTCAGACCACTTCTCCAATGTCTCTTGCTTGTCTGTCTTTGCTTATTCCAAATTTGTTGATTCACAGTATTCGCATCATTGACAGTGAGGCCTCTTGAAAGTTATAATCCTCGAGGATTTCATCAATTCAAACCCAAATTTTACAAAGCGTGTCTGGCAGGCCTTTATTCTCCAATAGCTAATATAAGCTAACTGTGCACAGTAGTTTGCGTTGTCAGTGGCAGGGTGCACCATTTCCATGTTGGATTCAGATGGTTCGCACAAGCACAACTAATTCACAGGAAGTTGAAACATGCATGTACTTGACAAATTTAGAAGACAACAGCTGGTGCATGTGTGCATTGCATGTCATTTGAGCACACGCGCCTATACATGTCCCACAATGCTGTAACCAGGAAGAGCAGAACAGCTGGCCACGTGCATTTTGCAGTGGAGGCATATTTGCGTCAGTACAGCTACAGGGATTTGTAAAGAAGACATCAAATTTTTCATCACAGGATTATTATAACGTGGTGTCTAAAATTAGCCAACTTTACTCTCTCATGAAACATTTTTGTTACGCACATATGGATCAGTGAAAGCACTTCAGTTGTTTATCTGTTTACGAGGAAATGGCAAAGCCATCTAGTGGCTGTGGTAATTATGACAGCAACAAAGGAAAGTCAGGTGACTCTTGTCTCGATTTCAAACCTTTTTGCTCATAGCTCAAGCGTTTCTTGACCAGACTTGGTATAAATGCTGTATAAAATACTGTATTTCTTTATTGGATGCTGACTTCAGCTATGTCAGTGTTAGTCGGTGCCTCTAAAGCGGCTTTCACATAAACGCAGTAAGTCTACATTTGGAAGCTATTACTATAACTGCTGTTTTTTGTTAATGTATTTATAGCTTTTAAATCAAAACCTATCTCAGTGTATCTAACATTGCATACGTGTCATGAGTCACCTTACCCTCAGAAGAATGCAGATTAGTGTCCCATGATGGTCTCGGCTTTTTAACCCTGACAAATTTCTAAAAGTCCTGACGGCAGCACTGAGCACTTGTAATTAATTGACACGAACCCTTGTCCTGCCTGCAGCCCCTGATAAAAGAATCAGCCAGCATCGTGAATCTGTGTTATGCGTGGTATTCAGGGTAAACTGGGGGTTTTCGGCGGGGTGAGTTGCGAGGTGAAGGTAGATCTGAGAGTTTCGACGCTGAGACGCACCAGCTGTGTTTATAGATTCCCACTGCACCTGCTGGGGGTTACAGAGCAAGTGCACTGAGGGATTAAGCACTGGGGCACTGGGGCACTGGGAGAAGTAGAACAAGGAACAACAGATTCATGTTAAGGAAGCATGTCAACACCTCCCTGGTGTCTGTACTTAAGCTATTCATTGTTCCAGGTTGCTACGTAGGTTTCAAACTAATCTGCGCTCCTCTTTTTTTCTTAGCTGTTAATCAAATATGCCCAGCTGAAGAGGAAATGTGCCAACTTTCTTAACAGAGGAATTTGAGCAGGAAGAAGAGGACGACTTTAAGATGGAGATAGGCGAGATAAAAGCTGTAGGACATTTAAATTTGGCGTCCACAGACATTTACGTTTTGCTGGAGTGTGCTAGTTCTTTATTACAATGTTGACATTTTGCTTGGAATTAACCTGATTAATGTCATTGAGCAAAAAGCCCATAGCTCAGCATTTCTCATGATCACAGGAGATGGATTAAGAAAGAAGGCTTTCAAATTGAATATACCTCTCCCTGCTCAGCCTGCTAATTGTGCCATTTACCACTACTTGAGTCACTGACCGACGCTATTTAGTCAAACTAATGATGATGCACAGTTCAAGCCATCTGTTTTTTTGTTGTTGATGTTTTTTTGTTTCCTTGTTTTTGTTTTTGTTTCTTTTTGTGAATTAACAGGTGCACACAAAAACATATCGAGCTGCAATCACTTTGTTCCTTTAAATCACTTGTGGCATTGTTAGATGGGAAATGACTTTTTTTTTGCAGAATCCATTCTCTGTCACTTGTTATTGATTACACAAAGTAAGAACTGTTAACAATCTTGTTTTGAACATTTGGTCAGGTGAGCCTGTTTATTGAACACACAGCATCTGCTCAAAAATCTCTCACTTACCAAGACTTTCAATCATTTTTGTAGAATATTGGAGTTTGTGTGAGTCTTTGTTTTTCCATATACTATTGTTATGGTTTCACCTGCGTTTGTTTTTTCTGCAAGTGACCATTTGCAACTGCATGTTTTTATGATTTCATAATCACATTTTTCTTTATTCAGACTTTGTGTCATATTTTGCGTTATCTGTTTTGTGTGCAACTTACCTGCTAGGAGCTCTCGCATCAGATATTTCTAAACTAAAGCTCATAAAACTAAGACAAAACATTATTAGCAAATGTTTGTCTTTGTTGAAATTCTTCAAGTGAGTAAATATTTTCCTGACAAGTGACTGAGCTCTTCTGTGGAGCAAACAGTGTAGCCTGGAGTTATATCACCAAAAAAGGTTTGGGATGGATGGTCGGATCAACAAGGCTTACTACAGCGAAGGAGCCTGTCGTCTACATCCTGTCAACATCAGTTTTTTTCACCATGACCCTGATCTTTCACTAACCTTAACCATGTTTTAGTTGTCTAGGTTCACCAACAGGCTAAAGGAAACTGTAATCATAGATGTGATAGATCAGCCACTGGCCATATAAAACAAACTGGAACTCAGAGGATGTATTCCCTCACATTAACACACATAACCTGTTCTGTCATATATGTATGAGATTTCTTGGAAATATAGCTTTTAAAAAAAAAAAAAAAAAAAAGAAAGCAATTTTTTTAAACATTTCAGTCACGTCTCAGCAGGATGTTTTCGCCCACGGTGGACATGGTGTCGATGCTTGCAGGTTTATTTACACTTTATGGTTGTTTAAAAATTCAGGCTCCATCCAGGTAGGGAGAAAATAATCAGCTTTAGTGTAATGCCTTCCCTCCTCCGGCCTGATTGACTCAGATATCACCAGTGCCTCTAAAATAAAATGCCCATGTGTCCCCGTAAACACACAGCATTTGTTCTGAGGCAGAGTGGCACTGCAGAGCGGAGCAGAGCTCCTCTCCGGCAGCACTGAGCCTGACCGAGCCAGGGAATAAGTAAATGAATAAATAGGCTGATGTTGAATTTTCCCCTCACTTGCCTCCACTGACACAAATAGGATCTACAGTAATTTATAATGCTGTTAGAGAGGCGGCTCTCTCTGTAACCGAGGTGTCTGTCACTTCTCGTGCAGGAGGCCTCTCAGTGCCAGAGTGGAGGACCTGCAGCACCCTGACACCCTGCTTTGCTATTCCACACACACGGCACCAAAGGCTAAGTGACATCAAGCCTCATTATTGTCATCACATGCCACATTTGTAACTGGTTAGCGAGCAAATTGTGATAAAATAGGCTGATGCCCCTTCTGAGCATCTCTGGCTGCACAAGCTGGACTTTCCATAATGTTGGGAACCACATTTGTGTGGACAAAAAAAGAGGACGAGAGGTGCTGCTTCTGGCACAAATACAGGTTTATTGCCATCTTGAACATAACAGAAGGGTTCATATCGATAACTGGGATGTTATGCGTCCTGAGATCACGCTTGATCACTCCTGAACGGGATCTCGTGAACCCAAAAATGAAAAAATTTCATTGAGATCGGTTTGACTTGTAATGCTGGAGTCCTAAATTACACCAGAGGCTGAGCAGTCGGTGATGTAAGCCCTGCGCTACCATTTATATGCATGATTTTGAATGTGTGACATCTCTATGCTGTCTCCGGTGAGCCACTGCTTGTGTCTCAGTCGTACAGTTCTGGTTTTTTTTGTTTTTTTTCTTTTAAATCCATGTGCAGAAATAATGAGGAGGAAAATCTCTTGCTTGCATCATCCTCAAATTGGCAAAATGAAAATCTGTCTTAAACAAAGGGAAAGACCCCCATGGCGTCTGGGTCTACAGTTTCTGTCATATATTCCTTGGAGGTTTCATGTGACAAAACACAGAAAGTTGCTTTGTCCCTCCTCTTGTCACGTTACACCCCTTACCCATAGGTTTTTTTTTTCCCTTCCTGTTGTCTGGCTGTCTGTGCTGTCAGCCCATAGCCTGGCACCTGCTCTCATGTTCCTAATTAGTCTCATTTAATTAATTATATACTGCAGCACTTCGCCTTATTTCTGGCTTCCTTTGGATTTCATCGTCTTTGTTTCAAACTTGCAGGGACGATCAGCTCAGTTGCTGCTACTCAGTTTATTTTAGTGACTCTGATGTCAGCGTGTAGATTTGACACAATTTTTGGATGTTGAACTCACCACAAGATGTTTACTTAAAGCGCAACATGACAATTAGAGGATTAGATGTAAGGTCATTTAACATTCCCTCATTAAGTTTCTGTGTTTTTCTGTTTCGTCAAAGTGCTTTGTAATGCTGTTAGGACAGGTGACGTTGCTTCGCTGCTTCTTGGTAAAACAATACCTGATGTCATAAGCAGCTTCCCAGCTGCCGCTTCATCCTCCTGTTACACTAGGATGCATGATGTGCTAAAGAAAAGCTTCCATCAAATATTTACCACCTGATCAACACAACACAATAGGGAAAGATCAGACCTTTGACTGAATAGGTCAACCACACAGACTCACTGGGTTTCCAGCAGAGAAAACAGGACTGTTGGAAGACAATAGTTGCACAGTGACATTCTGTAGGAAACTCTTTAAGAAAAGTTTTTTTTTGTGTGACTGGTCTGAAGAACAATTTACGCATCTTATGTGACTGACCTCTTTTTTTTCTTTCAGATTAACCCTTCACATTTAAAAAGAAAAGACTTTGTTGGTATTTTACCATCTTTACCAAAAAGCTATTCTATATCTTTCACACAAACAAAAATCTCAATACTGTACAGTATCCCCTAGAACCAAAAATTTCATATTAAGCTCGTCATTATCTTAAAATCTCTGTACCCTGTCTTCATTTTGTCATAAATTAGCCCCCTCTGAGTTGTTGTTTCTGTTTTTTGGGATTAATGTGTCTTAACTGAAAGCTTCTTAACAAGGTACAAAGTATAGGATATTTGCGGAGGGTTTTATAGTGGATTAACAGTGAATCTCACCACAAAGGTTTCAGTAATATGACACATAACTTGCAAAAATGGTCAAAGAGAAAATGTTTTGCAAAGGAATCTAATTTTGGAGCCTTACTGGGGATCACAGGCTGAATCTGAGGGTCGGAAATAAGGAATGAAATGAGGATGCTAAAACAGTTTTACTTCTCTAAACACCTAAAAAATTCTTAACTTTAATCTACACAGTCATGGGTCACGTGCAGGTATCGCTTGCTATTGTTACGGAGTCAAAGAAAAACAGCATTACTGTATTTTTCTAACAGGAGTGTGCGTTCTTCGACGGGTGTTTATTTTTGTGTTGTTTTTCTGTCAGGAGGTCGTGAGAGTGACCTGACTCGCTGGAGCCCTTTCACTGCCGACAGCTGATCAGCTGACATAACACAAGGCCAGATATTGTTTCCTCTGTGGCAACGAAGTGTTTACATTTTCAAAGAGGGTATACACTTCTGAAACACGACAAGCGCCGATGCAACAAAAAATTTTCGGCCTCTCTTTGAATACTGAGATTTTCCTCCTGCTTTGATTGGGGTTTGTTTCTAAAGGACCTGTTTATGGTGAGGAAATGACAAGAAGTCGAGTTGACAGGCCTGGAGTGAGACAGTTAAATGCCCCTTGCTGCTCTGGATAATTAATAAATAAAGTACCAGGGGAGTCCTGTCATGGCTTCCTCTATGACAGGGGCTGTCTCCAGTGCGCTAAAGCATTAAATGACCAATTCCTGTCAGGCTAACTTCCACTGCACTCCCTTGGCACCCTCTCTCTCATTCTCCCTCTCTCTCTCTCCCTCACACACACACTGTCTCTCTTTCTTCCAAAGAGAGCTACTTTGCTCTCTTTGCCGTGAGTTTTTCAGCGACTGATGGCTCTAGTTCATTTCTGCTGAATTAATTGGTCCCTGAATGAATTCTGTTGACAGGGCAATTCATCATGTGTTTGGCCTGACAGTGACTGGGGTGTTGGGAGTGTGGTGGTGGTGGGGGGAGGCGAGGGTGAGGGGAGCTGCAGGAGAAGCTGGGGTTATGGGGGGAAAGGATGGGGGTTGATGATTGTGCCCTCTCTTCTACCCGCTGCTATTATTCCCTCTTCTGCTAACAGGAATAGCCTGCATCAAATTCTGCCCCCCACCACCCCTCCTCCCCTCCTCTTCCCTCACTTCTCTCTGAATATTTCCCCCCGGTTGCAAACAAACATGCCTAGCTGACAGATCCAGCTGATTAGGGAGCTCTTCTGTCGGCTTTGGAGGATATCCCCATTACTGGCCAGTCAGGTAGCAAGCCCCGTTTAGCCCAGGACCACCAGTGCCTGTTATGTGGGACCTGACACGTTCACTAAGTGAGGTGCATTGCATTAGGCTTTAATTGCATCATGTATCACACAATAGCCATTAGGGTAATTATTTAATGGTGAAGGGTAAATGAGGTTCAGTGCTGGGCTCAGCCAGCCAGCCAGCCAGCTAACCTCGTTTTGGCAAAAGGTGTGGTGCTCACCTATATCCTAACAGATATCATCATTGGTCATTTGCTTCATTTTTGGAAATATGCTGTCATCCAGACCCTGCTGGCCCCCCCCCTTTTTTTTCTTCCTCACACTTGCTTTCAGTCAAGCAGGGCACTTATTATGTCCAATCAATCAATGCTCACTCATTAGGAACCTCCCCTCAAGTATCCTCTGGATGGCCTCACGCAGCAAGAGTCAAAAATTACCTCATAATTGCTGCTCAGGCATCATAACAAGCTAGGCTGCCCCACTGACACGGCCATACAAACAGGTCTAACACAGAAATTGATGGATACTGGAGAATCGTATTATATATTGCCATATCCAATTAGATACAGCACATAAAGCAGCAGATCCATTCCCTCTTTTCATAACGTCCAAACTACGACCCAGATATAAAGATGTGAAATGCATTTTCATATTTTCTCCACGGCCCCCACCCACCCCCGTCTTGGTGTGTCACTGCAAATGATAACATCCTGAGGATTTATTGTACATTTGACACACCAGTACCCAAATTATAATTCAGTCGCTGCAGCATATTCATACAACCACTGTACAAATCGCACAGAGAGTAGTTCAGTCAGCATGTATTAGTGCGGAGCAGCTGGAAAGGTCAACACTTAGATCTGACAATGTGGTTTGAAGTTATACATGATGAGGTTCATGGTTACAATACCCGAAATAGAACTGTGTGTCAAACCTTCCTCAATACTGTTCCCTTTCAAAAAATTAATCATCTTTAATGGATCATAAATTCTCAAGATCAATTGTTCCATATGTACATGTTTTTGTCTTGAGCAAACTACAGTGAGGTCCGCACATTAAGATAATTGCTGCTTGTCCATTGAAAAGTAATTACATTAATGTCACAGTTGGCTACAGAGCAAAAAGTATAAGATAATGTTTGTTTGTTTTTGGGTTTTTTTTGTCTCTCAAATGAATTGAAAATCGTAGCTGCAGACCAGTTTGTTTCACGTGCAAAATGTACAGTAAATCAAGATTTCAGCACTTGTGCATTAACCTAATTGCAGCTCTACTTTTTCGTGCGAATAAAAGGATTTTAGTCAGCCCTCTGCTAAACTGAAGTTTCATTTTTATTTATCTTTTTTCCCAGAATGAATATGAATTTTTTTTGTTAAACTTTAGCTCATCTGAGACGAGCCGTGTCATCGTTGTGCTTTTTAGTGTTGATTTTTCTTTATTAGCTGAATGATTGATGAGCAAAGACAGGTGCTGATTAGAGCCAATCAGATCATCCCACTGCTCTTATGCTGTAAATAATATATATATTTATATTCCTGAGGATGCTGTTGTCATCTGGCGTACTGCAGTCAATTTGAGCGTGATTGACAGATACATCCAGGTTCACAGTTTATTGGTTTCAGAGGAGAGAGCCAGATATGCCAATTTAGACAGGAAAGTGACAAAAAAAAGTTTCCATCTAAATTCTGCTTCTGGGAATTCTCAGCTGGGGAAAGGAAAGAGTCAAGCTCTTTTTTTCTTTTTTCTTTTTTCTTCTCGTCCTCCTTTAACAAGGGCTGTGAATGACAAACATATACGACAGTTAGGGGCTGACAGAACATCAGCTTTTGATGCTTCACAGGGGAGCTATGAAATAAACAACAGGCAGAGAAATTGAATTACAAAGCAAAAAAGGGGTCTCTCCTTGTGGGCCCAGAGGCACCAGCATGCACCAAAAACAGCTCAGCTCGGTATGTTTTTCAGAAGCTTGTTTTCTCTTTTGAAACAATATGAGGATGGAAATTTTACCTATTAAACGTCTTAATATTTTCATTTAAAATAATGTCACTGCTGTCAGTACCAGACCAGAGGGTCGGGCTCACTTTTCACACTCACTTGCTATTAAAGCAAGATGGAGAATAGTGTTTGGACCAACAAATGGATGTCTGAATTACTGTATTACACATTTCTATTCTGTCTGACATCATTTCAAATGCACACGCTGCTTTATCAAGCGCTCCCGCAGCCCAAATCCTTTGCAAATCGCACAGCGCTAATCAGGACAGTGTCCACTTGTTGTAAATCAATAATGATATAACTAAGTCATACAAGGCGGCGGTGGCAGAGGGATTACGGAGCGAAGAAAGAGTGAAAATAAGCTCTAAGAGGGATTTCATGCATAAATCTCTCGCTGCAACTTAGCACAAATTGAATTCAGGCACACTGCTAGAAAAATTAATTCAGCTTTACAAAGCGAGGAGAGGTTAAACACTTTATGTGCTGCTCAGTGATCCAAATCATGGAGAAAACATTCAGAGGCATTCTCACTGTAGCCTCTGTGTACCATGTGATCTTTATACCTGAAAAGTAAATACATTTATCTCAGAACAGGCTGATTAGGCTGTGGCATATTCATTGTGGCATATTGTTTATTTCAACAGGCTTGAAATAATAGTTATTTGTCATCTCGAGCAGAATTTGTCGAGATCAAATGTATATTTAACGTGGCCACACTTTTTTTTTCTCATTTTATTAGCAGGAAATAAAGTATTTAATATTGTTTATAATAACATGATGCAGCTGAAAATAAAGGAACATTTGAATATTTTATTAATATTATATATTGATATATTATATATTAATATATTGACTTACATCTAACTTATAGTGCGTTGGTAGTTGCAGAAGAAGTTGCCTAATCAGCTCCTTTACTTAAATAAAAGTAGTAATACCACACTTTTGGATACTTCATAAAAAGTATTTTTGGGGTATTTTTTGAAACGGGGAATAAGAGGAAAAGAATTGTAATGATATTATAGATTATATTGTTGACATTTTATTCATATTTTATGAACTGAATGTGATTTTATGTAAACTGTTTTATCTGCAAAGTAGTTTACAGTGTCAAATAGAAAGTAATGGAATAAAAAGTACATTTCCCCCAAATGTGGTAAGGTAGAGGCATTAGTAAGTAGATAATGGTAATACTAAAGACAAACAGTAAATATACTTAATACTATAAAGTTACTTTTTACCAAAGGTGTTAAAAACCATTTATTAAGTGTCTATACTGGTCAATAAATTATGACCTTTTCAAGCTTATGATACATTAGATATCTGGGACCAAATATCACACTGACAACAAAGGGCTAAAATTTAAGGACTTCTAAAGCCCATTTGATATAATTTGTTCAAGGTTTGATAATAAATTTTAAATATTGGGTCCAAATTGACAAAAACAAAATTTCATTTTTCAGTTTCAAGTATTTTTTTTCAATAAATTCAATAATTCAATAAATTGAATCCTTTAGATTAAAACACAACAAGAACGAGTTTATATCTTCATTTTTTTTTGTCTAATCAACAGTGTAAAACTCAATCAAATTGTTATTTTTCAGAGGCTGAAACCAGAAATAAGTAACAATAATAATTAACCAATCATCAGTTGTCATGTTGTTGGCTAATCTTTCTATCAGCTACTTGTTTCAGCTCTAATGCACACAGACGATCAGAAACACCATGCAGCCTCTTTTTGCATAAAAGATTTCAGACACTTTTATTATTGTACAAGTGAGACCAGCGTAATGAAAGTGATAATACCCATGAACATGAAAGACATTTTTTCTTACTGTATTTACAGAGAAGTGTCTTCACATCACACACAAAAAAAACCTCCTACAAAATGAACAATTTGTAAATAACATAACAATTAAATAAACTCCACCTACCTTTAGGTTTACAGCTGAATATGCATATGATGACCATCTCTGCACTGCATAGAATTTATACATATACTTTCCTCATGAACAACGTGGGTTTTTCCTAACAACAATAATAATAATAATAATACTGCTCTCATGATGCATATAGGCGGCCTGTAAATAAACATTAACAAGAACTAAGTCTTTGGCAAATGCAAATACATTCACTTGACAGATGAAGAAACCATCGTTCCAGCTTGATTCAAAGAAATGACTTGGCCTGAAACATGTGAGGGAGCTGAAGTTGGGGGGGAACATGTTTAAGGCATTTAGCTGAAATCGTCGCCCTGCTTTTTGACATTATTGGAATCGTCAGAATCATCTTATCAGAGTGAATCTGGACGTTTCTGGCATCAAACTAGACAAATGATGACACTGGTTTGACTTGGGATGGCTGTTATATCCTTTACTGTGGTTGAATGCCAAAGACTTAATCAACTTAAATAAACAATAGAGGCTGTGAGAACATAATATAGTGCATGTCAAGGCAGTAACATAATGGGTTTTGAAGTACTGGGGGAGAAAAAATAACAATGAAACTGTAAGTGCCTTTTACAGACTGAGACTTATTAGACTTACAGTCATCTTCATGAAATAAAGCAAATATGCATCATCATTTTTCTGCATAATCACGCTCCAGTGTTGCAAACCTCCAAAATAGTGCAAAATTAACAAAAAAAAAAAAAAAACAAAAAAACACAGGTTTTGCCTGATGACCTCTTGAATCCTGACAATTAAGAAATAGTAAAACACTAGCCAAGCAGTCTGCAGTTTAGTCGTTACGAATTATAAAAATGAAATTAAAAAATTATTTTAAGAATATATTTACTAGTTTCTTGAAATCTTGCAAATAGTGGGCCATGGTGATATATTGTCATGGCTCCCTCTATTTTCAAACGGATGTTTCTTTATTTATTTCATTTTCATTATTACATCTTGATTGTGTATCACAGAGAACATGTCCTAATCTTCTCATGGCATCAAAAGTGATCGATTTTTACTCATGCTGGATGTTTGGTCGGTGACTGTTCAGATGGATAAAAACAACGTTAGCCTGCCACAGTCTGCATGTGCCGCTGCTAATCTCCTCTTCTCTCACTGCGCTGCCATTTGAATCAGGTGGGAGTTGAACGGGTTGGGGGTGGGGTGGGGGGGGGGGGCTAAGAAAGAAAAGGCTGCTGCTACATTTTATGCTCCGGACAGCGTCCCTGCTGGGAGCTGTCAAGAAAAAGGAATGTACAGTATTGATCCGTGATGGGATGAAACCGTGACACTGCAACAGGGGAAAAATAAATTCTGGATATTTTTGTTTTCAGCCTTTTTTAAAATTTTTTTATTATTATTATTGTTTTTTTTTATTGAAATCACTGCCATTAGCCACAAGTTTCATTGTTTGTGTAGCATCTTTAGGTGATGATGTCTCAGGTGATATCTTGTAGGGTTTCTCTTTTTGTTTTTTTTTTTTTGTTTTTTTTGTTTTTTGTTTTTTTGTGTGTTTTTTCTTTTTTGGCTTTGAGTGTCCAAAAAAAAGCTGCGAGGAGAGAGGCGAGAAGTCGTCTGAAATCCCAAAAACTGTTAAGTTTCTCATTGTGTGAGCCGGGGAACATTTTATGCGCAGTTGCTCAGTGTCCAGTGAACCATGCTGCTCACACGGGGGCAATATGGAGGCTGAGGCCATGGTCCTGCAGGTTGATTTGGTTTCCATGGTAACTAGTGACGGTCATAGGCAGTGGCAGCAGTGGGAGGGGCGGAGCCTCTCGATGCGGCACTATAATAATAAGGGGAACCTGAAAGTTAACAGAAGAACGAACTGTTTGAAACAACAAATACATTTTTAACTGCCATTTACCAAATTCATTATCTTTACTGTTAGTAACTGAAGTAGCAGCTCTTTTATGTCACATTTCTCATGAAATTTCTGATGGATAACTGAGCGTATGCTGAGCTCCAGTTTCCCTTCGAAACTGTTGCTCCTACCAGGTGTTTTCTGTTTCAAATAATCAAATAATCCTGTACGTTGTCCATCACTTGAAGGTGATGTTTGGGCGGTCAGACGTACAAACTCTGGGATTTGTTGCCTTCATTAAATGGCTTTAAAATGTTAAGGACTTTTTGGGAGCTGCAACCTTAAGATGGACACAAAAAAAGGTGCGGTTTATATTTTGAGCCAATTACAGACTAAAATTAAAGCTAATTTTATCATTCATTTTATAATTAATCTTACTTTTGGTCCATGAATTGTCCTAAAATGCTTATTTCTTATCTTACGTGCTCATTTTTGTAGCCTGTGTACTCATTTGTGTTTTCATTTTTAAGAAACAAGGACCAGGACTGCTAATTCATATTCTCGTTGCTGCATTGCAAACTTTCCCAAATACATTAAAGGGCAGGAGAGAGCCACTAACATTAGCCCAAACTTTTATATTGTAGCATCCAAAACAGGCTTCAACACACATGTGAGTCAAAACAAGACAAGTTTGTAACCTCTAATACCACAAAACTGCGTATCTAATTAATGACGTGCTCCTGGTTGTAGAAGTAGTGCTAGTTGTAAATATTAGCTAAGCTACTCAGCAGAGCAGATAGAGCAAACATGGTTTAACCCATTCCTCACTCTCTCACTATAGCCCCACACACACCGCTTTGTAGAGAAATGAAAAGCTCGTTTGAAATCCTGAGCCTTGTTATCGTTTCTAAAGCTACAATTGGACAGTAAGCGTTCAGGGGAGGGGTTTAGCAGACAGTCAATTAAATTTTCTCATCCATTTTTTTTCCCACTCTTTACTCACTTAGTAATGCTGGGTTGCTGAATCGCCAGGCTTCATTGTAGGTTGTGTACTGTGGATGACTGTAGGGGTTCCCCGAAAACTCACTCCCTGCAAAACAAAACAACAAATCAATTAGCATTTCAATGCGTCAAACCATTACCCCTTCACATGCAGCCATTTCTCGTCATTCAAAACAGGATGCAATTTGGGTGGGTGGGGGGGATGATAGTCATCGGTGTGCAACCAGTCAAGCAAGTAATTTATTTCTTTTTCATTTCACTTAAGTTATGCAACACTGAACAATACAGGATGTGACACTGAAGGCGGCTTTCCCCGTCCCATTTATGGATATCTACCCATTCTTCTTCCTCCAGTATGTTCCAAACTGGCCTAATAAATACACAGTGGTAATAAACAGTTTCATGCATACATTTTTGATATGCTGTAATAAATCCTGCAGCCTTTCTTTGGTGGAATTTTAACATCTCCAATCTGAAACCCCTCCAGTCTGAGCTCTGGTGTTTCTTGAGACAGAATTTCATTGCAGGGGAAGTAACTTGGAGCATGTCAGTGAGCACTGCTGTTGGTTCAACACGTTTCTTTCTTTTACGAGACAATAAAGGCTCGATTTTATATGAAGCTGGTGAGAAATGGCTTTGCTTTAACAGTGTTTTGCGCCTGTCACTAAATCTTAGAGGTTGTGTATAGGATGAATGGGTTATAACACAAAACCACAAGCCATGGGATTAAGGCCCTCATCTTTTGCTTTGTGCTACATAAGAACAAATGGAAAGTAAAAGTATGTTTGACTTGACGCTTTTCCACCCAAATGATTTAACAGTTTTATTAGTCAAAATCTAAAAGTGTATCCGTATTACGCTGCTACCACGTCTCTTTTTCTTTCTTTTTTACTATTGCTGTTAAATTCACTATATTCTCAAAATATTTTTTTCAACACAAAAGCAATTTAGATTGAAAGGCTCCTTAAACTTTGCTTTTTTTTAAGAATAGAAAATGAAAATTTGTAATAAAATACACACAGTTACAAATTGTCAGGGGATACATGTGTATGCAGTGGTTTATGAGAAAAGGGCATTTTAAAGGGGCACTTCTACACAATCATACAAAGCATTTTATAAAATATGAGTCATTCACTTCAATCATTTCAACTCATGTGTTGAGGTGGAGGCAGAAAAATATATATCTGGACAAATAAAACAGTGGTCACAGCAAAATAACACTACAGCTAAGAGGAAACGTATCTGTGAACTGACCCTTTAAAAAATCCATCACAAAAGCACTCATTCCTTCTTTCCTGTGACCTATTTTTGAGGTTTCAGTGGAACATCTTTGCAAGTTTTTTTTTTTTCTATTATTATAACCTGCTAACTAACAGACAAAAACAAATGTGACAGTAAATATGACCTTCCTGGCTGAGGAGATAAGGAAACGTGTCATGGCCGCCCTTTTATACAGGAGAACAGGGGAACAGCCCGAGCCTGTGATTGGTAAATGATATGCTAACACAGCACACACTCCACTGGTTTCCCCATCCACCTGGTTTAATCACATCAAAGCAAAATGCCGGCTGTGTTTTGGTGAAACTGTGTGTGTGTGTGGTGATGCTGGAGCTGGAGAAGCATAGAAACCCAGCACCAAAACCCAGCCTCGTTCCTGGCGGTGAAACACAAGCCTGACCTCCTCAGAGAGACGGCGATTTGAATATTTACCGGGCTCCCATGCCTCTGCCTTTTGACCCTTAACTGTTTGCTGTGAACCTGAACTATGGGTTAAGTAGAGGAGGGGAAAGGGATATGCTCTGGAGCGCAGAGGCTGAGGAGGGCTGTTTATCGACGGCTTGTGAGAACGGCCACGCGGGGAGATAATGAGCCAATAAGGCGCAGAGGAAAGCAGGAAGGAAGAGAAAGCGACTGTCCTCTCCCTTGTCTCTGATCACTTATTCAACCTGTCTAATCCAATCATACACACAGAGCTAATATAAGAATGTATGTGCCTCTAACTCTGCAGGTCAATATTTATCGCCTCGCTGTGTGATTTGGAGCTAAAGTCTCCTCTCTCTGCTTCTTAGCTCCTACACCTGGATGTTCTGAGGGCCAAGCCACCTGTTCAACAGACCCCGGTGATGATTACATGAAGAAGTGACTCACCAGGAACCATTCCAGCAAGCGTGGAGGTGGGGTAGCTGCCCTGGCCTGTGGGGGGAACGTGTGGGGGATACCCAGGTAAGGTTGTGTTGGCCATATCCCGACCTGCAGAGACAAAACAAAACAAACAAAAAACACATCATGGGTTTAAATTTGCAACCTGGAAAAACCTGATTAACTCATAGTTCAGTTTAGACAAATCCTGAAAGTGCCTGTTCATTTTATTGTTTAATTTGGGCTTTTTTCTTTTTTCTTTTTCAGATCCATAAACTGCCTTAGAAAACAATATCCAATAACAGAAGAATTTATATAAATATTCTTTCTGCCTTTTACTAATCGAAGTCCTGAATTTCAAAGTTTACAGAAGTACCACAAGCAAAATAATTGGTTTTCTGGGTGTTAGTTATGATGAAACATAGTTTATATGTAACATATTGGCTCATTGTATCTGATATAAGCAATATTTGCATATTATAGCAAGTGGAGCTCCACAGCTACCTACTTCATATGATGTTTGTTAGCCAATTCTGTTAAAACATATTTCATAACCTGTTTAAGTTTTATATTTAACATCTGAATTTGTAGTAAATATTAGTATACATCGTTTCGGGTTAAAATTACAGTATTTTTCTCTAAGATATCATTGCAGTAGAAGTATAAATATCTCCAAATTGTACTTGACTAATTGTACTCAGTTACTTTATATCTGTTTCTCGTGCTCAGTTCCAAAATGCAAAGCAGCTCCTGTAAACATACATCTCCATCATGCCAGATTTCACAGACAAAAACCTGCTGTTCACTGTCGACATCTCGACTCATCACCACCACCGCAAGTCAGTCAGAACAACAACTCGGTTTTCACTGTGGTTTACAAACACGGGACGAAGGTTTCAAAGAACGCTGAGCCATTTAAACCTGTTAGTTAACAACCAGAGCGCTTCAGGCCGCAGTAACAGGTGAAGAAAAAAACAGCTGGTGTTTTTTGCAGAAGGCAGAAGTGTACTGGTCTGTTTGAACTTTAAAGCCTTTACTGAATCCCATAAGGCTTTGCTGCCTCTGCTGTGGCTGTAAAGGCCGAGCATGTAGGCCCCTCTACTTAGCGTCACCCAAACTCTCTGTAATTGAGAGTGACAATTGGGTTGTCCTCACTGGCCACAGGGACGTTTGGTCTACAGCATGTAACCCCAATCTGCAGCAGGGGCCGGGGTAGGAGAGGCCCCAGCTATATTGTCAGCTCTGAGGGCCACTTGCACTTGAAGGGAAAATCACATCCCACTGGGGCTTTAATGAGGGACCGGTCGACAAATCATAACACTACAAGACAACAATTGTGCAGAGGATCCAAAAAAATTCAGAATTTCTTTGGCTTCTTACCAAAAACTCACACTTACAGCTTAAAGCACTTACTGAATTTGCAGTGTATACTCTCTTATAGTGTGTGACAGTTTGTTTTTATTGTTGTAACAATGTTTTTATGCTGCTCAGTTTTCCAGGCTGTTGTAGGAGTACAGATACCTGGTTAAATAAAGGAAAATAAATGAAAATTAGATTATAACATTTATGCACCTTCTAGACAAAGATATCTCTCAAAATTTTAGACATTTATCCGTCTGAATCTTGTGCAGCCAGTTAGCATTGCTAATGAGGGCATAACCACCAGAAGACAAATACCAACTTTCCATAAATTATGAACAATTTATTTATTTAGGAATGAGTGAATGAGCTTTCTTGGTAATGAAGTACTTGCCTCTAGTGGCTGGCAGGCATGCAGACTGCAGTTGGGGCTGCAGGGGCCAGAAGAAGTCAAAAGGCTGGGAAATCTAGCGAAGAGGAAGAGTGGCCTCCTCCTTGGCAGACCCAGGCCTGCCAGGGAGGAGGAGGAGGAGGAGGAGGCGGAGGGGGAAGGGGAGGAGGAGGTAGTGGTTCCTCAAAGAACCTACAGAAGTTTCGTATGGCTCTTCCTTAATGTGGTGTGATGAAGGATGGAGGCAAGCCTTTAATTTGTAAACAGAGGAGAGATGCGTACAGAGGGAGATGAGAGTGTTGTGTCTATATGTGCCATGATCATTATATCTGGACACACACATAAACGTATATACAGTACATAACAGGGAAAACCCGTCAGCAACATTGTTATTACACTGCTTTTGGACTCATCTACAGACACATGCAAAATAACAAGGTCAGAGCAAAGGGACTTCTATTCAAAGATGTCGTCATTTTAGCAGACGGTCCACTGAACCCAGACCTGATTTTGTGGCTTTATATAATTTTGGTTTTCCTCTACGGTGGCAGAATTTAGTCGTGTATTTACTTAAGCGCACTAATACAAAACTAATACATTTCACATTCAAAGCAAATTGAAATGACTTCCTAATAGAATATGAAGCATTACTCTGAGTTTGACTACTACAGTATTTAACATCACCCCGATCTGCTAAAATGAGCTACTTTCCTTTTCAAGCATATGTCACACAAATTCAGTATCTTGTCATATACTGTGTTTAAAAGAGGTTATTCAACATAATGAGTGAGTTTGCTGGTTTTGTTCCTCTACTTACATTTTTAATGCAGGACTTGTCATACGGTGTTTCCACAGCTTTTTGTAAAGACCTGACCGCTCCTTACATCACTGGGAATTCTTTCTTTCTCTGCACCAGAAAATGTGCCTCTTCTCCAGTAACATCACCTCTTGTCAAGAGTTATTATCCCATGTATGTGGGAGCAGCTCCCAGATTTGTTGCTGAGTGACATTATCACTACAGTTTGTCAGTCCACTAGTTCAGCCGCCGAGACTTATTCAAAATATGCCACAAAATAAACCATAAAGCTGTAACGCGACAGAAATTGCGTGTGGGAAATCCATTCAGTAGTAAATTCTCTCTGAAGACACATGTCAAAACAAGAACATTTCCATTTGTGATCTTAAATTGTGTGATAAAGAAGCAATTCAGTCTTATGCTGAACAACTGTTCCCTATTGTTTGCAGTTCTCCGCACCGGTCGCCGTATTGTTTGAGGAGCTGGTGAGATGTGTCTTTTTGGTTAAAGCGCTTGAGACCCAAGGGCTGTGGCGTTAAAGAGCTTTACAGACAAGAGTGAGGTCATGTCGGACCTTTAATTTATAATAAGAATTAGTTAGCCACAAGCCAGTGCACATTAGTCAAAAGGAGCCGTGGGAGTACTGTAGGTGGGGGGTCCAGCAGGGGTGAGGCCATTGTGTGTGTCTGTGTCTGTGTGTGTGTGTGTGTGTGTGTGTGTGTGAAAGGGAGAGAGTGTGTAGACATTGGTAACTATTGTCTAACTGTCTCAGCAAATACTGACCCAATCTTTTCTTCATTATTATTGCAGCAGCTACAGCACTCGTACATGACTTTAAAAAGTAAATTCTCCTATCTCTTCATTAACTTGCTTCAAAGAGATGAAATACATAAAGAGCCTAGGATCCCCGATCCCTTCACTACACAGAATCAACATTTAGTCTAGTCTAGTCTAATTACTTCAAAATATGGTAAAGCAGTGATGCCACAAAGGTCATTTACATCCTGAAAGCTAAACCAAACTAAGCTTTTTTTGACCTTTTTTACTTTATGATCTGTATGTTTTACTGATAACTGCTCAGTTCTGATCAGGATGGAACAACATATCACTTTTCATACACCAAACAGTAAGATTTGTGTAGATTTTAATGATACTGGTGCATACGGTTAATGAAAGGACTAAGAAACCATTTAATGTGGATTGGTCACTTCTGGCCGATACCTGATCCATATTAGTCCTGATCCTGATCCAGTGCATCGGATCAGGGCATCGATACTTTCAACTTAACCCTCATTGGAGACGTCAACCTTCATTGTAACCTTTAGGTGTTGCTCAGTTTTTGGAATAGATAAGTGAAAACCGTCATGTATTGGTAAAATCACAAGTTATATAGAAAAGCAAAGGCAAGGGTGGTTATGTTTTCTTCAAGGTTTGCATTACCCAAAACTTAATAAGTGAGTAAATCTGAATGCAGGTCTAATGTTTTCCATCAACTTCAGTCTTTTTCCATCACATGTTGACTCTGATGACAATAATAACAGCCTCTGTTGGGTCCTGTTTTTGTATATTCCAGGATACAGTTGGCAGTGACTGCCAGCAGCTCTGTGACTGTTGCTTTATGTCCCCTTTAAAGCCTCTCATTCAGAGAGGCGCCGGTTCGGAGAACTCTCTGTACAGCAATGATAGCCTCATTAGCTGCTTCCTAGCCTTTGTTGTTTTTACAACAGAGATGTGTGTCCAGATTCTCATTAAAAGATGGGCTTCTTTATGTTGTCTGCTTCCTCTGACAGTCCCCTTAGATTGAACGCCAGCAAATCAAGCTATTTATTTTTCCTCTGCCCTCTTTTCTTTCCCTGCGAAAATCAATTCAAAGATTTTTGGGTTTGCTGTTACAAAAGCCTGTTGATTTCTGCCTTAATTTGAAAAGCGGCTTGTAACTAGGGAGTCTAGCTGGGAATACAGTATTTCCTGTATTTAGTGGGATAGAAATATAAGATTGTCAGAGGCTTGTGCGTTTGCGGGTATGAAGTTGAAATTACAGATAGTAATTTTCTTGTTTTAAACACACAATGGACATTTAATTTCCTTACCACAGAATAAAAAAACTTTTTTTTTGTCATCACTTAAGATTCATTCTGAACCCACAGTGTGAGAAGAAACATTATGGCGGGCTTTTGCATTTACCATCAATTCAGTTTCTTCAAACACAAACAGAAAAGCAGGGTGACCTTCTCTTTATCTGGCACAGGAACAAAGTCATTTGTGAATGACTCTTTTGCTTGCAAGAGTATTAAATTTAGCATGACAGGGACACCTTCATGTTTGCTACAACAACAACCAAAAATCTTTGACCTCCATTTTCCAGGCTATATGCAGAATGGGGCAATTTATCACAAGCCAAAAAATCTCAGCACCCTAATTAATTACAACTAAGTAAAGAATGTTTGGAGAGCCAAATTGCTTTAATTCCCCAAACACCGGCTGAAAGTCATTCATTATCAAATGTGTGCTCAAAGGTTAGTTTGCTTTTGTGAAGACGAAATAAGCATTAATTTCGGTGCCTGAGCCTGCGTTTTCCCCCTGTGGGAAGACGGGCGAGCGGTTTGTCATGAGGCCACACGTCACTGACGGCAGGTTCGCTGTCTGATCGTTGCTCGTTGCTCACTGGACAACGGCAGGGCTTGATACTTTCTGTGTAGTTCACCCCGAGAGCACTCACTCACCTTAATTGAATTTTTTACTGTGGATAGATGTGTTTGCAGGATGAAGTTTTGTTTAGAGCAGTAACAGGAGGGAATAGAGAAGTGCGGAGAAGCAGATGCTTGAGGAGGAGTGGTGTCATTGACACAGGGGCTTTGAGTCTTTGGAGGCCTCCATTAACAGGCCCAGCAGGGAATATGTTTAAAGACTCTTCAGTATGCAGTCATTGAGTGGAGAAGTGTAAAACTCCTACTAAAAGCTCAGGGGAATCCAGCCAGTGCTTGAAGAGGCTTCTCAAGTCTGAAGTACCATCAACAAAACAGGTGGGCTCTGACTAATTTCAGGAAAATACAGAGGCTCTCTATATAGAAATAGTGGACAATTGGCCGTATCAAGACCATCTCTCCATTTATTTCTCAAAATACACAAAAAAGTTCAGAGCTCCTCCTTCTGCTATTCATAAATTCACTCATGGCCCACACTATTTGAATTTTAAGCAGTTCGAATGAACAAGAATAAGAAGCACTTGAGATGAAATCCATCTCTCGAAGGGAATTCATCAAAGAAATTACTTCCCATATCAACAATAGAAATTACCTCACAATATGCAATTGTCCTATCCACATATTCATGGAACCCTTTGGTGTTTTTATGGGGTAAGAGGGACTATTTAGCAGGTAATACAGCATTAATGTGGAGGAGAGGGAGAGAGAAAAAAACTGTTTTAATGGAAGTGGCTTCTTGCCTCTGAATTTCGATGATGTGCACAATGCCCTTAAATCCCTTTCTTATTTGAGCCTGCTTTGCAGGTACTTTTGAGCCTTAATAGGATAAGCAGAGGACACAATAGATTTCTATCTCTGAAGTCTTTCAGTTCACTGAGAATCCCGATCTCTGGCAAAGAGCACTTCATGAATCATTCATTTTTAATAGATTATGCAAATTCCAGGACATAAAATCAACAAGATCAATAACTGCAGGCGTTTTAATTGGTGTTCGAAAACATTTTAAGGATGAACATAATCTCCAGTTCTTTCCCCCGTAAAGACACAATTAATTTGAAATTGGATCTCAGCCTAAATACTGCAGATAATTTAGTACTTTTTGCCAGGCTTAAAATTCCTCTGGTAGGCTTATCGCTGGCAAGTAAACTGTAATACTCAGCCATTAGAGAGACCACACACCTGAATATTACCTATTATCCACACAGGCAGGCACTGAGGGAAAACCAAGCGGAGGAGCCACTAACCAAATACTAATTACCAAGTGGAAGTCAGAGCAATGTTTGTTCCATTAGTTTGACCTTTGAATGCTTTATTTCTGTGTCTCCAGTGAGATCTACCAAAAGAAAAAGGGCAACTGATGTGGTTCTCATGTGCAAACACACACACACACACACACTGATATACATACAATCCCATCTTTCTTCCTCTACATGTCTCTTTGCACCTGTAACGCAGTAAGTAAGGAGGGCCCCCTCTCTGCAGAGACCATCTAAAATATCCCAGGTGCAAACAAAGCCGCCCGCAGAACCAGACCTGCTTTCTAGGCGGCCATCGGTGCACAAAGGACAAACACACACCTTTCTTCTCAGGAGGCCTGCCTTACAGGGGAAAACTACCTCCCACATATTAATGAGAAAAGGGCTCTTTATTTTCTCGTAAGACTGCTTGGCTATCATTTGAGAAGGGGGGCTGCTGCAATTTTCAATCACCCTGTCCTCCCCCATGCAGAACCCCGTTGCCTTTGATGGCTGCTGCATAATTATATGAATTTTAATAAAAGCTCTGTATATTAATCTCAGGCCTCCGACAGTCATCGTAAACTTTCAGTAAACTTAACCTTCTTCTTGGTAATAACACGGCAACAACGAAACAATATTTCAATTAGCCAGGCAGTCATTAACTGTGACAAGGAGAGGAGACGAAAGAGAGGGGGGGGGGGGGGGGGGTAAAGAAGGAGAGAGAGAGAGATAGGAGGGTGAAATAAATGATCATGGTGTTAGAGTTAGGCGGCAGAAATGCCAGAGCGTATTTACCGAGGCACATTACTCGTGCTGTGAGACACACAAACTGTCTCCCGGCGAACAAATCACAGGAGCAACACAGCAGCAGCAGCAGCAGCCAACAAGCAGCCAGTCCTGCATGGTGGCCTTTTTTTTTTTTTTTTTCTTTCTTTCTTTCTGCGAGACCTTGCTCTGATACACAGTCATAGTTCTGATGATGTGCTGACACCCAAAGGTCCTTGTCCAGCGGTGACTGAACACCTCGCCCCCCCTCCACCCCGTTTTTCTCACCGTCCTGCTTGCTCAGCAAAAAAAAAACAAAAAAACAAAAACACCAGACGGACGACAGCTGCTAAGCTTTTATCGCATCATCGTACCACCTTTTCAGCTCAGAGTGAAATGGTATTAAAAAAGTCTTCACACTTAACTTTTTGGTTTGCTTTTATTTTCACACATTTTTTTTTTTTTTTTTGTCAATTGCACAAGCATGCTCAGCATTGTTTTCTGTTACAGTATTCCTCAAAACCCCTCAGCTGAAGCTGTGGCTCGGCAGCATAAAGGCGTACTGTATGGCACTTGATCTTACCTACAGGGTAGCTTTGCGACACGCTGGGGCCCAGGTCTGGGTTGGCGCTAGAGGATAAACTGGGCTTGACTTCGTCCAGGCTGGAATTCAGGGCAGGGAGCGAGTACTCATTAGCCTGGGAAAAGGACAGTTGAATCATTACACAACCAAACAATACCTAGATGGAAATCCTCCCTTCTCCTCCTCCATTAAGCGCTCCACACAGGCCTGTGCGAGTATAAATTTGTATGAGAGCATTGTGTGTGTGTTCGTGTGTGTGTGTGTGTGTGTGTGTGTGTTCGTGTGTTCAAGCTGCAGGGTGGCAGTTCAAGCATATCATGAATGTATTTTGGTATTGTCTGAGAGGAAGTGGGATTTTGAGATGAGTGAAAAGCCAAGGCGTCAGCTGGCCCTTTGTGCTTGACTGCAGTCCTACCCCTGATCAGCCAAGGGAGAAAGCAGTTCTGCTTTGTTACAGGCACACCATGTGGTCCTGTTTGAGAGACACCATTCACCTTTTTCTTTTTTTTTCTGCTTTTTGCTTTTAATTTGGAGTCTAAAGCACCTTTAAATTTCATTGCCTCTTATCTCTGAATCACTTGTACAACTTTGTGCTTTTTGTTACTGTTTAACTGTTTGAAGTTTTGCTTCTTGTGTGCATTCAGATGCTGTGTTAAAGGACTAGTTCACCCAAATCACAACAAAACACAAACCTAACATTATCTACATCGCTAAATGTAGCCACCCCTAAGGCTCCCATCTCAACCCCACCTTAACTGGGGTTCAGTATAATCTTTACATTTGAGCTGCTTTGATTTAAAAAGGAAAAACATTGACAATTACAGTTTAAAAAGTCAGGAGATCTCGATTTTCCCGAGAATCAACACCAAAAACGTTCTTTTTTTTTTTTTTTTTGTTACCTTTACTATTGTTCACATAACAAAAGAAGCCAGTGTTGGTTTCTAAACAAAGCTGTAAACCTAAATAAAATAAGCTTAATTCTGCTTTAAATCGGTATAAGAACAGAATTTATAAACCAGACTATGAATCTCTCCATATATTAATGTTAGTTTCAGCTGGTATTGAAATAGTATTGCAATAAGTTTGATGCAAAGCTCCATTTAGCAGCAGCATCTCTGTCCAGAAACAATGTCCCAGTTCTAGATATGTGTACTGTTCATAGGGACTATTTCTTCAATGGAAACTAGTTTAAAAACTGTTGATTTTTCCGAAAATGAAAACACCATTCAGTTCCATTACAATGAGGTGGGGGCAGAAATCACGTCTAAAAACCTCAGCAGATAAAGTTGAATACCTTTTTTTTTTTTTAAATATAATTTGGGTGAACTGACCATTTAATTAAAAAACAAACAAAAGAACAACAAATTTCACTCATTAAATAATAATCTCTGTCTTTCATCGTCATGTTCTCTTTTGTAAATCCACTAAAAGACACTCACGGCAGATGTTAGGAGGTTATTTTTTAATGAGATGAGACTTCCGGAGTCTGAGTGTTGACAATGTTTGTCCAAAGCCCAGTGTGAGCCTGAGTGGCTCAGTGGGCCGCGCTCCCACAGGGGGACGCCTGTGACCCCGCTCTTGTCTGCCACTATCACCGATAAACTCTAATTGTCTGCTACAACTGTTCACTGGCACAATGTCGGATGTTTTCCTCTATTCTCGGAGGCTTCAGACGCCAAACAGACGTTTTATCATGCAGATAAAGGGCAGGAGGGGGAAAACTGAAAAGATAGGTCTGAAAAGGATGACCAAATGGCTAGCAGAAGTGTGGGAGGGGTGAATCCATTGAGTTTTGCATCTCCAGAATGGGTTTTTAATGCCTCGCTACAGAACCCAGACACTGGCTAATAGGGCCACATTTTCCAGAGGAAAAAAAAACGTGAGGCACCCATGAAAGGGAAAGTGCTCTGATTAATACTGCATTAAATTAAAGCTGATTTTTCTGGACTGTTCCTGGCCTCCTTTCTTTTTTCTTCCTCACTTGCCCCCCCCACCCTTTTTTTTTTTTTTTTTTTTTTTTTAAGCCTAACCCTTTTCCCTCTGCCTTTTAATACTCTCCCTGACGTTCTTTGTGATTGCAAGTCATTTCCAATTCGTTTTGGTATTGATCTTCCAGTAGAAATCAGTTTTGTAATTAGCTGCAAATTAGGCCCTCTTCTGGAGGTGAGGCCTGTCCCACTGATTTATCACCTGCGTAATTCGCCCCGATTGGAGAGAAATTAAAATGAACTCAATTAGGCGACTGCTTTTGCTTTATGGGTCCAACTTGTAGTTTGGTGGGAGAAATTAATAGTCTCTTGTTGTTTAATGGTATAATGAAAGTAAATAAAGGTTATCCATTGTAATAAGCCCAGAGCTTTTAATAAGCAGTGGTTTCTTGCTGTCGTTTTGGTGTGGAGGGGAGGGGGCGGCTGTTGCCCCAAATGCCTCCTAATTTTTGAAATGAGGATGGATGGCGACTGTGGTTTTAATATCACAGAGAGTATTTCATGCATCCACTTCATGAATACACATCACAATAAAGGTAGCTTTCATTAAACATCAAGATATGACACAGGATTGGGAAATAAACAATGAGAGGCAAGAAGCAGCAGTTGAAGAACACAGCAAAAATGAAGAAAAATCTAGGTATTGATTAAATTCATGTTGCTTTACTGTTATTCTCAATTATAGGGGATGCAAAGAATGTGTTTTTCATCACAGAATCAATAATGTGTGGGAGTTTTCCTTGTGATCCCTCTAGCATTATACATGCTGGCTTGTAATCCAGTGCTTGGCCATCTCAGGCGTCTGTTTAATTAGCTTTTGTTTCTGAATATGGTTTGGGAATATTTGTGACAAAGGTGTTTTTTGTGCTTGATTCACCATCACATGCACATCCTGGGTGTTTCAGTGTATGTGAAAAAAGAAACAGTGGGTGAGTTGTCGTGGTACTAACCTGCTCAGGTTTGATATGCTCCGTCGTTGGGAAGACGTCAGGGTACGAGGGGCGTTCAAAGACCCGGTCCAGCGCTTCCAGCTGCTGCTGGGTGAAGGCATCTGCCCTCAGGTGTTTCCGTAAACTCTCCACACTACCCTGAGAATCACTGTTTGGGCCAGAACCATCTGAACCATCTACAAGAAGAAAGAGCAACAATCGAGACACTGACCCCGGGAAGCTGGCCTTTACTTCAAGCTATGCACTTTATATTCTCCTCATGTTTTTTCTGTATCACCTCTGTGGGGGATCTGAGGAGGACAGAAAAGGATGGAGTGCAGCTTTTTCTGCACCTTAATGGCTGTAGTGAGCCACTGGCTACATCACACAGACTTTTTCCCTGAACCCCCCACCCTACAGTATTAACACCATCATGATCTGAAAGCCCTCTGGTAATTGATGGATTACCATCACCTGCAAATATATACATGTTGTGGCAAGCATGTATACTAATGAAAGCAGCAGCCAGCCCCATTATAGTTCCTTCTCTTTCCAGCCAGAGGATTTTTTTCCCTCTCTCCTGCTCACTGAATAAAAAAAGCACAATTTCCCTTTCACAATTCAAACCTACTTTCGTTCTCGGTGAGCGTGTGGTTCCATTTGGAAACGGCGGCGCAGGACAAGAGGCTGAATAAAATCGTACAGTCTAGTTTAATCATCCTGCTCTCCAAACACAGGAATTTTCTCCGGACTCCTGACCTGATTACCCAACTGTTGGGGAGAAGGATGCCTTAGCTTTTCCCGTTGTCACTTGTGTGCAAGCCTTTAAAGCCTTTACAGACTATTCTACCATACCTCCCTCCCTCCCTCTGTCCCTTTTTCCTCCCTCCTTTTCCATCAACCCCCCCTTCTCTCCACACACACCTCTCATGGCTGCAGTGGCTGTGTCTGTAGGTCTCCTCCCCGGATCCCACAAAGCTTCAGCTCCCTTACAAATCTGTCATTCTAAATTTGCGGCAGATTATGTTCTCCCCACAGTGGGAGAGTGGTGATATATGATATGCAAGGCCCCTATTGATTGCCTGATCTGGTGGCAAGAGGGAGCTGAAATGAACTTGAAATGAACATCATGCCTCAACTCATTGTGCGTATAATACTCTACTTAATCCCACATTTTTCTCTGCCATGGAATTCAATTGATCAATCATGTCTGTGTGATAGTACCATTTGGGAGGGTTATTGCCATTCTATTCTGCTGCTTGACCTTTTTTCACAGGCTGAGGCCAGAGGATGAACCCGACTCTGGTGTGAAGAGCTTGAAGGAGCTATAAAAGAGAGTGTGAGTGGGTTTGTGTGTGTGCGTGTCTGCGTGTGTCCAAGTACTTGCAGGCTTGTGTAACGTCAAATTGTGCTGATGGGTAGTAATACATTAGTTATGAGTTTGCTAACAATATCTTGTTAACTGTTCTCTTTTCACTGCATTAGGACTTATTAACAAGCAACGCACGATCTGATACGCTTGATCGTTATTGGTGCCAATACGGATCTTATTAAGTGGATCAGGTATCAGTCACGAGTTTCTTTGTCTATGTCGTTATAAAAATCAAAGGTTTCGGCTCCATTCAGCGATGCCGAGCTGCTGAATCCATTTCTACTGGCCCAGCAATCCTCATGTTAAAGTACATAAAAATGATTCCAGTGAGTTTCACACTGTGACGTTTACAGATGTTGAATATTTTATGAAGAAAGAAGCCACCAGTAGCAGATCGGGACCTTGTGAAGAGCGAAATAGTTGGATTGACATGCAATGCATGTCACCTGTTTTGTCGTTCAGCCTGTTAAACTCTTGATTTTATTCTTACATTTCCTTTTTATGTTCCCTCAAATTTAGGGTTTTACACTCTATCACAGTGTCTTCAGTGAAAATCTCTGAATTGCAGGCAGAGAAAATTCTCATACCTCCCGCATGCATTAAAAATGTACTGGATTAGCTCAGCTTTGCCACCAACCTTTAAAAAAAAAAACAACCCTCTGCGTCTGCTTGTCCCAACCTTTTTACAAAGCTTGAGAGTGATGAAATCAAACCCAAGATGTCGCTGCCCCATTGGATCAATGTGAACATAATCGGATGTTTTGTGCATCATCCTATAAATAGCCAGGGTCAAGAGATTCTGAGAGAAAATACATACATGTAGATGAGAAGGTTGATATCACACTTGGGTTTGTCAGGAGATGGTTAGTTTATCTTAGCATAAAAACTGGAACCGGGGGGGGGTGTCAAAAAACCTGCCTACCTTCACCTCTTAAACGCACTAATTAACAATTGTTTCATGATTATTTGTTGATTAGAGCAAATACTTTGTTTTTAAAAGTACAGTAGTGCTTTTGCAGTGACTTCTGTTATCTGTTCCCCAGCTATCTGTCTGGATGCTAAAAAGCTAACTGTGTAGCTTCATATTTAATAGAAAGTCTCATTTGATCTCAGCACGAAAGCATATTTCCCAAGACTTTAGCTCTGATTTCTCTGATCTATTGTTCGTCTCTACATGCAGGTGAATATTCAGCAGGTTTTCTGTCCCTCACTTACCATAGCTGCTGCTTGTCACTTTATCAAACTCAATTGTTCTCTTTGCTACCAAAGCAAATAGAGTCATTAATTACTTTCCATCAGCCGGCCCAAGCCACAACACCTGATCAATACCCCCCCCACCATATTTGTCATTCACCACTGTGGAACACACTTCCCACACAAGACAAACCATCCTGGGTCAACCTACACACTCTTCCTCCCATTCAGGGTGAGGACAGTCCCATCTGCCCTCCCAGCTACTGATTCCCATCTGACAAATCAGCAGCGACTGTGTTTCCGTAATGAAGATGGTTCTGGTGACATTTAGAGCATTCATATCGGTGTGTAATTGTGCTTTGTCAAGGTATAAAAGGACATTTTGTGTATTGTGTTAGCCTTTTCTAGTTGGTCCTCTCAAGAAAAAAATAATGGCAAATGCCCAAAAATGACATGTTTACGTTCAAGTGGCAGCGTCCCCTCCAGTTAGAAGACATTATGACTCGTGTCAATCAGGACCCATGGAGGAGATGGCGTGATGATATTACAGCGGCAAAATTGGCAACAAAGAGTCGAACTCTGACACAGAGCGTGGTTGTTCATTAACTGTCTCCTGCCGACAGTCGACAATGGTTTCTTTTAACTATCGTTCCCCGACCTTGACCACGATGATGATGAAGGTCCCCCCACCTTCAGGAAGTAGTAACCTTTGTAAACCTAACCAAGTCCTTTTTGTGGCCGGTAGAAAAGAAAAACTTGTCCGACCATGCTAGAAATCTAAAGTGCGCGTTTTCAGTCTCTCCTCGAGGGCATTCGAGGTGTTGCACCTGGTTGTTGACATGAAAAGTTATTGTGTTAGAAATGAAAAAGAAAACTAGAGGGGAAGACAGGTTTTCTCAAGCTGTCTGAAAACCCAAGAAGCAGTGATGAAGACGCTTAAACCAAACCAAACCTTTACCAGAGCTGTGCAAAATCAGAAAACAGTTTTTGATGCAGTGATTTTTGGAAGGCACGGACAAACGACAACAGCACTCTGAATAGCAGTCACAAAACACATATTTTGTGGTTTAATTTGGACGATATGTCGCAATTTTTTTATTTTTTTTTTTTTAAACTACAAGTGATAGATGGAAACACGTGAGCATGGTTTGGTGCTTAAGTCAGAAGAATCCTGGTTATTTCACATGAGATTTCTGCTCAAACTTTGGCAGAAAAGGCTGATTTCAGGTGTTTTTTTTATGCACTATAAGTTGTTGGGTTGTTTGGGATGCCACTGTCAATACTGAATTCTTATGTGTTAATCTTTTTACAACTTAAACTTCGATTTTTGTTTATTCAGTAACGAGTGATGTTTTTACGGTTACAGAGAAATGCTTTTTTTCAGGTGCTTTAAAGTGTCAGTAAGAACCCATCATCACTACAAGTCAGTTCCAGTATTTGGACATTTCCAAATCTGCACATTATGCAGTAGTGATACTAATCTTTGACCACCGTGGCTTTGTTGGTGCGTTACATCTCCCGCTCTGTGGTTGTTTATTGATCACTGGAGTTGAGTGTATTCATCTTGACATCACTCTGTATTAACACTCCGGTAACGAGGGAGCAGCCTCTATCAGATCAGATAACCAGCTCTATAAAGCAGACTCCTCTCTGCGGGTTTGGCACCCACAGGTCACGACCCCCAGCAGGCGGCTTTAGCCAATGCAACTCTGGGTCTGGGAGCGAGTCTGAGTGACTGCCCTCCAAACAAAAACAGAGCAGTTATCATGAGTGAGGTGCAGATTGAGCATGAATTGTAGTTATTTCTGAAAGTCTGACTCTAATAGAGGAAGAGAATGATTTCAGAATAAAAGTTTAAATTCTTTCGTGCAAAGAAAATTGGGGTTTTTAAGTTCTTGTTAGAAGCATGAGGAGTTGAGCTGGCACCTTGAGGTCATGGAAGCCCCCCTAAGAGGAACAAGCCCCCCCCACCACATCATTTCCCCAAAGCTGCTCCTTGTTTAAATAACATGTCAACATACATACTGCTCTCGTTCCCTTAACACATTGTTGTATTTCACAATAATACACCTTTATAATTTCCCGCCTGATTCAATTCCTGACTAAATGAAATCAAATTAAAACTCATTTGCATCAAATTGGATGAACTCAGCTGTATTTTGTTTTTCTAATTGAATGTTTTGATTATGTAAACTGAAAGGGATTAGAGGCCAAATTTAGTAGCTTGATTAAAAAAAAAAGAAAAAAAAGAAAAGAATAATTAACAACACTTTTGGTAATCGATTAATTGAAAATCAGAAAACCTACTGCTTTTCTCCAGTCTCATAGCCTATATCTTTGTAAATTCTTTTTTTTTTTTTAGCATTTTCTGACATAATAAACCAAACAATTAATAATTTACTTGCAAAAATGGGATTACTCCTAAGATTCAGAGAGGAGCAGTCAGGAAAAATGTTAGGCCGAGACATTTTCAAGCTTTTAAAAGCTTTATTAATCTCATTTGGAGGTTGCACTTAGGTGCTGACATTCTGCTGCTCTCTAAGTTCCTGTGTTTACTCTTCCTCTCCCCCAAAACAGATGCTGATACACAGAGCAGGGTGTGACGGCGGCTCGCTCCATCACTCATCTCCATCCACACACATCAGCTCAGTCCTCATGACGCTCAGAGATGAGAAATAATTAATTCAACAGCTACTGAAGCACAGAATCACATCCATTCTGACTGCCACCAGCTATTGTTGTTGGCTCTTGAAATATATGATGATCGTCTTATCATGAAATTTTCTCTCTTGGTATTTCTCTCATAAATCAAGAAGAAAAGGCCGACACAAAGCAAGAAAGCGTTCAGAATGGCTCAAATTAAGAATCATCTATAGTGCAATTTGTGGTGCCGCTCTGAAAGGACGTGTGATATGACTTTGAAAGACCGGACACACTTCATGGACACTGCGTGTTCTCTACAGACCTCCAAGTTCGGGTCAATTCAGCTCTCTAATAACAAGAAGGTGAACAAAAACATCCATGAAAGCAGATTTATGCTTAAACATCAGATGCTACATGAAAGATTTTTTTAACGTCCCCCTCGAAGTAGCAGCTAAAGCTTCTCCTTTGTCTTTTTCTGAAGCCCACTGTCAGAAGCAGTGGGGGGTGGCGGAGTCGGGATGTGAGGGTGCAGCGGGTGCTGGGGGTACTTGGATGTTAATCTGTGAGGTAATAGCTTTTCTCTGCAGAATTGCAAATTCTAATATATGTCGCGTTGTAAAACGCGCGGACAGCCGTGGTCACCAAAGACACCATCTCCAGGGGTCTCTCCCTCTCCCTCTCTCTCCCTCTCCCCCCACTCTGTCCATCTGCAACAATGGCTGCCAAGTGTAACATGCTACTTTTAATTTACAATAACACGTGACAATAGCAGATTAATGGCTCTTATGACACCTGTGTCCCTGAAGCTCCTCTTGCCGAGACCCAGTGTACATAACGTGTGTCACACTACATTATCTCTACATCCCTCCCGTAATGGGGGACCTTTTTTAAGGGCACTGCTGACTTGGAAACTTAGGAGGTGTCTGCCTGCTTGGCAGAGAGCCACAGCTACTGCCTAAAACAAATACTCTGGGCTACACAGCCAATCCATTTCACCAGGGCTTGTGTTGCACAGAGCCTCCCCTCCTTTTCCTTCCCCCTTCCTTCGCTCATTTTTGTTCATGTTTTCAGCCCTTGATAATGACTGCTTGTGCCATAATCATCATGAGGCTTACCAAGTTAAGTAGGGCTCAGGCAAGCTACTGTGCTGTGAGGAAATTTAATCCAAGCATTAACTGACTATAGACTACTGCCTACTGAGCGAGGCAAAATACATTTGAATAGCAAACAAGGCAACGCTGAAACACTGACTTCAGCTGAAAGAAAAAAATGACCATGAAACACCAAGATAACTGCACAAACATGTTTTCTAACTTCTAAACTGTTTGATTTCTGAAAAATGATTTTCCAAATACAAAGGCCTTTATATAAGGTATATTACACTTACAGCATTCAATCATTTCCAGAAATGCTTCTCAAAAAGTCACTAATGATCTTATGTTTTATGTAAATATTACATAAATGCTTTAAAGGAAGCAAAGAAAGAATCTCCCTTAATCCAGTTGATGCCATCTATGGTAAATATGGGATCTATTATGATTTTCTTTCAATAATAAACACCCAAAAAGCAATAATACATACTTATTTAGTGCGATATATACCACAGACACTATGACACTCGGAAGCGATTGCCCAAATTTCAAAATAAAATTGCTCACTATTTTCCTGATTTCTAACAAAATTGAGAGTTACTCATGGTTGCATAACTTCCACATTCCCCAAGTGTCTTAACGCTCTGATTTAAAGGACACATTTCTTAAAAGTCAAAGTTTGAGTTTTTCATATTACTTAGTTACTTACATTGATCAAATTAACAAACCTGATAATAATGATTATTTTCTTTCAGCAGTACAACCCCAAAAAAAAGTACAAAATTTTTTTTAGTTCCTTATACACCAGAAGTCATGACTTAGTAGAGCTGTGGCTTGAGTTTCAAAATAAAAGCGTTCACTATTTTCACACAGATGTGATTTCCACCAAAACTTTTAAGAAAAATGTTTCAAAACCACCATAGTCTCCGAAACACTAAGAGCATGAGCTACAAAAGGCATCCTAAATAGTAGCTACGCTTCACTTTCACAGGATACCTCAGCCATTTCAACAGTTGAAAATCTTGAATTTCAGGTGTTTTGTTTGGCAATGTGCACTTTAAGAGAAGACAGCAACAGGACAATAGTGTCTTCAGGCTACCCTCATATGTAATATACTATTCTTACAAACTGTGGCTTGAGGCGAGACATTGCTTTTGCAGCCGTGTGTGTGTGTGTGAGGCCATGGCCTGGGGTTTATGTTTTGGAAAGATAAAGTATCCCTGACCCTGTGTTTCCAGGTAGGCACCAGCCAGCTATTGAGAGAGTATATAAGAACCAAAGCCCCCCTCCCCACCCTACCCCACTTCATCCTTAGTACAAGTCCTACCCTGACGCAAACGCACACGAGGACACACACACACACACACACAGCTTTCTTCTCTTTCATCGAACATACTGGATGAGCACCTAAATCACAGAAATGGCAGCACATCAGGGGAATCATTTGAGACTGAATAGCCATAGAAACATGGCGCTGTCACCTGGGAGACCTCCACAAAACAGACCAGCTCTCCTCCTCACGCACACATACCTTAGTCCTCTCCATGCCCTTTAATACCTCTTTGCCCTTCAGTAGCAATCTGCATAGAAATGTGTGCTTTCTATCATTCAGTGACTAGACATTACACCCAGGCTAATATGAGAGGTCCTCGAACGACTGAAAATGAACCCTTGAAAATACCAGACGTTTGCATTATGCCTCCGCGATTGCATCTCTTACAGGGAAAGACTTGATTATGTCATTTGCCATGTCCACGTCATGCTGGTTTTTATATCTTTGCCAGGAAATCTACCTCTGACAGGTCATTAGTCATCCCTCCCTCCCCGCACGCACATAAAACATCAATTCCACTCAATATCCCGCAAACCCCCGTGCTTCTCAACAAACGCCAGAACAAAGAAGAAGCTATGTAAACCGCTGCCGTGCTCTGATTAGCTCTCATTCCGGAGCACTGCAGAAATAAGGCACTCATTCCCCACCCTGTTTGAGATAACTGCCCCTTTTCAGCAGCCGCATCATCCCTCCACACTCATACACGCCTCGTAACATGACTGCATCTGTTTAGCTATTCTCATCAGCTACTTATGTAGTGACATTAAGGAAGCCTATTGCTTACAGAACCAATAATCTATATCGCCTCAGGCCCCCTTATATCCACTAACCTACTACTTCGGCAGCAGCAGGAGTGGAGCCACTTTTGTTGAGGGGGGGAAAAAAAGCCCTCCACAGAGCTGTAGCGGCTTTCTTGACTGACCTGGGTGGTTGGCTACATCATCTTGACATGTAATTATCTAAAGCCCTTTAATCACTTCCATAAAGATTAATTGCAGGAGACAACAGCGGAGGTCGTGTCTTCAAATCAAAAGACTCCTTGGCAGATTGACACAGCGGTGTAACAGAGTTCAGACTTAGGTGTTTTATAAGGGTCATCTACTGGAACTGAAGCAGGTTTTAATGCTGTAATTGCAAGTTCAGCAAAGTGGGTTTTATAGCATGAAGCGTTTTTTTCTTTTTCTTTCAGGATTTTAGATGTTTTCTGCATGTCAATCTTAAACTGAAGCAGTGTTTGTTTTTTCTCCTTACCTTCATCTCTTTTCCTCTTTTCACCATTGGATCGTGGAATACCCAGAATCCCATTGATGGAGTAGGATCCTGCAGGGTCATTGGAGGCGCTGGTTACAGGCGGAGAGGTTGTGCTTGGTACTAGGAAGGAGAAACAAAATAATTAGAAACCAGCTTGTATTTTATAATGAATACATGCTCGTGTCAAATTGCTATGATTCCATACAAAGATCGTGTTGATGCTGTGAGCTGCAGTATTACCTATAGTGTGGCCTGGTGCTGACAGGGATGTCCCATCAGGAGATGGATGGAAAGGTTGCTGGACTTTTGTTCGGATGATCCTGGGGGGAACAAAGACAATGCAGATGTCACTGCTGCTTTTCTATGACAGGTTTCTCTTCCTAGAGATTTCCAAACTGCCCCTACTTTGAACATAGCCTTCGCTCACAGCAGCTACTATGGAGATATTATGTGATTAAGATATCAAAACGCAACTCATACGCAAAGACGGGATCCGGTCAGTGGTTCTTCCTTAAAGGTGAGGTCTGGAGAAAAGTCTTCATTGCACTTTTGGTCTGAGTGATCTTGCAAACAAAGCATGAAATCACATCAATTCACCTCAATGATCAGCTTCACTGACTCTACCTGGCCCACACTAATCAGCACCCCCCACCCCTTCCCACCACCTCTCCCAACCTCAGTGTGGAGAGAGGGGGGGGTGGGGGGTTTCCACCGGGGCTGATCACAGCCCTATAGTAGCCCTTTGCTTCCCAGATCAAACATCTCTGTAGAACCAAGCAGCCCCCATGTGCCAATGCGGATGAGGTTGTATTGATCGGGGCTTGGGGAGAAAAAGTTGGGGATTAGTCACACGGGCAAACAGATGCAAATAGAAAGCTATAAATTATATGTGACAGGAAAGCAATAGTTCCTTATTGCCTTGCACAAGCTTACGCCAGCATTAGATTCCTTTAATCTGAATGGCACTTGGGGAGAAAGGGAGCTGTCACAATAATTTGTAAACTTTAAAACTATTCATCATGTATGCCACAAGAGCTATTTTAGAGCACAAAGAAAAAAGGTGAGGACCATAGAGCCTTTAAGGGTTGATTTCTTTATACAGTTTAGATTTAGCTTTTGTTCATATATATATATATATATACT
>CM076668.1:12973646-13033718 GCA_038496675.1 Rachycentron canadum
CCCCTCTGCAGACCCCCCCCCCTTCCCCCTTTTTTTGCTTATATGGATGACTTGTCAGACAAAGGCAATAGATGCCAACACTTTGTGATTCGCCAGAAAAAACAAAAAAAACCCGGGGGTCCAAATGAGGAGGTCTGTAGGTCTGACACCGGCAGGAAGGGGAGGGAGATAAATAAGGAATGGATTCTGAGTTACAAATATCAGAGTTTACTGGACATTATAACAGCTGTGAATTATATGCTCGCTTACTGGAAGTTTGGAATCAATGAAACAGATTATTTTAAAATGTGTGTTCCTTTCTGGTCTTTTTTCTTTTATTACCCGTACTAACAGCCTGTCTCTGGGAATATACAGGATGTCTGTGTGTGCTCAGGTCTCCTCACAACCCGGATTTAGCTCGATCCCTCTTTTAATTTTCTCTTCTTAATTCTTTTTTCTTTTTTTTTTTTTGCCTTTCTGGAAAACAAGTAGGCCTAAAATAATTTGTGTAGACCCTGAATTCTACCTTTTCATTTGAAAGAGCAAAATGTCAAATTGGTAATGTGTGTATTATGGAGATGTGATGGGTTTTTTCCTTTTGACTCTGCTGATGGTGATGATAGCTGTGGTCCAAACTGGGAGCGATGGTGGTCGGAGGTGAAACTGAGCAGCAGTGCCGCTGAGCCTCTGTAGATGGCGCTGTATAGTTTCTCAAATTTAAAGGTGCTGTCAAAGTCCCCCCCCCAAAAAAAAAAAAAAAAAAAAAGTCAAACTTGAGGTGCACTCGAGAGCGTGTGATCAAACTGAGAAGTAAAAATATTCCTCTGGAACAATTATCTATAAGCTCCATGAAAGAGGTTGCAAAGAATTAATCAGCTGCAGGAGAGAAGTCATCTGAATGGGAAATGAAACTAAACAGTGCATGATGGGAGTCAAGGTCCTGCTCCTATTAATATCCTGATTTTAAACAAGCTTTATAAAAATCTGTCATAGGCTAATTATAGAATAAATACACGTGTTAATAGAAAAACATCATATTTTGTTCAGCACTTTTCTTAAAGTTACAAAGTGTTTTAAAGAAGAAAAACAAATAAGCAATAAAAACAAATGTTAAATACTTAAAAATAATGAAATAAAATTATAGAATTTAAATATATATATTTCTTATTATTTCTTTCTATACCTGAAATAGTAATAATAATAATAATAATTTCAAAATAAAATACATAGATTCTGGTAACTTGGTCATTTTGCTTGTTAATGGATGATCTGGCTGCATTTTTAGTTACATTCTTTAATTTGTCTAAATTTTTTTTTCTTTTTCCTGGGACGGGGTGTGGTAGGTGGGGTTGAGGTGGGGGTGGCAGCGGGGGCATCTCTTAGGGGCAGACGGCCACATCTCGCGGTCTGCCTCCTGGTCAGGTTAGGGGATGATTTCTCTTTTTGTTACTGTTTTTGGAGTGAGCTTCTGGTACAATATGTAGCACTATAGGCTGTAATTTCACACCCGGCTGCACATTTCCCTTAAAGCTACATTCTTTTTTCTTTTTTTTTTTTTTTTTCACCCTATAAGACCCCCACCACCATCACCCCCACCTCCCTCAGTTTTCTCCCCCCTCCTTCCCTTCCTCCCTCTCTCTCTCTCGCTCTCTCTCTTATGGCCTCCTGCTCCTCACAATTTGATCTCCCCGTTGCAAAAATTAAGCAGGGAGGAGGAAGAGAAGGAGGAGGAGGGGGGAGGAGGAGGAAGGGAGGGGGGTAAGATGCTGAAATTGTTTTTTAACACATATCCAAATGAATACACCGTTTTCACGTGTTTACTTTGTTTGGCGCGTGTTTGAACAGCACGTGCTGTGCGGTCAGATGGGCCCTATAACCCCTCTGTCTTTTTAGGAAGGGGGCCGCTCTATTCAGCTGCGACAACACGGGGCCAGGGGAAAAAAAAAAAAGCCATTCAGGAGAAATGAAACAATGGGACGAGTCAATGAATTATCTCTTAATTATTTATTTTGCTTTTGTTTCTGTTTGTTTGTTTGTTTGTTTGTTTTGCAGTCTCACCTCTAATGATCAAACCCTGAATGTGTCTGATCACTGAAGGCATGAAAAGTGCCAAAGATCACGAGTTTCAGAAAAATTCAGAAATGCAAGAGGTGTCATCCTGGTGGCTCGTCTCCAGCCTGACACTCAGCTGCAGTGTTTAAGACGATGCCTCTGCATGTCAGGAGTTTGGAAAATGTTTTTGGAGCCTGCGTGCACCCATTAGGAGAGGTGTAATGTATTGACAGAGAGCAATTTATCTTTTGCCCCGCTTCCTAATGGCCTGTGCAGAGGAGAGAGGAGGAGGAAGAGGAGGAGAGGAGAGGAGAGGAGGAGGAGGAGGTGGAGGAGAGGGAAGGAGGGAAGGAGCGCCGATGGTCCGGCAGCTCCACCCGCCGAGCATCAGCTCGCGCTCTCGGGCAGCTGCGGGCAGAGTGTCCGGGGCGTCGGGCGGTGGGAGAGAAGCTGGGTTCCTGTGTCATGTCCCCTCCTGTGCTGCTGGTTTGTCACCAATCGATCTGAGTCTCCCCGCAGAGGGAGCTGACACCACCGGTTGTAAGTTGAATATTAATCCTTTTGGATTGAAGGGAGGGGTTTGTCCTGGAGGTTTGTGGTGATTTAGATGAATTTGGGGTGAGACCAAGGCGGATTTTGGACGATTTGCAAATAATGTCAAAAACATTTTTTTTTTTTTGCATTCTTTAATAAGAATAAATAATAGACTCTTATTTGACTAAACCTGTCATCAGCTTCCTCCTCTTAAATTCTATCCACGCATCTTTAACATTTGAAGGAAACGGGGAGAAGTTCAGCTGCAGCCTCCACCTACACGATCCTGTAACACCACCTAAAACACCTCCTGACACTAGCTACTGTATTATTTTTTTATTTATATATATTTTTTGGATTTCACAGTGTCCTGTGCTCCAGCAGCGAGGGTAGCTTCCACTCTCCGGGCTACAAATCTTGCTGGCGTGAACAGATGGAGCATCAATTTGATTCCATCCTCGACACCGTGAAAGATTGATTTTGCACTTGCTTTTAATTCTGCCCATAATTAATTGGATCATTACAACTGTTTTGCATTGATCCCATCGTTCAAATGTAAAACTGAAGGTGGATTGGAATGTGATCTATGTTTCTGTTTTATTTATATTCATTTCTAGAAGAACGTCAAACAGCGAAGAGCCTGTTTCTGGCATCAAATGCTGTTTATTTGAGCGTCTGGACAATGCACTGAAACCCAACTGTACAAAAACTCATATTGAGTATTGCAGTCATTGAATGTGGCCTCTTTATTTGGACACACACACTGATCCTTTTTACCACCTTAACGAAAATATCCCTACAATTCATTTTTGTATTTCCCGACTCTGACACCGCAGCTGTATTTATATAATATTCCCACTAATGTCACTAATGTAATTTCCCAGCAACATATACTGTTGATTTTATTTTGATATTATTCATTTGTAAATAATCAGCTGTCAACCAAACCACACATACAAAAAAAAAAAGAAATTATTTCACACTTGATATTCAATTAATAAATCAATCAACCCTAAATAATGAACTCTTAAATGTGCACACTCTCCACTTCAGGTGACAGCCACCGTTGTGAGTAAATTGAAATTGGCCACTGTTTCTCACAACATCAGTAAATTCCTATAAATAAATAATGAAAAGCGTCTTTTACATTGAGTCCAGTGTCACGTGTTTAAAAACACACTCACACTTATCCACCCTCACACCAGAGTTTGGAGAAAGGTTAAAAATTATTCTATTTGAATGACGACAGACTAGAAAGGTAATAAATTAGAGTTTATGAAATTCTTTGAGATTTTTTTTTATTATTTTGTTTTGTGGTTTTATCGGTTGTTCATCGCCAGTTTGATGCCAGTCTTATTATTTCAAGCCACACCACAGCTTTCAGAGTCTGCTTCAAAGTAAAAATATGTCGGTTTAATGCAGCCAATTTAACCGTTTACTGTCTTTGATGGGAAATCATCAAAAATTAAGAATAGGCGTAAAAGTCAATGCGAAAGTTTACAGCTGTCAGGGTCGTATTTCAGATGATAAAACACACACAGGAAGGACATTCAGCTCTTTGTGTTGTAAAAAAAAAAAAAAAAAAATCCACACAGCGGCTTTAAAAAAAAAAAAAAACTGCATCCAGTTTGGTGTTAACTCCAATTAAACTCCTCTTATATCTGCAGTCTTTTCAGGTTGACTGTTCAGCTGATGATCTGTCCCGTCATTAGTCCTCAACACCAACACCCCCCACCACCATCCTACCTACCCCCCACACAAACACAAACACACACACACACACACAGGCTGGAGTGGTTCCAGTGATTTTGCATTGTATTAAAGATCCAAATGCAAGTGGGATCAGGTTACATTACTTTGATTAGAAAACACTTTGTTAAATTACTTTTCATACCCTGAGCACAAAAGCAGTCAGACAGTTGAGTTTCTGAGCTTTTCCCTGCCTCAGGTACAGCAAATCATTAAGAAAAATTAACATCTCATTTGCATTTAAACGTGAAGGAAGGACCTATTCACAAAAAACATTTCATATTTGTATTAGTATTATTTATTATCATTAATATTAATATTGCCATGAAAATCTACTGTATACAACATTTTCATAAATATTTCAGACACGTTTTCTCTCCGTCTCTCATGTATTAACACACTAAGTTGGGGGAATAAAGCACCAAAGTCTTAAAATACACTCTTGCTCCTCATTCATTATGCAGATTTGCAAGTAATTGTTAAATATGCCCTGCAGTGCTGGATTAAAAATAGGACTGTATCTTGTCATTTTCAAAAGTATTCTCCATGTTGCATTTATTGTACTGGGAACAAGGGCTAAATCGGTTCTCTTCCCCATCAAACTTTCCACATGAATAGTTAAATGTGTGCCCCTCTGGTTGGAACTTAACAAAGACTGGAGAGGCTTTACAGAACAGTAACATCTAAAAGGGCATTGGAAACTTAAGTCAGGAATATTGTGGAAATTTGTCTTTGTTTTTTTCCGCAAAAGTTCATCCTCGTTTTTTTTACTGGTAACCAACTAGGTTACTAAAGTTGCTAAAATAATTATTTTATTTATTTATTTATTTTTTTAAAGAATCATCTCCACCTTCACCTACAACAAAAACCAGAGCTGCACAGAAGCTCTTCTTCCAGTGGATAAAGGCAGCACGCACCAGCCAGCCTTCCCATAAGGCCCTGGGTTCATCGCTGTGGGAGAAGCTAGATCCTTCACTGGATCTGTGTGTGTGTGTGTGTGTGTGTGTGTGTGCAGCAGAGATCAGCCTGAGGCAGCTCGGATGGTGTCCCGCCAGCTGCCTCTGTCCCAACCAGACAGCCAACAGCTTCCAATCACATGTCAGCAATATGGGAAACAGAGCTTCTGTCCAGTGGGCCGCTGACATGTGTTAGCCTATGGCGTGTGAATGCATAATGTAGCAGTCACCTCCTGGTGGCAGGCTTTGAACTCACAAATGTTGATTTTTTTTTTTTTTTTTACCACTGACAAGCTGATCCCTTTAATTTCCCCTATTTTTCTTGTTGCTTTCTTTCATTTTTCCTCTTTGTCTTTGCTAGTTATCTTCTCTGTAATAATGATATGATAATATGATCGAGGAATGTCAGCTGCACAGTGTGATTTGCTGATTAGTTTGTGTGTCTGTGGGTGTGCACGAGGCTGTGTATACACATATATTCCTCTCCCCAGAAATCTACGGATGAGCAGCTCCCACATAAGCTCCTGATCACTTCTGTAAATGCTTCCTGTCACCTTCAGTGGTGTAATGATCATGAAAATTGTGACCTTGATCTATGGAAAGCCATAATGTGACTGAATGGCCTCCTCCCACACACTTTCTCACCGGCTCCGAGCTCGGAGGTACGCTAAAGGACAGCTCTGAGGAAGATTGTTTAGTGGTAATAAAAAGCCAGTAGTTTGGCTTGTAATGGTTCGGGCATGCCTCCTCTCCACAGCCATTTGGCTAAATCTTCAGTGATGGAGGCCTGTGTGAATGTAGATGAGAATCTGGGAGATGTTGACGCTTGTCCTCAGGCACCGGGGAGACTTTATTGTCTGGTGGTCCAACATGATCAAGCACATAACTGTGTTTAGGGGACAGAAGAGTGCAACATTGATGTTATGTCCTGTGCTTATCATTTAAAGGCAGAATTTAAAAAAGAAAAATCCCTCGGCCATCATGATGTTATTGTGCTCAGACTGGTGTTTGAGGCTGGTTTATTATCATTGTTTACCTCTGAAGTCAAAGAGGAGAGCTGTAATCTGTGACCATGACCATAAAATACATACTTTTATGATGTCAGTCACATTAGACACAAAGCTGGAGTATGTTTTCTAAAGTGCATTGTTTGGTGCTTTAAATAAAGTATCTGTTTACACGAATTTTAATGTGTGACACTGATGCGATTGGCAAGAAGAGCAACTTTACCCAGTGTTTATTTTTCATTTTTTGTTTTGCTCCAAGTGAGAATGGAAGGCGGAAAAAAAAAAAAATCCATCTCTGGCATGATGTTGCTTGAATTCTCATTTAGTCTGGAAAATCTGGTTTGCGCAACATTGTTTATGATCACACCCTTGCCAGCTTTTCATATTTAAACGAGCAAAGGTTTAATTACCAAATGATGACAGTGTCATATGGTGCCATGATGGCACAGGGTGTCTAATGAATGCAGAGGAGCGAGGGATGCGTACGCAACACTGAGTGACAGTGGGATGCACAGATCAAAACAGGAAAAAAAAGAAGAGGGAGAGACAGTAAAACATCTGTAATTTGCAATTCACTAATGTTCAATGGTTGCTCATGGATTAAGAATTTTAAACTATTGTCTGCCAGATGGAAGAGAAGAGGGAGGGAGGGATTGCCGAGGAGGAGGAGGAGGAGGATGGGGCTTCTAAGCAGCATATTTACATCTGTATATTATCAACCCTAGATTTAGTAATCAGACAGAGGAAAAACCAACTGCCTCCAAAAACACTCTCGGGGCATTGCATTTATTACCTATTTTCCAGCAGCACAAACATTAGCGAGTGATTCTCCCATGTTTTTTTTTTGTTTGTTTGTTTTGTTTTTTTCCGAGGCGTATTTAAATTTGTCAGGACAGCTTGTAGATTGTGGGGAGTTTTGTGCACGACTTGCTCTATCTATCTCGATATAATCATCAGACAGTTTGAAGTGCTGGACCCGGGTCTGCTCGCACATCAGAGTTAATTTTACAGGGAAGTTGATGCACTCTGAAATATTGCACCGAAGTAATATCAGTTAGTGGGCCGCCAAAAGACGCACATGCTTAACCAGGCATGAAACCTTGCTGAATTACACATATTTATACTTATCTCAGATCAGCGCCTTTGTCATTAAAATTTGGCCTGGTTGCCTGTCTGTTTTATGTATCTGTTTGGTGATATACTGTGTAATAATGTGACGATGTATAGCCCAGCTATTGGCACATTTCACTCCGCTGCGTCAATAAATAACCACAGAAACCGTTGACTTTCATCTCAACTCCGCGGCTTCCTCCTCTCCCACAATCCTTGTGGTTTCTGTTGAGTCTGTTTGAGTCAGCGTGTGTCGACCTTGAGTTTTAGCACAGTATACTTCATCAGTGATGGAAGAAGGACTTGGGATTCAAAACGTGTGAAAGTGCAGAAGTATCATCAGCAAACTGCTCTAATGCTGTGCACATTATACAGTATAGTCCCATTCACACTGTTACATGAGTGCGTATATTATTTTTACTGAGCTCATAACGTGTAAGCATTTAACTGTTGTTGTGTGTTTGGACAGAGCGTTTTAGCCACTTAACCACTTAGCCACTTTGCTGATGGGCAGTTTGCTTTGTACCAATTTCTCATATTTTGTTTGATGTTTGTAGATAAAATCTGCAAATTGACCAATGACTATTGCTGTTAAATAAATGTAGAGGAGTGAAAAATATAATGTTTTCCTCTAGATCCAGTAAATATTCTAGGAAAGTACAAGTCCTTCAATATTCTCATTAAAGTATTTTAGTGAATATACTGTACTCCTTGGTGCTGCAGATCATTTTTCTAACCATTTTAAAATGCATTTCTCCAATTTTTCAGACAGCCATTGACTTCCATTCATTTCCAAATGAAACTCATGCAGAAGGCCTTTTTACTTCTTCACTGCTTTATGTTTGACTTGACTTGACAGTGATAATTGTCTATTAATTGATTTTCATGTCACACAAAAATGAATGAAAACCAATTGTTCCCAACCTGGGGGTCAGTTACCTCCAAGGTAAGTGAACACAAAATTAGACTTTCTTCAAATCCTCTTTCTTGTGAATCAATAGATAATTTCACCTTGAAGCCCTCAAAAAGACAAAATACAAAATAAGGTATAATCAGTCTTCGCTTGATCTAAACAGATCCAGAAAACTGTGCAGCTACTTCTCGGGGGCCACAATCCCCAAAGGTTGGGAGTCACTGGCCTACAGGACATAAAAGATCTGAATTACATCACATTTCTACTTATCTCAGATGAGTGCTTCTGTCAGTAAGAGGGCGTCCTGGTATCTTGTCTGTCTAAGGCTCATATCATATAAATGCAACGCCCCAGTTCCATCCCTGCAAGGAAGCTGTCGTGCATGTCATCTCATTTATGTCTCGTCTGTCTTTACTTCCTCTTATCAATCTAGGCTAAAATGCCAAAGTTAGAAAAAGACAGATCTGAAATACTGCAGCAGCATTTGCAAACTAGTTTGAAAATTGAAGTTAAACTGCAAATGCAAAGTCACAGGTGTAGCTTTTGAATCCGTGGATTGATTCAGCAATGGAAGTGGACTGGAGAGCTCACTCTTCATTAGTAATGAAGTGCTGTTGTCATGCTGTGACGTAACGAGTTTACCCCGGCCATCCATCCTGTGACACTGAGAGCCCCTCCCACTGAAAGACACGCCAGGAAACAGCTATCTATTTAACCTGATGCATGTATCATGGAAAATATACATTTTTGCAACAATACGCTCTTTAACCCAGAAAAAAAAAGCTTTTGTAACCTCTGGGAAAATTGTAAATATTGTAGTTAAGGGTTAAATAGTTTTTATTTAGTCACACTGATGGTGTTTCAAAGAAAAGAGCTGACTCCTTGTTTTCAGTGCACACTGGATGTACACTGATGCAGACACATGTTGTAGCAGTTGTTGCCGGCGATATATCCGGGGCCCTCTGACTGCGCTGGTCTCCCATGGCTCTCTCCCCAGGACTGTGAAAACATCTGTCACAGCGGCTGCCATTTTCCTCTGTGGTCAGAGCGTCAGGTGAAGGTGCTGCCTGCTAGCCTCATGACATGGTACACATGGGTACCTCCAACAACAGTGCTCATTAACAGGCAAATGGAGCAGGAGCCCCAGCAAATTGAGCAGCGTTTCGCCAGGATCGGCCCTGCCAGATTGTTCGGATAGCCAAAGTGACATCACCAAGTGCCAGCCCCCTTTGCCCCCCTCCACCACCCCCCTGCTAAAAAAAATTAACATCCCTAATCATCTGCCAGGCTAAACATTATTCTTCATGATTCAGATCAGCCATGCTTGCCCTCCACTCACGGAGTATCTCTCCTCTCTCTGGGCCAAAAGCAGCCAGCCTTGGACTGATTGCTCAGCCTTTTGTGCCCTTCGTTTGTGAGAATGGCAAATCGATTCAAAAATCATCACCCATGAGCAGCTCTCATGCAGAGCCGGGCGCGTGAGGGTTGCAGATATGAAATGGAAATCAGGAAAACAGAAAGTGGGGCCCTATTTTTGGAGCGAGTGCCACTCCCAAATAAGTTTTATTGCATATGAATGAAATGATGCGTCCATGTTGAAAACACAATGTAAACAAAGCACCGAAGCTCTTAAATTGAATAATAGCTATTGTATTATGTAATGAATTATGAGTTATTGTTGCTTTCTGATGCTTGTTTATATCAGTAATATGTAATGTCAAATTAAAACTTTTCAATTGCTGGATGTGAACTGAACTTCAAATTTAAGCACGATGCCTGTAATAATTGGCCTTTTAATAAGTTAATAATGCTAATTTTATAATTTCAAAATTTCATAATGATCTATTCTTGATGATCCGTAGAGTTTTTTCAATGCTCTTGTGGCATCATGTAATATGTATATTATGTCAGAAAACTGAAGAAAGATATGTTTTGCAAGATTTTGCCAAAATTGACATCTGGAGAAGACGCTTGAATTTTTTTCATATACATTTCATGCATTTTAAAACTCTATTAGTTTATGAGTTTTGCATCTCTTTTCTAAGTGCTACATGTTCTGCAGTTTCCCATCCAAACTATAGTGAGATAAACCCTAAAGAAAATTTAAGTGAAAAAAAACTGTGAACTAAGGAAAGGAAGAAAGATCAACAAGAGGAACAGAAAGGAACCTTGGCATATTTAATTAATTACCACATATTAAAATGTTTGTTTACAGAAATGAAGTGCTACAAGAGGCCTGATGTTAATTAATTTAAAGTGTACTTCCCCCCTCACTCCCCACAATGTGTTGACGACTTGCTGCTGAGGTACTTTCATGGCAGGTAAACCTATGTCTCATTGGATTTCCATCAATGGCTCTGAGGTGTGTATGGAACAAAAGCTTGCCACACAGATTAGGGAGAGTGTTAACATGATTGCTGATTAATAACGCCAATTAGAATTCACAGCAAGGCGACAAGAAGAGCAGATCAGCGCGATTATGACAAGAGCGAGGGAGATTGTCTGGAGCACAACATACATGAACCAGCTCTGTTTCCTTTCCGAACGTTCAGATGTTTTGAAAGAAGATGTGTAAACTGCCTCACAGAGGAGTCGACAATCACCCAGCACAGTTATCTGTCTTCCGGCTGTATTTTTAGTTTTTCGCCGAGGACTGAAAATGAGTAAGAAGTGCTTATCCATGTGTCCTGTTGACTTTTTTTGTTGCCACTTTATCAGTGTGTCTGGGAGTGAGGCGCAGGGCTGCACACACAGTATAACCAGAGTCTCTGGAGGTCTCTCTCTGGACAATGATGTATTTAAGCCCCTCCAGAGGTCAGATGGACTCTGTCCAGAACATCACCTGCAATCAATAGTGTTGGTAAACCAGGCACAACTGAGCAGACATGGAGGGTCCTCTTCTAAACACACTGTGAGGGAACCGCATGGGCCATTGCACTGCTAAAACTGGGAGAAGAATGGCTTGACGCGCTGCTACTTAAGCACCGGTGACTGAGGGAGGACTTATTTATGTTGGGCAGACTCACATTGTTGGTACATTTCCCAAAACATGTACTTGTCCCACTGAAAAAATAACTTGGTCAGCAATATATGAATTTATGTAAAAAGTGTATGTACTGTTCTTATATCCAAAGGCTGTTTTACAGGCAGTTTCTGATTTCAAAGATGGACGTAGAATATGCATAGAGTCTAGATTTACCTTATGCACAATTGCTTCCCTCCTCCCTTGTTTGTGCACTTTCCTAAAAGTGAATGAAGCAGTGGAGTGTCAGGTCGGTTCGGTGTCATTATCTTTGGCTTCACGCTGCAGTTGTGGGAACTAAGAGCGAGCTGTCACCTGCAAGTTTTCCAGCTTGCTTTCCAACTTTGTATTTGTATTCATGTTATCAGAGACAGGTTTCAACACAAGAAGTTTTTTAACAAAAGACTTTTCAGTAAAACAATAAAATACAGTGTTTTATATATTTATATATATATATATATATATATATATATATATATATATAGGGAAAAACCTAGGAGTCACTAACAAGGCTGTTTGTAAACTGCTTCACATTTAATTTGAAGTGTCTTTTCACAAGGAACATAAACCCAAGAAATCTGAATTTGTGTGAAACAAAGACTGTAAAAACACAATAGAGGTACATAACAAAAAAAAAACCAAAACAGGTGAATAAAATGTCATTTCAAGGTGAATGTATTCTGCAGAGTTTCAGCAAGTTTTTCATAACTGTCACTATCTGGTGAAAATCACGTTTCTCCAAATTTGGTGATACAATTTTTAGTGTCATATCTTGAAGTTAACCATAGAAAATACATTGTTAAAACAGTGAAAATAAACAAACCATACAAATATAAGATACTATAATATACTTACTTGAATATGTTTGTACATGCAATTTGGTGAAAGCATTAAATAAGTTATCATGTTACATTATATTCTCCTTCCCATTCAAGTTAATATATCCGTTTTATTGTCCCATAATTGTGTCCTTTGTCTTATATGTTAAACTCTTTTAAAGATTCTCTCAACTCACAATGATGCTGTTGTTTGCAGATTTTAATACTGCACACATTTGCTCCAGATACCTTCTTTCCACCTCACCAGATCCTCTTTCTATTCTCTGTTCGGTTTCTGCTATGGTTCACTTCGCCGATCTCTGAGATATTGGGGTTCAGTAAAGTAACAAATACGACTGCCAAGCGTCTAAATCTTTATCCTGAGCGAGCCTCTCCAAAGTGGGCCGGATTCAATCATGTGTCTGCGAACTTGAGCCCCAAAAACAATGAATGCAGAGGCACCGAGTGTCAGCTGCAAGTGGGTTTTGAAGAATTGGCATAGTCATTTAGGCAGCACCTCACATCCTTCACAAACAAATGAAGCCCCCAGTGCTTCAAAGTGAGATTGATCTCCTTTTGAGACTCAGCACAGAACACTGGGATTTCTGAATATTGAGAAAGGTGCCTCTCGCCATGGAAACCCAGTATAAGCCCACCCTTCCCCCCCATCCCATCCTCCACTGGAGTGATGTAGAAAAAGGGACCCGGCGGAGTTTTTCAACTTCATCAATATTCACTCATTCATCGTGAATCCTGGCAGCAAATTCTCGACTGTATTACTGGATGGATGTTCTCCTTTGTCACCATGAGGAGTGTCTGAAATAGAATTTTAAATTAGAATAGAACAATTCCCAATTTTTATGGACTCCGGTCACAGCCATATATATCACTTAATGATGGAAAACTTTTCAATTTTCCTGTGTAGGTCTTTGGCACTATCCAGCCATTAAATAGGTCAGGGATGAATGTGCATAGTTTACACTCAATTCTGTTAAAGAGATGGGAAATCCTGTGCTATGTTGATAAAACTGCTTATTTGGGGAAAAAAAGCATAATCAATAATAAAAAAAAAAAAAGAAAAGATTAAATTTCACCCGCCAGCCTGCTTTATTGTTTCTTTTTATTTAGAAATTGACTCTGAATGCAAACTCTGTGGTAAAATATAAATCAGCTGCTGATGAAGACGTTTCTAGCAGGTTTAAAAGTCAGTGAACCCAGTAAGTGAACGGATCATAGCTGGTCACCCTCGCTCCCAATGACCCATGTGACCATGGGTCACAACATCTGCAAAAGCCTGTGACTGAGAAACTCTTTTCATGTCGCGCTGTCAATATGTGTTGAAATTTGGTTACTGCACGATTAACATGACAAAGTGCCTGCAGTGTAATTAGATTAGTGTTCATACACATCAGTGTGATAAAAGAGAGTCATTTCTCAATCTTTGTAGTGTTGTATCTCTTTAAAAAATACTTTATTGTGAAGATATGGGGAGAAAAAGCCAATGTTTTTTGGTAGAAAATATGACAAAGCAGTGACATGTTTACTGTTTATGAGACAGAATAATATTATATCATCAAAAAGATAAAATTGTCAAGGATTTCACTTTAAATCCAGATTAAAATGTTTTTAATCACCCAGCTTGAAACCTGAATTAATTACAAGTCTGCTTCAAAAAGGGTATTTTGTCATAAAAATGTTAATTACCAGGGGGTAGTGACCTCCCTTTTGGCGTTGTGTATCCCCAGCTGAGGACAGGGCGTTTGTCCACTGTCGCCACTTAATGACGGTAATATTAAACACTCACAGAATGTTGTCGCGCTTTTGTCTTCATTCATATCAAAATGAAGTTCTTGGAGGCCCGCATTTATCAATCACGGCGGGGCTCCAGCTGTTCGCGAGTCTTTGGCCTGGCTTCAACAGCCGGGCTTACAAATTGTCTCTGAATAGCGTCGAGCAAGGCCCCTTCAACCCCCCTTTTGTCACTGTCTCCTGACAAATGCTCCTCGGCTGCCTCTCCCAGACACATGCCTCCTTCCTACCTTCTGCTCTCTGCTATCAGATGGCCTGCTTTGCATTCTCGCATGGCTCACTATGAGCTGCTTTATCTCCACGGCTGCTGGGAGCCCATCGCCTCAGACAGGGTTATATCACACTCACAACCGTGGTCTGTATCCTAACTTTGAACTGGGATTATTGTGCCAAACCTGTGTGATGTTTTCTAAGTTAAGCCACAATTCTACCTATTACAAATGCTATGAATGGAAAATGCTTGTCTTTACATGTTCAGTGATGTTATGACGACACAGGCTGAGAAATGCATTGTAGTTTTTACAGCCATGATGGCTTTGATTTTATTGTCTGTTTTAAAAGAACACTCTCCAAATACAAATGTGGGTTAAAGGGGCTTTTCATAGATTTAATATCCACTTAATTGTGTCTAACTGCAAATACAAACCAATCAAACTCATCTCATCAGTTTATTTATTTTAGACTTGGTGTATGTCAGTTTTCCTCAGGTCCACTTACTTGAAAAGTTAAAAAAAAATCATAAAACAAAGAAAAACCCACACAAACAAAGGGCATTAAGTCAACTGATTTCATAAATACTGTAAATGCATTTCCTAAAAAGAGATGTGTATCATTCCAGTTGCCCATTAGTTTTTTGTTGTTTTTTTTTGATGTGAGATAAATGTAAATAATCATTAAAAAGCCTTCATGAGGTGGTGCAATCCCAAAAGCTGAGAGAAAATCATGCCTGTCAAGGGATAAGTGAGAGGATGTGCAGGAACAGATGAAAGTAAACCAGTCATCTACTAGAAAAGCTTTGTCTTTCTCTTCTTACTGCATCGTTTAGAGCTGTCAAACACGGAGCGGCTGCCTCTGCACTCAGCTGACCGACAGCTACTGCTGAACCCACATGTTGAATCATCTGTCAGACTCTCAAAAACTCCCGCTGATGGAGAGTAAGAGTGACAATCTACAAGTGCTTCCAACTGCTGTTTACCAGCACTTTGTCGCTGACAGCAGACACTTTGAGCCCTGAGTGATTCAGTGCTGAAGGACAGGCGGAGCCACAGTTCTCATTGCCCCGACAGAGTTAAAACAGGACAGATCAGTTTCCGTGTCCACTGAGAACAATCAGGAAACAGAAACAGGAATTTATTTCACATATTATTTAACTGTGGAAAAAGTAATATAATATTTTTAAGAACACCAATAAATGAATATTAATACTGTCCAAATAATTTCCCTTTCAAAATCAGTCACTCTCTCTCACTTTTGTTGCTTCAAATGCTCCATTTTTGAAAAAACTGTGTAGAGTTACTTTGCTGCTTAAAGACTTTTCTGATAATCACAGTACATTCACTTTTAAGTTACAGTGAAAGTAACCTCAAGAATCTTTCAGATACCCTGCAAAGCTAGCAGCCAAAGTAAATGTGTGCGTTCAAATGTTTTTTATCACCTTTCGCTTCCTACCATGCCAGAAAACTATTTAATACTTTTGTTTGTTTTTTTTTTTAAAGGTGATGTATTTACCTACATTCCTTATAAACCTCAAGGTTTGACACATATTCCCTCCTATATTTGGTCTTTAAAGTCACCTCAGTCCTTCCTGCCTGACATGAAGTACCAACAAACAAAATTTAAAAAAAGATTATTTCTTTCCCTTGAGTTTGAAAGGGCAAGTTAGCAGCTTTCCCATAATACAATACTATAGTATTGTCAGCAAATATAGCTTTGGGTATTAAATTAAAGTTCTTGTAACTATAAATTCATTTTGATAGGTTTGTCTGCAGTGACACAGACTAAGGCTTGAACAAGCTCATCATCATGAAGTTTCTCTCCTTTTCCACCCATTTCTTCTACACATAGACAACAGTGTTATGTTGCACACATTATAAAACACTGTAATGCAAATGTATTTATTAAAAATTGTTTACATTTTTGGACTAATTCTGAAAACAAGCCTCTGCTGATATCCGCAATAGCCAAGGATTCTTTAGTTTTGCAATATTCTGTGAAATCAAATAGGAGGATTGCTCAAATATTGCATGTGAATTTTCCTGATACCAATCAGAGAAGAGGGGGAGTCTTGAGTCTGCATCGCATCAAAAGAAAAAGCGTTCCTCCACAGAGACTTTGTTCCATCTGATCCTTGTCTGTACTTGTCTGTTTAATCAGAAGCTGTTTTCCACAGTGATGTACCGGCCTTGAAATGTGGCTGTGCCAAGCTGCTCAATCTGTACTTGCGCTTGTTGACCGATCTCCAGGATTCATCGCAAAGAAATGCTGCATCATGTAAAAAATGGAGGCACGACCGGCAGATAAAAAATGAAATTGTCATCTGAGAATGAATGAAATGTTCAGTTTGCCTTTTGTATCCATTTCAGAGGAAATAATTAAGACAGATGGGCAGAAGAATTAGCTGTCCTCCAAGGTCAAACGCTGATTGCCTTATTACTCTATTATTTCACTCTGGTGGAACTATTACCACTGACACTTTTTCATGATATTCTGTACATCCGCACCAGAAGAGAGAGTGAGAGAGATACAAATTGATTGTTTGGCGGCCAAATCAGTCATAGTCATCTTCAGCGGATGGATTAATGGGTTTGATGGCTGTTGCAGGTTGGAGCAGTGAGACTGGCTGGAGACATAAGAGATTGGTTTGAACCCCAGGGAGCTGAATAAATGTGAGTTGCATGTAAGGTTGCTTGGTTTTGTTTAGAAGGGAGGGCCTGGTGAAAAATGTGTGTGGTGGAGTTTGGCACGTCCTCAGGATGCACTTTTTTTTTTTTTTTGTTCCTTTGCTATTACAAGTGATTGACTATCATGTTCAATACGTTCCCAATGTGTGACAACCAGCCTCCCTGCTCTCATACTTAAGATGTCTTCTTTAACACCCTGCTTTTCAAATCCATGGAATCAGATCATTTTTACAGCTTTACATTTACAAATCCTTCTACCTAAACATCCTGTAACCTAACAGTGTTATATTATGATTAGTTGGAATGGTATAGGATTAAGGGTTTTACTAAAGTGGTCAGGCAAATTAAGGGAAATGAGGGCCTTAAATTCAGGACTGTGGTGGACCTGCAGTTCACATTTGTATGTGTATGAATGTGTATAGATGAGGTTATTAAGGTTTATTCAAGCTTCCATTTGAGATGTTTGTCTCTTTGTGTTAACTATTTGATTAGTTGCCTTTATACTATTTCAATGCAGCACTGTAACGCAGCACACATTCAGTTTCACTTATGGCAGTTCACACTAAATTATTTCTTGTTGGCTGTCATGACAATTTAATGGTTAAAACACCACATAACTGTCACGTCACTGGTTTGATCTCTCCCATCTCTCTCTTCCCTTTAGACTGTGTGTGCATCTACAGGTTGAGAAATTAAGTAAAACAGATCATGGCTATTAAAGACTGTTATGGTTCCATTTGGTGACACCAAATAAACGGTGATATTTTACAAACTTATCTCAGTGCAGTAAATTATGAGAGCAAATGCACGTCTACCTCTGATGAATGTCCTCTCTCTATTTGTAATACATTCTACACTTTCTCTTCCAAAAGAAGAATAGATTTATAATCTATCTCCTCAAAGAATCTCAGATTCTGGTGAAATGAATCAACTCCACCCTGTAATTCCAAATATTTGTTGCACGGCACTTGATTGGGGTCAATGCCTCAATACTGTATCAGGGGAACAAGGAGTCCCATAATGATTTATTACCAGCCCAGCTGCACATATTATTATGAAATGAGTTTATTAGTTTTAAAGCTTGCAGTAATGTGCTTTTGCTTTAGGGGAGCAGGCATGGGTGACGAGAGCCTGCATTAACTACTTGACGTCAAGGCTCCATTGTAGTACATGTATCCCTAATTTGGTTCACTACCGTGACATCATGCAAAACAATCCAGCTGTGCTACACGACTGCATGAGCTGGAAAGGCGAGCGATTATGAATTTTGCGGTTTTACTGTCAACGTCAAGTGTTGCCATGTAATTCTATGGTTACTAAACGTCTTCATCTCGGCATCTAAAGGATTATGAAATTTTCTCATGGGGCTGTTGTAAAAAGTAAATTTTTTCCAGTCAAAAAGTGCAGCATGCGGCTCCTCACTTCTTTTCATAGTCACAGGAGAATAATAACTAAACAAGAATGTTGTTACTCTGTAATGGGAGTGAGACAAAATGGTTTTCCCCACCATTATCAACTCCATTTCTTCCTCCCATTCCTTCTGATGATCAATTAGATCTTAATGGATAGCCTGCTGTGCTGTGAGATGATGACCAACATGTTTTTGTGTTGAACTTAGTAAATGACAGAACCATACACAGCAGCCAGCGGCACCACACAACTCAACCTCCCATTCAAATCTGTCTCTATATGTTTCAGTCATTGATTACAACGTTTTGGTTTTTTTATGTTAACTTCTCCAGTTTTGATGAAAGTTCCTTCACCAGTAAATCATTTACGCCTTATTAAGTTGGGCTGAAATTTAAATTCTTCCCAATTTTTGTGTAAAGCTATGATGATGTTTCCAATGGCAACAATTAACTGACATTTGCGTGCATTTGTTGCTATAGGAGACATCTCTGGGTATCTGTTTCCCATGGCAATGGTTAACTGACATTTGAGGGCCTGGGTTGCTTGGAGACGAACTGTCACCTTCAATGGCTTCAACAGAGATGTAAAGCCGATACAAAAATCGATAAATGAAGACATTTTGTTTATGAACTAGCCTGAACGCTACAGGTTATGTATCAAAGGGGATTTTAGACAAATGCTCCTTTATAACATTTGAAGGGACCCATCTTACCATTGACTTTATATTTCACTAAGAAAGTCAAGCTAGTGCTAAAGTTAGCATCAGTAATATTGTAACATTTGTTGCCATCATAACGTAATTGTTTTCCCAATTACGTTACGCTGGCACACACAACGCTTGCTGCATTATATTCACAGGCAATATTTTTTGAGTGAATGCACTCTACCAGAGGGGCAGACAAACAATGTCTCCAGAACTACGAACATGACAAATGGTTGGCAGAACAGCTGCAAATGCACCAACGTGGGCAGTTACATCAAAATACTGTATAATAATCAAATTTTAACACTAATACAGTGTATTCTGCCAATTGTATAGGAGCTATACACTTTTCTGACTGGTTTCACTCGGTAACAAACTGCTACAAATATGTTAAATAATATAAATTATATTCTTAAAAATGAGTTTTAACTTTGAATTCATGTTTTCCAGCTTAGTACTGTGCACCAATGTTGAAGTTGTACCTAAAATTTGAATTATCACCATGTCATTACTTCAGGTAAATCATTATGTTGCTTTTTTTTTTTTTTTTTTTTTTTAGTGTGCAGTCTTTTTAGACCAAAGCGGACACATAACTGAATATTTACATCTGTCTTCATAATAGAGTGTAACAGTACAACATGTTGTTTCAGTCCCATTCTCATTTCAACGCAAATGGCGACTCCCTATTTCAAATGACAGCACCATTAGTAGGATAAATATTCTGAGTGAAAGCAGCTAAAACCACCAGTATTCACCTGGTAAGCCAGTACACATTAACGGTCCTGCTCCTCTCATAATGTTAAAGTCCTCACACGCTGCCTCTGACACAAAAGCCTGATCAACACCCAGCGCTGCTGCTTGTCAGCTGCAGAATATATAAAGATAAATGATATTATGTTAAATCCCACTTAATGACAAATTTTTAATTTTCTGAACATGGTCATTTTCTGGCTAGTGAATCAAGTGTAAGGAGCTAATTACGTGAGGATCTGAGCAAAAATAACTCCTCATTTTCAGGGATAATGGAAGAGAAATGTTGTAGATTAATGGCACTATTTATCTTTTTTAAATTTCTATCTTTCTCTGGTGATGGCTGCGCTCCCCAAGGAAAATATTCATAAAATGAAATTGAAGTCATAACTTAATAGGTTATTAAAATTTTTGAGTGCATATCACTTCTCTTTTTGCAGCGCTTTAAATTTAAATTGAAGTTTGTGGTGTTGAGAGTCACCAGTGGGGTGAATTTTTTTTTTTTTTTTTGGTTTGCTTCTTTTTTTTTGATGGCACAATAGAGAAGGAACATGCATCTTTGTCAGGAGGCATTTGCTATTCTAATTTTATGGCAGGCCAGATTATCAAAAAGGAATGTCACAGCGCTGGCTGCTGACAACACCTCAGCCTTCAGCCATGTGTTTCCATTAGGGGCCCTGAGCCGTCCAGGGGTTTGTTCTTCCTATTATTTTCCATTTCAGTCTTTTATCTTGATTTAAAGTGAGGCTTGCTGAATATTCTGCCCCCCCTGCCATTCGATTCCCCTTTTAGGAAGTGAGAAATGCTATACTGTATAAGGTTTCACAAGAGGGACTCTTGCTCGTGCTCTCCAGGGAGGTGATGTAGATCGGTTCAAGGTGGAATAACTATCTTTAGCCATGCAGCGTGTTTGGAAATGCAGAGGGGAGGGACAGAACTACCTGCAAGGTGCAGAGAGGCGAGGCAACCTGCAGCAGAGTGTTTCTCTCAAAGTCATAGGGCAAACCTTTTTTTTCTCAGCCAAGTTTATGATACATGTTTTACTGAACGGCCTCTAGTTATTATGAGCAGACCACAGTCTCATAAATTTGTCAGTTATTGGTCAACAACAATAAAACAGTTTTTATTTGGCTTTCGGGTTCATGTCTTTTGTCTTATTGCAACTTTATCATATGCAAAGTTTTCTGGGATGACCCCTTGACATTGGCTGTACTTGCTGTTGCACATGTAAAAATACTATTTTGACCTTATTAAAACATAATATGTGTAACAGGTCTTGTTGTAATCCTTTGTTATTATGCTAAATAATAAAATATTTAATATTTTATAGATAAAACAAATATATATTCCTTTTTTGTAACATATTTTGTCACCCTACACAGTGACATTAATCATGTTTGGGCTCTAGTGCTTTACAGCTAGAATCTCTGAGGTGAGCTATTAAAGGTGGACCCAGAGAAAACAAAAAATGAGAAAAAATGTTATTTATATATTTTATGATGAATTGGACACTAAGGTATAGAACCTCCAAAAATTACATTGTTAAAAGAAAATTTTAATTTTCACAAATATATTTTCCAAACTACTTCAAACATTCTTTTCCAGCAGATGTTTTCCAAAACTCTCCAAAACGGTTTCCTATTATACAATCAACGTGTTTAAAACCAACTGTATCTGACCAGAATTCAATTCCAATACGCTGGGTTTTGGTTTTCCCAGGTCCTTTAATGATATTCTTCATTTCTTCAAATGCAGAGTTCTCCAGCGTGGATGGAGGCTTTTAATTGTGCGTCCCTGGTCAGATATGAAACACTAATAGTTTTGGTGAAGTCAGTGCCCCTTCACAGGGCAGGAGCCGAGGCTTATTATATCGTTTGACTGCTTCAAGACAAACTGGAGCGGAGGGATGCTCCAAAACACTCAGCCTGCGCAAAAAGCCGAGCTGGAGCGCCTGTCAGTCAATCATCCTCTCCAGGAGAGTCATATTACTTACAGTCTGAGAAATTGTGATACGAGGGGTCTCCAGTTGGTTTGAAATTAATAACATTTTGTTCCCCCGTTTCAAAAACGGACACAGTGCAAATTTATCATTGCATGGGCAAGGGGCTCTGTAGCAGCCCCTTAAGGATCCTTTTTTTTTTTTTTTTTTTTTTTTCCCAGTTTCTATTTAGAAATTCTACAAGCTCAAAACCTTAAAGTACAACATATACGAAGGCTCATACCATCCTGACCTGTTTATGCAGTATAAAGTTGATAGGCTGTCAGGCCCCCAGCGAAAAGGCCCAGAATGAAGCGAGCTATTCTTTAAATTGCCGGGGTGATATTTGCAGATAATAAAAGAAATAAATCAGACAATGGGGCTGAATATTTCATTTGTTATCCATATTCCTTATGGGCAAAAAAAATGATACAGAAATGTAAAAACAGCAATTCCACTTTACCCCCTCTGGAATTGTAACACTTGAGATGCTGTTTTCATGTCTGAAGACAAAGTGCATGCTTTCCCTCAGCCTGCAACAGATAAATCTAATAGGCAGCCAGAATTACTGGTTGTAATGTTGTGTAGTCTTAACCTAGTCGGCTCTTTCACTATTTTCATTTCTGTCAATCTCTCAAACTAATGGATACTCTGCAGAAATAGCAGGGGACTGCTTTCTATTTATAGATTTGTAGAATCTAGCACAAGGCAGAAAAGAGGTTAGATGAACAAATTTTTTACAGTGTGGAGAAAACCATACATGATGAGTGAATACAAAATCTTCTTTGGAATAAAGCGTGCTAAAGGGTAATAAAGTGTATATGTTGACACTGATCCATTTACTGACAAACTGTTCTCAGCTATTTTTGCAGTTTCAGTAACAGGAAATATTTCTCATCTTTCCTGATCCAAGATGTTTCTAACATGAAAATTATCGTTGTTTATTCACTGAAAGTAAAATTAGTATTAATGTCCATTTGCTGCGTCTGCTTCTCCACTGTTAGCCCAATCTGATTTAACCTCAGCATTACATTAATAAGATGTTTTTCACCCTGTGACTGAGAAACACAGTGTCCTGCTGCTACTGTATGATGAGTCTTTTGCAACACAAGGCCCAGAGCATATCGCTCATCACCAAAGCCATTATACATTATGTTTCTGAGATGACACCTCAGACCTCCCACAACCCCTGGGTGAGATTTCCTCCCCTCTGCAGTGGCACTTTAATCTTTATTTCGTCATGTCCGTCCTCCCCGGACCTCTAATATACTGTCTCATTTCTTCTTTGCCCATTTTCTGCTAATTCACCGCCATCTGCCTTAGCATCTGTTTGAGAGGAGAAACAGGGGAAAAAAATCTTCACATTGAGGGGAAAGTCTGTTCTTTCTTCTTCTTCTTCCTCTTCTTCTTCGTCTAACTTTTTCTCTCTCGTTCATTGTGTCTTCCGCCGTCTTTGTCAGAGCCAAAGCCTCCGCCCCTCACTGTCTTCCCTTTTCGCATAAGCCTCCTCAAACCCTTTTTAAGTCTAATGCTACATGTAAACCTTGGACCTGCTTCCTCTCTTGTTCATGGAGGCCCCCCAAAGACGAAAAAAAAAAAAAAATAGGAGGAGGGAGGTAGGGAGAGGTGGGGGTGGAGGGGTGTAAGGGTGGGGGTCATATCCTTTCCATGTCCAACTGCTTAGTCAATAACCACTGTCAACAGGAGTGCACAAAAGATCAGAAAAGTGCAATTGTAATTTTCGGACAATAGCAGGGAGCTCTCATAAGGCCGGGCTGAGAAAGGGACACCACCTCCCCAGTGCCCCGCTGCCTCCCCCCACCCCCTCTCTCTGGCTTCCTCCCTCTCTTCTTTGAGCACTGCTGACAATAGGGAAGCCTGCTGCATTGCCGGGGAGAGCCACGGGATCACCTCAGTCAGCCTGCGGATTACAGACATTCTTTGGCAGGGCCAGTGTTGCTGCGGAGAGCCCGGGTCCTCGTGGGCCCTCTGAGGGCTACAGCACTGCCTCGGGCCCCCCCCCTGCCTCCCCACCTCCCTTCCTTTTTTGTATTGTGTTCACATGTTTGACAGACACAGAGCCCATAATAATCTCTTTCCCGCAGGGACCTGCACCATTTGTTTGGCAGACCCTACAAACAGTTTCAATCCCTTTTCTCCCTGCCTTGTCTTCGCTGCTGTAGCCCATCGCCGTCATCTAATTAATGCAGCCTCCCTTTTCATCTCCACTTCCTGTTTATTGTTTGATCCTCTCCCCCCTCCTCTCTTAAGTCCCAGCTTTAAAAGTCACTGCCTCCACTGGTTATCATACCATATTTGAGTGGCTAGGGATTAAACAGGTGTCTTTTCTGTGGATTATGGCTTTCTAACATATTCATTGTTTTACCATTACTTCTGTTAATATCATCAGAAATGCAGTTAAAGAGGTCAGGATTCCTTTTAAACAGAGTAAAAAGGATTAACCAGTTCATGCTTGCCTGTTACTTGAAGCAGCTTCATGTGATTTAATTTGCAGCTAATTTTCTACTTTCACATTGTTCATGAAATTAGCATTTTAATTAGGATATCCCAAGAGACTTAGTTATATTCTGAGACTATATGCCTGAAACAGAGTAGATATCTGTTACATAATGATAAAGGCAGAGTGATTACCAAGAGAATAAGCTGCTAAAGGAGCCATATTAAAAGAAAATTGTCCATAAGAGCGCAGGGCCGTAGCAAGGACTTGAAATTCCTTGATTGCAACCAATTGCAAGGTTTTGACCACCGTGTAAAACTGTCTCCTTTTACATATTCATTCATCTGTTCCATTATACTTTCCATACATTCGTCTCTAATACATTTATTTCAATTTTGAGGGCAACAGAACAGTTGAGTGTCAGAATACTAACTTGATCAAAACATCACAGTCAGATCACATAAAACACATTGTGTGTAATTTGTGAGTCATTTTAAATGGTAAACTCCAAGATTCAATGAAACCATGTATCCTGATATGATTCCAGAAAAACGTTAATGTTATCTACAGTCTTGACAAAAGTCAAGGGATTCTGGAGCTGTTTGACAGTGAGTATCCATGAACACGTCTCAAAATAATGCCGTTAGTTTCAGCTTAAAGTCGGCAGCCTTGCCTTTTCAAACTAGTTGGTGTAACATTATTTTTTTTTGGTTTGTTTGTTAATTGTTTGTGTTTCCTGTTTGTGTGAAAAACAAATTCCATAAAAACAGACTTGATCACTTGTGCAAAGTATATTTACTCTAGTACTTTTCTTTTGCTTGAGTATTTCCATTTTCTGCCACTTTATCAGTCTATTCTGCTTCATTTCAGATGCAAATATTATACTTTTTTACTATTTATTTGCTAACGTGTGTTACAAATTATGTTGTAGATTGAGATTAATAATGCAAAATGAACAACGAAGAAATGATGATGTATTAATGTAGTTTAAGATAAGACTTAATCCTTGGGGAAGGATTAAGAAGCTTTCCATCAATATATAAAGTAATTAAAATGAACCCTGTCTTTACTGACTACCAGAAAAGGGAACATCCACATTAATGCATCAATTATTACAGTCCAATAATATGATGTACCTTATTCTAAAATGGGCTATTCTGCAAGATGAGCACTTTACTTTACTTTCACTTGTATCAGGGGTTTGTTGCTGCTTTGAGTTAAATTAAAGATTCAAGTACTTATTCAACCACTGCACTTGATACTCCACAGCGCATAGACAATACACCACAAGTAAACATTATTACAACATAATTGCACCTCTCGCAAGTAATTTTCGAATGATCACACTCGACTTTTCAGTGGCATCAAAGTCATTTTCCTTGCAAACGAGTGAGAACATTTTTCATGACAACACTTCAGTGTTCAGAACTTTGCTGTTTTTTTTGTTTTTTTCATGCTCTTAGCTTTTTACTGCTCTCTCCTAATGTATGGCATGTGTACTCAGTTTAAAGATAGCTGTTACCTTTAATGATACAGACAGACAAACATCTCCATATGGAGTGATATACAGCAGACGTACACAACTATAGCAACCTATTTATGACCTCTCCCTCTGTGAAAGAGAGATTTGAGGAGCCATAATTGGTTTTCCTCACATGTATTCTCCCCAGTGTGCGCCCTGCTCGCTCCACAGGGAGCACTTTGATGATAACTTGCTGCATTACACGCTAACTTTTCGACAATGGCTACACGCTCTGTCTTTATTGCCCTGACTCCTAATGGCTATCTTGAAGTGCTGCCTCTGGCAATCCGGTCGCAAATAAATAGAAGCTGACACAGTAATTTACTCAAATCTTCTCTACAGTTTTGCCCCATTCTCCCTCCAGAGATTTCCCCTGTAACAACAATTATTTCAAATGTCATTGATTCCTGCCTGCAGGGCAAAGACAAAATGAACATAAAATCTTTTCACATGGTTAAAAATTAAAATATTTTGGGCTTTCGAGAACAAGACGGGTCTCGTGAGGTGGACGACAAATGTCACCATTACTTGGTTGTGTTTGTGTTCTAGATCAGACATAAAATCAGCTGTTTTCTTCACCAAATGACTATTAACCTTTATCTAATAGGGGCAATGGCTCTCATTTAGAGAGAAGACCCAGCGGAGGACATATAATTCCCTTTCAGTGGAGTCTTGTCAGCTCAGTGCACTAAACAAGATGAACACATGGCCATAGTGCGGCTGTCTGGTTGAACAGTCCTCACCCTGCAAATGACATGGAATCATACTGGTACCTGAGAGCTTGTCAAAATATTTAAATTAGCCTGAAAGCAAAAAGGAGAAGAAAAAAGATTTTTATTGTGATAAGAATAAGATCAATTCATATTTACAGTTATTGTATGCTCCCATCCTTGTGTTCATGTTGTGTTTGTGCGTGTATGTATGTGTGCATACGTTTGAGTGGATGGGAGGTGGAGGGGGTCAGGAAAATGTTTGTGGTTCATTTCCTTGTTTCATGTTGTTGTGCAAGGCACAGCTCAGTGGAGGGGATCTTAACATGTCACAGTGTCATGCCAGTGTCTCTGCCTGGTTCTACACGACCTCTTTCACCCTGCGCTCTCCTCTCCATGGACTCTGCTTGGCCAGACACACCAGATAATGTAATAAAGATATTTCTGCTCCAATAGGAAATAAAGAAGGTGTCCTTGTGTGACCGTCTGCTATTGAACTGAGCTCTTCTATGGTCCTGAGATGACCTGTGAGCATAAGCCTGTAGGGTTGTAGTTCAAGCTATGGTACGAGATGAGTGAACAAGTGAACTACAGTAGAACATACTCATAGTGAATTTGAAAATATCTTCTCCAAGACTACATAAATGTATTATTAAGTGGAAATTAATTTAGAACTTACTAATTATGCAAATTATCCTTATATAATTATTATTATATAGGGCTTCATATAAGGATAAAGCATGTAAAGATACCATTTAAATTTCAATTAAACATTCCAGTAGTAGCCCCTAGGCCTCTAGATTTTGATTGCAGATATATTTACATAGTGTTGATTATTTGTTTTCAATTGCAAGAGTTACATGTATGTTTAAGAGTCATCAAGAGTCACTTCATGCCAAATAGAGAAAATCAAGAATTTGTTAACTGATTAACATAGAGAGAATTTTATGCATGCACCTTGGTGGTAGGTAAATCATCACTGTGTGTGTTTTAGCACCCAATTAAAAAGGTGAAATTAAAAAAGCTAACAAATGGGTAGATCTTTTGGATGTTAATGCTGGTATTTTAGACCAAGTATATCAAAATATGACTGTGTTCAGACCAAAATTACATATCACCAAACATTATCTCTCTATGAACTAAAAAGAAAACAAAAACCACTTTGTTCGCCTAAAAACAGTTCTTGAGATGTCCAGCCAAATAACAACTTAAATGGGACTAAAAACATCCTTAAATACTAAATCTCATTTTGCCAGGTAAACAGAGTGAGGACAATATAAAACAGATAATGAAGACATGAAATTAAATTTCCTCTATCATTATGACTTTATTCAGCCATGTTCAAGTATAGTGAAAATATCCTGCATTATATGATCATCAGTTTTAGATGAACCAGCCTCTATAATCATTGTGCTTTATAGCTATTGTCTATCAAACACTACATCCCAGGATTTGGCTGTGATGAGCCCTAAAGCATATACCCACAACTGTCCCAGATTGCTCAATATTCAGCTTCTGGCCCAGTTTGTTGATTAGTTAGCCTCTTTCACATAAATACTCACTCACATAGACAGACACACAAATGAGAATTGCACCCATGGGACCCAATGATTCTATCATACTTTAGCTAAACATAGACTGGGAATTAGTTGACTGGATAATCAATTTGACAGAGTGCCTCAGCAATAAGTGAGTGAAATGCACAGACAGTGCATGTCGGATAAGCCTGTGTAAGTCTAACATTTGTCACACACATCACAAATGTAATCTGCCTGGACAAAGAGCCTGGAAAGTTTTGAATTTGACTTATACCAACATTTTTCCCTCAGAAATCAATCTGAACAGCTCACTGAAGCCCAACAAGAAGATTTTTGTTCATTCAATAAAATTATATTCATCCCAATAAAATGTACAGCATGTATATATATATATATATGCTATAACAATAACAATTTTTTTGGGGGAAAAAAATAAACTGTTCGGGCATCATGTCAGGATTTTAACTGCAATTCAGATAAGTACTAAACACCTCTAAAAGTAAATGACTTCTGAATAATTACTACCTAGAACCTCTGCTCTCAAGGGAGCAATTTAGGGAGCCCAGATGGCCACCAAAATAGGATTTAGGCGCCAAATTGACAACATTACTCACACAGGGATTATCAATTACCTATATATCAATTGCAGTGTAATGTTACTGAATAGAAGGTGTCTTGAAGGAGGCGTCACTGACCAAGGTATTGTGAAAGAAAGACATGGCGATGCTATAGCTATATTGTCCTGTATTTCTCTGTCACATGATAAGAGCAGTGATATAAAGTCAAAAGTCTGAAGGAAATTTCTGTTCCCAAATTATACATAATCATATCATGGTGGTGGTCTTGGATTTAATTGTATAGTGGAGATAATTTAAATATTATTCATGTTTAGATTAGTATATGAAGTGAACAGAAGTCCCGCCCACAGAGACACCTGATTGGACGAGCCTGCTGTCAGTCAGCGTGCGGCGTACGTAAAGGACGTCAGGTACGTACGCAGGACGTCAACCGGTACACAATTAAGCTACTTGTTAAACAAGCTAACATGGCTGAAAACCGTTAGCATTAGCATTAGCCTGCGAGGCAACGTGTTTTTGAAACGACCTGTGAGTCAGTGGAGCTTTGGTAATTGGTGCTTTTGAGCAGCAGTTGGGAGAAATATCGAGATGTTTTACTTAGCTAAGTAAATAAAGACCGAGTAGAAACACTCTGCTGTAAGTTAAAGTCTGGATTTAAACAGTTTACTTCAGGAAAAGTTTCCACATCTACATATACTGAAAGAGGTAAACAAACAAACAAACAAAAAAAACATTACGGTGAAAGGCCCATTTCAGAATATTGTATAGTGTATTATTGGATTGTAATTATTATAATTATTGACACATGAGTGAATTTAATGTCGCAGCTTGTGATGGTGATGCTGATTTTACTGGGAAGCCTCTCACTCACCCAGGGATCAATAACGTCTTGACCTTTGCTAATGCATCATAGTTTATTTGATATTTTATTATATTTTGTATTATTAGTCTGAGGCTGGTGTCATTGGTGTTAGGAAACAAAAGTAGAGGAGTATAAAGTACAACATTTGCTTCTGGACTATTTGTAGTGAAGAAGTATTAAGGAGCAGAAAGTGGAAATACTCCATTAGACTAATATGTTAATGTGCTTGGTTGCTACCCAGCACTGGCTACAGGCTGAGCAATATAAACCTAAAAAATATTTTTTATTGAGGTTATGGCATCTGCCCTTCCAGGCTTCCACAAAGAAATCCCCCATTCACAGCCTTTGGATTGACACAGAATACAATACTGGATATTAAAGCCACTCTTGGACACCTTGCCCCCTCCCCAGGTATGTAGATGATATGTCAATAATGTGTATTCCTATTATGTATGTTTTTCTTTAAATTGCAGAGCCAAGATAACACACTATAAACATGCAATTATACAAAACAAAATGTATATTTTAATGTATATTACATGATGTTTTTTTGTTGGGTGAAGTTGACCTGATAAGCACCGATGTGTTTGTATTAAGTTAATGTAATATGGAATAGCAGGTGGTATAAATCCTACTTCTATAAACCTTAAAATACTGAGTTTTTGTGGACATTGTTGGGTTGATGGAGGAGGCTTGTGATGGCTTTATATCATGAACACAATCTATTTACCACACAATCACAGTCATATTAAGCGGTTTGCAAATATTTTAACTGCATGAAGTGAAACTATTTCACAGACATTAATATTAACATATCTCACCGTTAACTTGAGACATTATTATTTCATCAGCAGAATACAGATGTCTGGATGTGCAGTATATTACATGTTGTACATCCACCTGAGAGATGAGCTAAACATTTCTTATTGATAGAGTCTTAAAGAAGCCAGTGGATATACTGTATTGTTTAGATCATTTCATTACTCCAACATCTTGTTTATTTCTAGTCGGCAGGTTTTCTGTGAAACCTTTCACCTTACACGTTATTAATTTTCCATCAAATTTGTGAAGTTTGGATGCATGTAATTAAGAAGTCAAGCAATGTAAATGAAACGTTTCAGTAAGTTTTCATGACATTGATATATACTACATAGATCATCTTCACTTATTTCGACTTGCTAATTAATCAACATTATTTATGCAGAGGGAAAAAAGCAAACTTTGTAATTAGCAAATGGCTTGATCTGTTGCAGCAGACTCAGCAAGAATTTTGAAGTTTGAATTTGATCTGGGAATCTAAATAACTCATTAGCATTGTGATTTAGTAAATGTTACGTGAAGTCAGGCAAAAACGCTGCTTCTAACGCTTGACATGTGGATGATTATATTAGTCACTAAATTAACAGACAAATTAATCTCCGAGCAAGTAATTCTACAAATGAACACAGACCTCTCTAATGTTTACATTTAGTCATTACTGATACAGTAGAGTCACTGTATGGCACGACATGGCTTTGTTGTCTTTACATTCAATTCAAAGATGAGCTTGTACTGACAGTCAGTTGTTACTCTCTGGCTGAATAAAAGCAACAATCGCTCAGCGTTTCATAAAGCACAATAAGTAGGCATAATAGATGTTTCCTTTGTGGATCAGGCTCAAAAGATAGAAACTTGGTCTAGTTTTCAAGCTGGACTGGAGCTTTGTAGCAGGCAGTGAGTGAGCACATTAATCTAATGCATCAGCAGGTCCACATTTGTTTTAATGCAAACTGAAGAGAAGAAACGCACTGCATCTCAAGGGAGAAGAAGCTTAAAATTTCAGTCTAATGATAATAGATGATAATGTTAATGAGTTGTCCAAACATAACAAATGGAATGAATTACTGCCTTAGAACCAAGTCTGTTTCATTAAAATACAATAAAAAGGAAAGATTAGTTTTATATGGGAAGTAACTTTCCTCTTTTGCGTTATTGATGAGAGTAAGGAGAACATATCAAGGTTGGCTCGAGCCTCTGGTCAATATTGATAAGATATTGCTACTTTATGGTGTAACCATTTTTCCTAGATGCACATGTGACATTAAGCTTAATCGAACTGTTATCATGACTGTTGACCCCTCAATAGGCAACATGCGTCAACAGTGGTCATAGTATTATGTTGATTTTCAATAACAGTCCACTGTTTTTGGGGAAGCAAGGTTGTCTAAAGAAAGAACTCATACCCATTTGAACGCAGTAGGTGAATGAAATACTTTAATCATTTCTTGGCCAAAACTATCCACTTCCATCTGTCTTGATGATCTTATTCCCCAAGTAGTGTTTTTCTACCTTAATCAATTTTGTGGCAGAGCTGTGTTCATAGTAGTCAGGAACACTGGGATTATGTGCTGAGGCTACTCTCTCTCTCTTTCTCTCTCTCTCTGAGACGACCTTGTCTGTGTAACAGTACTGTTAGCCCTCGGCCTCGGGCAGTCAAACACACACTCAATCACCCCCGTAACCCTTGCAGTCAACAGCGGACTGTCGCAGCCCATTGCTACAATCTCAATTTGTATTTCGTCTCAGACTGTGATGACTTGACAGAGAAAAATAAGAGGATTTGTCTTGATCTTCAACTCTCCCTTGAGGAAGTAAGACTTCACCTTGAAGTTTAGCAACTGCACGGCCGCCTGCTCTCAACCACACGCGACCCTTCATCCACTGCAGTTCATAAACAGAATGTATTTAGCCCGAACTAGTACAATTATCCACAATAATTTATATCATATGCAACCTTTTTTTTTTATTTTTTCAAAGGTGAATTGTCAGGAATTCAGTGCATTGTGATGCATTGTGACATTTTCGTTGACATTTTCATTTGATCACACATGGTACTTACTAATGGGGGAATGTTAACAGTGATTATTCTCATTTTTAGAACATTTTTAGAAATACATCTCTCAATTAGTAATTTGCCTCTGTTCACCTTAAAAGTCACTTTGATTAATTCAATATTAAGGCACAATTGTTAATATGTAATTAAAAACTGTGCATCATACAATATGCTATGACTTGAATTAGCAGCTAAAGTTTATTTTTGTTATTAATTCAGCTGCAGAATATTTTGAAAATATTTTAATCTATGAAATATGGGAAAATAATGTAGTAATGGCCATTACAGGTTCCTAGAGCCCAACATGACATCCTGTTTTATTTGAATAAAAAACAAAATTACAATGATGTAACAAAAATAGATATATAGTGTTACCATGTGGACAACTGAATATTTGTAATTCTTGCATGAGAACTCGCTGAAACAAGTAATCGACTATCAAAATTTCATTTTTAATTTATTATCTGGGCAATTAATCTCCTTACGATTTCAACACTTGTTTTTCGATTTTTAATGAATAAAGTGTTTTTAGTTCACTTCAATCAGTGCTGACTTTTTAAGTTGACTGCACTTAGCTTTCCAGTGTATTAGAATCACAGCAGCAGCCCTAAATGGCAGAGCAGCCCTCTGCCAAGCCTGCATCAGTAAACACTGCAAGCCTCTAACGGTGATGCACTGTAATGGCCCGGTCTTGAGCCTGGCCAGAACATCGCATGAGGTGCTAAACAGCGACTGGCTATAAATATAAGTGGTGAACACTGCCAGTTGCACTCTTGCGGCTGAAATGAGCCCGATGATGGGAGCTTGAGAAGAAAGGGGATATCAGTGGTCACTAAATCATTCTGTAATCAGCTCTCTATGCAGGATCATCCATGCATGTTCAACGCCCCATTCTGGAAAGCTCCAGCAACAGAACGCTCCAGCTGACCCCATCTGTACCCCATCTCGTTTTGCATTATCCCTAACCCATAAAAGTCCCATGCAGCACAAAAGAGTTAATGATTCCCTTTGTTTTGTTGCAGGGAACAGAACCAAAGCAAATGACAACAACAAATCCATCAAACTTAGCAGCAGTGAGCACATCAGCAGTTTTTGCCAGCCCACCAGAGGCCTAAAATGCACATATTGCATGCTGGCCCCCCAAGCAGCAGGCGGCCCTGGGACTCGCCAGCCCCTTGGTGGCCAGAGAGGACTTGATAAATGACTGGAGCAAACTTCTCTGTCACCAGTGAGGGAGGAGTCCCCCACAGTAAGCTACCTCATCCTAACAGCATTATTCTTTTCATGCCCAGTGTCGATACAGCGTCCTGTGATTGGCGTCACGCTTTGCACAGGTTAATTGGAATCCTGAACTGGAAAACAGAGGGAGAAAAGTGCAAATATCGTCGCCCAGAGAATCACCATACAAAGACCATGGATATGTGTGTCGATTCCAATCCAGGGTAAAGACATGAAATGCAAGTTGCATTTCCTAATATTTTAGCTGCTAAATGTAACTGTTAATCGACAGCACATAACACAAGAAAAAAAGAGAATCACAAAAATGTTTTGTTTTTTTTTTTAAACCAGTGTTGCTGAACTCTGAGAGATACTTGGAGATAGATAAAAAAAATACTAACCTCCTGTAGAAGTCACTTTCCAAGATGCAGTGTCGTACTCAGGTGCATTACAGGATTGGAAAAGGGTAACTCAATCACTGCATGTCTCTGGCCACATAAAAAGCATATACTCAGACCAGGGGGCACCTGTATGTTCAGTGACCTATGGTGTAAACACAACAAGTGCAGGAGTAGTTTCACATGATAAAAAGCCACTATGAGAGTTGGGACCTAAATGTAGTTTGTCACTTAACACCAGAATTAGGGTGAAAGCTGATGCACTTAATGAAGGTAAAAGTAAATGTGAACCATGTTGTCAAGGTTAACTGTCTGCTGGACTTGATTCCTTAGCCACACATCAAGACGTGAGACAAACACAGGGCCATTACACTGCAATGGACAGCTTCCCTCATCAGGGCAAATAGAAGACAATGTCAGATGGCCTTATTGATAAATTAATGAGGCACAAAACACTTCCTAGAAGACCCATCCACCACCCAGCCCACAACCACCTCCTAAATCATTGATTTGCACATTATTCACATTGCAGCGTTATGTTGCAGAGAAAAAGTCTTGGTAATTAAACACAGCATCCACGCGAGCAAGTAACTTAACCATTTCCTTTGCTGTTGATCCACAATTATCCAACATGTTCTTGCTGACATATGTTTGCCGTATATTGTCGTTTTATTTTGTCAATGGACGAGCAGCTGGGAAATCCCCAATGAGACCCGAAATACTTGTTTCATGTTTGAGCAGTAATGGAAATTACTTTTCCTTTTGGAACAGGCGCACTAGAATCACAAGAATCACAGAGACAGCAGATCAAGAGTAAAATGAAGTATGCAAATGTAATCATATTTATCAGAGAATGCTTATGGCAGAAAGCTATTAATTTCTCCTCTGCTTCTTGACACTTTAACATATGCATCACCTGCTTCTCGCAAATGATTATTTTTGTGTTTTCCATCTCCGTTGACAGAGCATTATTTTCTTTCCCATTGCGTCTTGTTATTTTTCTAAACTTTCTCTATCTGAAGAGTGTAATGGCCTCTGATTGAAATTTCATTCAGAAAAACTAAGTGAAATACATGTTGTGTATTTAATGGAAAAAATAATTGCACGTCAGATGAAACAAAGCATGACGCATAGTAACCAGGACGACTGACTGAAAACACAAGTCAGCAAAGAGGTCAGGCTGTTCACTCTCTGATTCGCTGCAATAACTTGCTGCACTCATTCATCTGCTCGTTCCATCACACCCTCACCTGACTGATCTGCTGCTCACTTGCTCACTCAGTGGTTTAACTTAGACAATATGACAAATCTTCTTAAAACAGTTCACATCAGAGGAGTGCGTTAGAACAGTTGGACTAGTGTATGGAGTTTAAACATTTTCGGCATCATCTGTTATAATAAATGGAGCTTTTAGTAGCCGCACTAACAAACGCAAGTAATAGTAATAGTAGTAAATATAGTAGTAGTAAATAGTAAAAGTAATAATAAGTTTGCATGTTGAATTGCCTTTAAATATCAACCCTTAATATCTCAAAAGACATGGGACACTATTTGCAGACTGTGCTTGACCTCCTGTGTAAATTCCACCTCTCTCCCGCCTCCACTAAACACAATAAACTAGAAACAGCACTATTGTCAGCCAAAGAAAACTAGTCTGTGATTGTTTAAAAGTTGTCAGATACATTACATGTTCATTTATATTACATAAAATATCTCAATATCAACTGAGCAGAAATAGTCGCATCACGTCAAGTCAGTTTCACAGATAGTAGTAGAATCTGTACATCAGAAAAAAAATGGAAGAAAACCCAGGAAGAGCGACAGAGGAGGAATCCTTTGAGTTATGCTGCAATATCTAAATGTGAGCTGTGCCAAGTTGCTGCTAAACATTTGGGAATTCAACACATTTACTTTGACTGGGAAATGTCACTGTTTGTGACTATCCACAAAAAAACCCTTCATGTTAGTTTGCTTTCACCTAGTAGTATTTTGTTAAATGTGATCCAAAACAGTACCACTTAGAAGATAAAGATAAAAGACAAACATGGTAAGTGTTCGCTAGCATCACAATAGTACAGTATTGTATCTACAACAGTCGACATCACTCATCGTGACAGGTGTACAAACACCCACTGTCACTGAATTGTAGGGAAGTTATTCTATTATTGCATGTTAGAAGACTTAAAAGCTCACACCTGTACGGTACTTTCAAATAATCTTATTGTCAAGCAGGGTTATCAGTTGTCCGTTACCTCTATAGAATTGCGAAACCCTCTGACATGCAACGATCTCTTGTGCTCTCCAGAGAAGCACAGTTGCTGCATTTGGATGAATAAAAAGCAACGTTTCCTGTAACGACTGTCCACGACACGACTGTTCAGGAGTGCTATTTCAATTCATCCCCGGAGCAGCCCTCAGGAATTGAGCCCATATTGAGCTCACTCCTGGGCTCCGAGAGTGGGCAGGAAGATTGATTCTAGGCCCACATCACCACTCACTGAAGACTGACATGCATTGTGGTTTGGGCTTGTGCATCACATGACCTTGTAGCTTGGGTAAGAAAACAAAACTGGAGATATTATTTTTCATATAATGTAAAGATAGAGTAATTGGAATGGCCTTTTGAATGTATTCAGCACTGGTCATTCATAATTATTCTCTATCGTAACAGAACAGCAGGCAATCATATTTTCACTATGTATAGTCTAATGACCTGTGGGTTATTGCAGGGACAGTATGGTGGTGATCACTGCATCTGCCAAAGTGCCTCTAACCTTTTGAGTATCACTTATAATTAGCAAGGATAAGACTTGCAAAAAATACCAGATGGTAACATTATTTGATAGTCTCCCAAAATGACGACCACGGTCCTTTAATTCTTGTGTGATAGTTTTAATTAAAATGGCTTGTCAAAACGACAATTTACGCTAAATTGATGCTATGCATGATGCTATTAATACAATGGCACTGACATTCCTATTAATTACTCTGACTAGTTGATATCACACACATCTTCATTATCGACATAAAGATTAAGATTGCCTTAACTGTTAGAGGAGCGGTGAATCCAAAGTGATGCATTCATCTATTATCCATTCAGTATGAATATTAGCTCATTTTTAGGCCTAAATGATCTACCTTACCCATCATATCTTACAGAGATACGTGTGTGCGTGTGTGTATATATATATACACACACACTTTATAACTTTACTGTGTGTGTGTATACACACACACATTTCTTATTTCCTGCTCTTGTTTTGTGACCATAACAGTAACCCACAGTTTTTTTTATCAGTATCAGTGCGCCCTCATGCCAGCTACACAGAGGAACAACTGCAATGCCAAAAAGATCAGGGATCTATCATTTTATTTAGCAGCCACACTGGATTTACAACTACTCAGATGGTCACCCAACCATTTACTGAAAAATAGCAGTTACCAATGATTAGCATTAACTCATAGGCTACTAAATAGCATATCCTTTTTCACAACAACCCTTTTAACTTTAGCAGCTCTGTTGATGTTATCAGTGTAATACCAGGACCCTGAAACCAGAGCAGCTCAATGGGAGTCAGTAATTATTAACTCTATTATTTATACTTGTGTTGTCCTTTTCTACTGTGAAAAAGGCCCATATTGGGAATTAAAGAGCTTGAGGGAGCAAGACAGTAGCTGCTAGCCTTGCAATAGATAAATGCTATTCATGGTTATTTTAGGTTAATAAACATGACTCTGAATTTTCTTCAATAAGATACTGAACTGGTATAAACAAGCGTTTAACCCACTCAACTGTTTGTTGAAATCATTTTCATGACACAATATCAATAATCTACAAATACAAAAACTTTGTAAACGGAGGTAATGCATGGGTGAACATACTCCACCAGAATGATTATTGATCAAAAATATATAAAGAGGATCTTAGTTAGGTTGCAGTCTGTTGTACGAGGTCCAGGTTGCGGTTAGTGAACAGTTCAGTCAGGTCTGTCTGGTTCATCTGTTTTTTCCTGTGACAGGGTAGTCATCTTCATTCCCTATGTCCTTACTTTGGAGCAGCAGGTAATATATAAAGGTCTGTGCTCACATGAGGTGTCTCCCTCGCCTCTCCACTTGTCCTCCTGGACTGAGTAATGTCTGAAGCGTCACTCTTGGCTTGATATGATGAGTTATATCCTGATTTCAGAGGAGTGGACATTTCATTTTTTTGTAATGTAGACATTTTATGACGCGGTCATGTATGATTCCATCCCATTGGCTTTAAGGTTTTATTGTCAGATAAGAACTGTGTCCTATTCACATTATTAGCTTTGACATAGAAAAATCTCTAGGCTGTAAATCCTTTCTTCTATCCCATATTATGCATAAGTAAAGTGAGAGTATCTATTTTTTATGTAATTTTTCAAAATATACTTTTCATAATTTTGCCAAAATGTCTTCATATATCTGAGTAGAGTGAAAACAAACAGCAGCAGTCAGGATGGTCAGTTGCTATATTTCTTTAATATAATTAGACTTTATTTGATAGTAGTGTATGTTAATTGTCCAGTTTACGACTGTTTGTCCACACTGTTATCCTTTGTTTTATGGTGCCCACCACCGTGAGCTCAAAGTCAAACTCAATATGATGAGGTATTAGCCTCCACCACTGTTTCACTGAGACATGTCAAGGTCAGGTCACTGTGGGATTGTCTCCAACCCCCAGCGGCCGCGGCCACACATCTTCCCTCTGTAGGGGACGTGTGTTATTTGTGTTCACCTCATCACTGCTCAGATGGGCTGTGTAGAGATAATAATACCCCCTTTAACCTTCTAAATGATTACAATTGTTAAGAAAACAGCTGCTTGTGCTTCCTCTGCCACTGCTTGGGTTTTGTTTCCTGACTAGATCTTTATTTTCCTCTGACACAAGTGGTAGATGTGTTTACATCACAGATATTGCATGTAATCAAGCAGTGATTTACACAGACATTGTCCGTTTTTTATAGGGGGTGTCCCTCCTGTAGCAAGACTCCAATGGTGAACCTGCACCACTTCTCTGATGAACCTGTACTTCAGAGCAATGAGACCTCCAGTTTTCTGCCATGGTGTTTACTCTGAGTCTGCCAAAGGAGGAAGGAGAGGGGATCCATTTGTCCCAAGGTGAGACACACTCTCCAACACCCTGATGTTAAATAAACACTCCCAGACCTCTGGCCAGCTCACTCCAGCTACTGGAATACCATTGGTGTGTCTGGATGATGGAGGGCTATTGTTATCTATCGCCTCTGCACTGTGCTGAGAGGCCAAGGAGAAGGCTGGCCACAGTGGCATGTTACATATAGACTCGCCCACTCACATTAAGTTATATTTGTTGGCCCTAAATAAAAATACAACAGCAGATTTGCAGACACTTTTGTAGAATAACATCTGATTGAAGAGGGAGAGAGGGAAAAAAATTAGAGCGCAGCTCAGCGTGTGTTTCATCACCTGCAAAGCCAATGAGGGAGAGCGTCTCCGCGTCAACAACTGTAAAGCGTATCCCAGCTTCTGCTGCTGCTGCCATCTCCGCTGCACGCTACACTAACCAAGAATGTGTATTTCTGCAGATGATTAAATCAATACCATTTTGACAAGACTTGTTGGAACATGCCTCTTTATTTTACACAATTCCTTCCCTTTCGTCAGGGAGCATTTATCAACCTGCCGGGGTGCTGTCACCTAATGGAGATTGTTCTTTAGTCTGCACTTGATAGAAGGGAACGATTATGATGCATGTCGATAGTTTACAGAGATATTGACACAGGAACAAAGAGCAGACCCTTGCGGCTGATAGCCTTTTCCCCGACACTCCCGCAGAGGGCCTTGGTTATGTTTCAAATGATTCTTTTTCCAAACAGTGCCTCTTCCATGATGATTTCCTTTGTTTTAGAGGCCAATTAAGGTCTAGAGGCCCCATAACGGTGAACTTGCAGTGTTCATCTGTATTTACTTTACAACACAAATAAGGCAGCCTCCTTCCTCTGTCATGTCTCCCTCCCCCAAACAACAACAAAAAAAAATCTTAAAAATGCCTTCACTCATCTTTGGTTTGGCAAACAAGGAGTTAAAGATAAAAACCAGCCCAGGGTGTGACAACAGGCCCTGAATATAATAAGCTTGAAGGAGACAGGAATGAGAAAAGGTGGGATGCATATAAAAAGAGGGAGGAGAGCAGGAAAACAAATGATGAGCTCTACCTATAAATTCTTCATCTGCATTGGCTGATTGGAATGGCTTGACTGTGCGCTCAGCTGTGACTTAACAACTAATCCGGTTTGTAAGTTATTATTTATCTTCAGGAAAGTTTGTCAAACTTGGGCTTTGATTTTCTAGCCTGATTTCCCTCTTGTGGCTTGCTCTCGCACATGGTCCCCACATAATTTATGACTGCCTCTGGTCTTGATGACAGATTATTAAAAGTAGAATTAGTTTTTTGCGCGGGATTTCTCCACTGGGAATTGGGAAGGCAGTGCTCTCTGCGGAAGGTCTCTTACGAGGTCTCCATTACTAATAGAAGTTTTTTCCTCTGATGGGGGGGCAAGGAGACTAATGATTTGAATTTACTGTGGCAGCCGTCACGTGGTCTGGAAGGCATCAGTCGAACAGACAAGAGGTTAACTTCCTCCCTGTGGAGAGGTTTATTGGATTGTTTAGCAGCAGAAGGATAATGTTTTTGTCATAGACTGCTGCGGCAAACCAGTGGTGTGGCAGAGAGAAGGGGAGAAGAGAAATGAAGGGAGGAAGGACAGAGAGAGAAGGGGTCCACGGGATGGATCGAGGGGCAGGGAGGAGAAGGAAGGGGTGAAAGAGAGAAAACAGCATGATTGTGGCACAGTGAGTAAGGCAAAAGCAAGTTATTTCTAATATAGGTGGACAGATACTATAAAGCATGGTGATAGTGTACCATTCCTCTACAGCTCTTACATGTGTGCAGGAAGAAACACACTCCCATTCAGCGGTGAGCACAAAACATAAGCACACACACACACATTCAGTCTCACTCACACACAGACAAAAAGAGAGATGTTAGTTCCTTTCACCTGATGGCCGTTTGGAGCTTGTACTCCCAGCATGCCTCGGCAGTATGGGTACCAGAGGGGAGTCACAGCGCAGCTGAGAGCCTCGGCTTAATCTTATGCATCATTAAGCACTCAGCGGCAAGCCAGCGCTGTTCATATACATCATCCACGCTTAATAAACATAATGATGACATAAGATGTAATTCTAGATGAATTTTCATTTTATAGGGAAATGGAGAATTCCTGTAGAAAGGAAAGGAAAAAAAAGTAAATTATCTGGGAAGTACAAAATAAATTATGTTTTTTTTCCCACTTAGATGAATATAGGTGTTTGGTGCATCTGAATTGGGGATAGTGTGTTAGGCTGAATACCGATGTGGTGGCAATGGGGATTTTGGTTATGGCTGTGGCGGTGATAGTGTGGCAGGTGTGGTTGGATGAGAGGCGGGGTTGTGGCAGAGAGTGGGGAGGGGGTTGGCTGGAGAAAAATGGGGGTGGCTATTGTGAAACGTTTGCAATTTTTAATTCCTAATCGCAGGGCATGATGGACAGGCTGAGACACCCCAGAGTGGAGCTCATCCATCATGGGAAGAGGAAACCAGAGAGGGAGAGAGAGAGAGAGAGGGGAGATGTAAATTTCAGATGGAGTTACCTTACAGGAGGGGAGAGGGAAAATAGATTCTCGATAAAAGGGAAGGATGTGGGAGTGAAAGGGCAGCGGGTACTATGGGAGGGCATCACGGGCCTGAGATTGCTTCATGTCTCCCTGCTGGGACTCCGGAGTAGCTTGGCCTGGAAATGAGTTCTGCTTTCAGGGACTGTACCAGACACTGAACCATCCTGAGAGGTATCCTCGCTGCACTTGTCTTCAGAAGACGTGAAGTGGTGGTGACCTGGCAATGGTAAAGTGAATAGCAATGGGATATAATCAACCAAGGAAGCAGCAAAGGTACTCAAACACAGTGGATATCACTGTAACACTTTCCAGGATGCTATATTTTAAGTTGTCTGCAGTAACCTAAATTTGCAAATGAACAACAAAAAAAAAAAAAAAAAGCTGAGGTCACTTTCACATTGTTCGACATGACAACTTTATCTCTTAAATGAGTCTCGGAGTCCACCTCTGGCTGATTGTTTCCTCTTTGTCAGCGCAAGTTTTCACAAACTGCCCTGATAGCAGAGAGCACCCTGAGAGCACGTAAACTATACATCAAACATGATAACGTCTCATTATGTCTGAGAATTAATTAGCTTCATTGTGTTGAGGTCCTGGTTGCCTGCCTTTTTTAAGGCGTAATGTGAGTTTTAGACCTCAGCAAGTTTGGAGCCAGTGGACCATACGTGCCAGTATGCCAGTGGGTGAGCCAAGTCTCTCAATGCAGGGATCATTAACACCCCTCTTGCTCTCTGTCGTTCTTACTCTCTCTCCTTTGCTTTCTATTCTACTCTTGATTTTCTTTCTATCTTAAATGTGTATGAATCTTCCTTTATACAACTGTTATATAAACAATTTAAGACAAATAAAAATATGTAGCATTTTTCATCAGTTATGTGCAAATGAAATTAATTACACAATTTATCAGACAATTTAGTATCTACAAGTTGGCAGTCAGGGTGGGCCCACTGTGATGTCATCCTCTTGGTAATTATTTACCCATAATCCCCTTCACTCTCCTTTCTAGAAAAAAAGAACAGTAATAGGCAGAGAACAGTGACAGGATCAGAGAAATGGGCTTTTAACTAACATGCAAAGTGATGAATGGATTGACCACAATGTAGACTAATGGAGCCATGGAACTAATTAGGCCGAGCAGGGCTGTGCTTAAATGTAAATGGATTGAGCTGGATGAAACGTAGGAACAGCTGAGAGAATGATGAGGTCCTTCACTTGGGGGTCAATCAATGGCCAAGCAAACAAAATATATGGGCCTCAGTCAGACTGTAGTCAAGTTATTATTTTTTTTAAAGTTTGAATCCTTGCATTGTTGCATGTATGTAGTTCATCTCTGTTAATGCTTGGGTGTCTCATAGATCCTCTGTGTCATTAATACATATGGCCGACTGCATGACTTTGCAGAAAAGCTGTAATAAATCTCTAATCATTCTTGTCCCTGGTGCTCAGCTCTCAGACCCTGCATCTTGGCACCTACCACATGTTTGCTGGCATGCCCTCTGACTTTGCGGCCCGTGTAGACCGCTTCTGTTGGCAGTGCCTCAAATCTGCTGCTTTCACCTCAAGAAATGGCCGCAAAGATAATTAATGCGCTCAGCTACAACACCTAACCTGGGGTTTTGCGTCTCTCGTTGAGCTGCGTTTCACTCAGGCTTTATGGGCATGCTGTGACCTTGTAAACATCTGTGGAGTGAAGTAAGTGACAGCAGCATGCAGACTTGGCACATGTATTTCTCCATGTGTTTGTCTTTGCCTGCTATGCTTCCCAGTGTGTCTTGTACTGCATTTATTTTGTGAGAAGCACTTGCTAGCTTGGAAACTGCAGGGCGAGAAGAGCAATAACATCCACTGAGAAACCCTACCGGCTGATGGGAAGCAGTTCATGCCCTCTGTTTGGCTCTGTAGGTGCTGCACATCCCAGAATTAATGTGTGTAGAAATGCAAATAACCCACCCCAGTAAAAGTTGACATTGCCTCCACTGATAAATTTTTCTGCTGAGGTAAGAGACAATTTAATGCAGAATTAGAAGACACTCTCTGCCACCATTTACATCCTTAATTAGCTGTAATTTCTCTGCACCCATTAGAGAGAGAGAGAGAGAGAGAGAGAGAGGACACAAGAGAAGAGAAAGAGGTTGAGATGAAAACAGTGTTGCTCTCCCTGTTGCCAGGCTGATGTGTGTCTGTTTGTGTCTAAGTGTGTGTGGTGAGTTTGTGTATCAGCGCGTCCTCCCCGGCTAGGTTGCCTTTGGTGATTGATACATGTCTTGCTCAGTCACCAGCCATTGGCACTGGGGTGGATGTAAACACTGATTAGAGGGAGGAAATGAGGCCCTCACTTTGTCCTCTGTGTCAGGGAGCACTGCGGTGGCTGTCTCTGTTTGTCTAGTTCTTTCCACCTGAGCACGTTTCAGAGGACACCGTTAGCTACGCTTTATAGCCATTATTTAGATAGCGACACAACGGGATGCTCCTTTTGCTCTTTGACTGACATGCCCAGCCATGTGCTCAGCAATTCAGCTCCATCGGACAAAGTGCCTACAAGTTTGTGAGTGCACAAAAATGATGACGTGTCAGTTTGTGTGAAGGAGAGGCTGGACGTGGTTACTGGTAATTTGATGGGAATACACAAGTAGCAAGCTGTAATTTAAATTTTCTGTCAATTTAAAGCAGAAGGCAAGATTTCATAAGTGTTTTACCACTTTTACACCACTCTGTCTTTGTTATGCATTGCATTTGCCATTTCAGTAAAAACCAGACAGATTCTTGATATTATTTTGTCCAATATTATGAAATGCATATAAGCAGTATGGTTTGCTGTATGTTCATGTTACTGGTTATATTTAGGGATATTTATCATACTGCTTACCTGTAATGCTACAATACATGCAAATCATGAAACTGGATACTTTCCACTTATGAAATTATGACAAACAATTCAATTTGAACAACAAATCGGCTTCAACTTCTTTGGTGGCGCCTTATCAGGAGGAGAACAGCGCAGAAAGAGTGCTGCACAGAAAACATTTTTCTTTCTTTGCCAGGAAAAATGAACTGTCAACATTTAATGATAGATATTTGCATTGTGATACAAATCGTGTCCTTGGCCCTAAACATAAGATATAGATCCATTTATAATGAATTCAGATAAAGTGTCCTTTTTGCATTCTCGCTCTAATGGATTTGTGGAGCCAGCGTCAGTGACCCTGGTTGCAATCGACAAAAACCTGTGCCGGTGGATGATCAAGACAGACATCTATCATTTCCTCTCACACCTTCTAAGATGTCGCTGATACTTAGGTGCAAATGTATTTTTTTTTTTTTTTCCTTTTTTTTTTTTTTTGTGGAGCTAAATGTATGTGTAACTTCTGCAAGCTGGCTGACTTTTTTTTCATAGTGTTGTGAGAATGTGAAGAAGAAAGGGGGCAAAAAGACATTAGATTTTTTTTTTTTCCATCATTAAGCTGTGTCTGGGAGATGATGTGCTAGCCGTATGTGGTCCAGGGGAAGTATTTATAGCCCTGCTGGAATCTTGCTGTGCTGCGTTGATAGCAGAGATAATGGGAGAGAATGGGACGCAGCGAACTGTTCTAATGACACCAACAAGACAAGAGAACAGCGAGGATAAATAAATGTTAGCCATTTTCTCTCGCACATCATTTGCATTTTTTCTTGTTAAGGTCACTTATAGACTCAGACAATAACAATGAGGGGAAAAAAGCTCTTGCCGAATATAAAATCAGAAATAACAAAAACAGAACTACTTAGTATGCAAGTAATTGATTTTATTTCCTAATAGTGTGACATTCAGTTAAAGATAGTGCCGGTTTTTAATTTTTAGCCGCTTTAATTCCCGCGTAGCTGCTTGAGTGGGTTTCCTTGTGAAATAGGGGGAATACAAACAAGATTTCACTTCATTACACAGGAACAAACTGTACAGAAATTGCACTTACTTATGGAAATGACTGTTAAACATGCACAGCATTACGTGCTCTGCCTGTGCCGAAAAATGCAGGGAACATTAAAGCATGAGCATATGAGTACAGACAGTGAGCCAGTAAGGAGGACCAATTACCAAGGACTGAGTTTGAGGAGCACTTTTCCCAGAGATGATCAAAAGGGACAGCTGATTAAAGAAATACATTGACCTTAAAATGGGCCTAATTTAATCGGCCCCTGTTGCTGGAGGCAGAAACACATTCTTAATGATAAACTGACTTTCCTTCTTCTCAGAGACTCACTGTACCACCTAACTCAAATAGTAGCAAAACTGCTGACAGTTCGCGCTGAGCGGCCGGGCCTCGTGTGTGGAAAATAACTTAATTGTTTCCTTTCATACTTCCATTTGACAACAGGAGGAGTTGCAATAACTTTGTGAAAGAGTGGGTCATTAGTGTAACCTCTGGGCCCGTTTTGCTGCTGGAAGGTAATGAGAGACAAACAGCATGGTCAGCAGTAGGCATAAGTGCTGGGCTTTATGGGCAGTGTGTTGTGTCCCAGGTTAACACTGATGCCACCATTTAGAGCTCTGTGTTTTAGCACCCGCCTGCTAATTGAGATGACAAAGGCCATAACAATGACATTGTTGGCCAAACGGCCCTCTCTAGACCTGCGTCTGGCTCCAGTCAAGGACGTCCAGCAGGCCGTAAGTGCAACCTTGGAATTTAAGATGGTGCCTGAGACCTTATGTGTAACTCGAAAACAATTAGCAGGGCTCAGGTGGGCCAGCACACATTCTCAGACTCTTCTAAGTGCTAGAACTGCACCACTTGTTTTGTTTGTTGTACTTAAACTCCCATAAACCACATCCTCCACTCACACAACAATAGCAAATAAATGACTCTGGGAAAGCAACTGGAATGGATATTGTGTTTGTTATTTCAAAAAGCAAGCTAGATTGCCTTATTTGTCATTTATGCCTTTCATTACACACTGAGGCATCCTTGTAAAAAGGCTGCTGTTGTAATATGAAACAACATGAATTGACACCCCATAAAACATATATAACGTGTTAACAAGAGATATAAACAAGGCCAGCTGTTGAATTATCTTCGACTATCCTAAAACTGTGTTTGTGATCAATTAAAGCTCAGCCTCACCATTTTACATTGAAAACAGGATGTCTTCTGTTACCAGTCTAATAATAGTAATGCATATGGCGAGTGTTTTGATTAACATAATGGAAAAATAGCCCACATAATTTATCTTCTAAGTCCGAGGGAGAGAGAGCCAGATTGGAGCCTGAGGACTCAATCCACCTCAACATATGCTGCCATTGTAAGTCTCTCAATGTGGAGTATCTCGAGCCTCGTTCCCATGATATTTATTGAAAAACATTTGACTTTATGAGCTGCATACTTAATGAATGCCTATCGATGCTGCGGCTCAGCAGATGAGGCTATAATTCTACATATAAGTATCACAACCACATGAAGGCTTGTAATGTTGGTTCTAACTGTGATCTGTTCTAATTTCTGTTTGTCAGTCCTGGACCAAGGCTGGCATCGCCATTCACATTGTTATTTTGCAAGCTATTTTAGGAAGATATGTTAGCAGTATAGCTATTTATTTTCTGTCCTAACTAGATTTTGTTTGTACAATAAAAAGGTCAGAAATCCTGATCTATATGGTTGACAGCTGGTCAACTTTAATAAAGTAACTTCTTCATTCTGAATCAGACAGTAAAGATTTAGTTTCTCAATATCAGTCAGCTGTGTCAATCCATCTGCCATGTGGCACCAGCAGAAACAGTCTCTGCTGGGTAGGACTTTTTTTTTTTTTTTTTTTACTAACCTTTTTCACATACAGCTCTTGATACGAGCTATGACTGAACAAGAACACAGACAAAATCCTTTGTTGCTATACCTCGCCATAAGGGAGGTGTTGATGTCTCGTCCAGCTCTAGTTTTATACCCAGCAAAAGACAAACATAATTCAAATGCATTGCCTGGCTTATCTTATGGATAGAAAAGAAAACCTGGGAAGTAAATCTCATTCATATATTTGTCTGAAACCAGATCTGCTGTTGCTACTTAACGCTAGTCCATTGGTTTTGTCTGAGTGATTCACCTATCGGAGGAAAGTTAGATGTATTCCACTGATTGTCTAGCTGCAAGGAAAAATCCATCTTGGAGCATCCTGCGGCTGCTGGGCCTTTATTGACATATCAGATGGGACATTGGAGGAGAAATTGGCCTCATTTGTTTCTCATGTCACCTTAACGGCAGATCTCTTTCAAGGGGCAAAGAATTGACAGGCCACCAGTCTCAGTGAGCAAACAGCCAAACCTAGTTTATTAGTTTCCTTTTGCAAACACTCTGCCTAATGTGGCTGGCTAGATCAGCCACCAAAGTTGAAAAGATCCCCCAGAAAATATTAATCAACTCCTCTGACTGATTGTCTCTGCATGATAAATTATCTGGAATGGGACAGTGTTGCTATAGCCCAGGGACATTTATCACACACGTAGGCTGAGTAGGATTTCCAGGAGGAAAAACGACTGTGCTGACAGAGTGGAAGGGTCAATTAGACATTTTCAGTTGGGATGTACTGTATACAGTATCTTAGAAACAGTGATAAGATGTGTTAGAATACATTATGTACTGAAGGCAATGAATGACTTGATGCTTTCCACTTGCTTCCTATGTTGCCCAGCCGTATGACGGTAATATCTTCTACAGTTGGTTATCCACCAACCATCATCGCTGTCAATACTTTTACCAATCACTTCCCTCTTCGGCTGTGTTAGCGTCTTGTTTCCTGGCTTGATTGAAGTTTCTGTGCGTCACTTGGAAGTGAACAGGTGTCAACCTAGCACAGGCACCTCGCAGATGGCAGCATAATTAGCATTGATTCTGGCAGGCTTTCACAGGCCAGGGTCTAGATGGCCGTGACGACCAACTAACCTCCCCACCTCTTGATGGGCTACCTCTGGGACAGATCGAAGCTCATTTTACTCCTAGAGTGGTGCACACTAAAGGACTCCTTAGTAACACACACCATCTGAGGCCCACAAATCCCACTGTACGGTATCTGAGTAAAACAACTGACAGTGTAAACACACTCTTTAGCTGGGTGAAATAAGCCATGATTAGTGGTTTAACTAATTTAGGATGATAATAGCTTTAAATCAATTTGTTTCTTTTCTGTGATTTTAATTTATTTTCTTTATCAAACAATTCTGGTTATTTTCTCAGTTGATCAATGATTCTCATGGTCTGTAAAATTCAAGAACAATTCTCTAATGCCCAATTCATTCATTAGTTCAATGTCAGCATTGTTGCCAATACATCTTTCTCATAAACTAATCGATTTATCAACTAATCACTTGAGCTGCATTGTTGATCTTAGTCTGGGTCAATTTATTGATAGAATAGATTAATCTTAATCTAGCTCTTTCTATCCATCATTATCTTTTTGATCAACATTCATAGACAATATTATAGACTTGTTTTTGCACATTTTGTTATGGATCTTAGATTGGGTGATATAGAGGCACTTTAAACAGAGTGAATAAATTAAATCAATGTAGTAACCATAACTGTAAGAAGAAGCTGTATAAATGTTGTTATATGTGACAGCATCCTTCAAAAGCAGACAGCAGGATTATTCTCTAAGTGTGTCACTGTTCATGCCTCAGTACGTCTCCTCTTGGTTGGTATTTGTATATTGCAGATTGTATGCTGGAATAGGCCAGCCACTGCACTTCCTGCACTTTGAAATGGATCTCATCTAATCTTATTTCACCGTGTCAAATGGCAGCATGACATGCTGTTTTACTCCGTAACATTTGGTTGTAGTGAACCAGCTGACTGCATCCGATGCGAGGAGTCCCCTTGTTATTATGAACCACTTGTAACGGTGTGTCTGTGGGGTTGTTGTCGGAGTCGGTGGGTCATGCAGGCATGTTGGTCACTAATACAATACACAGAAAATTGCTTCTGCGGCAGACATTTGTCATTTGTTTTCCTTCTTGTATTTGAGTGTGTTCAATCCATTACAGAACCATTTTCTGAATCGCTAGACAAATTTACACAAAGACCTTTTAATAACATCCAGTGTAGCTTGAATATGGAATCATAGCACTCTAAATGTCTTATATTGCAATAATAGCAACCAAAATGCAGAACACAAAACAGAATCACACATCAGTGACTCATTATACTCAGCAGCAATAATATAATTGATGATCTCCAGTGCATTTTTCCCTTTTCACCTCAGTCTCTTTCAACAAATACTGTCAACAGTCAGTCCCTAACAATGAGAACCACCCATGCTGTGTACTGCACTGGTCAGGTGTCAGGATTCATTATATTTGGCTGAGATTTGCATAATGCAAGAGTCATCAAATTAAATTTGCATAATTCCTTTGATTGCACTTGTTATTAATATGTGAGTGACATTGATTTACAAAATGGCCTGATATAAGGTTAATGGCTGATGTCACCTTCTTGCGCCTCTGTCTTTTCTCAATTATCATGACGCTTTGTTCAGTGTGTCATTTCTTTTTTCTATATCCTCAAGTAACATGGCCTTATACTGTACGCATCTCTGCCTTCACCTCTATACGTTACAATGCTGCTGTGCTTGAACCACCCTCTTATACCAGGTTTCTGTAATTATGTAAGGCAGAAAGTAATTTAAATAGGATGAACAGCCATAACATTGGTGTGCCCTGGCCCATTTAAGCACATTTACGTGGGCCATTATTGACAGATGGCTAAGTGTCATTTGTCAAGAAAGGAAGAATTGACAGGGCTAAGAAACAGAGTGAAATAGCGGTCAATCAGACCTACTTCACAGTCATAAGGGGGGGGGGAAAGGGGACATCTCTTGTGTTTCATTTTCTTCTGGGAGAAAGTATAAGATCATAATACCTATTTTCATAATAATACAAACAGCCTTTAGGCTACAAAATAAGAAACAGGTCATACTCTGTGTGTATCTATGCATTGCCTGTCAGAGACAGAAGGGTTTCAATCTCTTTTTCATTTCATCCTGATAGCTCTGCCTTTTATTACCGAGGGACAGGAACGTTTCCTGAGGTAAAAAGGAGTGCACATTCCCAAGATAAAGTTGGAGGTTTACAGCTATTTCCAGCCGTAATGTATTATTCCGTTAAAGCAATGATCAGGTAGTGTTGGATGAATGGGAGATGTTCAGCACCATTACTGCCTGGCACATCAGTGAGGCATTATTACATTATCGCTGCTCTTTAGTAGGAGATTGGGTGTGTGACCGGGTTCTGAATACACTCATCCCACTCTCCACGGCGTAAATTGCAGATTGGCTCATTGACTTCAATGATAAAATGTAAAAATTGCCAGTAAAGAGAACATAGACTCAGGTTACTCCTTAGCTGTTTGTCAACGGCAGATGTGACTCAGTTGGTGCAGAGCATGTTAAAGAGTTCCATCTCCCAGAAGTCAATGTCATTTATGCCTGAAACTGCTAAAGCAATAGCTCATCTTGTCTCTGGTGTGTCATACTGCACTGCCTTTGTCTGAGATTAAATTTTGCTCTGGTGGTCGGCTAAAATCCTAAAATGTCACTTATAGTGTAGAGCAGAGATTTACTAACCAGAAGATGCTAAAATGGGGAAAAAAAGAAAACATGATTCAGTATTTAAAATTATATTCACTGAAGAGCTGTACAGATCAAAAGAAAGGTGTGATCTTCTAATATAAATAATTAACAATGACAATATATGTCACCAGCATCTTTAGGATAATTTGTGTTTGGTAATTGACAGCTAATTAATTAAATAATGCATCAGCCATCCATCCCAGAGACCATGTGTTCAATGTGCACTTTAGTGCCACATCAAAGGAAAAAAACTGAAGGTATTATTATTCTGCTTATTAGGCCTGGGCAGGTGATTCTGGAAATGGATACCGCTAATGTTATTTTGCACGACACTCCAGAAAAGCATTAATCCATGATAATTACCTTGGAAGGAAGCAAATAAAGACAAACTAATGGTGGGGTTGATCATCAATTTTAAACATTCGACTCAAATGCCCTACATTTTTATGCAGGAAACGTCCAGTTGCTGTGCTTCTGCTTGGAATGCCTTTTTAAGTGTATATTATCCTGTCCTTGACTGGGAAAGTGCTAGGAGAAATCATTAAAGCAAATTAGACTATTAACATCCTAAAGAGCATTTATCTTGTGGATCAATAGGCTCTCATCTTCTTTAGAGGACCCTTTGGTGTCCTAAAGCCATTATGAGTCAGATTATGAGGATAGTCAATTCATTACATGCAGATAGGCCAATAATTATTGACACCATCGGTACTCATAATAATTTCAAGTGCATACCTTTTGCAACTTTTAAATTATTTTTAAAAACCAAAAGACAAGCAAACGCGCTATTGTGAATAAATGAAAATGACTAAACGTCTTCAGCTGAATTCATTAAAGTTTTCACACAATCTCAGGAGAATCCAGGCGTTCACTGAAGAGGATATTTAAAGCATCCTCTCAGAGAGAGAGAGAGAGAGAGAGAGAGAGAGAGAGAGACAGAGAAAAGCGAGTCTCTTGGCATTGATACACTTGTCGTAGATCAAGCAACACCTCACCATATGATTTTCCCTGCTTTGCTGACTGTGTGTGAAGATGCCATACACCAGGAATGGATTGGATCTGCAGTCTACCATCACAAGATCCGCGATGCTCCAATCAACACACAAGATGTTCAGACATTTATAATTGCATCATTTTTGCAGCGCCCTGCATGTGACGTCACGGCTGCTTCGTTTATGTTCACACATGCTGACATTTGTGTCTCCTGGATTTGTCGACAAGATAAATTGACACGTACACGTTTTTTTGTTTGTTTGTTTTTTTCGCTTAGGTTATTCTTTTATGTTTGTATTGCATGTCAAATATGCATTTAAGGAAGGAATGATCAGACATCAAGCGGCCCAGGAATCATATGTACATAATACACAAATCAGCAGTGCAGCCTCTGTTGACGTGATGTTGATTTGATGAACATGATGTTGGACCATTATCTCTCCCCAAGCCTTTGTCAGTGTGTTGACCAAGAAAGGTATTGTTCAAAGCCCATATATCTCTCCCCCTTACGTCGCGCCAATAATAGCCCTAAATAGGAAGAAAATGACTTTCCCTTCTTCATCAGTTGTTATGCTAAAAACTGTAACCTTAAAGTGACCGCTGCCACGCATAATACGCTACACCGTTTGTTGTGCGCTGAAAAGGCGAGCTGGAGATCCTTCTGTTCCCCATATGGCCCCATTGTCTTGGTAATGCCGTACAATGCGCCCCCCCTCCAGAGCTTGCTCCCGGCCCTGCTGGTAGAGAATAAACTGTTGGTTTCACAGAGGCGAGCAGGAGGCCTGTGGACACAGAAGTGTGTAAGATGTGGGGCTCCCATGCACGTGGCGGGTCGATTCCACCCCACGGCCAGGGACAAGCCAGCTGAAGAAATGGAAAACGTTCCCTGAGTGGTAGAGGAGGAATGCAGCACCACAGCAGGATGTGTTTGAAAAGTTCTTGGCTTGTATTTGGGGCATAGACACCAGGACTGAAATCATTACATTCCTAATTAGCACCCTATTGTTTGTATTGTTGTTTTGGATAGATTATAATGGTCATTCCTCATATCTTAACTTCATTTTGAAGCATTATTTGATAATTCGTTTCCTGTCAAACAAATTTAAGCTCCAAATTGTAAATTCAATATGTCAATCAATTAAGGTAGTCATAAATTTTGCATTTATAACGATGTAAGAATAAAATTGAACAATCTCTGTCATCTCTGTGTCTATTTAGATTAATTTAAAACATCGTTTTTGATTTGTGTGTTTAGACACACTCCATCAACAAATAATTACAGCAACCTCCAACAACAAATAATTGTAAATATTTTAATTTATTGATTCATTAGCTATTGGCACAGCGATGAAGCATTACTCGAGCTGTGTCCTTTGTGGGGGCTGTGTGAATATTTCTGCCATAGTCTCCATTGTTTGGCCCCTGGTAGCACTGAAGCTAAACTAATCAGTAAAGGAGTTGCAGAGTAGACAACAACTGCACATGTGCTAAAACACAATTAGACACTAAATTAATTAGACAACAAAAAAACACTAAATGGCCTTACCAGACAACTAGACAGCATTTTACCTGCTTTTGCCAACATACTTGTATAGCTGCGATTAACCTTTATTTTTTATTATCAATTAATGTGACATTTCTTTTCTCAGTTAATTGTTTGGTTTCAGAAAAAATACAGTGGAGAAATTGTGAAAAATGTCAATCAGAGTGTCTCTTCAGATGTCCTTTTTTAGTCCAAGCAACAAACTCAGAGTTAGTGTAAGAACTATAACATATATCATTAGTTACTGAAGCTACACACAGAAAATTTACTTCACAGAAAATTAATCAGCAACTATTTTCATAGACTAATAAATTATCTATCAGTGAAACAATTTATTTGCTTATGTGTATACGTGTATGCTCACAAATGCTTCATGCATTACATGTATTTGTGTAAGCAAGCTTATAATAGTATCTCTCATCACCACAAGCCTATTCCTCTGTTTGGCCACTTGTTTTGCTTTTTTCCCATCCTTTTCTCTTTGTGTCTTAAACAGTTGAGCAGGACATTAATAAGGGCACAGTGGAGACATGATCCAGGGAGTCTGTGTGGATGGAGCTGGAGGCTTTGGGAATGTAAGGGTCACCTGGTCAATGAATATGAAGGCCCCTCTTATTATAACTTTGTCAATGACAAATAACAAACTGTTGGTATATGAAATGCTCTGTTGTATCATTTTGTGGAGGACAAGGGACATTTTCAGCTTGGCTGCCTGTACACTAGCCTCTGAGCTGGCCCTGGAAAAGCTGTTTGTTTGACCCTAAGGAGTGAGAATTGACAAAGCAAGCCGGGAGCATTTGTTTCATCTGCTAAGCCATAGATTGAAAATGATTTCCCAATGCCCTGTTTGAGATCCCTGTGAAGGGGGTCATCAATTATTTCCTGATACGTGACACAATATTGTACCTATTTTACTGACCACTGCTTTCTGGTTGGTCAGATAGCATCTCTTTTATCAGCCCATTATTGATGGTGAATGGAAGCACAGACCTGTGGGTTTATTTCTACTTTCTCTCTGCCAGGGTGCTGCAGCTCTTCAGGGTAAGGTTGAGGTTAGTAACACAGAGTTTGAACAAGAAACCAAAAAATCATAATAACAATATCTAAACAGTGTATGTAAATTGAACAATTTGTAAATATCTTGAATTTTGTAATAAACTTTAGTAATAATACAATAATATCTGTATGTTCAACCCATTTATACACAAAAGGAAAAAAGAAAAGACAACTAGAACAATTGCAAGACATTCATATACAATAAAACTCTTTTAGGCAATGCTGTTTAATCTTCATTTTGCTGGGAGAAGTGTGAGTCTGCTGAAAGCACACTGTTTTTTGAGCAAATGGAGTTCTAAATTGCTTTTTTTAAGTACCATGCGCCAGGGTAATGTCTAGAGGTACCGACACAGCATTCCCGTGGCAATGATTTATGGTGTGGGGCAGCCACAAATTGACTTGTATGCAAGAAATGTAAATGGAAGTGGGACATTTGATGGAGAAGCTCATTTCCAGCCTTAAATGTTTTAAATTAACCACACAAACTCACAAGGCAAAATGTTAATGGGCATTTTTTCACTTTTTTTTTCTTCAAACCCCCCCCCCCCCTTTAACTTAATCTACATTACAGGTCAATTTATTATACAAACAGTGATATTGCTCTAGATTTGCAAGGATCAATGGACTTGACAAAGGGGATTCATTTCACGAAATAAACCTTTGAAATTAGCCAGGGAATGAGGTACATTTTTGAAATGATATATGTTTAGCACAGGACAGTGTAAATTACATAAAGGTGCAACCAGAACAAAGGAAGCCAGAGACAGACCAACAAAGACAGCAGTGCAAATCCACTCTCATTCTTCAACCAGGCTGTTTAATACACATCAGACTTCAATCCTCTTCTCATCCTGGAATAGTTCTATATAATACTATGTCACTGTATTGTAGCAAGGGTTCATACACAGTCCAAAAGGGCCCTTTTTCTAATCCCGATCTATTGATTATTACTTAGCTGCCTTGTGAAAAATATGAAATGGAATCACAACCTTCTAACTTTTAGCATCATTTATTCATCAGACATGAGGCTGTAGCTGGATAACAGGATGGAGGAGTGAAACGTGGAATCAGCGGTGCCCTCAGGCTGAAGAAGAGGTGGCCTAGAGGGAGAAATTGTTTTCTAATAACAAGAGCTTCAGGTCCCCCGAGGGACAATTACAACGTTAGCTCCCTTGTCAGAGTAAAAGCCGCTTTCAAGCTGCTCCTTTCATAATGCTATCATGTTTGCCCCTGAGATATGCCCATGGTCTTCACGTCTCTCTCTCTTTATTTCTCTCTATCACTATTGATTGAGGGGCCATTTATATTCACAGTAGGGGGTCTTAATTATGAGTGTGAGTGAGGCCAGCCAAATAGGGCTAAGTGGTAACAGGGGGCCAATGCCTCTGCCACGGGGCTCTTTACCTATTTAACATTCAGCGCCTCACACCATGATCATTGGCAGTACACTTATAAAATCAACGTTGCTCAGTGGAATAATAACAGTTTTTGAAGTGGCTTCAGTTGGGCTTGTGAGAACAAGGAAAATTTAGATTTTGTTTAGTACTGGAAAACGATCCATATGTTTCCTTACATGGATTGCAATATAACACCAGTTATTTAAAAAAAAAAACAAATTTCACTTGTAATTAACAGTTCTGCTTTTTTCTAGCTGTCATTTGGGGTACTCATAAATTCCAGGATTGCATTTTCTGTTTAAAAAGTCTTATATTTGAGTATTGGGGATTGTTTAAACACTTGTTCTATTCAAGAGAAAATTATTTTTGCTCTTTATAATGTGCCTGTGCCGGATTATCTACTCTGCTAAGTGAAAATATTACAGAATTCACATCCATTTCCTCTTCTTTTTTTTTCTTTGATATGGCAGTCCTCATGAGAATAGCAGCATTGAGACTTTGCCTCCTCTTTAATTTAAAATCCCCTTATGCAGTTTGGCAAACTGAGACCATCCAGCCAGTAAATGTTCTGACTGAGTGTTAAGTCTCTACATTGCAGTCAGTCGTGGAAATGAGCTCAAGCACAGCTCCCAGTGTTCTGCTAGCTTCAATCTGCCGATCACGCGGACAAAATAAGCCGTTCATTTTTACCTTTTCAGGCTTTTCGCAGTACAAATTCTTCCTTAAATGACAACTGGCAGGCAGAACGGCTGAATACTTCTTATTACTCAGTGTGTTCATGACATTTACTTGGTCAGTTCATTCACCGGACTCTTAAATACGTGGTAAAAGCTTTGATTAAGAAACATCTTTCACTTGTAGCTGCAGTTTGAAATAACCAGACTCACTTTTTTTTTGACATCTGACCTTAGAGAAGGCTAAGAGCGTTTGGGTTCAAGTCCTCTCTCTGTGTGGCGGTGCTCAGTGGTGTGGCCACCATGGTTGAGGGTTGAGGTGGTGGTCGAAGGGTCACGTGGTGCTTGGCTCATAGGCCTCTGTATCTGCAGTCACTGACAGGAGGACATTGTGTTCCTCTTTTTTTTTTTTGCTTTAACCAGTCAGCCATGGCTTACATGGTTTGTTGTGGCCCCAAGATCAGAGGGAGGAAGCTGAATAATGTCTTCCTATTCTTTAAGGGGAGGGCCACGGTTGGTTGATTATAGAATAGCTTTGACAGACCAGAGGGAACTATGGCTTTTGTCCAATTCCCCACACAAAGAAAGGTAAGTTCAGAAAGAGCTTGGGTTGGCTTTTTTAAGCAGATGCTGGCTGGCCTACCTCTCATCATGCCATCATAAACTTATAATACCTTCAGGGACTCCCACCTATGCAGGCTGTCAAAGGACAAGCAGAACCACTCACACTTAAGATATAAGGCATGAGTAATTTTAATTCAAGGCCAGCATGAAGTGAATGGATAAATTAAGAAATCCTAATTTCAATGGTCAAAGGCTGTTACCGTCTGACTTAATCCTGGCAATGTTTTCTATTTGTAACTGTTTCTATATGACATTTTCTACTTTTTTACTTTGTGGTTTATTTTGATTTTTTTTTTTTTTATTACTGAGTAAATTTTATGGATTCAATTCTTCCCCCATGCATACATGCAACGTGTGTGACCACACACACACACACACCCACACACAAGACCCACAATCCAGGCAATGTGCGAGAATTAGCATTTCATTCAATGTAACAAGGCCAATATGTTTCCAGAAGTGCTGCCATACTGAAACAAGTCCTTTACAAAACAGAGCCTGAGGGCTCTGGGCTGACTCCTGGGACCCCAGCAGCCTCCACGGCCTATTTGTTCAGCAGAATCTGTTATTCTGTCACAGCAGGCCTGTCACAAGTGAAATCATTTAAATGTCCAATCCTGTATTTAAGCAGACTGTCTCACCACGAACAGATGAGCAGCACAAAGAATTTATAGCCAGACGTATCAAAGGGTGAGCAGAGCAGTGTGCGACCTGGTGAAGCAGTTGTCCTGTGGGACCTGATTTAGTGGCTCTTTCCCTTATGCAACAATAACAAACACTCTCTCATAATGAATGTCATGGGTATTTCTCATTGTAAATTCAAATTCAGAACTTTAACAGAATGTGTGATGAAGTGTCCTTAATACCACTCGTTATTACTCACTGAATAAATAATTTTACAAAGTTGCTCCACTTTTAATCCGGCTGCAGTTGTTGCTACCAATAACAAACAGAATTGAGATCAGAAGTTCACACTGCTGTGTTTGCAACAGACAAGTTATTCTCTGTAATATTTCAAGTTGCTTGTAATACTTCAAGTGGGACATAGTGGACAAAAGGGTTGAGACCACTAAAAGTGGTTTGATGTTGGGGTGTAATGGACCTGTCAACTCTGATGGATTTTCAACTCTGCCGTGTTGTTTGTCCCTCTACAGACAACAGAGAAAGCTAAGGAGATACCCATGCAGGTCTATGTGTCTGTGTGTGTGCAGCAAACATTGATCAATAGTAAATTTTTATCTGCAATCGGACCAAAATATATAATTGCATGAAGCATATAAGGGGGGGAATACGATGCAGACTGCTCTTAGGGTGATTTCTCATAAGCATAAAAGCTGTTTGGAGGATTATAATCAATGGTGCAACACGACCCACCATGTTGATGATAGACTATCATTACAGATTGTTCTCTGTGAGTAATGGGTGCAAAGCAAAAATAGATAATGTGATTCAATAATATATTTACTTAATTTGTGAAGAGAAAGAAATGGGAAAATCTGTGCGTATCCTAGAGGCCTTAATTAGAAACTTGCCAGAATAGTGAGGATGTAAGTTGGAGCTCGATGTTGTCTGCCTACTGTATGTGCAGTGGTGTCAGATTTAAAGCACAAGTGGCTCACAGCCCCCTGATGTTTGGTGTAGACTCACATTAAGATAGATGATTTGTTTATTAGATTTCCAATCAGAATATAATGGCTTTGAAGCATTAGCTGCTGTAGGGTGTGTCTGCTGAAAAGCACCCACCCCCACATATAACCCCACCACCACCACCTCCTCCTCCTACCCCACCCACCCCCTCCAACCCTCCTGATTTCTTAGCTCTTCCTCTGAGTGTAAACAGACCAGAAAGAGAATTAAAACAGATCATATTGCTGTGTGCCATGCCACTGTGCAATTCCCGAGAGATAAACATTAAGCAAAAGGCAGAATGGCTGTGTTTTTTTTTCTAACAGTCATCAAAGACCCCACCCTCTGTGATTGTTATTAGCCAGGATCCCGGGGAATGTCATATTAACAATGAATGTCTGGTAGTGAAGGAGATTGTCCTAAGTATGAGCGCGGCAGGGAGCTCTCTTTAACTCTAATTCACACTGGAATCAGATCGCCCTGCTAAGATCTCATCAGCATTATTACTCCTGTGCCCAGCCACCTCCTCCTCCACTGTCCATGTGTGTCCTACTGAGCAAGGCAGGCCTCCGCCATCTCATTCTGTCATTACCACTCCCTTTCTCATTTCATATGGCCTAAACTAATGTTGATCAGTTTGAAGGAGGTGGGCTAGGGGGTGGCATAAAATAACCCTTTTCTACTTTTTTTTTTCCTGTGATTTTTTTTTCTCAATTTTGTGTCATTCTTTTGCAAAAATAAAACTCCCTAATGGATCATTTAATTCTCTCTCTAAAAACAACTGGTGTGCAGGTTCTACCAGGAAATGATGAGTTTTATGTTTGCAGTAGTTTGTCTGGAATAAATACTTACCATGGCAGACAAATAAAATGACACCACTTGTAACCTAAGATACAGATTCAGCTAGTGAGGGTCTATAATTGGTAAAAAAAACACACACACACACACACACACACACACACACACACACACACACACACACACACACACACATATATATATATATATATATATA
>CM076668.1:13036717-13068338 GCA_038496675.1 Rachycentron canadum
ATATATATATATATATATATAGTTTTGAACCCGAAGCCAGAGAATCATGGTGATAGACTGATGGTCTTCCTGTCCAGGAATATAGTTTTGAATAAGAGAGAGAATATGTCAAGAGAGTCATGTTTCTGTAGCACCACCTATAGGCACCTAATACCATATACCATTAATTTTGGTTCATTTATTCAGAGTGTGGGGTGGAGCTAATTAGAGCTGAAACAATTAGTCCAATAAACGAGTAGAATAAATGAGTCAGTTGTCTTTCAAGCAAAAAAAAAAAAAAAAAAAAAAAAAAAAAACATTTACTGGTTCCAGTCTTTCAGTTGCTGCTGTTTTTTAGCAACAAAATATTCAGGGTATGTTGCACTATATTCTGATATTTATTGCCGAAATGAGCAGTCCAACAATTTAGAAAAAATCGGTTGAATAACTGCTGCAGTCCCAGAGATAATAAAATGTGACAAAAGGAATATGACTTAATACAGTGTGATTCTGTGAGGTTGCATCTAATACTATGTAGTATATCATGGTGTCAGAAATATGTCAACATGATGCAAAGTTGAGTATTTTTTCTCATTTGTCACGTTTTTTGCTGATAGCATAGTGAGTCAGGACTGACGTGGATACTAGAACGTACACTGGAGTCAGTAAGTCGCACACATCTGAAACGTACAAACCGTCATGCAAAGCAGTTGCACTGGAGCTCCTGTGGGGAGACTTCACTGTACAAACCTCTGGTTGAGTCTAATGTGTCTGGTATTGGCTGAGAGACTGAGGGGGTCGAAGACTTCACTTGTTTTACTCAGATGAATTGGACAGGCTACTAGAAGCGCAGAGGCTTCAGCTTCTTGATAGCAAACTTGATAGAGCAATGGGCCGTGGTGGCACTGAACATAGGCTTACATCGATAAAATGCAACGTAGTGTGTATACAGTATATATCCGACGAGATGTGTATTCAGTTGAAACCATTAAAATGCTAAGAGAACCCTATAGCATAAATGAAATTGTTGTACATACTCACTGGGCCCTGACCGACAAAATGGAGTGCAAATGTTAAGTACTGCGAGATGTAAAAGTACAAACACATTATGGGCAGGTATTAGCTTATAAAACACTGCAAAGCAGGGAAGAATGTGAACAATCCTTGCATTGCTGTGACTCAATCCAGTTTCAAAAAGTCGCAAGGTTTTTATTGTTTTCTGAAAAAAGCAGAAATTTTTCATATAAAAGTAAGCAGAGGATTGAAGAGGTGTGTTTTAGGTTTTTCTTTTTCACTATTTACTCTATGATACAACATTTTGAACCTCAGTTCTCTAATTTTCAGGAAAACGTGGCAACATGGTATTTTTTGATAGTCAGTATATTAAGTGTGATAAAACCATGCTATTGACAGACCTTTCAAAATAAAGCTTATATATAACTCTACATATCAGCAAAGAAGATCTATATTGTTGAATACAGAATTGTTGCAGGCTTTATTTTCTCATTTGCTGCTTGTGATTTATTGAAATCCAAACTTTCACACAAAAGCCTTTGCCAGACACATCTTTTTGTGCTACAGAGTATGACAGACAGACATGAGTCTGACTTGTTCATAAAGCTTTAAATGGCCTGACTCCCTACATCAGAGATCTTCTTTCATTTTATGCTCCTGCCAGATCACTGAGGTCCTCCTCCTTTCTTTTAAATGTTCCATATGTGTCCCATAAAAGTGCCGGTGAGCTTGCCTTTCTGTTTTTATACCCCTGAAACTGATTTAACACACCACCTCTAGATATTAGAATGACAGGCAAGGATACTGAAGACCTATCTTTTTAATCTGGCTTTGAATTTGTTATGTATCTTTGGGTTTTAACCATTGGCTTTCTTAAGTTGAGTTGAGTTAGTGTTGGAGGCCTGTAAGGTTTCTTGCTTTAACAAGTTGAATTATGGTCTGTTTGAGAAACTCGATGGCAGTAAAACTGAGCCACGTGATACATATAAAAATAGACCCCAAACTTTGCCACACTCTTTAGTCTTTAAGTCTTGAAGGGGAAATGCTCACTGATTTGTTACCACTCAGCAGTACTTTTCTTCTTAATGAATTTTTAATATCCTTAATGACAGCAGAAGAATGATGTCATTAGGAGTGGATGTTTGGAAAAATGCTGACTTGAACTCTTTTGGACGACCATTTTTATAATGATTTAATATAGATTAACGCCCCTTAGCAATGAGCAGTTTGGCTTTGGGGGGGGGGGGGGGGGGGGGCATTTAAAGTAAGACCCCCACCATTAATTTAGCCGTACACTTTTAAAACTTCACTCTTCACTATCTATCACTTATTCTCTATTCTTTCAATTCTTTTCTTTTTTTGATAAGTGACACTGACATGTCCCGCTAGATGAGTTTTATCTGACAAAATATAACAACGGCCATGTAACAGTTACACAAGTTGTGAAACATCCATTCAGTTTCCATCTCAGAGGTGTAATCACACACAGTTTCAGAATATCCAAGGCAAGTATCTTCCTGCAACAGCCACTAATGCTGTGATCATCTCCGGACAGAGCAGTAATGCCATGGAGGCAGAGAATTAAGATTGTGTCCTCCTGGTAATTTACCTACTGGACCTTGTGCGCTGGTGAAGTGTGAATCAATTTGTAAGGGATAGTTAAATTTCTATAACAACCTCCCCCTTCTTCACACTTGACTATCCCACATCAGCTATTAAAAATGAAAAGGAAAAAAAAAAAATCACATGACGTCTTATGAAGATGATCAAGGAGAAGGCCACTCGCTGGGAATGATAAAACGACTGGCTGCACTTTCACCCCTTTTTTTTTTTTGTGCTGAATGGATTGACCTCTCTCTCTGTGTACTGTATGTGTGTATGACAAGAACATGCATTAGGCCGAGAGATAAATAAACAAGCCTGGAATATAAAATGAATAAAACAAGAAGGAGGAAGCTGGCTGGCTAGGACACTGATATCCCTTGGCAAAATGTTTTATCATATTCAGCAAAGGAAGAGCTTTTATTTTATTGATTTAAAAAAAAAAATCCCAGAGGCACTAAAAGGAACAGGCAATGATTAATGTCCCTCTCAGAAAAAGAAATTATATGGAATAAATTAAACTACTGCGGCAGCAAATTGAAAAATAAGGATGTAAATGAGGTTTGAATACTTAATATCTTATAAAGAAAAATAGTCAATGAGGCCCAAAAATGAAGAGGGATTGCCAAAGAAACATAATATTAACTCTAATGACTGAGGCTAGATTCTCTGTACTGTCAGAATTTACCTGTCACAACTGATTTTCTGGCACAGACATGAAAAATGAGGGACAGTGTTTGAGGCAATTGAAAGAACTCAACCTGCTTTCAATGAGAGAAATAAGAGCAGAAACAGATGAAAGTGGCATTAAGGATGTAAGAAATCTTCAGCTTCAGCTTAGACTGGCTTGTATTACACAATACACCTATGTAAAAGCTCAAAACAATCTGCCTGAATCTTACATCTGTTGTAGTGCCAGCAAATGCTTTATTGTAATCACATATCAGCCCATTACTATAGCATGCAGGTTAATATGTGCATCATTGGAGTGCATTATGTTCATATAAGGAGCTCATGTTTATCACAGACTTCATCTCCAGGCTCCATCAAACCTCAGAGTACGTCTTTATGTTAATGCAAATGATCTGCGCTTGATTTATCCAGCGTTATGACGTTTATTTTTCTCTCACTATCATTGGAAAAGGTCAAGCAGCTTGAAAGACGACTCCCGCAATATTTGTCATTTAGACTCGTTTTAGATCGTCCTCATCACGTTTACACTCCCTCAATTAAGTTGCAGCACAATCTGGAATCAGTCACTCCTCCAGCTATAATTCACATTACAGTACATGCCGCACAATACCAGCTAAATGAGAGGAAAGCCGAAAGCGAGAGGGGAGAGAGGTCTGTGTTACGCTATCAGTCGAAGTCGTTGTAGAGTTGGCCCCCGGTCCTCCCTATCCATCAGAGGTGGGGTAAAGATGAGAGAGTGAGACGGGGGCCTGGGGAGTGGCAGTCGGGTGCTTGCATTGCACCCCATTACTTCAGATGGATAGCAGAGGGGTGCTCCACATTAAACACTGTTCCCTCAGTCGGAACCTTTAATTATAACTCCTCAGTATCACTTACAGCAGCCCAGCGCAGATGTTAAAAACCTTTCGCGGCTTGGTTACCCCACCTTACTTAATCTCAAGGAGGGGTGAAGATACAGATGGCATATCAAGAGTCTGAGGATATGCTTGATCTCTGACAACAGAAGTGCTTTTCCTGGTGGGGAGGGTGGGTGCTCCGTGTATGTGTGCAGTTAAAAAAAATAAAAATTAAAAAAAAATTTGGCATATTTTGCAGTGAAATCGTACTGAGTCAGAAGTTGAAAAGTTGCCATAAAACCTGGTGAGGGGTAAAATACATCAGAGCTCATACTGTCACTAAAGCGGCACAACCAATTCAGCAGGGAGCAAGACTTGTGCTCTTAGGTAGGGAGGGAGCACTGTAAATCAGTGTGCCTATGAGCAGCTTTGTTTACATATTACACTCTTTACTCTAGTCTGAAGGGTTCAGCAGCCCTTATATCACTTTGCCTTTGTGTATGGCTCATAAAACTAAAGAAGGAATATAATGCTGGTGTGGTTTGCTGCTTCAACAGTGTGTTGTGGCAACACTGTCAGAATAAAACACATGGAAACATCAGAGAATATGTTGAATTACGTTGATATATCATCTGAGCAAAAAAATCTGAAGTCTGTGGTGTTCAGTGGAAAGTTTTTACCTTGAGTGACCTGAGGGGGAAAAAAAAAAATCCACTTCTTCACATTTTATCTAGAGAGGTTAATTTACAGGATTCCTTTTTATTGAACTCTGGAATGTGCTATTGTACAGCAACACAGTCATTAAAACGACTCTGCTTCACACAGTCACCTGTATTAAACCGAGCAGGTAAACTCGTGGGCAGAGAGCAGCAGTACATCCCACTGTTGCACTCAGATCACTGTGTTTGAATTACATTATACCACAGAGCAGTACTGTATCTCAATGGGTAACCATTTAAACGCTGTTACTGAGGTGCAATTTAAAGCCGTGCCTTGGCAAATTACCACGCTCAGCTGTGAGGAGACGCTGCAGTAAAATCCAAATCGGGTTCGGTTTCTTGCTGTTGTTACCGCTCCGTCCGCTCATCAAGAGGTGGCTCCACACTTGCCTCTTGCATTTACGATAGCCTGCTCATTTCAAAGTGCAATAAATTACATCTGTGTAATCTTGTAAAACATTAATTATTGCTGTCACCTTCAAGTTTGCGATCACCAAAACTTAGTATAGAGCAGTATATTCCCAGTCCTTTCACGACAGCCAAATTAAAACACTTTTAAAGGTTTTACTTAATTGCACATCCATACTTAATTGTATTTACACTACCAATGTGGAGGTATATTGGATCAGTATCAAGGTCATAAAGCTTGGTTGTTAACTTAGACTTCCAGACATGTTGCTCACGGCTCTCTCATCCAGCTGATTTTATTACGCAGGATCTAATTAATTGACCTCTCTTACGCTCTTTTGTTGTCACGGGTCGTCTGTAAAACACTGTCTGTGGAGGTGATTTTATATGGGCCAGAGAGTATTTGTGTCAACGTCAAGTCAGGTCTGGATACAAGGTGCCACACTCTAAAGGTTTGGTAAGTGTGATATCCTGACATGGAATCCATTTCCCTGAATCTATAAGCCTTGCCTGAGTGACTATGTATTGTGTGAACAGATAACTCCCTCACCCTCTCCCTCTCTCTCCACTATACAAACATTCATTGCTGATGGTGCATGCATGGTACCTGAGCAAACACACCAACAATGTGTTACAACAACTGCATTTCAGTTTTGCCACGTTGCCGCTGTGATGCAGATGAACTGTCAAAATGTTTCACAATTCGTTCTCTTTACATTAAAGAATTGCGTTATCACTCATGAAAACCCACAGGGACCGTTTTACATACAACATACAAAAATAGAGTATATATACAAAATGATAATAAAGTTGCAGCTGCTGCAGTTACCACAGTTATCAAAGGCAAGTGAGGGTAATTTGACCTTTTACACAATCACACCAGAAGACAGATGAACTGGATTAGTCCACCTCACGCTGATATTTCAATAATAAGCAATTATGAAACTGAAAGGTTTTGTTGATGATGGGTTTGTTAAATAAATAAGATGAATTTTGCTCAGTGGTATCATTTTGTTTTACATATGTTTAATTTTGATGTAATTTTGATATTAGTGTCAGTGTCGGTGTTGGAAAAGTATCAAGATCTTATACTCAAGTAAGATTAAGTCTAAATTCCTCCACAAAAAATCCTGCTTTTTATTCAGGTAAAGGTTTTATCAACAAAGTGTATTTGAAGTAGTAAAAGTATACTATTCAGAGCATCATTAGTTATTTGACCATTAACACCAACACATTATTGCATGCATATTGCAAACAGCATGGATTTTAACGACTTTATGTACCCTAACGATCAGATGTATTAAATGTAAAACCTTAATTTGCAAGTTAACCAGTGGCAGTAGCTGTGAAATCAATGTCATGTAGTTAACATAGCGCACGAACACTAGCGTGATGAAGTCGCAGTAATTAAGTAAGGAAATAATTAAGTAAGGTAAAAGTACTTAAAGGACACAGTTACTTTCCACCACTACAGGGGATGAAGTGCATTTGTTCATATTTGCTTGCATTATAATAATTTGGACCCCAGAGAGAATAGTTGTTGCTAAGCTAATGGAAATCCAATTAAACAATATCCAAATATCAGTAAAAGATACCAACCATTCAAAACTTGCAATTATTTCCATTATTTATTCATCTGCCCAATACTTTGACAATTAATCAATCAATTAATCAAACTCCGTTTTAATAAGAGCTCAAGGTGTCGTCTTCAGGTTGTTTGCTTTGCCGGCAGGCGAAATCCCAAAGATATTTGGTTTACAATAATACTAAACAAAGAAAAGCATGAAACATTCGTATTTGCTAGGCTGTAAACAACAGTTATGTGTGCTTGAAGCCCCTGCTGATTATTTTTCTAGTGATGGACTAATAAATTAATCAACTGATTGTTGCAGTTCATCGTAGCTTTAAACTTAATGGTTTTGGACATAGTTTAAATGTGTTTGGTTTTTTTTGTTTGTTTGTTTGTTTGTTTTTTAGACAATAGGTATTTTCACACAAATAAATGACAAAATTAAATCCATCTGTGTCATTTGTGTGAATATTTTGAACATAAAAAAAATACATAATCCACAGGATGAAAACACTCATGCAGATATTGACTGATGTATTCTTGTTGTGGCGCTGGTAATATTGTACACTATAGAGGTGACTCCGCTGCACAGCACTGGAATAGAAAACTTAACTTAACAGACCTATGCATTAAACATATTGTAGAATACAGTGTAACATTCATCACTGTCAAGGAGAGAGTTTGTATAAATTTAAATGCACTGAAGCGTTTACAGCATTTTTCCCCTCTTCTTTTGTCGATGGGTGGGAGTATATGTGTATCGCTATCAAACTGCTCTATTTTTTTTGTAACGCCACAGGATTGGATATGATGACTTAAACAACATAATAGTCTTGTTGTATTTAGCATAGGTCAAATTCAGCTGATTTTAACTATGCTTAACTATGCTTAACTATTAGGGCTGCAACACTTTGTCTCAATGTGACATGAAGTCAATTCAATAAAAAGCCAAGCAAAAGAATTGCATTGAGATTTGTGGGAATAGCTTGTTCAAAGATGTAGCCTAGTTTAAAACCAATCATGGCCCCAAGTGCCGAACGTACTGGGAACCAAGACATGGCTGTGTAAGTGCCTGACAGTTTTAACATTAAAATAAATTGCCTAACCTTTTCAACATCCAGTGACAAAAACAGGAAAAATGAAAGATAATGGGTTATTATTCACTGAGAGATCCTATACATAATAATGACATCATCAATAATGATACACTGGGGCTCATATACCAGGGCTCCTGTGGCTTAAAAAAAAGCCTTTAATGGAATTACTTATTTTGAATCATCAGTCCTAGTTCAGTCTTTAGCTATTTGAATGAAAAGGCAAGAAAGTAGTGAATAAATGGAGAGAGGGAAAATATTTGTTGGGATGATAGAAAGAAGAAAAAAAGGTGGAAAAAGAGAGAGACAGGGACAAAGAGCAGGAATGTAACATGTTATAATTCTTTGAGGTCTGTTTCCAACCTTCAGCCATGAGTCAATTTGCCAAATAACACAAGCAGAACCACACAAAAGAGGCACATCAGTAGCAGCTTAAAGTACATGGCAGTAAGTGGGCAATAGACTTACAAAGTATTGCAGCGCTCGCCTGACAAATGCAATAAACAGCATTATCCTTCAGAGGCAATGCTGGTGGTGGCGGCTGTGCTCCACGGCCCTGTGCCCACCTCCTCCTCATTGTGGAGGCCAGGGACAACACACAACACTTGGGAGAGCCGGGGAGCAGTGGGGGTAGTGGCGCGTGGGGTGGAAGTGAGCGGAGGNTCTTACGCTCTTTTGTTGTCACGGGTCGTCTGTAAAACACTGTCTGTGGAGGTGATTTTATATGGGCCAGAGAGTATTTGTGTCAACGTCAAGTCAGGTCTGGATACAAGGTGCCACACTCTAAAGGTTTGGTAAGTGTGATATCCTGACATGGAATCCATTTCCCTGAATCTATAAGCCTTGCCTGAGTGACTATGTATTGTGTGAACAGATAACTCCCTCACCCTCTCCCTCTCTCTCCACTATACAAACATTCATTGCTGATGGTGCATGCATGGTACCTGAGCAAACACACCAACAATGTGTTACAACAACTGCATTTCAGTTTTGCCACGTTGCCGCTGTGATGCAGATGAACTGTCAAAATGTTTCACAATTCGTTCTCTTTACATTAAAGAATTGCGTTATCACTCATGAAAACCCACAGGGACCGTTTTACATACAACATACAAAAATAGAGTATATATACAAAATGATAATAAAGTTGCAGCTGCTGCAGTTACCACAGTTATCAAAGGCAAGTGAGGGTAATTTGACCTTTTACACAATCACACCAGAAGACAGATGAACTGGATTAGTCCACCTCACGCTGATATTTCAATAATAAGCAATTATGAAACTGAAAGGTTTTGTTGATGATGGGTTTGTTAAATAAATAAGATGAATTTTGCTCAGTGGTATCATTTTGTTTTACATATGTTTAATTTTGATGTAATTTTGATATTAGTGTCAGTGTCGGTGTTGGAAAAGTATCAAGATCTTATACTCAAGTAAGATTAAGTCTAAATTCCTCCACAAAAAATCCTGCTTTTTATTCAGGTAAAGGTTTTATCAACAAAGTGTATTTGAAGTAGTAAAAGTATACTATTCAGAGCATCATTAGTTATTTGACCATTAACACCAACACATTATTGCATGCATATTGCAAACAGCATGGATTTTAACGACTTTATGTACCCTAACGATCAGATGTATTAAATGTAAAACCTTAATTTGCAAGTTAACCAGTGGCAGTAGCTGTGAAATCAATGTCATGTAGTTAACATAGCGCACGAACACTAGCGTGATGAAGTCGCAGTAATTAAGTAAGGAAATAATTAAGTAAGGTAAAAGTACTTAAAGGACACAGTTACTTTCCACCACTACAGGGGATGAAGTGCATTTGTTCATATTTGCTTGCATTATAATAATTTGGACCCCAGAGAGAATAGTTGTTGCTAAGCTAATGGAAATCCAATTAAACAATATCCAAATATCAGTAAAAGATACCAACCATTCAAAACTTGCAATTATTTCCATTATTTATTCATCTGCCCAATACTTTGACAATTAATCAATCAATTAATCAAACTCCGTTTTAATAAGAGCTCAAGGTGTCGTCTTCAGGTTGTTTGCTTTGCCGGCAGGCGAAATCCCAAAGATATTTGGTTTACAATAATACTAAACAAAGAAAAGCATGAAACATTCGTATTTGCTAGGCTGTAAACAACAGTTATGTGTGCTTGAAGCCCCTGCTGATTATTTTTCTAGTGATGGACTAATAAATTAATCAACTGATTGTTGCAGTTCATCGTAGCTTTAAACTTAATGGTTTTGGACATAGTTTAAATGTGTTTGGTTTTTTTTGTTTGTTTGTTTGTTTGTTTTTTAGACAATAGGTATTTTCACACAAATAAATGACAAAATTAAATCCATCTGTGTCATTTGTGTGAATATTTTGAACATAAAAAAAATACATAATCCACAGGATGAAAACACTCATGCAGATATTGACTGATGTATTCTTGTTGTGGCGCTGGTAATATTGTACACTATAGAGGTGACTCCGCTGCACAGCACTGGAATAGAAAACTTAACTTAACAGACCTATGCATTAAACATATTGTAGAATACAGTGTAACATTCATCACTGTCAAGGAGAGAGTTTGTATAAATTTAAATGCACTGAAGCGTTTACAGCATTTTTCCCCTCTTCTTTTGTCGATGGGTGGGAGTATATGTGTATCGCTATCAAACTGCTCTATTTTTTTTGTAACGCCACAGGATTGGATATGATGACTTAAACAACATAATAGTCTTGTTGTATTTAGCATAGGTCAAATTCAGCTGATTTTAACTATGCTTAACTATGCTTAACTATTAGGGCTGCAACACTTTGTCTCAATGTGACATGAAGTCAATTCAATAAAAAGCCAAGCAAAAGAATTGCATTGAGATTTGTGGGAATAGCTTGTTCAAAGATGTAGCCTAGTTTAAAACCAATCATGGCCCCAAGTGCCGAACGTACTGGGAACCAAGACATGGCTGTGTAAGTGCCTGACAGTTTTAACATTAAAATAAATTGCCTAACCTTTTCAACATCCAGTGACAAAAACAGGAAAAATGAAAGATAATGGGTTATTATTCACTGAGAGATCCTATACATAATAATGACATCATCAATAATGATACACTGGGGCTCATATACCAGGGCTCCTGTGGCTTAAAAAAAAGCCTTTAATGGAATTACTTATTTTGAATCATCAGTCCTAGTTCAGTCTTTAGCTATTTGAATGAAAAGGCAAGAAAGTAGTGAATAAATGGAGAGAGGGAAAATATTTGTTGGGATGATAGAAAGAAGAAAAAAAGGTGGAAAAAGAGAGAGACAGGGACAAAGAGCAGGAATGTAACATGTTATAATTCTTTGAGGTCTGTTTCCAACCTTCAGCCATGAGTCAATTTGCCAAATAACACAAGCAGAACCACACAAAAGAGGCACATCAGTAGCAGCTTAAAGTACATGGCAGTAAGTGGGCAATAGACTTACAAAGTATTGCAGCGCTCGCCTGACAAATGCAATAAACAGCATTATCCTTCAGAGGCAATGCTGGTGGTGGCGGCTGTGCTCCACGGCCCTGTGCCCACCTCCTCCTCATTGTGGAGGCCAGGGACAACACACAACACTTGGGAGAGCCGGGGAGCAGTGGGGGTAGTGGCGCGTGGGGTGGAAGTGAGCGGAGGGGGTGGGGGAGCGGGGGGCTTCTTATGGGTGGTGGTGGTTGTGGGGCGGTGGGATGGGGGATATAGGAGTTGTTGGTAGACCGAGACTGGCACCGACATGTGGGGAGGTGTGTGTGAGGCAATCTACAGAACAAATGAGGGCACTATCGCCTGTCATATTTCACATTTTCCACGTTCTAAATAAGACAAAGACCATGTGAGCCGGGTGAGCAAAAAGCTCTTAGGAGGCATAAACAGCTGGAGAATGCTGCACCTCCACTGCACTGTGACCCACGCTGCAATAAATCTGTATGAAAGTGATTATGATGAGGCAAAGTGATCAAGCAAATGAAATATCTGGGCTTTAGCATATAACTCGCTGAGGTGAGCTTTATAGCCCTTGCTCTAGGAGAGCCATAGCTTGCATGTCCTGGGCAATTTGCTCCTCTTATTGCATGTTCTGTCTTTACTCTGAGAGGGTTTTGCAGTGTGAACGCTACATGTTTGAGAGTCTGCTCATGCTGCTGTTTGGATGCTTGAAGAGTGGATTAATTTGTTCATAAGTGTTGGAGTTGAATGCATGTCTTTGCGTAAAATATGTCATATGTTAAAACTAAAAAGATAGTTAGTGGACTACACAGCAGGATTTCAAAGTTTATTTTCCTATATCTGAGTTGCTGCTTAGGCCCCCAACCACCAACAAATTAAAATCATTGGGTTTATTCATGTTATAAATCATATCTTAAGTTTGATTTCACCTGACATGCAGTATAGCACAATTTAAATAATAATGCCTTAATAAATTGAGACTTGTTGGTAATTTTACAAACTTATGTATTATATTATATATTAAGTTTTTAAATTTAGCAGAATTCAATATTTATATAATATATTTATATAATATGTAAGTCAATATCAGTATTCAAGTGGTGGATTCCATGACACGTTAAAAAATTCTGAATTATGAAAAGTATGACATCCAATACTAACTGTTGACTTTTGGAGATGTAAAAACAAAATTTATGGGCTCTGAAAAAAAATTTAATGATTGATGGTTTTGGGTGGTCGTCGTAGGCTATACCAGATTTTGTGATTAGACTAACAAACATGCCATGATAAATTCCTTAACTTTCAGGAACTACAATAAAATCATGAGGTGAATTGCAGTTATTTCTTGCTGAGCACATTTTGTGTGGGGGGATTCAGACCCTGTCAGACTCTAAACAGCTTAAAGCCGGCCCTGGCTGGGATGCTGCTCTTGTTTGTCAAGACCACAGCGCAACAACTTGGCTTTTTACTCCAGTTCAGTCACTCAGTCAGTGAGCTTCTCATTAGTTCAGTCAGTCAGTCAGTCAGTGTCCCACCTCCCTGTGCTGCTGAGTCTATATAGTGATGATCTAGCTATGATAACTGGATCAATACCTCCAGCCATGTGGACAGCCGGCTGGGAGCTGCATCACTACTCTCACAGGCGACCGACTTGCGAGCAAACACTTCACCACCACCACCACCACCACCACCCCCCACTACCTCCATCTCCATCTCCCATCCCCTCCCACCGAGACTGTGAGCATGACAACTCCTCTGATACACTTCATCTTATAATTTGATCAAGAAAAGTGTCACATTAAGCAGATCTCACGGTCATAAATGAGAAATATGTGGATTTTATGAAGTGTAAATGAGTGGCCCTTCATGGATGGTTATTTTAGTGTCAAAATATATTAAATACATAGGAAGGAAGGGCTTCACCCGATCACTGATTCCATACAGTCAGCCACGCACTGTAGTTAGTTGTTTATCTTCTCACACATTTACTTTAAGCATATTTAAATTTAAGTATAACCAACATATATAGAATAAAAAAAAAAAAAAGAGAATATTTTTTAACATAGTCCATAAAAAGACAATTCCATACATGTGTTCTGGGAATGTGTGAGCCAGCAGCAAAGGTAAAACCAATGAGATGTTACTTGTAGAGGAATGAAATTGGTTAATACAAAGGCATGTCGGTAATAACAATGTCCTTTCTCCGGTGACAAAGACAAAGTGCCTGCGTTTGGAGCGTACAAGCGCAAGAGACAAGTGATGGCTGAAGGTAGACTTTGGGAGAGCATTTGAATTTCATGTCCAAGAAGAGGCAGCCCATCATTAAAAAACCCTAATTTCTGTGTCAGGTAGAGTTACAGGTAATCGATCATCTTGTCACACCGATTTATTTTTTTCTGCCCGTTCAAAGTGAATTCTACTTCTTTCCAATTAAACTTGTTGCTGAAAAAGAAAATGTCTCTGGCTATTAAAGGCACATTTTGCCATGTTAGGTCTTTTTCCACCATAGGTAATTTCTGAACATTTGGAAGAAAGGAGCCCAAGGGAGGCTGTGGCTTCCAGGCAATTCTTCATGTAAAGCTGATCTGAACAAATCAGACCTTTTGAGGTTGGCATTAGACGTCTATTAATATATGTGCATAGTATTAGATGATTTGTTCTTCTCTTTTTAACTGGCACGTGAACAACGTGGGTCTGTTACCAATGGTATATCACTTTTATTTGATAGAAGAAAAATTCATCATCAGTTGTTTGTAGTTTTCTGCCTATTGTTCATAGTGCAAATGGTGACAACAATGAATAATACAGTATTTCAGTAATTATTCTAAGTTATGAGAAAATCAGGAAATAAAGGAAATGTTTCCGTTGACCAAATCGTGCAGCTGCTGCAAGTATGTAAATAAATTTAATGTTATTCCAGTTCATTTGTCCACACAAAATGATGCTGCAGTGGGGTTTTTCTAAAGGACTGATAGATGCTTTTGGTCTTGAGGGGAGGCTTATATTGGGGAGGGTTTCCCCAACTCTGACAGCTTCACTCAACCTGACACTCGAGAAAAGCAGCTCTGGCCCCGACAGTGTGTGCCACCAAGGCATTGGGATATGCCTGCATAAAAGCCATTTATTGGTACATTTCTAAATGGTAACGCTTGTCAGCTTCAATTTCTTAAAAGACCCTTGGCTCACCTGGGGGATAACATGCCTGTGCGGTTCTGAGGGAATACTCCTCTGTCCCTGACAGACAATGACAAAAAACACCACTGCTACTGGCCTCTGCAACTAGCAGTGAGGTTTCATATGGGAGTGAGCGCTCCTTTGTCCCTGGGTCTAATTTATTTATGTGGCTAATCTTCAGGGGGTGGAGCGGGCATGCTCAGGGGTGTGTCATTTTACAGGGGGACCCACCGGTAGGATCAGTGACCTTGTAGAGACATTGCTGTAAATGCCTGATTCATTTCAATTAGCACACAAGATCTGTCATAGTTCACAAACACATGATCAAGGATAATCAAGAGGCACCTCTGGTCCCAAAAAATACTGCTGTACATCCCCAATCACACATCCATCATTTCCAGTTGCACTCAGGGCGAACTGTGAATTGAATGGCTTGAACTAGTCAAACAAAGTAAGAGATGTGAGGAAACACATTTAAAGTTGACTCTTTTTCTAAAAGTTGAGGTCTGGTTAAACATGACATGAGAGCTGCTTCACATGGCTCCTGGAAGATTCAGTGTCAGAGCCAAGACTACATTCATCCTTACCCAACAGCATTTATTTGGACAGAGGTGCAATGGCAGCAGAAAACGAGTGGAGGAGATGGAGCCTTGATTAGCAGCACCCTTCCCAGCATGCTCCACTATGACAAATGACTGACTTCGAACAATATCTAAGGCGATCAGGATAAAGTACCAACCATTTCAAGGCTCAGCAAAATTCTAATTCTAATTAGACTTTGCACCACACACCAAATAAAAATTGTTCCCATGGCATTTTGGCCTATCAACTGTTTCTCCGATCACTGAGACAAAACGAATAAAGAAAATGATTAAAGTGATAACAAAGGCATAAAATTTAAATTATTGAGGCACCACATCTGGGATCTGTATGTCACTGCGCTGCCATTTTTACCCTCTCATTCAGCACTCCATTCTTTCTGCATGAGAGAAATTGCAAAACAGAGGGAGGCAAGGAAAAGGAGAGAAAGAGCAGGAAGAAACTGTAACATTAAAAGGTAGAAAGCGAGAACGCAAATAGGCCTTCAGCTTTAGCGTTATTAATGACTCTTCAAAAATCTCCGACTTTTCCAATCTCTCAGAGAAGCGCATGAAGGAGTCTGCAGATGAAGCTGACCTTCAAAATGTTCTTTGGTCTTTAGTTAAGAAATTCACTTGCCATTATGGCATCATTAAGGAAACAAGGATAAAATTACTCCATGGTTAATGGCCTATAGGATCCCCCACCAAAATTTGTTTCAGATCTAATAAAACTGTGCTTAACACACTCGAATGAATTATGAGGACTGTTATGCAGGGTATTAAAATGTGGAAAATAGATTTTCGAGAGCTTGGAGGACTGGACTTTTCAAATCAGATAGTAGAATGGGATTTTCTGGGCAATAAATTCCACCATGTCTCAATTTAATTTCTTTCAGCTCTTAAATCTGAAGGTATGATTGATTGTATGGTTTTGATCATCTTAAAAATACACTTACTCACTGTCGTCAACTTTGCTACCCCAAGAAGAACAAACACAAGTGGGCATTCGCATCCACATACATGAACACGTAAAATAGCTTTCAGTTTCGCTCGCAGACCTGCCTAAAGAAAAGCTGTGTAATTAACAAGACGTGTTATTTGAGGTAATAACTTATTATTAAGACCTTCATTAAACTGGGGTTTGCATTTACATTTGCTTAACATGCTGTTGAGAGAAAGGATGCCGAGTTGGTCATTAGCATATCGCATCAGAGGGCAGAGAAAGCAGGCAGGAAACTGTTATGGAGAAAAATGAAGCTGCAGGCTATTGAGGCTCTTCACTGTCTCATATACAACCGCATCGCAAACCTGCAGAGCTCTCTCATCTCCACCACTTATTACCTGCTATTGTAATCCAGACCCTGATGCCATCGTGAAATACAGACTTATTATGAAGAGGGGGAAAAGTTAGCCCAAGATGGTGCCACAGAGAGGTGGTTTGTGTGGTAATGGCATTTGCTCTCTTTAAACTTTAATCTTTCCTATTAATTCCCTGCAACTGGAGAATGTACGAGAGTTAATGTTCCATGAACGTGTTTCTCACTCCGCAATCTCTTCAAGCTAATTACCTTCAGGTGCTAAATGGTGGGAAATTGCCATCCATTTGGATGAGAAAAATTTCACCTCCTGCTCCCTAGTGAAACATTTTTTTGCCGGGCACATTAAGGAAAAAAAAGAGAGGAAAAGAGGCAGGCCTCCACCAAGGTAAACAGTGGTCATAAAACTACCTCTTCCTGGTCTTTTCTGTGCTCCTGGCTGAAACAGGAAACCATAGTCCCTCTCTCCCACCACACTGCTTACCGGCGGAGGTCAGGTAGAGGTCAACAGGTGCTCCTCTTGACAAGGGGAATGCAGAACAGATGTTTGATTGGCATGAATCATCTAAACTGCCCATTAGAAACTTATGATGTGAAAGGATAGGACTCCTGGTGCCAGGACACTTTTTAATTTGTCGTCTAAACAGAAAGGAGATCTTCAAGTTGCTGCATTTTTAATTAGACTTGAATGGTTGGATGTCCACTGTTGCTGCAGCAGTCTGGGCAGGACTTGGACAACTTTATTTTTCAGATCTGTTTGTGTTTTATTTTAACTTTAACATACATTTACAGCCAATTTAAAGGCCCACATTTACAAAATGTAATTTCTTCCCGATTGGCTATAACATTTTACTCTGTTGATTAGTTAGTTATTGAGATATGTGTGTGTGTGTGTGTGTGTGTGTGTGTGTGTGTGTGTGTGTGTGGTGACATGGTTTCCATCCAAATTTTTTTTATTAATCCCAATAATATGAATTATTGTGCGTCTACAGCTCTACAGCATATTTTTATAACTCTACAGCATATTTTAAACATATACCTGAAATATGTCCATTGCATTTTCAACTGCATTTGCTCAGTTTGACCTAGCAGTAGGTCAACATTTGAATCAAAAGCACACTGGGCACAAAATTTAACAATTAGCTTTTTCACCCACTTTGAAATAAGTTGTTTAGACAATATAATTAAAGAAGTGGAAACTTTTTGAGAATTGCCTGTGTGGTAATGCACTCTTTTGTAAAGATGTGTGTAGCTGTGCTGTAGTGCTTCATTATTCACAAAAAGTTAGTTAACAATGAAACAATTCACAAAACTATAACAATATAACAAAGAGTAGTGAGCATTTGTGTTATAGAAACCACATGTAAATGTGAGAGATTTAAGGTCAAGTGAATTGTTTCTTAAAAAAGACCACTTTGCAAGCCTTAAACACTGAGTCCATCCAACTGTATTCAGCCCCCTGTGAACTCCATATGAAATCCTCATGCTGCAGTTCAGCGGGTTCTCAGAAAGAGTCAGGAAGATGCATCATATGAGGGGAGTAAAAAGGCCAGCTGGGATGGGTGGGCCACATTGTGATCACTCACCTTCATCCCTGATTTGTAGTCATTATCCCAACCAGCGTTTGAAGATCAAAAACAAGGACAGGGAGAGTGATGGGGGACAGAGAGAGGCAGCCGGAGACAGAGAATGGGGGAAATGAGTGAAGGAGGGAGGGACAAAGAGAAGAGACGGCTGGATATGTGTGTGTGTGTGTGTGTGTGTGTGTGCGCGCGCGTCCTTCCCAGTGACTGCCATTTGCCCCTGTTTGGTGGATATAGGAGTGTAGATGGCAGCGATGTTGGGGAGTGGGTGGGGTTGGGAGGAGGGTGGATAAGGGTGATAGCACCTTAAAACCAACCAAGCTGCAAAAGCAATGAATATTAAATTCACGCCTAAATAGCTGGGTCTATGTGAAGCATTACTGTATTATAATTTTAGATTTGTCACCGATGGGATGCAGGTTTGAGTTGGAACAACAAGGCACGTCAGAGAAACCTTTACCCCTCTGATAACGGCGTGGCTATAAATTGACAACCTTATCAATTTTTCTGAATATGGCTTGCGGTGGTCTTGCAATCAGACAAATGCAAATAAAAGTTTGTTTTATTTGTGCTGGGAAGTGCGATAAGGTAAGACTGTAAAAATAGGAACATACAGTATAACAACTAGAGGGAAGTATTCTCTTTACCCATCCATGTCCCAGGCAGAGTGTTAATGTTGAAGGACTCCCATCAGGCCATTGTATAAATTAGCCAAACCCTTACTGTGCTGAAATCTATCCCCAACTGTTTGAGTGAGAAAGCAGAGATTTTTCCCTCCTTTTTTAGATTTAATTATCTTTTGTTGTTCTTTTTATCTACCTTCAAGGATTGTCCTCAGTGGGGGGTTAAAAGAATGGGAAGTGGAAAAGACGAGGGGGGTGTCTGATAGCGAGCGCCGGGTATGTAGGGCTAGTTTGTCCTCTGTTTGATCTGATTCCTTACAATGACACAGCGGGAAATTAAATATGAAACCGAATTTAAGCCACTGCCTAATGAACAACAGGGAAACAAAGTTGACTGTGCTCCAAATGAAGCGAAAGTCTTTAACTTCTCCTCACAGCATTATCTCTTTAGTTCAGCTTAGTCTGAGGTAATTTTTGCTTCATTCAGACACAACATTCAGGACAGTGTTTGATGCTTTGTAAAAAAGATCCGAATTTAAAACCGTTTACCTCACAAATATAGAACTACTATAAAACTATGCACAGAACATGAAGCCAGCACTGACTTTTGAGGGTTTGAAGTGCAAAATCCAGCAGGTTAATTACTGACTCCAGTTTGTGTGTGATGTATTAGAGGCGAGTTATCCACAGTGGCAAGCCTTCCCACATTATTGATTTAATAGACCTTCTGAAAGAGCTTAGCTTTTCCCCTTTGAGAGGAACAACACATGTAGAACATTAGCTGAATTGATGTTGTTAAATAATTTAGTATCAACCTATACTGTATGTGCAGTCATTCAAGTGAAGGCTGTGGGACATTACAGAAATAAAACACTGTTATTGACTGATTTGTTGTTCTGCGCTCCTGCCATTCTGAGCTTTAAATTGTGATATTGCAACCATAGAAAATATTTGACTGTACCTGAGTTTTTATTATCTTTTTAAATTAATGTAACATTTTGTATGAGGACTTCGGGGATGAGTAACGCGAAGGATAGACAAATCATGACAAAATGGATCACATAAACATAATCATTCATCTTTCTTTTTCCCTATCTATGTCCAACAACATCATTCTACCTGTAAACAAATCAATAGATTGTTTTACTTCTGTAAGGTGGAAATAAGGGGGAATTATTTCAAACTGAAGGAAAACTGAATGCAGTAAAAACACTGTCGAACGATACCTTTGGCAGGAACTGCTCCCCTGCCAAACTGTCACCATTTAGGCCCCGATAACGCAGGTAATTGCATTTCCAGAAGAGCAGGAGCAGATGAAACATGCTGTGGACAGATACTGCTGGCACACTGGCCCCTTCTGTTGGAAAATTTCATTTTTCCACAAGGAAGCCATGAATGCTAAGGCTGAATCCAAATCCGTTTTTCCGCACTTTATCAGTGTGTGGCCCACCAAGTGGGGAGATGGAGGTAATTCATTCAGCTGAGACTCACCACCCTAATCCAATTTCCAGCCTCCCCCAGCAAGAGATAATTACAAGTATTAAAGCTGTTAGGACAGGGGGGAAAGGGCCCTCTCTCTGAAACTCTGCTGCAGGCCCTGGAAATATCGACTGAGCGGGGGGATTTCTGCTGGGAGAACTCAAGCTAAGGTATTGTTCAAAACTAAGAAAGTGTGTTAACTAATGAGGCAAAGGGAATCTCAAGGTATAAAAGGACACCCATAGCCACATGTCATAACATACCCCAGGACTTTTTTTTTTCCTCTTTTTCCTCGTGCATCACTTAAGCCTGCACGAACAATCGGTCATTTCATGTGTAAAGACTAGCAGGGGTTCCTGCACAATCAGTATGCATATAATAGTCCTTGAAATGTCCCAACACTTTCAACTCTAAATGAACTTCATGATCAGAGGTACAGCAATTTACTGTCATTGCAGCTCTTAAGAAATACTCAAGATGTGACCAGCTTTACTTCTAAGATTACCAAAACATTGCAGATAGCCCTGTAGCTTATTATAATATCCTCCTCTCTGGGGGGAAAAAATGTCTCTTTTTACTTTTTGTCTTCGTCTCGGCCTATCCAACATCACAGCCACCTACACCTCAACCAGTGGTAAACTATATCTTTTCGTGTCTTGGAAGCCAAAATGGAGGACTGAGGATGGAGCTGCACAGAGGGTTTCTTTTTTTTTTTTTTTTCTTTCCGCTGCTTAAACTTTGACTCCTCAAGGAGCAGAAGCTGCAGAAAGCTCTAATTAACGGAAGCAGAAACGCTCCTGCACTCTCCCATTCAGTACTTCACAATAGACAAACCTATGAAGCAGAACCAGGAATGGAATATTGAAGGAATGAATAGAAAAACACCCAAATAAGAGACCCGACATCACCCCGTCCATTCTTAGTCCCTGGTCTTTATTGTGTATCTTTTTTGAAGAGGGTCTGCCACAGGACTCCCATTCTCTATCAATTACTGAAGATCAAAGAGGCATAAGAGAACAGGCCTTCTGATTTAAATAGCAATGATTGAATTTTTATCGTCATCTAAGATGAATTCTCTATGAAAATATGTTGAATCACATGCAAATAACAACCACCTTTTGCCACAATATCTTTTTTCTGCATTCATATCTGCCTAAAACCACAGAGTAGAAAAGGCTTCATGTGCGTTTTTCATTCACTTTGGTACATGACAAAAAAATACTGTTTGGACTTTGCACACAGTTGCAATCTCTCAGAAAGTTCTTCAGATATCCTGTGAACTAACGTAAAAGCAAATAAAGAGAAACTTAAAAGATAACATCTTTAGTCAATATTATAAGGTAAATTACTTTATGTGCCATATAATTTATATTTGTTCCCTGTAAGATAATACTTCAATCTACAGCTCTGTAACATATTTAGTTGTGACAGTATAACTGATACCAGTTACTTAGAGTTAAAAAAAAAACAAAACAAAAAACAAATCCACATTGTTTTCCGTAACTCACATTTGAGAGACGTCCCACAGCTCCATGCATATTCATACCAGCCATTTTAGAGAAGCAGTAATCCAGTTAATGAGGCTCAAACTGGTCTTTTCCCATTACTATTTAGGTGTGTTCAGGCTCCGAGATGAGTCAGTTATCCCTATTTGGATGCTGTGGTAATTCTAATAAGGAAAAATGTTTCAGCAAAATAGAAAAAAAAGGGAATGCAATGTTTTTCTCTGCAAAATAGTCTAAATCTGCTTTTAATGGCAGAAATCACTTTCCTCTGCAATCCAGAGTTTTAGCTCATTAAGTGCAAACAATAAATACTGGAGAGTCAGTGACAAATGTTAATAATGTTAATAAGGCAAATGAAGTTGATTTGTATTGCACCTTTCAACAACAAGGCATTTAAAAGTGCTTTACAAGTTTTAAAGGAACATGGGCCAGTATCAAAAAGGATTTTAAAAAAGAGCACAGGTTATGAATGAATCTTCCTATATTAATTTGATAAAAGGCAGTGGCAAACAGGAAAGTCAGAAATAGCCTTAAACCATGTAAGTCAAGGATTCACAGTACACTGTGCTTGGGATAAATGAATGTATATTACATCCAGGAGTGATCCAGTTAAAGGATGATCTCATAGTAAACAGTACTTGCCATTTAAATAAATTGGCTATTGCTAATTATCCCTCTAAACATGGGGAGGATCTGGAAACAGGGCATATTGTTGCTAAAGTGGCAGAAATAGCTTTGCTGCTTGTGTCATTTGAAATACTGACATTCCTATTTTTTTACCAAGAATGTTTACTATTGTTTCTAAGCTTTATTTCCTTGAAATATGACACATCCTGGGTGCAGGGGGAAACTGCACGGAGTCTTGTGTGAAGTTTTTAATATGTCACAGGCATAGTGCTGTTTGGAAATGCAGTGTATTTTACTCAGCCCCCAATAATCTATTCTGTTCAGCCAGGCGCATACATTGACAAATGTTTCCAGCATTAGGTATTTACCTAGTGGAATGTAATGGATGTAAAGAGTTTGAAAATGCCTGGCGCACTAACAGCATGGGCTGTAGCAAGACTATCTCGACTGAGGAGAAAGTGCACTATTCAAAACAGAATCAATGGTTCTGAAGGATTGTGTGTGTGTGTGTGTGTGTGTGTGTGTGTGTGTGTGTGTGTGTGTGTGTGTGTGTGTGTGTGTGCGTGCGTGCGTGTGTGTGTGCGCGTGTGTGCGTGCATGGCCGTGCACTTGTGTTTAGCTTTTTCTGTATGTTTGTGTGTATATCAGTTTGTGCTCTAAAGCGCTGACTGTAAACGTACCATAAGTCACTCTAGACACTGTAATAGTTTCACCGCAATCCATGCAGCGGAAATGTAAATATTTTTCTCATGCAAAGACAACATAGAGAGCATTAAGTGTTATAGAAAGTTATGCAAAGAACAGCAGACTGCAGAATTTTTCAAAATACTAAGTTCACCGACCACAACAAAAAGTAGAAAGTTTTGACCAAAAGAAAAGCAGCGTATTAATTTGGATCGCTCACATTTAATTACTTCATTTATTCTTCAGTTGTATATTCTTAATGATATTCTCCTTAGATTTGATTTTTCTATTTTTTGTCCTAAAAATAAGTAATTGTCAATAAACAATAAAGATGTGTTAGAACTGCACCTTGCACAAAACAAAAGAACAAACACCAAAGACGCAACTTTAGCTTGGAAAAGCTTTCACAAACTCAGCACCTTTGTTTCTAGAACAAATGTAAACACCTTTTTTTTCTTTCCAACAACTTTATTTTAAAGCAAAGTCTGTTAGCAATTCTTTAAAGTTGTGGTAGCTGTGCAACCATGTCCTCTTAATAAAATAAGGCAAATTAAATGCAGGAAAATGAATCTGACAACACATTTAACACCAAGACATTGACCAGATTTTATTGAACTGGACACATTTGTTCCATAGTGAAAAAGCCTTGACGTGGCAGCTCTATGTCCCTGGCAGGCTGAGAGATGAGAGTTTCAGCTGGGACAGAGGTCTGCGTTGGGACAGTTTGAAGGGGCTGATCCATGCTTCAGCTTGGATTCTCTTCGCCTCATCTGTTGGCTGATCTTTTTCTCTCTCTCTCTCTTTTTCTCTCGCTCTGAAACTACTTTTCAGACCTATAGAGGCCTTACACCAGCCAGCTCATTCATTACATGCACCGCGTGTCCTGTCAGACGCACAGACGGGCAGGACACTTTCACACAAAAGGGGGTAAGATCATTTAAATTACAAACTCTAGTAGGAGTCTTACTAACGCTGAACTGATCTAAACAGCGGTAATGCATGAGGCTTTGTATGGAAAAACTGAATTAAATGTTACACACGTAAAGTACTCTTTAGCAACTTTAAAGGTTGCTCCAAACTGATTTGGAGAAAAATGTGATTGTAAATGTAAAAAAAAAAAAAAAAATCAAATGTGTTTAAGCTGAAGAAAAGGCAGGTCTGACACATCAAAAGTCCCATATATCTTTTAGAAATGGGATTTATAATCCAGCCCACAACATGAGGGCTGCTATGATGTGCAGTCAATATATGGGTGGCACTCCCCATAAAGGCTCTGGCCTTCTTTCTGTCTTTGATTTATTGTCACAGCAGCTCAGCTCAGATGGCCTCATGAAACCTTTGTCAGTCCAATAATGACACTGTTTTTGTTATTTGAATCATAATTTTGGTCTCATTTTGTCCATTTACTGTCTTTTAGCTGTTCTGCTCAAAGATAAGTCTTTTTTTTTTCTAGTTCTATATACATGAATATCCTATTTGTTGAATTGGGGATATCAGAAAAAGAAGCAGAGCTATAGATTTAAGAAAAGTGTCTCTTTGCTTTTATTCTGCATCTTATGATTATTCAAATCGCAAAATATAGCTGCTCTGTCAAAGGAGGTCTCATCTGTCTGACTAGAAAAGAATTACAAGAACTAATTAATGAGCAATGATGCTTTTGAAACTGGAGATAACGTTGACTTTACACAATGAAATGGTACAAACATACCGTTGGACATAGTTTCCTCCATGTTCCTGAAGACACAGACACTATTTACTTTGAATAATTATAGGTTTAATGTATATGATTCAAGTGTAAGAATGTGGTTTACTCAGCATACTCACCATCTCAGTTTACATAGACACATTCCTCACATCCTCAACATCTACTCTTTGTACTTTTCATTGATGATGCTTTATTATAAGTTTGCCCAGTAAACATAACAAGCCAAGATACAGTTTCCACTCGTCAAAATTAGCAAATTCAAGGTCAGGGTTAGTATGTTAAATTCTTATTGAAACTTCAGATCAAATGATTTTTTTCAATAATTTACATGATCCTTTCTATTATTTTCAGTATTAAGTCACTGAACATTTTATTATTAACGTATTTATTTAGTGTCAGAGATGGTTGCTGGACGAAACCGACCTTTGCCAGAATCTCCTTGAAATTTGAGGACAATGTTGCTCCAGACAAATTAAGCACAAGTTAATGATTAAGCTATGAATCTATCAGACACTTGGTATATGGGAAAGTTTTAGGGAGGAACAGCTTGGCCCGGCTCAGCGATCATTAAAACGTGCTGACAGCGATGGGAGAACAAGTTCCCACTTTGATCCGATGACAGACCTGAGCTCAGCCTAACGTCATCCTCCTGCTCTGCCTCTGCTCTCTCACCTTTATTAACTCTGAGCTTCATACAACAACGCCTACCACTCAAAATCTGGCACGTACACACTTATAATACGAATATTAAAGGTATTATGTCATATATAGAGCATAATCCATCAAGGGTGCTCTTAAGAGCTTTCCATTCAAATTTGTTTGGGTCACAGATTTGCAGGATAAAAACCACAGATATTGACATTATGTGGATATTTTATTGTATAGCTCTTTATCCCCAGGATGCCTGTATTTAGCATATGACATGTAACAATCAAATTAATGTCTCCCTAAGCAATGAATGACAACAGACCAATATTTTGAGCAGTGATCTCTTCTTATCTTCTTATTATCTTATGTATCGGGTTATAACATCAACATAAATATATTTAAACAAATTTTGATTCATTCTTATTTTGAATACAGGCAGACAGTTCTAAGTACCTACATTAAATAAGCTGTTTCCTGTGGTTAAGACGACACCTGTGATATTTAAAGGTGGCATTTTGCGCATCTGACAAAGACAGAGGTAGAATAAGAAATGCAGAAGTTTCTGTTATATCTTTGCTTGTTTGTTTGTAGAAGCAAACTTGACTGTTTCTTTTTGAAAAGATTTATCAGCAGCCTGAATCGTGTCCTGACTTAAGCCTCAGCGGTAGGTGACAGTGGTGTATCTCAGCCCTAAGCAGCTGTGCTGGTGTAGAAATGAAGGTCTTCTGCTGCCCCCCAGGGGTTTCTAGAGGAGATCACAGACGGCCTCTCTGCTACATACGAGGCTTACTTGATGGTGATGCAGCTTTAATATGTGTGTATGGTCGTGCTGAGGGAACAGATCTCAGGTCAGCAGCGTGGGCATTGCGTGCTTTTATGTGATAATCATGCTCAAAACAACGTGTAATACTGAGCCTAAGTATACAGCCATTTTTTTTATTCTTTCAACATCTGTGAAAATGTATTATCCCATTACACTGTGGTAGGGCTGCATAGTTAGTATGTAGATTTTCTTATTTACATTTTTATGTACTTTCATTTTTATTTCTGTCATGTTACAGTGAAGAGTAACGCATATAATGCTGAAAGTCTGTAAAATAAATTAAATTGGTATTTAAAGGACAATTAGAACATAAGTGTAATGCCATTAAAACAGTCATGGCCCACATTACTAACTAAATATTCACTCCAGCAGCAGAAAACTAGGCCTTAACAACAAATGTCTTATTGAATGGCAGCATGGAGCGTCAATATACTGTAAAAAGACAAAACGCTGAAGTGCATTAGGACACGCAAATGCTCATAACATCTGTTTCCTTTGTGTTACAGAGGATATCGCTTTGTAGCAAGCAATATGTGCCATCAGTGACTGGTGGAATAATATTTGTGTTCCCCCCTCAAACAGACACACTGTCACAAAAGCACTTGTCTACATTTTGTAGTTGCTCGAGGAAAATAATTGCCTTATCTGCAACTGTCAAAATGATGAATGCCCTGGAGAGCACCGAGAATTGACTGATGGAATTGGGGGAAAATCTAATCCCTGATCTGAACACTTTGTATAATACATTAACCCCTCTGGTACAATAGGCTGCACAGAAACAGATTTGTATAGACTTGTAGAAATAAATTCAACAGAGGCTGGAGGATCGATAAACATCAGGAGTTATGGCCGCCTCGTCTGTGCGGAGTCAAACAGAGCGTCACTGAAAACATTAAGTGTATTGAAATGTATGCTGGAGTTGAAGTCAAAGAACACATGCACAAAATATGATATTATGGAAAAATATCTGCATTATCTGCATTACAAAACAAAAATTGATATGGATAAATAGAAAGAGTAATTCATTCATTCTAAAAGGAAATTGCGTTTTTTTCACATAAATTACAAAAAAAAAAAAACGAGCAAAATATATTCAAAAAGCTAAATCATAGACAAAAAGTGAAACAGAATGAATGAAAATATGTTTTAAATATATGTACAGAGTCAGAGTTACTGTATAATAGACATAAACACATGGAAAACATAATCACTGCTCAGGTACCATTTCATGTAGAATAAAAGGGTAAATAATCAACTGTGTAAAACCTGGTGACAGATGTCTGACGAAAAAAGGCTAATTAATACTTACAGTAGTCTGCTCGCAGCATAGAGATGCACACTTTAACAATGCATGGCTGGAGAGTATATAATATCCCAATATGAATATTTTTCCAATGTTGATATACAGAATAATCTGCTGTGGCAAATAGATGTGAAATCACATTGATCGTTAATGTAGTGAACTGTGCTCCATCTACCACACTGGACAAACCTCCTCACATATATTAAGCAAAACCCAAGTTTAGCTTTATTGCAATAAGCTTGAGCTTGTTAATTTAGGCAACAGAACTGTAAATGATAATACAACATGATGAAAGTCAATACACAATCATAGTAAATTATCATCCAGCCCAAAGTTAGTACACAGGAGGAAATGAGGGAAATTGTCACTAAGATCCAAAAACCAAAGGAAACTGAGAAAAAACACATAGAGATAAATCTCAGTTCTGTTTTATAAAGCTGTTTGAATGCAATCTTATCATTGAGTATTTAACAATGGCAAAGAAATAATAGTTAGGTTAAAGAATTCACTGCAACATAATATGCACAGGAGGAGGATGGGAAATTACCTTGCACTCTTCCTCTATCTGTCCACAAGCAGCAGAGTGGAAATCTCCCCCAGATATGAAGGGATATTTCTTCTAATTAAAAACGATATCAACTTTTCATAACCTAATGTTCCTAAATGAAGTTTTCTAAAAAACGAATAGCTGGCGCTGTCCTGCGAACAGCTTCTCCCTCTTTTTTGTCACAGTTGGGTGGAATACATCATCCCCAATATTAGGAGAGAACATACCTGTAACAGGTTAATGACCTCACACTTTCCACACCATTTCACTTAGCGGGCCATAGCCAGGAAAAGCTAAATGCTTCACTCCCAGTTCACTAAATTATGAATTAGCCAAAAGGTGAGGCGATTAAAGATTCAACATTTGGTGGTTTGACCAATAGACGGTCTCCTCGCTGAGCTGTGGGATATCTTCAACCATTAGCTGAAGACTGTCTTGATATCCATTTTGAGGGGCATTAATATTGGAAGAGGAGAACAAATAATCCAGAAATTACCAATCAAAGTGTTTGCAACCTTAGAGAGAAATTACTGTATGCAGTATAAATAAAATCACCAGCACAATATTTATCTGTAGACTTCAATAAATAAATAACACATTAGAAAGCGTTGAATCATGAGGATGTTTAATTATTTGTGATGAAATAGAGGAAATAATTCAACAGATGTCAAACCACAATTTATCAACATTAACAAGCATTTTTTCAAACACATTACCTTGACTTTGGACAAAATATTAGTCAAGATAAGCATTGGCGTTTCGAAACAAACCGAATGCTTACAGTGGCCTTGACATGTCAGATCTCTTCAGGCTTATCCGCTCAGTAACAAGCGTTGACAGGTCACATGGCACAAACTGTGATGTCTGAATAATTTGAACAAATGCTAAATCATTGCAAAGCAGCCAGAGAGATCAGCGACGTGAAAGTGAAGTGTTTGCGCTTCCCCAAGGCTCAGTGGCATCTGTTCTACATGTGTGCGGCAAACAACATCCATGTTTCACTATATTAATCCCAATTAATTGTGCTTGTATTAGTGTAAATATTTGACTTTGAAGCGCTAAAGCGTTAATTGGAGTCCCCTCCCACAAACAAATCTATGCGTCAATATTCCACAGCAAAATAGGGGGTTGTTTTAATGAGAAATCGTTTAAATCGCATATGCAAAATCCTTAATATCAGTGATTTTGAACTTGTAGCAGTAGCCTACATTTCAGAGCCTCTATTTTCCTTTTTGTCAAGCTCAGCCTTAGAGTTTTTTCAGTAAAACATTTGTCTTGAGCACAAATCAGCAGAATAAGACAGGCTGATGTCTCCTTAATTCTGTAAATTGGAGGGTTGTGAGTCCAATTACGGTCTGCTGGTTCAGCCTGAGGCCACCAGGGAGAGCTGTGCCTGTTTCTCAGAGTCACTGGAACAAACCACTCCAGCAGCCTCAGCCCTGTTGAAAGGAAAGTTATCACTAATCACTGCTACACTCCTTTTTTTATTGCTTGCGCTGATGAATAGACACAATAAAAGAGGTATTTTGGAACATTTTGTCTGAGTGGTTTCAGCTGCATCTCTCATAATTCCTTTTTTTTTTTAATGAGGTTCTTACTGTACCCCCATGTCTGACCCTGAACTTTATTAAATGTTTTTTGGAAGAGAGGATCCATATACTAGTATTTATTTTTCTGTCAGCAATCATTATTACAGCTTAAACAAGCTTTGCTTACACTGATTTTTCTCGAAAATTGGGCTGCTGAGTGTGTTTTTTTTTTTTTTTTTTTTAACCTGGCAAAGGAATTATGTACATGAAACCTCTGCAGGATGTGAGGTTGTTGGGGTCTGTTGCCCCTACTGGCCATTAACTGGGGATTAGTGCTGGTGGGGCACACATGCCTTTGAAGAGGTAATTCCTCACACTTCCTTGCTATAGAAAATCAGGAAGCAATCATAGAAGACACCATGCAGATGGCCTGGATAAGGAAGCCCGTGACCACTTTCCTTAGTCACAATTAAAACTTGGACTAGCTGCTCGCCATTGTGCAAACTTAGCACATCAGAAAATTCGAGGGGACGGCAGAATTTGTGGGAAATGTGCCTGTCACACAGAAAAGGGGAAAGTGAAGGGTAGAAGTGAGATCAAATGTCTAATTTTGTTACTATAACTCAGCACAGTCACTTTACAGCTCCCATATATCTGTCAACACAATATATCCAAGTATGTGCAAGGCTGTAAATTAGAGTACACGAGCTGTTGGAGGGTAGAGCATCATGTTGTCACAATGAGATGCTCAGAGAAGTTATATGTGTGTGTGTGTGTGTGTGTGTGTGTGTGTGTATGTGTATATATATATGATATATATATAATGATATATACTGATGACTGGTGTTAATTAATGTACTACTGCTGGGAAAAGACAAAGTTTGAGCTCTTACTGGTGTATGTTGGAGCACACTGACCTCTGCAGTGACTCTAGGTTAGGTTAGTTAGTCTGTAGTGAGTCTGAGCTTTAATTAGCATAATTTTTTCAAATGTTGTATGTTTTTTTTAATTCTTCACACTTAAAGTTGAGATACACTTTAAAGAGTCACACGCAGGTCACTGTACTGCAGCAGTTTTTACATGTTTCTCTTTGGTTTGCTCTGGTGGTCTCACTGGTAAATTGTTAGCATGTTGTCCAAGCCAACCATAGAGTGTTGTATATAGTGCTGAGGGTTTGTTCACTCTTTCAGAGCTTTCTCTGTTTGGAAATCACTGACTGTTAAACCAGAGGCCTTTCGGTTGGACTTGCGAAGCTAAATTGAAGGTTGGAGATTGCACTTTATTTAAAGTTTGCACGTAAACTAGGAGTTTTGAGGTAGTTTTAAGGGCTGCAGTTGCGCTGTGGGCCTCGTGGTGGGTGTTTACGCCTTTTAGTTTGACACGCAAGTCAAAACACAAACATGAATTATCTTTTTTATGAGGTGCAATTCTGCTTTTACAGAGTTCACTTTGGTGTCTCTAAGTGAGGAGACTGTAAAGTCAGTCTTTGGTCCATATTACATTTATTTTATCTTTGTGTTGATCATGGCATTTTAAACATTTTTAGATTATGTCAAATCAGCAGTAAAGCAGTAATATTGATCAAGCAGCAGAGCATATTCAGAGTTTTATTACTTATTTATCTGGCAACTTGCTTCCCTACAGAAACCAGCACAGATGTTTCTGTTTCAATGTCCATACATTATATTGTATTATATTATTAAAATATATAAACCATACAATTAAAATATACTATATCATAGGTCTTTTAATGTAATGTATGGATCCTCTACTGTTTATATTTGATGTACTGTGCTCATCATACCGTATATATACTTTTAATTCATACCGTTTATCTCAATAGCATCTGCAGACAGCAAAAGTAGATAGAGAGTAAAATTAAAATGAAGGTCATTTTCAGCATAATAAATATAATATATCCAGTGTTACCTTAGAGGTTAAAGAAAACTATGAAAGAACATATGATATAAAACAGCAAATTATATATATAGTTATTATTGTTTAGAAATCAACCCACACTAAAAGGAGATTGGCAGTTTGAGTTTAACTCCAACAAATTTTATATATATATGTGTGTGTGTGTGTGCATATATATATATATATATATA
>CM076668.1:13068738-13094837 GCA_038496675.1 Rachycentron canadum
TGTGTGCATATATATATATATATATATATATATATATATATATATATATATATATTTTTTTTTTTTTTTTTTTTTTTTTTTAAACATACCTACTACCTTATTGCACTTCTCCACTACACTTTTTAATTACTCCATTAATGAGACAACATAATCCTTTTGTTCTCTGTTGAATGGATGGCTTTACATGTGTAAACATTATAGTAGTCAAGATTTTGGTCAGTAAATAATTGTGTGTTCTCATGTTAATCATTGTCTCAGTCTCTACAATCTTATGCCATGTTATCTTTCTTTTAGCCAAACACCAGCTATGTGATGCAGCTGGAGGGGCCCTGGAGCCACAGTCACAGCTCTCTCTGTTTCAGGCTGCTGCCATCAGATTATCGACCGCTGGGTTACTCGTCAGTCTGCCAGAGATTTGATTAGCAGCATCTGTGAAACAGAAAAGTCAAGGGCGAGCATGGGAACTGACTTATCTTCCTCTGAGCAATCGGTCATTTACGAGCCATGTGAGTGGCGGGCGTGGCTTGGGGGTACTTTGTCTTTGGATTATGAATTATGTCATTTAACCACAAATCTCTGGATTTAGTGTATGGATTGCATTTATTAATGTCACAGCAATATTATATCATCCTATATTAGTATTTAAGAAGTCTAACATGTGATTATACTCAAAAACTCATCTTGATTACATGAAACCTGTGTGAAGTTGATGCTAAATCAGTGTTTTTCCGTCCACAGATCCACTGTACCAAATTCCCAAATGCTAAATTCTAGGCTTAGGTGTTCCATCAGCTTCAAAGCTCAGCTGCTGCCTTTGGAAAAGTAAAGAGAGGCGTGTCTCACCCCTCAGATGGGCCTCTTTCCTGCATAAAGTACCAGCATGGTTGAAGGAGGGTAAATAGGAGCAGGGGGAAGGAGCTCTCTAACTTTTTCTTGCCAAGCACCAAAGATAAGTGTCCTTAAGTGTCCGAAAGAAAAGAGCCACAAATTGCAGCAGATGATTGTGTATGCATGGGAAAAAAACAGAGGTCCCTTTAGATGAATGCAAATGTGGAAAAAAAAAAAACCAAATATACTGTGGTCAGGCAGTGCTGAAATAGATAAAGTGCACTCATTTGGCAGTTTATTAGGGACACTTAGCTAAATCTAATGCAGTCTAATTCAACAGTCCTGAAATAAATCTACCTTCATGGAAAGTATAATGTTCAGGTTTACTGAAATAGAGGTGTTGATATGGTTCTAATTATTCTGGAGGACATCATTTGCAGTGTTGTCCTGTTGTTTTGCATTATGCGGGGAGGTGTTTCTGTTATTTTGCCTCATTGATGTAAATGGGGCGAACAAAATTAAAGACACACCTGCTCATATAAAGCAATGCAATTCAACAGCAACTGCAATTCACAAACTACAGCCTCTAGAATCACCATAAAATTGAATCCACATCCCTTTAACACAAGCTGAACATTAAAACCTTCATGAAAGAGGATTTATTGCAGAACAGTTGGATTTAGATTGAATTTATCTAAGTGTGCCCTAAAAAAAAACAAAAAACTGCTAACTGAGTGTATATTGACTTGTGATACTAACAGGGAGATGTAACACAACAACCACACACTGTCAGTCATAAGAAGAGAAGCACTTTCAGTTCAATCAACTGGTGCTCATCTGTCATCAGGCATTAATGAAGGGTCCTGGCCTGACCACCTGTTCTGCACATTCTAGTGCCACACAGATGTTTGTGTAGCTGCAGGGGACGTCGCCCTGAGGCCAGCCGTGGTTGTCCTGTGAGATATGTGCAGCACCCGTCCACTTTGCCCTGCCTCTCTAATAATAATAATGAAAGTCTTTTTTGTCCTTTGTTGAAAAGTATGCACACCTATATCTGTCCTCACAGAGAGACACAGAGGCACGGCGACAACAACAGCTTTTTACTGTGCTGTCTGACAAGGGCAGACAACACTGACTATGGAGGCACTTAAGGCTTTAAAGTTACCAAGCTGTTTGGCAAACTGAGTAACAGATAGAAAGTTTGTCATGAATGATCATCTTAGGACTTCTGAGGTTGGTTGTTTTACAAAAAAAAAAAAAACAATTATTACTGCACTGTGCCTTTTAAAATAGTTCAGGAAATGAGCATAAACAGAATCCGTTCAATTTATTCTCCATTTTAACTTTTTTGTTGAAGACAGTGAACTTTATTTTGATTATTTGCACTTACAGCATATGAGAATTAGATCTGTTGCACAATATGTCTTGTTATAGACTCCTCATGATAATTTAATTTAGAGTTTCTTGATGCTGTATTTTGGCTGCTGCCGTGAGGAGTCACCACATACGCTCACCATCTGATTTGGCATAGGTTTTATGTCAGATGCCCTTCCTGATACAACCTGGGTTCGGAGGAGCCAGGTTCAAACCACCAACCTAGGGAATAGAGGCCAACCTGCTCTACCCCCATCCCCTTTAATTTACAACCTAATACCTCTAAATATTGGATTTACAGCTAGCTCAACTAAATCACAGTCACAAGCTGAGATGGCAGCTACTGAGATGTGCTAAGCTAGTTAACCTCAGCAGGAGTTAAGATAGTTTTACTCATTATGATGATGAGACTGCAAATCTACAGAAACAATAATGTGAAAACTATTGCAAAGATGTAGCTGCTGAGCATTTAACCTTAGTGCTTGTTTTAGACTGAGCTGAATGTGACAGCTAGGATAACAACATACTGAACTGAAGCCTGAATCAGCTCTAAATGTCACAGCCATGTGATTGGTGTGACTTTGTGAATGAGATGTGAATGCTAGAATAAAGTGAATAACCTACACAGTCAGTGGTTATTTACACCACTAGAGTGCATTTTTTGCGGCGGGATCAGCAATACAAGGCAGAATAGATTGCAGGATGCATCTTTGTCTCTTATTTTCATATTTTTGTTCTATGTGTGAAACAAATGCAAGTGTTGTAACTGTAAACCAGCTTGACTTGCACAAAGGCAAAGACAAGTGTTTCTTGGGATGGGAGCAATGTGGGTACATATTGTAGGTGCCCTTTTGGGAGTGGACCTCATTTTTTTGATAAGAATCTTGCAATAAGAGAAGGTAAATGTTAGCTTGTTGGACTCACTGGCCTCTTTATATAACGTGCTTTTCATCGAGGGGAATTTTACCCGTAGTTTATCTGCACCCACCATGAAGAATATCAGACCACAGCCTTGTGCACTAGAACTAGAGCAGCTTTGTGTACGAGAAATATCCGAGGCAAAGGTATGAAAATGTTCTTTTCCTGCTGCCCCAATCAGAGGGAGTGAGTGGCGGACTTGTTTCCTGTTGTGTTGCCACCTCTGACAGCTATATACTGTGTATATTCGGAGGAGCCTGAGATAAAAAGGCACAAAAGAAAAAAGGAGAAAAGGGCCATTGTCTGTCATTTACGGATTCATTGTTAGGTCAATGAACATCCTGGCAATACCTGCCCACATTCAGGCCACTGTGGTGGTTTGGCAATTTTCACCATCACTGTCTTAACAGTGTTTTTAAAGTGCATGTTTGGAGCATTAAAGTTGGCAAATGACCAGATCCTCATTTTGTCATCTTATGAGCAACATGCTAGCCTGCTGTGGCGTGACTAACAGGATGCTCAGTTATTTTAGCACAGTAGTTTGTGGTCAAATGTGGACATAAGCATATCATTAATACAGCACACAGTGCTATTTTCATCACTGACCCATATTAAAATTATCACAGTATAATAAATATTGAAAAGATCTATTTAATGTTTGCTATGACAACTCCAAATTCTGAATCCACCGACAGGGCACCACAGTCTGTAATTATTGTTCAACTTCAACTCAAAATAAACTGTCTCCACCTCTCGGTCAGTGGTGTGTGTTATGCTATGAGCAACACAAATGATTCTTTGTTTCTACTCCTCAGAGACAAACATCAAGGTGAGCAGAAAGGTGGGAATGAAAGCCCACAGTTTTGATTCTTCGGATGGTTGCGGTTCACTCCCCTCCCCCCTCATTTCCTGTATGTAAAAATGGATACCCGCTGCCTGCTTCCGGCGGTCATTCTGGTCTGCTGTACAAACATTTCTCAGCATCTTTATTGGATCCTTTTATCTGTGGCAGCCATGCCAACAGCATCACATGGTTGGTGCTCACATGGCATCTGTTATGTCAAAAAGGAAGAGGCCTGTCATTACACTGTCGAGGCTGGAGATTCATCTATAATTGGTAAATGCATCAGGGCCACATCTTAAGGGAAATGAGCATATTCTCCATTGATGCTTAATGTTTCTCATTAGCCACCCCGTGCTCCTTCTGCTCCTTTTAGCCCTAAACTGTAATGTCTGTTTTATTGTGACTAGTAGTGGCAGTAGAAAAGCACTTACTTGGAATTTGGAGCAAAGCCATCAGAGTGGGACAAATGGAGCGAACCATTCAGTAGCTCTAAATTTTTTTTAAAGACCCCTTCACTCCAGCTTGGTGCTGACACAAAAGGAGGTATTGATGTAAGGAAAGACTGAAGCTTTGTGTTCGTATGCCCACCAGATCTGGCAGGGGAAACAGTTTCTTTCACAAACCTTGATTCAAAATGCGAATGGTGGCAGATCTTGTTCTTGAGGAAACTACAGTAGGCCTGTTCTACTTGAGCTATGCAGGACTGTAGTAACACACAACAAAACACACACGCACAAAAAAAATCATAGGAAATTGTTAATTTTGTGGCTTTAAATTCCCTCACAAAAGATTGTGAGCCTTGTTATTTAATGTTTGCATGGTGAGTGCATTTCCACCTGAGCAAAGAAAGACATGGTAAGTAAATATGTGAATGACACCTATTCACTGAGAATCAGAGCAATGCTTTGTCATCTCGTTTTCTTTGCACCGCCTGCTGACCCTACCCAAAGTATTTACTTAAACTCTCCCCTCTCCCACAAAGCCATTGTTTGTGTTACAGAGGGCAGACTGACACGAAGTGGTATGCTAGTATGTTAAAACCCTGAAACGTTTATGATGGATTTCTAAATTTAGGGTGAGAGCAATGCTTCATGCTCTCTTGTGGGACAGGGTTGAGGGGTTGGCAGTGCTGTGCATAAACAATGAGATCATAATCAAAATGATAAAGTGCGTTCCAGTGAAAACAAATGCAGTTTGTGAAGAAAAACGTGTGAATGTGAAAGATTTTACTGTATTTGGTCAGAAAACCCTGTGTTTGACTTGTCACATGTCCTTGAGTCCTCTAAGGAGTCTTATTGAGACCAGGAGTCGTTCAGCCCAAAAGCATCAAGTTGATATTTGTCTTAGCAAGTGCAGTTATTAACAAACAACTAGACTTTACTGTAAGGATCAGTTACAGCATTTTTTTAAGTTACCACAGTCATCACAATTATTGTTATTTTGTTTCTTTACACATTTTGGCGGCTGTAATGGTCAGACAGCTTCAGCTTTTTACATGGTTTGCTGAATTTAAATCCAGAGAAAATGGACATTTGTTTCTGTTCTGTCAAAGGCTTTTATGGGGTGGTCAGCCACAATGCAGTACTCACAAAATGTAATGTAATGTCACAAAGAAATTTGTAAAATGTTGTCTCAGTGATATCTTAAGAACAAAATTTCAGAATCTGTGATCTCAAGGGTAGTCACATAGCAAGATGACACATTTCCTGACCTCCGGCAAATGGAAACATAGATAAGCATAAAAGGATGTTAAGAGATGAAATGACTGTTGGGTCATTTGTGTGTGATAAACACCAGAGTTTAAACCAACTTGAAACGTCTCTGAGAAAACACTGTCAATAGCCAACACAACAGTGCGACTGTGACAGGGAAACCAAACCACAACTGATCTTTGATGTCTGTCTATGTTTGTATGTGTTCAGAAAACGAAAAAGAACAGCACTCATAAATCCCCAGGTTACCATTTCCTGTTGAAGCACATACTTAGAGAAATGTCTGGCTTTAATAACAAGATGGTTCACATGACACTTGATCCAGTGTCAATAAATACCGACAAAAAACAGGTTTTACAGGCTGCATTTTATTTAATGCAGCATGATTTTGGCCAAGAAGTGCTTCCTATGCAAAGCTTAATGCAGCTTCTGCTGATATAGTCAAAAACTGCCCACATAGATTTTATGTATAGTTGAAAAATGGTCAAAAATGACAGAAGACTCAATAATAGTGATTTTTCTAGCACATCAGTTGTATCTAACAGATGAAAACTGCTTAATTTGCCTCTGTATCACTCATGAGTTGTTTGCAGCTTTGTGTGCTGAATTCTCTTTCTCCTCCACAGTCACTCATTATCACATGCAACAACCTGAGTTTTATGAATTGCATTCCTCCGTGGGAGACGATTAACTGTGTATTTAGATTTATGTCTCCTCCTCAGCCATCATTATCGCCTGCTACGGCACAAGTTTTATGTGTAGCTCTGAGCCACATCTGAATCCCCTCAAATTTGTGTCTGTTTATCACAGATCTTACAGCACGGGTATCATTCATTCAGGTCCTCTGCTTGGGATGTTTTGCATATTTCAAACCCCTCATGGTTGATGTGTCATGACACCATATAACAGACAAGGAGGGTGGGGTTACCTAAATGCCCTCATTTTACCACTGGGGAGGGATAGGGGGGTGAGAAGGCTTTAATTCAGTGGTAAGTGGTTATTCTATATTTGCCCCAACCATACAGTGACTCCACCCTCCACACATCCCACATAAAGCCACTCCAATATAAGAGTTTATGAATGCTGAACCTCATCTCATTAGGTTAAGCTCAGACGCTGCAGACCTGGTAACACTTTTTACTAAAATAGAACAAAAAGCCCAAACTAACCAGATAATGAAATGTTGACATAAGTGAATGTACTTTAAAAGCACTGAGGGTGGCTTAGTTTAGCGGTGTGTGAGAGCACAAATGAGAGAATTACAGCACGTTGAAACAAAAAAGTCCCTACTTAATGTAAAAAGAGAATTAATTCAGAAAGAGAGGGACTGTATAAATGACAGTCTCTCTGTATTTCTGTAAGCGGGTGGGGTCAGGTGGACCAAAATGACTCGGACCACATTATATGTAAAGTTGGGGTAATTACTAGGTTTGGAGACTTTAAATAGCCAGGCCAATCGTGGTAAACACACTGGAAGTCAAGGCAGCTGCCCCCACAGTATCCTTCCTTCTTGCCTCCTCAGAGACAAGCCCGTCGGTTGTGTAGAAGAAATTTGGTTTGAAAAAATGCAAGAGACGCTTCAATTAACCAGTCAAACAAAAAGTAAAGAGGCTTGGAAATCAGCGCGGGTGTGTTTCACGACTAAAGCTATGAAATGAACTGTGAATGTTTCTTTTATAGATTTTTTTTTTTTTTTTTGCACAAAGCACAAAATAGGTCAACAAACTCTTACATGAACACAAATACATGTGAACCAGCCATGAGCATTTTTTTTTTTTTTTTTTTTGGTAATAGCTCAAACAGAAAAACCTCAAGGCACCAGCATCCTCTATCAGAAATACTTGTCAGCTTTTAAGATGGTGAATGTGGGAGGGGGCTTTTGATTTCTGGTGGTCAGACAAAACATTGTGTGAACTAGTTACTTTCTAGCAAAACCCAGCCCTTACAGTCCAATACAATACAAGACAACAACACTATCAGACCACTGTAGTCCACTTTGGTCCACACTGAAATATGTCATTCATTTTTATAATTTGCATGAAATGGTTGAAACCTGCTGACTTTGGTGAACCCCTGTATTTACCTGTAGCACCAGCAAATAACAAATGAACAGTTTTGCTATAGGTATGGATGCACTTCACACTTTTGAAATTGCACCCTAACCAGAAAGAGTGAGTAAAAGAAGGTTTATTGTAACAAACAAAATGCAAAAAGAACAGACTAGAACATCATGAAACAGTCTGGTACGCCAGAGTATCGGGGCCCCTTTTTATCACCAGCCGAGAGACTTGTGTCAACAGACAGAGACCTGCTGACAAACCTCACACAATCCTGCAAACCAGCTGCAGTTGGAATGTTTGCGTACAGTAGCAATGTAAACATCTGTTTTGACAGAAAGGGTCCCTACAATCTGGAAGACAGCTTCAAACAATTTTTGGCCAATTACAAACATGCATGTACAGCAAACTACTATATACGTGTGCAAGAAACATATCCCTGCAGAGGGGAAAACAACCTGTGGAGCACATTCAGACCTGGAGTCTATATAACATTTTAGCACAAATGAAAATAAATACATTTAGTGTGGGACATTAAATTTAATCCTTATGTGTAGAAATAACCTGGCAAAACATTGCTATTTCCTCTTCCTGCCATACACATTGCTATACAAAGCAATTCATTCTTTTGACAAATCATTATATTTCATTTCAAGTTTCTTTGGTATAAAAGCAGCTTGTGTTGCTCACTCAGGAGTTTCTGGACAAATATAACTAATGAGGTTCTTGGAAGTGTTTGAAACAGCTCATATATTGCTCACAATCCCACAGCTATCTCCCTCAGTACTTTCTTAAATTTCCTAAGGAATTAAATTGCTTGCATGACAAGCTGAAGACACAGTTTATGTTGGACAGACAAAATAGTCCAGAGTGCAAAAACAAACCATGCTCTAACCCTTGCTTCAATAGTTAAAAGCTTTATATCAACATCTGCTCAACAATACTTTCTTACCGTCTTCATCAAACTATTTTAAATAGTAAAAACTTTAAATACCACATGGTCAGAAAATATATAGCTCTGTATCAGGGTAAAAGACCCTCATAAATATCAGACATCAAATAGAAAGGTTTGTTTGTCATCAGTTGAACACTTTATCCTCAATCAAGCTGACAGACTTATCTGTTAACATTTCTTCACTGCTTACAAATTTGTAGCCAAAAAGCCTTAGCGTTGGCCCACAAACTTTCTGTACAACCTGGGCTATTTTGAAAGGTAAACTGAACCTCCATTTCTCTACTTGTTCTGAGGAGTTTTTCTGTGTAGAGTAAACACCGCTGGCCTCCTTGGAGGCCTGGGTGTTCCTCAAGATCCAGGATTTCACTTGAGGAGTGAAGGGGATTCCAGTGAACCTGTACATCTCTGTTGCCTTCTTCATGGGGAACCGAGCGATGTCCTCGTACCGCACTAGCATGTAACGCCCACGCAGCCACAGTGGCTGCCTGAGGCCGATCTCTGCAGACATCCTGATGTTGTCGCAGTTTCCTTTCAGCTTCCTCACCTCCTCATCATCAATGGGTACATCCCCACCCATAGCCCACTGCTTCCAGTTCTTGTATTTGGCTGCAAAGGCGACCATACGTGAGGCAAGTACAGCCCGAGGATCACGAACCAGTTGAATGAACTTAATGTCAAGACGTGGGTCCTCAACTAGAGGACGGAGGGTCTCCAGCTGGCGCACCCTAACTGACTTGATGGCCCTGTGCTCCTTCTGGAGGCAGGATTCAGACGCCATGGTCAGGTTCAGGGGCCCGCAGCGCCTGGTCCTGCAATGATAGCGCTCAAAGACCCCTTTGATGAAGGGGCTGCAGACTGACTCCTCACACAAAGAGCTGCTGGACTCCCTGCGGAAGAGGGCAGTGGTGATATGGTCCACAGGGAGGGGTTCGAGGAAGGTCTCCAGCAGGGAGAAGTCACACAGGAAAAGCTGCTGGAGCACATCACGGTACGCCTTGGCTGCCGCCGTGGCGTTAGTGCCTCCGGTCTCCAGTGTCAACATCTTCTCCACATGCCAGAGCGGCTCAAACAAGTAAAACATGTTGTCGCCCTGCTGATTGAAAAACTCGCCCACAAACGAGGAGCCTGTCCTGGTTGTGGCTAACAGGAGGATGTGTTTCCTGCCCCTTGTCATCACTTCCTGGTGCTCACTGTTGTTCTCCAGGCGCTGCTTCATCAGAGTGAAGGTGGAGTCCATCTTGTTGAGTGAGGTAAAGGAACCATTGTGCTTCAGCAGTATGTGGGAAAAGCCACTGAGCTGTAGGGGGGTCTGGGGGGTCTGCTTTAAAGTTAGCTTATCTGACACCCTGAGAGTGAGAGAGGAACCACAGAGTCACATTATCTTTAAAGGTGAGCATAAAATGTTACAGCCTTGTTATTTACCCCAGCAATTTTGTGTAGCTCAAGATTTAGTAAAATACCCGTTTAAAGCTGGGAAAAGATACATGTACACAAACCTACTGAAAATCAAAAACATGCTCCATTGGTCACTTAAATGGACTTACCTTGAGATAATGTTGTTTTCCTTCTCAATGATAACAAGTGCCACAAAAAAGACAATGGATATTGTGTATTTGATCCTCATTCTTGGATGTAGCTGTGTCTGGATATGCTTTTACAGACTGCTTCTTAATAGGTTCTGCCAATCTCACAAGCCTTCAGTTGCCTTCTTAAAGAGCCTTCCAGTTATTTGTATTCTTCGCTGTAGGCAATGTTTCACCCTGTAAATGAAATGAACACCAACCTGTCAGTTACACATTTTGCACATTTGAGCACAGCAGCGAGAACCTACTTCTCAATTCTTTGTGTTGAAGTCAGGAAGTTGAATTGTTGCAAATGTGAAACTGCACTTTGGTGCTGACTCAGTGTGGTGGTTACACAGATGCTCTTCTCCTTTCTATGACTCCTTTTTTCCTCCATCTGTTAGGTGTGCAGAGCATCACTGTACTGCGTTATGTGAAGCCAAAGATTTACTTAGGGACAAAAATATCATATCCGAAGAAGGTAAGAATAGAAAATAGCTGAGTGTGTTATACTGGAATCTAAGCCAGCCCTTCCCACGAGGAAGTCCTTGTTATCTTTAAGTGCACCAGTGCATTTCAGGAACATGCCCACCCACCATGCAAAGACTGAAATCATGTACACTGTATTTATGAGACTGTCTTTCAGAAGTTACAAAAAAAAAAAAAAAAGCAGAAAAACAACTGCAAGGGTGCAATGGAAATATGCGACAATATGACAAAATTTTGTAATTGACCTGTCATTCCACAATTGCAATGCTGCTCAATTAAAAAGTCAGTTGTCTGGGTTAGAGTGATAAGCCTACCTCTCACTGATAGATAGCAGGGCAGCCTGTGGTCCAAACTACCAGCTGCTCCTCCATGTCAACACTGGGAGGAGAGCTTTTCAACAGAAGCCCTCAGTGACATGGACTGCTGGTACAGTAGACCATCTGGTGACGGGTTAATGACTCGCTGCTTCCCCATAATATGCTTTTGTGCTTCTAAAAGACTGAGGGGGGACACATGTCCAAACTCTACGAGCTATAACTGCACAGTGCTGAAATTGAAGGGGAAAGCCTGGTTGTCACAGAGCCATAAATTGCAGAGCTGTGAGCCTGTAGGCCATTCAGTACATTTACAAGTCTGTAGAGGGCAGACAGTGGGTAGTCAAATGAAGATGAGGGTGGCTTTAATGATGTCTATTTGGGAATATCTTGCACATTCCTGTGGGATTAATATTGGTTCACTTTTAAGATAATAGCATCTTGGTTCAGATCCCTGACTAATCTTCGGATTTTAAGATAATCCTGCCTGCCTCCTCTGCCAGTGAAAGGGTCAATAACACGGCAAGAGTAAATGAGACAGTCTCCTCTCCAAGGAAATTGGCAAAGTGTAATTTTGATGTGTGCCCACAAATATGCCTCAGTTAGGAATTCAAAAGTATATAAGCAAGCACACACAAGATCTACAGTAGGACTTTTTAACTCCTGAATCGGACGTCTAGGTTTGTGAAAACATTTGCATATTGGATCTGACAGGTGCCACAAACACAATCCAGAGTGTGGCTGTGATTCCTTATGGATTGCAGGTCTAGCCTCAGGGCCGACACATTAGTGGGACTGGTGCTATTAATCTGCAGAGCCACGAGCAACAGACCAGCCTTTTTACTCACCACAGGTACTCATGTGTTTGACATGAAACAAGCAGCACTGTGTACAGATGTGAAAAAGCCTGATACCTGACCGTGATTTTCTGAAGTCTGATGAGCCTGAATGTCTTAGAGTTTCTGTGTAACACATATGGCGCTCCAGTTCTTACATGCTGTTGCAACCTCTGTCCCAGGGCAGTTATGAGCACAGAGACCAGTCCGAGTGACTGCAGTCTAAACACAGGGAACGGTGCCTGTGAAATTCTCTGGGAGGGAATGGGAAGTTTGGAGCTCCAGTAGAGCACTGTTGACGTGGAACGGGATGTAATGAAAAGGTGAACAGCCTGTGTACTGAGACACGTTTTCACTGGGAGGAAAAATCAGCTCCGTCTTGCACCACCCTGCCGCATGCCACAACCACAAAGGTCTCTTTACACAGGAGTGACTCTAAAACCCCCTGTGGGCTGAGATCGCAGAACATAAACTCCCAGGTCATGCACACGTCACAGGGTCAGTGACTAAGCCCCTGGATGTTACAAGTCATGTAGAACAGGTCAGGTAGTCGGCTGCATCAGAGGAAGGTTCATAAGCGCTTGCTGCTCACTTAACATTGAAAAAATACAGTCAGCTAGTCCTGAACCAGTGCCTGAACAAACAACAGAAATGATTTGACCTCATGAATAATACACAAGGGAACTCCGACTGACCGCAAAACTACTGTGGGATTGACTATGTACTGTATTTAAGCAGTTTTAGTTTAGTCCATATATGATTTAAAATGATCAAAACAGCTACAACAATTCATCAAGAAAATAAGTAGTCTGAGGGTTTGTCATTTATATGGTAAATTAGATGTACACCAATTATCTCAGCTTATTGCATCTGCTGTGTTAAGTAAAAAAAAAAAAAATACACACACGAGCTGACATTCTTGAATATTCACAAACCACTGAGGCATATGACACATTTGATCATCTGCTCATAACAAAACCGCCACTGCGCCATTTATCATCTTGTTACAAATGCTTTTAATAGCTGCCTTTTATTTAATGTAAATCTCATGTGAAGACAAATTAAACACCAGCCAGCCAAACCCCACTTTTCTTGAGATTGTGTTGCAGATGCACACTATATGTCACATAATATCTCCCTCCAATCCTATGATTCCTTCCTTAGATCCTCTCAGAAATACAGTGTTTGGGTGTGGTAATTATAGGAAGATGGGTCCTGAAGAATAACAGACTAGAAAATACAAAATGTTTGAAATATAATGGAGGAGTAGGGTTTGGCAATACTACAGTTTACATTGTGTGATGACAGACATGTGTAAACTATAAATCTTCTATCGTATTTATACTGTAATATCTGTCTTTGTGATATTTCTGGTTGAATTAAGTAGTTGGTGACAATGTTATAAATCAATGAAGCTAACATCATCCAGTGCATTGTACTACACCACGACTACTTGACATCTGTAGTTGCAGTGATTTTGTAGGTTAACTAAACAAATAATCAATATATGACAGGATGCATCGCTTTAGCTTAGACAATGTAATGTAAATTTGTTATAATTATCCAGAAAACAACGCTCAGGCATTTGATGCATAGTAGACTCATTCATCAATACTGTTCTCTATACTGTGATAAGAGAGAATTATTGTCTGTATCAGGACACTCAAGATTGTTATTGTTATTATTTAAAATATACCTTACACTTACCTAAGGAAAACAAGGAGGGTCTGTTGTGGCTCCATTTAATTGATGTGTAGGCAAGTTTCAGGGTGAGCTATTTGGCTGTCTGTTATCATCAAACTGAAGTGCCGTTGCTATGGTTACCAGTGGCTCAATAATTGTTTGAGGGTGATCATCAATACTGGACTATTAATTGATGATCTTGCTAAAAATCCTATAAACCGGTTTGGTCAGAAATTGATGAAAAGGAGTCATTTCATATATGGGAAATATCTCTTGGCAGCTTAAGCCATTTTATTAAAATGATCAGGTCTTCTGTCTCCATCGGGTGTGTAAAAGGTTTTAATTGCTACAGGAGTGTTGATAGCTATGTTTGAGACAATATAGTGATTTTACACTTGGACAGTGGATGTAGTGCTCATGTCAAAGAATACACATATGTATTGTAATGGCTCCTGTAAATCTGGAGCAGTGACTTTGCTGTTCATGTATAAAGTGACTTATAGATAGAGTGAGATTTTAATTAGTTAGAAGTCCAATTCCTATAATAAAAGGAAATTTAATATTGGTTAGGTTAATCCGGGCAATCCTGGTAAATTGAGGTCATATTTTCACAATAAAACAGACCGTTAATGAAAGTCACTTCCCTTCAATTGACTTTTTTGTTTGAGTGAGTGACTCTACTTTAACTTTGTAGTAGTTATTCGTCTAATTTCATTAAAGCCGATCACTGCTCCCATGTGATATTATGGGTTTCAGTCATTTATGAAGTAGGCTTTCATTGAAATTCAAGGTGACCAGTTTATACCCACCACCATGATCAGCCGCGGAATCTGAGGTCGCTCCGCTTCGGTTCATCCGTGAGGTTGGTCAGCCTTTCCTCCAGGAGCGACTCCGGGTAGAAATGACTTCCATTACTTCCCCAGACTTTCTTTACTTGTGTGACAAAGAACAATCCAATCCGAGGTCAGCAGCAGAACTATTTTTTGTGGGTGAAAGTTGTAGTTCAGATGGACTCATGTTGCAGGTCGGGCCACCCGGTGAAGAGCAGGACAGGTCCATCCAACAAGTCGCAACTCAGTGAATCACATGAGAAAGTTTTGGTCCAGAGGAGCGGAGCTTCAGGCAGGAGGCGCACTGCCACGGCCCCTCACAGAGCCTTAGTCTGTAGGCTGTAATACTCATAATCATAAAAAAAACTTATACATAAACCAGATGATAAACAATATCACTGAAAACAACGAAGTGTTGCCCTGAAATTTAAGTCATTTAGGCTAAACTCAAGTTTTTAGTAGTTATTGATGTTGTCATTACAAAAGAAATGGCAAGGACGCCACCTAGTGGAGAAAAACACATTGTGCGCCCCAAGTTTGACATGAACCTGTAGGTGGACGGTAGAAAACGTTCAGCTACTGTCTTACTGTCTGAGGCCGCCTATTAAATACTGTACGTAATTACAGATTTATTCATTTGTTAGGTTTATAATCAGTTAGGAAACTAAAGTAACTATGAGAAAATGGATATTATATAAAATAATTAAATTCAGTGCCCATTGAAGTGCTATACAATTTTGAGGAACTTTATAATTATACTCATATACTATATTTCAAAGGGAAACGTGCTTCTTATTGCAATACATTGTAGCTAATTAGTAATTTTGGTGATTAACATCTTTCATATGTAACATTATATCAGTTCAGAAGAAATTGATTTACAAAGCAAAATTAGCTCCCTCTTGATCACTTCCAACATTAACACATCACCCTTGAGTCATTACTGCCTTGGTAATAATAAAACAGTAATATGGTGCGTATGTAACACTCATTAAAGGCTTTTACCTTTGATACTTTAATTTATCATGAATTAAATGTTTGTTATTTCCTGTAAAGAAACATATTTTTACACTGTGGTATTGCCTTTTTATTTCTAAAGGATCTTAATACCTATTCGACGACCGATAACGTTGCTATGGGGCCAGAAAGCGCTGACTGGCGTAGAACTACAACTCCCGTCAATTGTGTCGCTTGATGATGACGCGCGTATCAAGAATTTTCAGGAAGGTTGCAAAACAGTTGCGTCAGAAAGTCGCGCATTTGTATCACACACAAGGTGAACGACGCACATCTCTCCCACGGTATGTAACTTTTATTAAGCTGCCATGCAACTGAAAATGTATTTTTTTTTATTATTATTATTATTATTAGTTATTTAATTTTATTAAAACCTAAGCGGCAATATGTGTCGTATCTACAATACTTTTGTAGCTTTGACGCAGACATGTCGTACTAGCTAATGTTAGCTAGGTTACTTAACTGTTATTTTATGAAAGAGAGTTTATTTTAACAGTCAGAGTCAGATTTATTATTGTGTTATTTAACCGCGTTGCTTTCTGACTTTCACACAATCCGACAAGCACAACTGTGCGACCAAAGCATCGCGTCGGACTCAGTTGCTGTACCTGTGTTTATCTCTCAGGTTGATACGGGATAATACACAGTGACCATGTTGGTGGCGAGGCTGACATGCCTGAGGAGTCTCCCCTTGGCCGGGCTCCGTCCCGTGCTGACGCAGGGCTCCCCGGCCCTGAGAGCACCCGCCCTGAAGGCCTGTCCACCCCTGCTCAGGCCCCAGCAGGTACAGTCAGGCTAACGCAAACCCCCCTGGGTCTCCAGCATGTCTCGAGCATTCATGTAGCTGCGTTCACTGTTTATTATAATTACAAAAACCACAACTATTACTACTACGAAAACAGGAGACTAGGTTAGAAGGAACCCTTATTAAAATATTATACTCAGATAGAGCATCAAGTCCCTAGTTTTTATAATAAAAAAATAATTTCCTAGGTGTAACTTCTTAGTTTATCGTCCATAAATAAAGTCTACAACTTGACTAGAAACAGACTAAACGTCAGGTAATGCCTTCACTTCACTCAGCCAGGGTCCTGGGTGAGAACAAAGTAACTAGCAGATGCTTGATATTCTTCATCTCAAAAAAAGATATGTTGGCAACAATTCAGATTCAGACAAGGATAAAAAAACTGTGCAGTACATGATGGGGTGCAATTTTGAGCCAGTCTTGTCCCATTAGTGTCCTCATTAGTGCTGAACTTTCTTCTCAGAGTTGTTCTCAATAAGACTGCCAGCTCAATATCTAAAATACAAAATGACAGAAGTTCAATAAAACAATGTAGACCAACTGACTGATGTATGTTGCTCACTCCCTGATTTTTTTTTTTTGATTTTTTTTTTTTATTTTTATATTTTGTGGTTTTGATTGATAATACTTGGACATGATCCCAGTCAGTTCTTCCCACAGAATTAGATTCTATTTGTGAGGGTAGGTGACTGTGTAGTCGTACTTTCTTAAATTAATTATGAAATGAGACTGCACATAATATACTCCGCTGCAAAGAATTGAATTGCCCACAGTATCAGAATCAGAACACTTTATTAATCCCCAGGGGAAATTTGGTACTTCGTGTTAAACACAAATTACTGCTCTGTCACTGTTTGCTGTCAATCTCACCTGTTGCTTTTGCCTTGGCTGACTCTCCTACAGCAGCATGTTGGCTGCTGTCCTCCTCCTCTTCTACATGTCTCTCTTCGTTAGCTAGAGCTATCCCTTCCTGACCCTGTCTTGCTGCGGCAGCTGCCACAGCAGCAGTGGTAGAAGCCAGGAAATACTTGAAGCAAATTAATTGTTCAATCTTCCCATACACACATGGGAAACACAAGTTTCTATGTACTGTTTTTCATTTCTTTATGCCAGAGTGTCTTTGCACTTTTTTAGTCTTTAAAAATGTTTTTCAACATTCATCAGACTTAAACAATTGACAGTAACATTATCCACTTGCATGAGCAGTCAATATTGACTGGTAGTTATGCTAGCTGTCTACTCTGTGGAGAAAAGCCAACAACAATCCTCCCTCGCATGATCATTGAGAGTGATGTAGGCAGTCAATATTGACATTGATATTGTGTCAAACTTTCTCAAATCAATCAGCATATGGAAAACAATACTAGTCACCTAATTGGTAATATAATGCATATTTTGAATGCATTCTTCTTTTACCAGGGATTTTCCTCAAAGGTCAGGTTGGGTTTCCGCCGTACAAGGACGACTAGAGACCAGCTCAAAGAAGCAGCTTTTGAGCCAGCGACAGATACTGCCATTAAAAGTATGTACTGACATATAAGTTACATACTCTATTTCATACTGTTAACATAACTGTTATTCTATCAGCCTTCTCAAACAGCTTTTTTTGTCAATTAGTTTTACAAAAAATATGATATAGAGAACCCATATAGGCAGAAACCTCTGTTGGTAAACAAAATGACATGCTGCATGATGATAAAATTGACTTTTGAAGCACACATAAAACCTTTTACCTCTGTCAGTCACATTCTTGGTCTTCAACACTTTACAAGTAATTAGATTTATGGTGTGGTGCGATTGAAATGAATGTGTCTAAAATAATTTTGTTCTGCCTCTAGTTGACGGACTGGGAAGAATGATTCTGGCTGGAGGTGCAGCAGTTGGTCTTGGAGCTCTGTGCTACTATGGGCTGGGCATGTCCAATGAAATCGGTGCCATTGAGAAAGCAGTGTGAGTAACAGCTTCGTGTACCAGCTGTTCCTTATTTTTGTTTTGAACCATAGGTCAATAGAAAGTTGAAAGGGTCCATGACCGGCCTTTGTTTGTGTTATTTTTTTTTTCTTCTCTATGCAGAATCTGGCCTCAATATGTGAAGGACAGGATCCACTCCACATACATGTACTTTGCAGGCAGTGTTGGACTGACTGCTTTGTCAGCTGTAGCTGTGAGCAGGACCCCAGCACTTATGGGTCTAATGATGAGAGGATCCTGGCTGGTAAGCTTTATAACTCAACCCATAGACACATGTATTCCTCACCATATTGCAACATTTATTTTCTAATTAAACTGAAGGCTAATACACCACAGATTTAATTTTGTAATAATTGCTCTTTTCAGTTGTCGCTCTGATGTATTTGACATATTTATGAATTCACGGATTATTAATTTGTTTTAACCCAGGCTATTGGAGCGACTTTTGCAGCCATGATTGGCGCTGGCATTCTGGTCAGGTCCATTTCATATGAGCACAGCCCAGTGCCCAAACACCTCGCTTGGATGCTCCACGCAGGTTTGTTGGACAAGGTCCTTTGGCAAATTAATAGTCTGTCATGTTGTCCCACATAGCCTTCTTATATCATGTAGTTGCCTCAGTTAAACTCTAGATGGCAGACATGTAAAAGCTCAGTGAGGAGCACAGTTATATTTAATACACTTACAGTATATGTAGACTTATACCACAGATGTGTATAATTGTTGTTTTGAATATGATTTCAAGTTGTCTTTTTGTTGTATTTATTCATCATAAGGTGTCATGGGTGCTGTCATTGCCCCCCTTACTCTCCTTGGAGGGCCTCTGATGATGAGGGCCGCCTGGTACACAGCAGGCATTGTGGGAGGTCTGTCTACTGTGGCCATGTGTGCCCCAAGCGAGAAGTTCCTCAATATGGGTGGGCCATTGGCTGTGGGCTTTGGAGTGGTCTTCGCTTCCTCTCTTGGTTAGTATCAAGCAACTTCACCTTATAAACTCTCAGTCTCAGTTTCACTACAGATAATACGTAACACTATAAGTTGCCAAGACTGAATTTTGCACTACAGATACTAGAGTATGTGAGGATGCATCAGCACCTGCTGTGCTACCACAGTCAGTGGTCTCATTGAAATCTGTGACTGAGGAGACTGTCTCTGCAGTGTTGTTGGCCTGAACATCATATAATGTTCGCAATGTATATATAGACTAATGTCTGTATGTAAACTCCCTTTGACATTAAAATGGTTCTGTGCTGCAGTGTTACAACTTATGAAGTATAGAAGTGTGATCTTAGTAAAAGATTAGTAATGTAAATGAAACAATATGAATATGCATTATTCTAGCCAAGTATTAAATTTTAGGGATAGATTTTTTTTTTTTTTTGTGATAATACTTTTTGTCACAGGTGAAACTTTAATTTTTCATTAGCTAACTACAAATCTGATGAGTAAATCACACCCAACCTGTTATTTTTCACACAACCAATCCAGTTGATTTATGCCAATTAATTTGCATTATTGTCAGACAATAAGGGGAATATCTGGGGTCTGAATGACTTAATTTGCATGAACCACAGCAATTAACTGGTGTGAAGTAATTGTGCATAATCATTTACTAATGAAACTGTACAGGCTTGACATGTGCTTATGAATGTCAAACTTGTAAAGTAAATAAGGAGAATTGGTTTATGTAATTGTAAATGGGGAAAACTGTGGAAAGACTTTGGTTAGACTTTCAATATCTTTTTATTTTGTTAATCATTACACAAAGATCTAAACACAGTACCTGTACATTTAGACCTAAACATAGGTATAATTTGTCTTTTGTTTTCTATCTTGGCAAAGGAACAAATAGAAATCTGATAGCCATGACTGAGTGAAATTCTTTGATGCCTCAATTTCTGAACACATAGAGGATCACTGTTGCTTTGAATCCACCACTGTACAGTATCTGTCTCACAGAAAACATCCCTGTCTGTTTCAGGATCGATGTTCCTGCCACCCACCTCACCGATTGGAGCAGGGCTTTATTCAGTGGCCATCTACGGAGGCCTGATCCTGTTCAGCATGTTCCTCCTCTATGATACACAGAAGGTCATCAAGAGGGCAGAGACACACCCGATGTATGCTGTACAGAAATATGACCCCATCAATGCGTAAGTCACCCCAGTACAGGTCTTCAGTAAAGTTATTGAAACCTTTTTTTGTTTGTTTGTGTATCAGTTTTATCTTAGAATATGATTGAAACACAATATATTAGTTATATTATTAGTAAAAGGGTTCACTTACTATTTCCAACAGCACTCATGTGTGATGGGCGTGTTCAATAAAGACACAAAGAATTATACTGGTTTGCTATTGGCTGAAACACACTGAGTGATCAGATCACAGCAGTTCATTCATTTAAAAACAAGGTTTCACATACCTTTTGGCTCCACTGTATGCACTTGTTTGACCTTGCACCAAGATTTGGCTGTTACATTCTTCATACTCTTACAGGTGTATGGGGATTTACATGGACACATTAAACATCTTCATGAGGATGGTGATGATTCTGGCCAACGGTGGCAGCGGCAGAAGGAAGTGAACAGCGGCATCCTGATTTCAGCTTCAGTTTCACCTCTCACAGAGCTGATCATGTTTGATTACTAACAGCATACAGCACCCGTTGTCTTTTAGTGGCTACTTTTGTCTATCTAGTAAAGAAACATGAATGCTTTGTAAGTGTGTGAAGATGAGGATTGCACTCTGATGCACGTAGGCAGTTCAAGTTGAGAAGACAAACTGTTGTTCATTGATAACAAACAACATGGAGCTCTTACCTTGATTGGAAATATCTGGTTTATCTGAGGGGTTTTCCTGCCTCAGTTTTCCTTTGTATTGTTCCTTATGTTTTCTATTTATTTTCTCTTGGGAATCTGATGTATGCAGCAGAAATACCACATCCATAATCACAATAAATGACTATTCAGTGTGTCCTTGTTCCAATATACACTGATACTGCACCTCTGCAATGGGTTAAAGATGTTGGCATTATTCCATATGCTTCTGAGAAAATATATAGTCATTTCAACAATGGAATCGCTCAATAAACAAGTAAAACGTTTGTTGTCATGTTGCTGTTGTGTGAGCTCAGTTGTAGCTTATCTGTTTTTGGGAAAGTGAGCTTAAAATCCAGCAGAGGATGAGAGGACATGATTCCTTGTGCTGTCAGGCTTTTTTCACCGAAGATAGATTGACACGTCATAGGGAAATCACAGAAGTAAATAATAAATATAATTAATTATTCTATAAAATGTCAGAAAGCTGAAAAATGCTGTTTTAATTTCCTACATCAGTAAGGTGACGTTTTAAAATGTCTTGTTCTGTTTGTCACCAGTCAAAAATCCAAATGCAGAAAATGTATATTTCACACTAAAACCTTAATTTTACTTAAAAATAACAAATAACTTGAACAATTAATAGTCTAATTCACATAGAAATATGAGGCTATTCCTGTGGCCTAATTTAATTTTTGTTTTTATAATTTCAATCAAAATCAATTATCAAAATCTTAATTAGTCTATTATTTTCTTAGAAAGTCTCATGATTAACATTTATAAATGAATATTGCCAAATATTCATGAAGTTTCATTTATTTTGGTTGACCATTTAATATAAAACTTAATTGTAGTAAAATAGACAATTCCAACATTAACTAATCAAGTTTTAGTTGCATGATATAAGAAGCTTATTGGTGACAAAACTAACCAACTGCAGATTAATAGTGAGCAGAGTTTGAAATCAGTGTGTGGAAATTGGTTGGTGTAAATTTTGTCCACAGCCCCTCACTGCTGCTTCACTCAGCAGTTCTGACCAGACTTATGAGGGTCCACCTTGTATTTGCCTATAAACAGTCAGTGTGTAGCAGCAGATGACAAAAGCTTAGCGTAGTAATCCTCTTGTCCACCATCTGGCCGCTCCTCTAAAATTAAACCTCCAAACCAGGGCACTTGCCACAGATGCTAACATCTGTAAATATGCAGGTGCTTCATTAAAGCACATACACGTGGAGCGCACAGCTGCCAGGAAGCATTTAAATCTCTCAGATCATGCTCATGTTTAAGATAGTTAGGATTCATGTATACTATGAACTGAAACCCCCCGCAGATGGGAGCGATAAAGACGGCAATAATGGATGAGATTGGGGAAAGCTTCAGAGAGAGCTGCCATTACTGGGGATAAATGTTGCCCTCTGTCAGTCATTTTCAGATTGATGACCAATATTTGGTTAGGATCCAAGGTTTTTACTGCTTAAAGTAGGCTTGAGTCAGTGTGTGTGTGTGTGTGTGTGAGAGAGAGAGAGAGATAGATAGATAGAAAGACTTTAAAGAGGACAATGAGTCTATGTATGTTATGCTTTTGGTTTCACCATTCTAACCCACAATACCTTAATAAATCAGATCCCACAAGAACGTGCACAAATTGCACAAATAGGTTGGGTCTTCATCTGCTGGACAGATCGCCTTGATATTTTATTATTTTAATGTAACATTCATGTTCCCCAGAGGATGAATCCTAATAACTTTGGAGAGCTCCTGACTTCTCCTCTAACGCCACCATGATGTTGACATCTGTGGCTTTGAGTGATATGTTTTGACATCTAGGTGGATTGCATTGAAATCTGATACAGACATTCATGGTCCCCTGAGACTAACCATACATAGCGCCGACCCTGAGCCTTGTTAGGAGCCTGTAATTACAGCATTTATGTATTTACGTTCGTTCTTCGATAGATAAAAGATTGTCTTTTACTTTATATGCTACTTATATTTAAGTAAATGCCACTCTAAAAATAAATCTCTTCACTATATAAAAGTAGGACTTAAGTAGTATTATTTATTCCACTTGATTTATCTGAAGCTAAAGGTAAGAGTTACTTTGCAGATTCAGACTTACTGTGGCAAAACTTTATGATCAGCTTTAAAATGTGATTTATTGACAAAACGTAAAGTTCTAATTTAAACAACTACAACATTAAAATTTTCCTTATATGATAGTTAATCAGTAATAATCCAATAAAGAAACATCATAACATCTGATTCTAATGCCATCACTGTCAAACTGTATATGTATATATAAACACTGAGCAGTCTGTAGAGCCTTCCTTTATTTTAGTGAACACAGCAGATTTTTCATTGGCTGCCAACCAGTCAGATGTGAGTTTGTCACTGAACGTCAGACACTATTTTTATACCTGTGAATACAAGCAGTACACAAGTCTGCACCTCCAAGGAAGTCAAGTGAAAAAATTTCTCTAAAACGTGCACTCACACAACACCTGCTAAAAGGTGCAAAACTCCCCCAAGGACAAAATGGAAATCGTCGTGTCCAAAAATAAGAATTATGACGTTTCAGGTTTATGACCGTCATCAGGGGTGTGGAGGGTTGCAAGACCAAAACATAACACTCGGTCATCCTCTGTGGCCTTGAGAGTGTTTTTCTTCTTCTTTTTTCATAATCAGATCAGCTGTTTATTTTTTCGGGTCGTACTCTCGAATTGAGTTCATCTTTTTGGTTTTGACCAGCTTAATCCGCGAGCGATTCACACCAAAAGCACATCTTGCAGTCTTGCAGCTGTAGATTTAAAATCAAACAGTTCGCCCTCCATGTTATGTGTCTCAGGGCTTAGTGATTGACAGGTCACTGGGTTTCTCAGGGAAAGCAAACTGAAAAGGCCAAAGAAAGCCTCTTGGCTGTAAGTGCATCAGAGATCCATGAGCAGAGCTCAGGCTTGTGTTGGTCAGCAAGCTGCCAAGAAGAGCAGGAAGCTTAGGCCAGTGGGACTTGATACAGGGCACTAATGAGTTTGCTGAAACCCTTTAAAACACCAGTGAAAGGAGCCAAATGTGCCACATGTCTCTGCAAATAAACACAGGAACAAATGTGCAGTGCATGACTAGAAAGATGTTCCTACTGTGTAAACTTGACCACATTTAATATATTGACAGCATCATAGATTTTTCAGAGACCGTTATAAGTCTAAAGAAGTGGAGTGTGTCATAAAGTCTCTCAGCCTCTCTCACAGTAATCAGTAATAATCATAGATGCAGTGCCTCATGTGTACATTGTCACACGTGCAGAGGTGTGATGATCACACCACATTGTGTGAAACCTGAACTCTCTTCCCTCGATGTGTAGTTTTCCAGGAGAAATCGAAGTGGGAGCAGCCGGGTAGAAGAAGATGTCTGCGGAGGGAAGGGATGCGTCACTGGATTAGTGCCTGAGAATCTTGTCCCAGCCTCTTCCTCCTGAGCTGCTGAGACGCCTCCAGAAAGGGCACGACACTCGCTGCTCGCTTTCCCTCCACTAAGCCTTCCACATGAGCCAGCCAAGCCTTACCTCCCCACCAGGATGAAGAAAGAAAAGAAAACGCATGCTTTGCTGTTTCTCCTACTGCTTCACCTCACCTTGGGTAGGATTTTTTTTCCTTTTTTTTTGTCTTCGTTTCTGGCTAATACTTCTTGCCTTGCACTTATCTGGTTAATCCTCTAACACACAGAGGGCATGTACATCTTAGTGTAGACTGTTCTTGCTGCTTGTACTTAATATATGAATGTGTTGTTTTGTGTTTGTTTGTGTTTTGTCAGTATAAACTTAAATCTGAATATATTATTTATTATTAATAATTATGCCCATCCTCCTCATCCCTGCTTTCGGTTCCTGCCCTTTTTAGCAAGTGAGTGCAACAGTGTTATCACTTGTCTACATAAGCATTTCCCTTAGAAGAAAATATAGACAAATCTATGTGGCTTGTGTGACATTTGCACAGTATATGGAGCAGTTTGCTAATAGTTTATGTCACTGTTTTATAATTTCTCTTTTACTGAAATAACTTGGAGCATCTTTATTTGTATTTCCCTAAAGGGCAATCAGACTATGCTCCATATTTTTATGATAATGGACCCACCAGTACAAATGGGAATATGGCCTTGTTCAGCATCTCCGAGGACACACCAGTTGGTAAGTCTCACATGCGAGTCAGAGGATGACTTTAACAGTCGTAGGTGCAGTTCATTTTACAGTGAGATGATGTTTAGTGCAATTTAAAGGTGTTGATTTTAGGTGCGTAAGTGTAACGATGAAACCATCACACACTGCTATGAGGCTCCAGCTAATCACTGTAATACCTTTTGGATTGTGACGTACGTCAAGACTTACGGGAAGAAAACAAATGGGCGGTGGCTCATCTGACCTGATTCTCCAGCGTGCCATTAACACTGAATAAGAAACATGAACAAATGAAGCAAAGGCATTTACACCCCTGCTGCATGATTTTAGTGGCTGTAGAAATGTTGTGTTTGGGCTGCATTTGACAGTTTGACTATGTTCGTTTCCACATAGGTACACAGATATACATCCTGAATGGCACAGATCCAGAGGGCGACCCGGTACGATATGGTCTGACTTTTGAAAAGGGCTCCAAAGAATATTTTAGGGTGGAACCCAAATCTGGAAACGTGACTCTAATTCAGGAGCTGGACAGAGAGGTGAGCCTGATAAAATGACTCTTGTTTGTTTCTGTGGCTCATCACACTGCTGTGACATTTATCCTTCTCTTTGTAGAAACAAGGTGAAATCTCAGTGCTGGTGAGCATCACAGATGGTCGCAACAAAGTAAGCTCTTAACATTTATGTAATATATATTTTTGTTCCTACTGTCTGCACTGCATTAATCACGCCATTTCTACTTTCCTAACTGTGAAATAAAACAAAAATAGATAGAGCTGTGAAGCAGACATATGATATCTGCTCATATGACAGAATGAAAACAAACAGCAGGAAACTTTATTAACCCTAACCCTAACCCCCTAACCCTTATTATGACCACAGTCTACAGTCTAATAATGTTATATATATATATATAT
>CM076668.1:13095072-13132990 GCA_038496675.1 Rachycentron canadum
CATCCTAATGTCATTAGCCACTTTCACCAGGCCGTCTCTGTGCTGACCTCAACAGTTCAAATTCAAATTTTTTGACTTTATAAAATCCATTATTTGGACGAACACTCTATATATATATATATATATACATATACATATACATATACATATATATATACATATATATATATATATATATAATGTATTTATATATATGTAGAATGATCTTTTCCTGATCACTTCAGTGTTTTAACTTTGCAATTAATTTCCAATTGTGTGGTTGTTTGTATTTTTGGTTGAGATTTTGTTTGTTTTTGTTCCTGCTTTCAGGTTGTTGAGACAGTGAGAGTGTTTGTCACAGACGCCAACGATGAACCACCTGAATTTCAAAACCTGCCTTTCATCATTGACATCCCAGAGGTGCAGTATATCAAACTCATTTCACCCTAAGATAATATAACAATACAATGAATCCCTTCTGAAGGTCTTACTGTGCCATCAATATCCTCTAGATCTGAAGACTGAGTCAAACAAATTGTGATACTTGAGAAGAAAGTGGGTTTTACGGTTATAAAATCTGTTGTCTCATTACCAGGACACCGCTCCGGGAAGCAGCATCTACAGAGTCCAGGCAGTGGATAAGGATATGGGCTCAGGAGGCAGCGTCTCATATTACCTACAGGTAACTTCACAGCTTCATTGTTATGCAGATGATACACAGCTGTGACTCCGGCATCTCCAAAGCCACATTTTTTTTTTAGGGAAATTGACAGCACTAAATCCTGGTGTTTATTTTAACTCAATTAGTTTTTGAAGCTCCGGTCAAATGCTGTATCCACATCTGTCTGGTTAAACTTTGTAATATATCTAGTACCACAAATTTCCCATCATTTAGAGACAAAGAAAATGTAACTCAGCCTCACTCAGATGACTGCATCTATCTTTACTCTGGCATTAGGCAAAAAAAAAAAAGCCCTCACTAAATGCAGCAGCTAGGCTTTTACAGCAACACGTGCATGGAAAAGTGACCTAAAGTAACCTAGGCTAAAAAGGTTACAGCTATTTTTGCTTGTTGGCTTCCACTTGAATTCAGACTTGATTGTAAGATTGTACTAATCACACATAGAGCTGTTAATAGCTTGGCCTCATCCTGCACCTCTGGACCTCTTAACCCCTGCACCCTGGATTTCACCCTGAAGTCTGCCAATAAGTTGATCCTCTCAGTTGCATGAACATGTCTATTTCTTTAAGATTCTTATCTTTCTCCTGACTCTTTTGCACTTAATTTTTATCAAAGCGCCATTATTGTTCGATCCCATTTCCACTTTGTAATCCATTAAAATGACAAAGGAGCGTATTATTTTTATTATGACTGCACAATTATTATCTAGTGCCGTAAACTGGCTTGGTGTGGCCCTAACACAGAGGTGTAAGCCCAGAGGTGGAGCTGACATCATGAGAGCTGTGCCGCCATGTGGAGGGAGGAAAAGGGCATTCGAGTGATGGGACAGTGTGTGTAGGGGAAAGATTAATCTCATACCAGAGAGCAGTCTGGAAATGGTGTTACTTTAGTGGATTAAATTTCAATTACATTTGAGCAAGGCATTGAAGGCTTAATAAGGGCTTAGGTTTGGTCCGGGCCAAGAGCTGACAGCACTGTAGTTGTTACTGACCATGTGTTAACTGTGAGACAAAACTATCCTGATGGAAGTGTGTCGAAATATGATTAGAAGCGTCTTTGAAATTAGCTTGATTGCAGTCGATTGCTAACTTGAAGTAGGGCTGAAGCGTGTGTCTGCTGTCGTCCTATCAGACCTCCCCACTTGCCAAGTTCACCATTGATGGGCACAGCGGGATCCTCAGAGTCAAGCCCGGCGAGACTCTGGACTACGAAACCACGCCAACTCATTTTGTGACAGTGGTCGCAAAGGTGAGAGGTCACTGTTAAACACACATTCACACTCACACAAACAGTTTTCAGGTTCATCCCTGTTGTGGTCGTCAACAGTCAGATCATGTATTGTTGCCATTTGTTGCATTTGAGTAGTTCACTTTTTGGGGTTAACACAGTTAAAACAAATAATTGCTCAGGAAAAAAAGAAAAAAAATGACTAGAGATTATGAATAACTCTAACAACCTTTGTCTGAGAGCAATGAATTTATTCTGGTGGCCATTCAGAGTGAGATCTACTTCTGTCCATGAAACAAGGCAACATCAGCAAGAAGTTATTCCTAGTGGGAATAACCTGAAATATCCCTCAGCTCTGTGTGTTTGTAGACTAATAAAGTGTAGCTATAGACACTTGTCTATCACCTGTCTTTAATGATGTTTACAATGAGAAGTTAAAACTATGCTGATCTATGCATAAAATTTTTGGTTTAATAGTTTCCATCAATTAGTCAGTTTCACTAATGGTTAAAAAAGAGGAAACATCACTGTGTTATGACACAGACAAAGGTCCTTCGCACTCACTCAAGCATGATAACACAATTAACGTAGCCATGCAAATCAAATCACAGATTCCGATGTTTCCAATTATACTGAATTTGAGGATGAAGAGGTTTCGGACAGCCCGACATCCAACCACAACGTGCCTGATAAAATCTCACTAAACCATGAAAATGAACCATGTACTGCAAATATTTCATTTGATTTTTTTTTTTATTTTTTTTTTGTGATGCTATTTGGCTGGTTGACAGAAACCCAACTCATCAAACCATTTCAAGGAAGACTTGTCTTTAATCCGAGCCAGTGGAACCATTTAATCTCAGCGATGAGTCACTTGTCCAAAGATTTAGTTGGTTTAAATAGGGAGAAGTGCTTTTGGTTAAGATAGATAGTTTTTTCTAGATTTAAATACATGTGGTGAGCAGGGGCTGCCTGCACAAAGATCATGTGTAGAATAAAAATATCCTTAACCAAGTCTTTGTTCATGATTAATTATAAAGTGCTTTTATGTTTTCTTTTCTCAGGATGGAGGAGGGAAGTACAAGGGGAAACATCAGGTGTTGACCTCTACAGCTACTATAACAGTTAATGTAATTGATGCCCAGGACATGCCTCCATCCTTTGTGGGAACTCCTTACTTTGGCTACGTCTACGAAGTCTCCGTTCCTGTAAGTCCTCCTCTTATTATCTACACAGCAGTGATGGCAATCAGGGCATTCATTTTGTTTACATAGGGATCTTTTTTTTCTTCTTCCAGGGTTCTGAAATATTCACAGTCTATGCTAAAGATGGAGATCAAGGCAATCCGAACTCCATACATTATTCAATTATGAACGGTAAGACACATACATCAAGAAATGAATTCCATTTTGACGTGTCTTCTGCACTTTGTTTGTTGTTTGTCATATTTACACCACCTCTGTCCTCACCTTTCAGGTAGTGATGGTGTATTTGATATAAATAGCACCAGTGGATGCATCACCCTGACAACCTATCCATCTCTGCTGAAAAATGAATTATATGAAATTAAAGTCAAGGTGAGTTTATTTATCATCATCATCACCATAAAAGTTGATTTGCTTTTACTACTGAACTTGTTGATCAATGTTATTTTTGTACCCCAGGCGTCTGAGGTAGGACCAAATGATCAGCTGTCCGACTACGACATCACTACGGTCACAGTCCGGGTGGTGGATCTCAACAACCATCCTCCAACCTTTTACGGAGAAAATGGACCACAGAGCAAGTTTGAGGTTACGATGTTCGAGCATCCACCTGCAGGGGAGATCCTCCGGGGCTTTAAGATCACCGTCAATGACTCTGATCAGGTCGGTTTAACCCCAAATTCCACTCTTTCACTTTAGATGTAAAGTAACGCTGGTACTTGTCATTAATTTTAACAAAAGCGCTTCACTAATGATTTCAAATGAAGGCTGCCTTGCCATGTGGAGCGTGTTTCTCTGCTGACAGATGCTCTAATACCTCTGGGTACATTGTTGCATAAATATCTGCTGTATAACCCTAAAGTATGAGCAGTTACGCAACACCATTTAAAAGTGTTCATAAAATCTGCTCATTAAGATGAAAATGTTACTCATGATGCCATCATGTTTATTCTCTCCCTCCTGCCTCAATGACTCACAACATGTAACATTATCTGCTGCATTTAAAAAAAAATCTATTTTGAAATCCACCCAGGTCTGCTGAAGTCATCCCGAGTCTGACGAACCTGTTTATTTTTCTGAGCAGGGAGCAAACGCTAAATTTAAACTGAGGCTTGTGGGTCCGAGCCGAGTGCTGCGAGTGGTTCCCCAGACGGTCCTCAATGAGGCACAGGTGACCATCATTGTGGAAGACACATCTGGAATCGATTATGAGAAGGGACCAACCCTTTCTTTTAAGGTTAGATTTACAACAATCAATGTTTCTCAGAATCTTGGTTAATAATTAACTGAATTTGTTGCCCGAATTCTGGAGGTATTTGTTGTTGGGAGAACTGCTGTTGATAAACTTCAGCCACGCTCATGCGAAGACAAGAGTGTCTGTCTATCTCTCGACTCAATATTATTAACAACTATTGAATAGATTGTGACGAAAACAGACAGACATTTCAACAGATGTTCATAGTCCACAGAGGATGAATCCCACTGCCTTTGGTGATATTTGCTATAGATTATGAAACTGATGAACTATTGATGAAATCTGACACAGAGATTCTTGCTCTTTGTGCCTGATAAAGTTGCCTGATACTTGATTTACGACCACTTACTTGGAAATGAATTACAATACCATAACTCTCACTTTGCATGTTAGCAAAGCTCAACAAACATATTATTCTCTCATCTAAGAACCACATTTAGTTTTATTTCAACAACTAAATATTAAAAATGAATTTTGATATGTAAAAGTTTCTTAGCAATGACCATTGCTGTCACAAGTGTGGATGTTTGTTATAAATAAACTCAATTATTGATCAACTAATGGTTCCAGCATTAACTCAACTGCACCTTGTGTGTGTCTGTCTGCAGCTGCTGGCCGTGGAGATCGACACCCCTGAGCGCTTCAGTGCGACAGCTGACATAGTCATCAACCTGCTGGACACAAACGACAACATCCCCAAATTTACCTCAGAGTATTACATCACCAGGGTCCCTGAGAACTCTCCTGGAGGCTCGAGTGTTGTGACTGTAACAGTAAGTCAGTCACGATTAAACTCTTGCTCTGACCTGAACAGAGTGATTATATAATCCATCAATCCTCCATTAAATGCATATTACCGGGTGCCGTTCTTTAGGTGAAAGCAAGGTTGTCACCAGGCAAAAAAAAGCTCCCTGGCTTTGTTTTTGTTGGTTCCTCATTATGAAATTCATGTCTGCGTGTGACATTCTGGCATGTGCTTTCTGTTATTCCTCGGGGAGGAGTATTAGAAATAAAAATATGGTCTCATCCTTTCTGTTCCACCATATGTATCCTGCAGCCAGGCAATATGTCCAAGCTACACACTGTGGGGTAAAAAGCTTAATTTTGCCCCAAGGTTAATCATGTTGACCTTTGCCTCCATCCCCACCCACAACAGGAAGAGACTTATATCCTGCCCCACCCACTCTACAGGAGCTTAAGACCCTAGCTGGTTGTCCTCAATCAGCTCCATTGAAAAACATCTAAACTGATCATCTTCAATCACCTTGAATTTTCTGTCACACCCAGTTGAACTATATTTAATCAAATCTATCAGACTGCTAAATATTTTTGTTCACAAAGTGTATATTTTTCATACTTTATTGCATGAGCTTTAAGTATTCTGCTTCTAATCTCTGTCGTCCAGGCAAATGATCCAGATTCGGGGCCTTGGGGTGAAGTCAAATACACGATTTATGGATCAGGATCAGATTTGTAAGTAAAAACCTTTCACTGCTGCCAGTTTAGGTTTGGTCTGATCAGATACTTAACATTTGCACATCCACAAAGCACATCTCACTGAATAAAAAGTCATTTGTATGGTATGACTCAAGACTGCTCAGAGGTCCAGGGTGTTTGGTAAAGTCTGTCAACAGGACACTAGTCTTGATTCATCTTTGTCTCTTTGATGGAGGAGGTAAAGCAGGAAACCAGTTTGATTGCCCCCTCTGCTGCACAAACAGCCCACTCTAAAATGGCTGCAAGATGCTGGCTAATCTCCTAATTGGATTGGAGGGTTAAAAATAGACAGCCTGGCCCGTCTCACATAGGGAGAGCCAATTAACATGCAATGTGACAGCTGGAGCTACAGAAACGGCAGCTTTGAAAAGCAAGGCAGCGTGCAGTGAAGGAAAAGTGAGAATTTATGCTAGTCTGCAGGCAGCGACCTGAGTTAATTGTGCGAAAGTTATCAGTTTCAAAGCAACTTGTGAATTTTCACAGTGGAAAACAAGACGGAGAAGACGGCTGCATAAAATGGCAGTAAGCCCAATAGAAAGTACTCTGAAAGCACAAACCTACACCTAATGATGTATAACTCTTTAAATTCATTATTTTAGCAGCTCCTTGTGTTGAATACTTACCCGACTAAAACAAATTTGAAACTGTTCTAGAGGCAAACGGAAATGGTGAACATTGGTGCAGTCTATCACATGGCAGGGGGTGTATCATCACGCATTGCTGTCTGCCACAGCATTTGTTTTTAATGAAACCACTGAGAAAAATCTCAAATTCTGCACGAGTTCTTGGAAATTAGAAAATATTCAGAAATATTGTCATCAAAATTAGGCTGTAGGTGCCTGTTTTTTTTTTAAAGAGAATTATGACAGTTTATTCCAATAGGACCATATGCAGAAAGATCTGGAAAATATAACAATTTAATGCAGTATGAGAGAAGAAGAAAAAAACCATTCAAGTACAAATAGGGCTGAATATTTTCTCTACTAAATCTAGTGACGGGTGGATTAAAAAAAAAAAAATAGCCACGGCTCTGTGGCTTACATGGATATATTTATCTTTAAGACAGGGATACAGAAAGGATATCAAAAGGTTTTTGCCTTAGGTTTCTTATCTCAGCTAACACGCAGACATGCAGCTGCAGACCAAACATTAATCTATTATTTTAACTTTTAGTAAAATGTTACCTGATAAAGAGTTATCAGATAACCAGGAGTTATCTGATAAAGACACAAATGTACAAAGCTGGGAGGACAAAACTTTAGCTACTCAGAAAAAAACAACCAAAGTAGTTAATATGACTCATATGACAAACAGATGAATATTCAGGACAAAACATATGACATAATTGGCAGAGAAAGATTTTACTGATCTTCATGGGGGACAGTCACATGTTACTGTAGCAAACAGCTAACTAGAGGATATATGTCTTTGAGCTTTCTGTGACTAATGGTTTTGTATCTATTTAGATTATAACCATCTATATATCATGCTTGCTGTGATAGAGTCTGCTTTTTTAGTGTGAACTATTAAGGGAGTGAGTCACATAGAGATTCACAGGATGTGATGTAGTGTAAATATCACTTGCACTGTGAATTAGGACGCCTGTCTTGATTCCGTGGGATGTGTTTAACACAAAATGGACAGCTGTGGGTTGTGACTCACACACTGTCTGTACTGTTCTCAAACTGCAGGTTTGCCATTCACGCGTCTTCAGGCGTCATCTCCACGCAGCCCTGGACCAGTCTGGATGCAGAGGTCAGGTCTAAATACAACTTCTACGTCAAGGCTGAGGACTCGGAGGGGAAGTACAGCTTGGCCGAAGTCTTTGTCACTGTCCTGGACATGAATGACCACTCTCCAGAATTTAACGACAAACTCCTGGAGAAAACTATGATCATTGGTACACCTGTCAAAGTAGAGGTACATTATGCTGCATCATTCTAGCTCTGTACTGAAAATACATTTCAAAACTAACAGATAAAAACACTAGTTGATGGTGATCACTGTGACATTTAGAGATCATTGTATGGTAGTCCAGCACTGCCAATATTGAAAGGACATATAACCACAATAATTACAACTTTACATTATCAAAACATGAGATTAAACAATTTAAACTGTATTTATATAGTTTTTCTACTGCCAAAATGAGAGGAAATGGCTGATGATATATATATATATATATATATATATATATCTCCATATTTTTCTTATTGTTGCCAAATCCCATTTAAATACCAAAGCCTGGTATAACTTAATCCTGCAATAGTGTGCGAAAAAACAATTATAAAGACCTCAGTGAGTCACGCTGTTGTACTGTTACCACCATGATCACTAACATACCAAACGTGCATCCACATCTTAAAATATTACTGAACAGGTGCACTATTTCATTCTATTTGTGTAACTTCTGTGTTATTCTGACACTTTTTCAGGCAGTAGATGAAGATGCAGAGTCTCCAAACAATGTCATTGAGTACTCCATCATGACAGCCGATCCCGACAATGCATTTGATATCAACACTGACACCGGGGAGATCAAGCTAAAGCCATACATCAAATCCATGGAGATTGTGCAGAACATCACCAAGCAGAAGGACTGCAAGTGGTCTCTAGTGGTCCAGGCCAGGGACCGAGGCTCTCCGTCTTTCAGCACAACGGCCGTGGTCAATATCGATATCACAGAGGCGGTAAGACCTGCTCTGAGTCACAGCATGCTCACAGCGCTATCTATTCCAAGCCTGAGCTATAGATTCAAGCAGATGAGCACAAGATGATAGACATTGTTGTCATGCTATGCAGCTGCTAATTCAGCATCCTTGATTTAACCAGTCACATTTCATTTACCTTGTGTTCTTTAAAGGATAATGTTGGTCATTTTCATGCTTTTGTTATTATCATTAATCCTATGATGAGACCAAAATCAACAATAACTTTATACACTAACAAGTGATGTCTGTGTCATCATATACAGCAGCTATAACTCAAAAGCTATGAAAGCAGCATTAAATTAACTTTATGCAAAAATCCAGAGAACATGGAGCAACAATGCATTCTGTTTCTATCTGATAAATTTAAGTCCAACACTCACTCAGCTTTTAGATCAGATTTGGTCTCCACCAGCTTCTGAGAAAAGTAGTAGGATCTTATGTCTGTTTAGCTTCTCAGTCATCCTGGTCCTGTGCCTGAATCTTTTTAGGTTCTGGAAGACATTTTTGTTTATCCAAACATGAGGTCAAAGGGAAGTCTGAAGGGGATTTTTCACATTTTGAGGGCTTATATGTAATTGACCGAAAATACTGGTATATGTTTTGTTAATATCTTAAAACAATTCAAAAACACTTTATAAAGGGTGTATTATCAGAAAGTCATACATATTAAAATGCTGGTATACAATAGTTTCTTGATTTCTCCATTTCTGACAAGCTGAGCACTGAGCTGCCGCATTGAAAATGCCATACTTCACTTTCTTTTTCAAAATAAATTACAGTGGCCATGAGCTTCATAATGAATGGTTTGGTAGGGCAGTAGGGTGGAATTATACTGATAATTCAGGATTTGTAGGATAAATTAATGCTTGTTTTGGTCTCTCCAGGAGGCTTGATATACAAATACAAAATAAAAATAAACAGAAGCATTATCCTTTAAAGTATTCGGTCATTCACATTTATTCATATTCTTCTAATACTTCATGTTTTCACGATGTATTCATTCTTTCTTCACGATGCCATGACTCAGTGTTTTTGGTTTTGTTTCTGTGTTGTGTATCGTGCTTTTCAGATCAAAGGTCGAATTATTTCATACTTCATGGGCCTCAGCAAGCGTCCGCTGACTGTTTTTGGAATTTTTCTCAGCCTTGTCACGACCCTCATTTTACTAACAATCTGCATATCCACGATCCTATACTGTAATGCAGTGAAAAAGTCACGAATCAACCCAGAGAGTAACTATATTAAAGTGATCCGCAGAGTCAAGTGAGAAACAACTGATACCTGCACCACTATTCATTCTTAACCTTTAAAAACATATTTATTTTTTTACTGGTTGGCTTTTGTCTGTAAAAGAGTACTGGAGCACATAATATCACAATAACATATTTGTAAATTTCTTTTCTATTGTCCTTATTTTTATTTTTTTAATTGGAAGTAATATAAATGCAATATATAGTATGTATTTTTATGCTACCAAAATCCCATCTTAAACTATTTTTTTAGCACATGACCCAGGCTATTTTTGACTAAGATGGAGCCTTTTACTTGGGATTTAGACCTGGATTTGCTGACTTAATCTCTAATTTTCTCACACAAACATGCACTTCACTCTGTTTTGGTCTCATGAACTGTCATCATTCTTCTTCAGTCCTCAACAGTCACATGCCAAAGAGAAATCCTAACGCACCGCACTGCCAGACGCATTCCCAACAACTAGTGTTGTGCGTAGTTGTTAGCTTTGCATCAGCAGTCCTGTACTGTAGGACAGAGGAAGACGGGCGACTGAGGGTCAGTGTGGAAGTGTTTCATTGTTGGTAGACATGTTGTTTGGGTCTCCTCTGTCAGTGCTTTGCTCATCCATCTCTTGTGCTTGCATGCTTCAGATAAATGCTACGTTAATGCTTAGATTCAGTCCCTTGGACTTGATTTAAACACTGTATTTGTGCTCTTTTACAGACTCCTCTCAAGGGGCCTATGGCGGCCTTTTTAATGAAAAGTAGGGACAATCCTATGAAAGCTCTAGGCATGGTCACTGTTATCATTAGTATGTTGGTAGGAGTGACTGTTCTGATCTCTACGGCTATGTACATGCGCAACTCAAAGTCCAACAGGATCATGCCAGCACGTCGCATCATTAAGAGGCGACCCAGGGACCAGCAGCCCTGGACCTTCAAGATGCCTGATATAAAATACAACAACCCTGCAGACAAATTCCTCATTGGTGACCCAGAGAGAAGCCCTCAGCGGAACGCCAGCAACCCCCGGCCGAAGCCTCCACCCCCGAGTGCCCCTTGTCTTCCCCCTCCACCTCCATCTAACACACGACCCAATGAGAGGCCCCGGGCGGTCCCAACAATATCTGGTGCGCTGGCCTCCAAAGGCTCAAAAAAAGCTAAGTCTAGTCGCCGCAAAGAGGGAAATATAAGCTCTGCTTTAGTGTCTGAGCTTAAGATGAAGCTGGAGCAGAAAATCATTGAGAACAACCAGGGTTATTATTAACACAAACGTCTTGTTTAAGGTTGACCAGTCTATGACTCAACTGCTCACAGCTCATCTGTTGTTGAAGAGTTCTCACCTGAACCTTGTGGTGACCTGGTAGGGTGGGTTTCCCTTTAGATTACTGATGGGTAAACGGCATAAGAATAAAACAGGAAGGTTTACAGACGATGTCTTAATACAAGATATTAAACAAATGGGATTCACTGCATCCTCAGCTAACCTGGCTTAGGAAAAGAGAGGAGACGGCTGGAGTCTGTCTGTGGTGCAGTAGATGATTCACCACACTGCCATCTTGAGGAGGATTACAACATCTTAACAGTAAGCACCACTGTAAATTGCCCAGGGAGAGGATTACAAAGACTTACTGTGTATACATACGTTGCATAACTTCCTGAAAAGTATAATGTTCAACACACTGTGGTGTTTTCAACACAGAATGAGGATTTCACTCGATAAATCCTAAAAAAAACAAACATTTTTTTTGCTCGGTGGAGCGTGCAGCTGAATGACACTGTCAGGAAAAACATCACTGCTTATTATAAAGTGCTAAAGGACCTGTGCGTTAATATTTTTACTGTGTTACATCAGCCGCATGAAAGCTGAGTTGCTCTTTTGTATGATTACAATGTGCCACTGTAGGTTTTCACAGTAACACAAGCTGAGTTGCTTTCATTTATTTGACTGTACTATTCTAGAAAAATGCTTTTATATAAATTTACATGGATCCAATTAAATGTACAGCGCTGTATTATTTTCATTATTTTGAATATACATACTGTTTATGACCAGATATGAACATTTCTCAGTTGTAACATGAAATACAAATGAAACCATCTAACTCCACTAGTGGGATATTGTTGGTAAAAACTAGTCAAATGCTTAAGATTTTCAAGCTCAGATTGCTATGTATATAACTTGCATGGACATTTCCTTTATAGATGTACATGTTTAAATGTAGAATCTGTGTCGACACACAGTTACTTTCCATGTCACTCTCCAATGCCTTCTAATGTAGGCACATAGTTTAATCTCTGTAATAAATATCTTTTATCTGACTATATCTTAACTTATAACTATCTTAAATAAGTTGAGATAAACTATATATCTTGACTGTAAATTACAATTGCCTGGTCCTATAAAGTAACATATTTGTACCGTCTTTGTACTGTCTTGATTTTGAATAAATATTTGAAAATAATGGTCTATGCTGCATTTTGTCCACAGGCTGTACTTGTTGTTTGTCTTTGTTTGAGTTTATATGGGTTTAGTTTTTAATTTTATTTAATATAGTCTGACTAAGGTCAGTGTAAACAGTATTGTAAATCAAAGGCAACAAATATTAATAAACAATAATAATTTTAAAAACTAATTTGAAATTGTTCTCAACTGTAAACCAGTGCTGCAAATAAACAAATATATTTATTCAAGTATTGTTAGGTTGTTTTATACTTCACTAGATTTGAGAAGGAAATACTGTACTTTTTAATATATTATCTGACAGCGAAAGTTACTTGACACGTTGCAGATTAAGACTTTACACAAAACCATATGTTTAAGAAACAAAGAAAGAAAAAAAAAACAAAAAGTATTGCTTAAAATTAAACCATTTGTTTCCTTAATTTCTGGGGCAGATTGTTTCATTCAGGTCACAAAAAAATGACTACAAATTTGGTCTGATCTGACAAAACTAAAGAACTGTATAGAAACAGTAAAATTCTGCTCGCATACTGATGTATCAGGATTAATTAACTAATATTGTCGTGACATTACTTCGTCACAGGACAGTTTTCTTTTATGTTAAACACTTCTGAGTATTTCTTTCACCACTGCTCAAAATATGATTGTGTCCAAAAAATCTTTATATTTTTATCAGATATTTTTATATTTTATATAACTATATATAGCAAAAATTGATATTTGGCAACCATTCATTTATTGGTTAAAAAATCTATTTTTTCTATAACAACATGTAATAATCGATGCAGTGATTCCAGTGTAGTTATAACTTGACTAAACATCATATACATCATGACAAAACAAACAGAAAGTGCTACACACTTTCTATTTGCCTGTCCAACTGGTGTACAGACATTGTGAGCTTGGAGCTGTCATTAAATGGAAATATCATGTCCTTCCGACTAGGATTCAGATAGAAAATCACTTTAATCTGCTTACGAGTGTATGTATAAATGCACGGGGAAAACACTGCTTATGTAACAAATCCTCTGAGTGATTGTGCTAAAAAATCACAGTATGTCTCAGCATTCGTCTTTGAATTCCCTTTAATCCACATAAAACATCATTTCATCCCATTACAAGACAGAAAATCTGGAGTCTGTAAAAAGAAAAACAATAAAAAAATTAAAATAAAAAAAATTTTTTTTTTCAACATAAACGTGCTGGTGCATAAACGCTCGCACAATCCACTCCACTACAATTTAGTTTGGTGGCATTACCCATGAAGAAATATATACAGTGCTGATTGTTTACATGTTTTTAAATTTAGGTGCCTGTCTTTGTATTAAGTATCAAAACATTAAGAAAAAAAAAGTGATTTAAAGAAATATCAAATACATTTTAGCACAAGCCTTCTGTACAAGTACATTAACACAGGTAATAACAAACTCTCCCTATAATAAGGAAGGAAGGCATCTCCATTATGAGCTGATAGCTTATATATTATATTATATTTACAGGATGACTATATACTCAGTATGGCCTTAGTTTGTGCCGCTCATGTATCTGTATTACGGAGTTACAGTTTCCTAAAAAATGAACATTTTACTGTTTTGGACAAAACCTAGAACAATATGTAATAAAACTTACTGCTGCTCTGAAGCCTCGTCCAGAAAAAAAGGTTCTTCTGGATTAAAAAATATTTTTTTTGGTTCACTGAAAAAAAAATTTGATTCTTGTTCTCTGCATTGGTGTTTTGTTTTATTTTATTTAATTTTTTTTAACAAAATGAGAATTATTTTTTTGTGTTGCACAAAAGTAGTGAAGGGAACAGTCATAAAAGTCAAAGTATATATTTATGTGCAGTTCTTGACTTTGATTCTAGTACAGATGAGCTGCACTCCCTCCTTTGGCCCCATCTTCAGACTTCCCCCTCTTATTTGGCTTCTCCTCCGAGTCTCTGCACAGGCCTTCGTCGCTGGTTGCCTGCAGGCTGTCAAAGGTGCCCCGCCTCTCCGTCCCCTGCAGATTCTCTCTGTGCAGCCTGCGTTTCTTCCACAGATCCGTACAGTGCTCCACACAGCTGAACCTTGCTTCTGTGGTGCAGGCGTACATGCCAGCCGGCACTGCCAGCACCATGGCGCACACAATGACTATAATGTGGATGAGCCTCTCTCTTTGCTCCAGCTCACTGATATCACTTCCCGTCACAAACACGATGCACTGGCCTTCCCTCGGCGGATGGTTCTTTAGGGTCACGCACACCTCATATTTGGTCACAGGAAGCAGGTCACTGACTGAGTAGCTGTTGATGCCGGGGCCAATGTAGATCATGTCCTTTTTAGGTAAATCATATTTGCCAAAGTGGATAGTGAACCATGTCTCTGAAGGGTTGTCTGTCACTGCATACCACTCAAGGGTAATACCATAAACTGTCTGCTTGGCGATGCGGATGTCAATGTAGGCATGTTTATCAGACGACAACATGGGGACAGGTGGAGGGAGGGGAGCTGAAGTGTTGGAGGAGTTGATGTCGACCACAATGCTGACAGAGGAGTTGCCAATGAAGTTGTTGGCCATGCAGGTGTAGAGTCCCCGGTCAGCCAAGTGAAGAGCGGGAATCACCAGCTGGGAGGTGACAGTTTCTGCGTCTATTTGAGTCTCTGCAGCTGCAAAGAGAAAACAGCATGAGAGTGAACAGCTTTCGGATCAGAGACTTATTTACATCTGATAAGGTAACCCTCACAAAGGTATCGTTGCCAAATCTTCTCACAATGCAAATGCAGCACAAACGTTCAATATATACCTCACTCAGTGCTCCCACAGCAGGTTCACAACAGTTTAATGGATGGTACTAATAAAAAAAAATCTTACCAGCAAATCCTCTTATAATCTTCAGACTGTACATCCACTGAATGGTCGGGCTCGGCCTGGACTTGACTAAGCATGTGAGTGTTGCATTTGCACCGAGAGGTAAAGTGATGTTAGTCTCTGGGGCAGATGCCACCGGCTTCATGCATGTTTTTAACTGGATCTCATGGAAAAACTTGTCTGCTTTGGAGACGGGGCCTGAGCACATCAAATAAGAGTTCATCAGAATGATGGGAGGGCCAACCATCCGGATGAATTCGACAAAGCCTTTGAGACGACAATCGCACAACCAGGGGTTGTCATGTAGCGCCAAAACCACATTGGAAACCAGCCCTTCTTTCCCCCATGCTTTCTCTGCTGTTTGGTAAAGAGGCCAATTCATGAAAACATCTTTTGATATGACACTAAGATTATTGAAGGACAAATCTAAGTATGTTAGGGCGGGTAAGTGTCTCAGGGCGTGTTCAGGTAGGACATCCAGTCGATTGTGCTTCAGGTCCAAAATCTTGAGTTTTGGTGTGTCCTGAAATGCTGTCCATGGGATTGAAGTCAGCTTGTTCCCTTGTAGCCTCAGCTCTGTCAGACTGGTGAGTCCCTCCAGGCTTTTAATGTTCATCAGGGTGATCTCATTGAAATTCAGCCAGAGGAACTCCAAAGCACTATTTTTAGAGAAAGATCCTTGTGGTAACTCAGTCAGGTGGCAGTTTTCAATTCGGATTTTAGTGAAATCATGTGGAATATCCTCTGGGATTTGGTCCATGGAGGTTTCCATACATAGTAAAGACCTAGAATGATGGGACAGGATACGTTTAGAGAGGAAAGCTAAAAGCAAGTATATATTTTATCTTCACAGTACATCTGCAAGCATTTGCACAAATTTAAAAATAGTGTTTGTAGATTTTAGAACAATTGGGTTAGTAGGTTCCATGAGTCGACCCTCACATCGAAGAATGGGGTTATAGCTAAAACATAACTTCCTTTTGAAGGTCTGTATAGCTTCAGTGGTAACTTACCTTCCAAAGTTATCATCTGGGCAGGAGCAGCCGACCAGACAAGTAGATGATACAGGGGAGATGAGATAAAATACCAAAGCAACATGTAATGCAACATAAAACTTGTCCATATTCCTGCAGGAGCGCGTGAAGTAGGCCTGTGAAGGCAGGACATGCCCATGGGTTGCATGGAAGAAAGCCTATTACCTTAATCTTCCTTGACGTAACCCTTAAGACACTAAATGACATTTGAGACACACAGAAGAGGTGTATTTATAGCGATGGTCCACTTTGTTGATAGAAAATATTGTCTGATCTAATCAGAAGCTTGAAAACTGTCTCACAAATTTTGCTCAATCCAGATCACGTGAGGGATTTTTGAATTGTACTGCTCTACTTTCAGGTATGACCCCAAAATGCCTTTCATCAGTCTAATTTAATTTATTTGTCCCCCACCAAAGAACAGGCAGTGATATTAAGTGGGCCGGAGCCCGTCAGGCTTAGCAGCGAAGAGAGGGAGGGCAGCTGAGAGACAGAGAGACAGATGTCTGGAGGACTCTAACCTGACCTCAATAATCTCAACACTGGTTGTCTCTCAGGTTGTTAAAGGCCGAATCAGCATATAAAGCAAGTGTGAAAACAGAGAATATACAGGTTCTACCTTTAACATAAATTTTTATTTCATTTCCCAAGCTTTTTGTAATCACACATTCGAGTTTAACAGGCAAATAGATTCATCTGTGCTCTAAAATATTGATAACCTCCAAGTTATGATAGAAGATTTAGTGATTACTAATAGTTAATATGCTTGCCTTATATACCAACTTAATATATTTGCCAAAAACCCTTTACAAATATTTGAGTGAAATATTTCTCGTCCACTTAAATACCAAATGCCTGTTTTATCACAAAGGACAAATGAAAGTTCAATTGGGGTTGTGATTCACAGATACACATGGGGATGAATCAATCTACACATATAGTATGTTCTCAAGAGTCTCATTAAATTTTAAACCTCTATTAGAGAACACGGTGTTATTTACAGTTCCTCGTGTTTGTTAAAAAAAATTATGATAGCAGCTCTGAGGCTAAATGCTAACATTAGCATACTACGAGTCTCATTAAAAAATGCTAATGTTCTGATGTTTACCAAGTAGCCTTTAATGTTTACCATGCTAACTATCCTAGTTTTGCATGTTATCATGCTAACAATTGCTAATTGGTAATAAAGTAAAGCTGAGAAGACCAAATTATATGGCAAATTGAAATTTTGACTTGATAATATTATGTTACTGCACTGAAGATACATATTTAGGTAAATTTACCGATTAGAGGAGACTTTTCACTTAGAATCACAGAAAAAAGCTAGGGTATCATTAAAGTCAACAGGAGTCAACCTCTGAAGAACACGAAAATCTCCAAATCTATCTTGGTTTGACTAGCATGGCTAATAACAAAAATTTTGCTGATAGATGTTTATATTCATTAAATAACACTTTCTAATACATGTAATGGGCTAATTTCTGCTTCAGTAAAGATTAATATTGATTTATTCTTAAAAACCTCAATGGAAATATATTTTGACATGCAAGAAAAAAAGCTTGTACACATTTATCAATATAAAAATATTTATTTTTACACAGTACATTCATACAAACACAGGTCACAAATTTTTACAGATTAAAAAATTTACTGTATTTTAGGTTTTGACCCAACGGTAAACCTGGCACATTAACATCAGACTGACATACAAAACAGACTAATAACTGCTAGTCCATCATTTCTCTAAATACTTTATGTTTAAAATAAGGATTTTAACATAATGCAGAGGTTACATCTTGGAGAAGAAATGATGGGTTTTAGACAGTTTAGGGTAACATTTCAAGACATTTTCTTCTGTGAAACATCACCTTTGAAAGTGCATGATGAATAAAATTTATACATTTACACCACATGTAAATATTGAAACCGCCACTGTGTATAGTTTCCCTTTTGTGTTGTCCACCGAATGAATGGTGGTTTTCATTCCCACAAGGCTGTAATATTTCATACTTCCAAAGCTGAAAAAGCTTTTAGTGTCATCTGAAGACCTTTAAAAGAGGATAATTGTCTGTTTAGTCTCTGAGTATTGTAGTTCATCTATTCACATCACCGCCTTTAGAAAACAAAGTGCATCCTCTGGAGTTTGAGGCATACGTTTGGTTTTAGCAGAAATACTCATTAGGCGGCCCCTCAGTCCTAGCTGTGGCCTCTGAGTCAACACTGGACCTTGCTGAGAGCAGCCTGTTGGATTCATCAGGGTTTAGCCTGGTCAGATACTCTCCCTCCATCCCTTTAGCTTTGGCCCCGGGGCCGAGGGTCTCAAACGTGACGTATGAGTCCTGCATCTCCTTGGACTGCCGCCCTAGCAGCTTTTGGCAGCGCTTCTTTAGCGCCCCGCAGCACACAATCAATGTCAGGGGGACAGCGATCACGCATGCCACTGTTATCACCACTACATTAATAAGCTTCTGAGTGCCACTGGCACTGGCTGCCTCGTCTGTTGAGAAGATTACACACTGCTCCTTTTTCGGGATCAGGCCTTTGACGCAAACACAAGCAATGTACTTTGTTTTTGGCACAAGGCCTTCAATGGTTATCCGGTTCTTTCCAGCACCCACATTAATGCGACGCATGTCTCTTTCACCAAATATTGCATATAGGACACTGAATTCTGTGGTGTTTGTGGCTGTGGGAGCTCGCCAATTCAGGGAAACAGTATGGTCGGTGTCACCAATCACTTTCACTGAGCGAACTATTCTTTTCTCTGGAGCTTGCTGCAAGGACGAAGCGTTGGCTGCCAAGTTCAAAGCATCCTGCTCCATCTCCAGGGATTTCTGGGGGTTTGATGCTTTGCCTCGTCCCTGAGAAGCACTGTCAGAGATGCTGTAGCTCTCAATCTCATATTTCCCAGTCGCGCCTTTGCCATTGAGAGGTTCAATGATGGGCTGTCCTGCGGTGGTTGTTGGAGGAGGAACATATCTGGCAATGAGCTTCTCCTGGTATGCTGCTCTTCCAATGCCACCAGGTTTCTTCCCTCTGTTTCTCTTAGAAACGCCACCGCCTGTCTCCTCTGATCGAAAGGAATCTGTGATCACCAATGAGATGATGGCATCGGCAGTGCCCACAAAATTGGTTGCTTTGCACACGTATTTCCCAGAGTCTCGGTAGGAGACTGCGGGCACGCTCAGAATCGACCAGATGATGCCCTCCTTTGAAATCTCTTCCTGAACTGAAAAACAAAAAGCAGACGTGCACAGAGTTAAGCAGATTGGCACAAAAAGAATAACTTTAATCTCATTGATACTTTGACTTGGACAGAAATAGATACGGTTCCAATCTAAGCTCATCTGAAATTAGTTCAGCAGAACTTACCGGTGCCATTCATTTTCTTGCCATCAGCTCGGCTCCAGGACAGCTCGGGAATGGGAACTCCCACCGTGCCGCAGCGCAGTAAGACGTTGTTGCCCAGTGAGCTCCGAACACGAGCCACGGCCGTGTGCACCCGAGGGCCTTGGCACCTCTGCAGCTCCGCCTCGGTGAAAAGAACCCCTGACAGGCTCTCCGGGTCAGCACACCTGAGCCTGGTGTCGACCAGAGCTACAGATGATGATGGGGACTTCTGAAACTGGACCAGATCGTAAAGTCGGCAGTCGCACAGCCACGGGTTGTCATGGAGGCCTGTAGAGGAAACAAAGTGTGACATAGGGCTGTCAGTTTAAAGACAACAAAATGCTATTGCATCTTTACACAACACCAGAGTCATTTTAAGACCTGGCTGTAAGTTGAATTAGTCTGACAACCTAACACACTGCACACAACAACTATAATTAGACTAATCCCTAACTCAGCTTTAAATGCATCTGGTGTCAAAGAAGTGGTGGTCATGCAAGGCAGCTGGAAAAGAATACTTTCCAGTATCTTAAAATATCAGAGCCTGAGCCTCACCGAGAATTAGTTTGGAGGAATCGGCGTCCAGGGGTGGCTTCACGCTCAGCCACATTGTGAGAACGTCAGCAGGAACAGTTGTCAGGCTGTTGCTGGATAAGTCCAGATAGGTGATATTCTTAATGTACATGGTGGCCTCAGCAGGGATGGCGGTGATCTTGTTGTTGTGTAAGTCGAGGAGCCTCAGGTTTGGCATATCAGTCAGAGACTCCCAGGGGAAGGAGGTGAGAGCGTTTCCGTCCAGCCTGAGCTCGTCCAGATTGTAAAGCCCCCGGAAACTGTCAACATTCAGCGAATTCAGTGAATTGAAAGACATCCAGAGAAACTCCAGGTTGTTGAGGTAGTGGAAGTTGTTGCTAGAAATCCTTGTGATTGCCGTTTTCTCAACACGAAGTTTTGACGTGTCAGTGGGGAAATTCGCAGGGACGACTGTAATTTCTGGATCATTGCAAAGGACACTCCTGCAATAAAAGAAGCAGACAAATATCATTTAGTGTGCATGCAGTTTTACAGATACTTTTAAACTGTATGGGGTTTGAAGGGGTGAACAAACACTTGCTCCTTCTGTTAAACATAAAATAACATAGTTCAGTCTTTATTTGAGGGGAAAGACTATTGTTCAGTAACAAGCAAAGGAGATTAAAGAGCAACTTAATCCTCCACTATACAGAGTGACTGAATAGAAGAAAGCTACAGTAAAAATCTAGTTTGCACCATTAGAATAATAAAAGCATGCACTTAAAATACACTTCAATTAATAATTAATATATATACATACATATATAGTTTTTTTTGTGTGTGTGTGCGTTGCTTACCTTGCTTTTGATCCGTCGCTTAATTTGTGGAAGAAGCAGCTACATTGTGCAGGACACGAACTGACCCGGAGAGGAAGAAAACACAAAGCCAGACAAAAAGCAGCAGCGAAGCTTCGACTCATTTTGTCTCCCGTACGCGACTTCACTCTACGCAACTGAGCTGCAGTCACTTTATCCAACGGGACGCCGGGCGCATCGCGGTTGCTTTGCAGGCTCACAGCTCCATAGTGCTCCGACTGCTCTGCAGCCCGAGATAAAAAGGATAGGCGGGGATTAGCGAAGGACTTGGGTTATTTTCATTCACACGATTAGGCCGTTGCTTCCTGGAAGCTGATAGGCTGCATAGTTTTCACTTTTATTCCAAGGGAACTGCTTTGCAAAAGTTGATTGGATGGTTAATTATGGGCCCAAATAACCGCGCACAGGATTAACTAAACTACAGGTAGACACAACAGGCCTGGATAGAAAGCTAAAAAAAAACAACAACTTTATGCTGGTAACAATTGTGCGTATTTATAATTAGACAAAAAAAAAAAAGACTTTTTTTGCACTGTAATACAACCCTGTGGAATAAATCGTATACTCAGAAAAGTTGGAGCAACGATAAATCTCCCAACCTCACAATACATGGGCACTTAGACGCCAAAATAACATTACAACTCTGATCTGAAAGCACATGGGCGTCATACAGCTACAGATCATTTCAGCATAGTTCTGGTCTTGTTACAAATGAAACGCTGAAGTCAGTCAGACAGTTGTTTGCATGGCGGCTAGAACATGGCACTAAATGACCACTAGGTGGCAGCGGAGAGTGGCTTACTCAGACCCAAGCTTTAAACCAGATAAATGGTTGTTGACAGGAGACCAGTTGGTTCCTTTCAAGAATTATTTGTTTAAAATATTTCTGTTTTGTTTTGTTTTGTTTTAGCAATTTGTCTCCTGATTTTATATTTAAAACATCTGATCCACAACAACAGGACTCACTGCAGTTTTTAAGATTACTGTGATACACTGAGATAATACTATGTAGTAATAATTTACAGTAGTATGCTGATAATCTGCGTGTAATTGTGTGCTTGAAAGTGACACACTTTGTGTCAGACGTGCTGTCACAGTCTCAGAGGGTTTTTCACAGGTGCATGGGTTTAAAGATGTGGCTGTTCGGCCAGGATTTCAAATCCTTTAATCCAGTCATCTCTCTGTCTCTCATTAATGCATCTTTGTTCTATTTCTTTCAGGAGGGTTGTCCCAGGCTTCACCAGAGAAAAACATCCAACCCTGCAGCTCTCCCTGCCTCTCCTTTACCCATCTGCTCTCCAGTGGCACACATCTTGGATCAGGGATGAGGGACAGAGTTGAAATATTGTCTCAAGGTACTACACACAAAAAGATATTTATAGTAAAACAAACAAAAATATTTGCAGTATGAGTTAATATTCTCCTCAAGAAAATGTCTTCTGCCAGTGTTGAAATATGAAATATGAATAAATATCTGGAGTTACAAAGTAAAATGAAGCTCCATAATGTTATATTATAACCAGTTTTAAGAAACATTCATTTCTAGACCTTGGGGATGTCAAAAGACAACACATCAACATCCAGTGACTCAAGTTATTAGATAAAAGTTAAAACATCTCCTTCTGTAGTAGAGGGAAAGCAGCATGTCTCTAAAAATGGAAACACTTGAATACCTGTACTCAATTACTTCTTACTTTCTTCTGATGTTTATCGCTTGATACTTTGGCAGGAATAAACAAAAACCTTTGTGTCAGTCGTCTCTCATCTTTCTCCTGTTCCTCAGTCTGTGGCTGCAAATGCAACAGTGAAACCTTTGTCTCATTGCAAAAACCGGCAGATTATGACGGAGTAATTAACTATTTGGCAACGCACCAGTGTGCAGCCACTACAAAGGTGCGAGCACTTTGGAAGCAAATATTACAGACAGAGATTCAGGTCATTTACAGCCGTGGGTATTAAGTTCCTCAGGTTTAGATTACAGTTCATACCAATTTCATCAATCCACTGCATTCATGTTTTGTGTTGCGCTGGTTCAGCTCGGCTCTTATTTCATCACACTCAGCTGCTGTAGATTAACAGACTGTTTAATCGAATCTTTTACATTGTGAAATTGGCACCTCTGCTGCTTTATGTTCCTGCGTGGCCCCACACCGCTCCCTCAACCTCTGACAAACACTTTTGTAAGCCTCCTGTTGGGATTTTAGGGCAGCAGACAAACTGATGTGCAAATCATGATACTTGTCTACTACATTTATCTGTAGGAGAAAAACTTTGCTGCTGCCATGTTTGAGTTCCCATGTGTCTGAGCGGCAGATGCAGTGGGAAACATGGACATCACAGCTCTTCTTTTCAGTAAGCGAGGAAGCCTTTAACTGGATGGGACGCTGAGTTTTTGGTCAGGGCAATATGGGCAGTTTGAGGGGTATTATAAGTCCATTGGGACACATCATTACTTCATAGTTAATGAGTCTGTGGTAATCTGTGGACAGATTAGTGGTGCAATCAGACTCTGCCCAAATGTTACATTTTAAAAGCTTCGGGCAGCCGTGGGAGCCAGAGGTCACTTTTCCAGTGTCCTCGTTTTTAAGGGTTATTTTGGTCAAAAGTTCAAGAAAGATCAGGGAGAAAATGAATGAAGTCTTGATGCTTTCACAGAATTTATATTTGACCTTTTACACTTAATTGCTGTTTGCAGTTATTTGTCAGTTTAACGTTTAATAATGATAATAATAAGTTATTAATGGTACTATGATTATTATTATTATTATTATCTCCTTCAAATGTTTTCTTTTTCATCCTCTCTTTACTTTTCTTTCCCCTCCTTCCCTCTACAAATATTTCTTTCGAATTTCAAATATTTCTATTCGCTGTTACTCACAGTCAGTCGACGAAAACATCTGCAATTTGATCATAATGATGCCAATATAGATTCAACAAATACAATATATATGATGACTGTCTACAGATGTTCAAGAGTCAGGTTTTCTTATGTCTGGGACGACCAGGCCAGTGTTTACACACCAGATTTCTGTCTTTTTAAAAAGCCTTAAAACTTAAAATATGTATGTTTGAGTGTGTGTGTCTGTTCATATCATTGAAGCAGTTGTGTTATTGTTTCATTCCCACCTTCTTTCAGAAGCAATTAAAAAAAAAGAGAAAAGATTGTCTTCATCAATTAAACTTTAATTTAGAATAAAGCAAATGATTTTACTCTGAAAGCAGAATAAGATTAGTTTTAAACTTTTTTTTTGGCTCCTGCTGAACAGGTTCAAATGATCCCATCTCAGCCTGTCCGTGACTTAAAAGACGACATTTCCCATGTTCCCACTCTCTTTCCTTATCAACCACAACAACAGCTTTATTCAGTGGACTAGTGGAAAGGGAGTTGCTCTTTGCACCAAGTTTCAAACTGACAAAAGTCAAGTCAAAAGCGTCAAAAAGAGCAAACACGCAAACTTTTTCCTTTTCTTTGTTTTGCGCTCAGTTTGCAGCAGGTCTGCTCGTTAGGACATTCTTCAGGGGATTGGAAAAGGGCTTTTTTTCTTTTCTTTCCTTTCCTTTTTTTTTTTTTTTTTTTAAACTAAGATTAGTCTCTTTATGCCTTTTCACGTGAAAGAGCCTTTATAAAGGCGTCATTCTGCGGGAGACGGTGCTGCGCGACACATCAGGACTCTTTCATTTCATTTCATTTCATTTCATTTCATTAGCGCTTTTCAACATGGCGGCGTATGCGTTACCGGAGGGTTTCACGGAGTTTGATATGTTTACGTTCGGCACAGCGCTTCTCGTTGGCGGTAAGTGAACAGGGGGAGACGTGTGGAGACAGGGATTAAAGGGGCAGCACGCTCAAAACGCACAGGAAACCACTTCTCCACCTCTGTGGCAAAAGCATCTCTCTACTAGTTTTGTCTCAAGGCTGCAAAAATGTTCAGGCTCCCAACTACAGCCACTGGATTTAGAAACTCTGGCTCCTTGTAGTTCAGATGTGTTTGAACACAGGCCTTGATGTTTGCAAAGGTTGGGGTAGGATCAGGGTTATATAAGGCTGTGCTGATACATTCAAACAGGTCAGAGGGAGTAAAATCGACAGTCCACTGAAATGAATTGGAAACCTCCTTTTCTTTGTGGCTTTCAGGGATGCTCGGATTCTTCCTCAACGCCATCAGCATCGTGTCTTTCCTCAGAGTGAAGGAGATGAGGAATCCCAGTAACTTCTTTGTGTTCAATCTGGCTGTGGCTGACCTCTGTCTGAATATTAATGGACTCACAGCGGCCTATGCGAGCTACCTCAGGTATCAAACAGTGGACTTTCTCTAGGTTTACTATTATTATTTTTATTATCGGGGGGGAGGTTTATGACATTTCTCTCACAAACCTCTCCTTACAAGAAACGGCTTTGTGTTTGATATTAGCCATTGGTCACAAGCTAAATAAGCCTCTGTGTCTCATAATCCAATCCACAATCCACTTTATTCAGTGTAAGTTCACATTTTGCAGCAAACCTGAAGTAGGTAAATAACATTTGAATTTAAATGACATTTGAATGACATTTTTGAATCCTATTGTATATTTTATTAAGAGGTTCTCAAACATGGCGTGAGCAGGGCTAAATTAATCTAGTACGGGGGCCTCTGTTGACCCCCTAACCCTCACTTGTCCCACTCCAAGTGCATGGTGTATTTAACTACGTACAAATCTACTGAATAAAATGCACCATATAAGCACAGTGGGACCCTGCTGCTTCCGTGTGCAATGTGCTTTAGCGATACATACAGTATTAATAAAAACATTTGCTATTAATCCAGTAACCGCAGATTCATTTCCATATTGGAGCCTTGGGCCCTTGAAGGAATAGCTTGTTATGGCAATCCAGCCTTTTTCACTGGGAAGTCCCCCCGAGGATTTTCAAGATCTGATGGGTTTCAATATGATTAAAAACACGTTTTCTTATTTTTTTGGTGACACTTTAGAGAGTTTTACTTCTTGATTTTAACAGCTCAGAGACACTGTATATGCAACCTGCGATGAAGAGCAGGAGAAATCAGACCATCATTTTGTGATAACCATGATATAAAAAACTTAACCATCACAGCCTAACCACAGTCATGGTTATGTGATAACAGTGTTAATATGATATTGGGTATAGACAGCTTTCTTCTGCATCATGGGCTATGACCTATGTTCTGTTATCATCTGTAGATATTGGCCATTTGGTCAAGATGGATGTGCCTACCATGGTTTCCAGGGGATGATAGCAGTCCTGGCCTCCATCAGTTTCATGGCTGCCATCGCTTGGGACAGATATCACCAGTACTGTACCAGTGAGTACAAGACATCACCAGTACTGCACATTCAATTCACTGTGCAGAAGAATGTCATAAAATTATTATCAAAATAAAATATATGTACTATGTATAAATTTGTTTTTAAATCTCATTTATTACTCACTTAAAAGATTATCTAATGAAGGTATGAGACTAATTTAGATTGAAGATGTGCCAGATACATGTATTGAATACATTAATATTACATAAGCATTTTTTTAAAAAATATGTGGATGTCTTAGATTCTTGTAAAAAGCTTAAAAGCTCAGCAATAGAAATCAAAAATGTGTCATTACCTACAGTATATCTACTCACAACCAAACAGCAGCGTATGTGTTTTTATTCCATAGGACAGAAACTCTTCTGGAGCACAACTCTGACAATGAGCGGCATCATCTGGATTCTGTCCATCTTCTGGGCTGCTGTTCCTCTAATGGGATGGGGCGTCTATGACTTTGAGCCTATGAAGACTTGCTGCACGCTAGACTACACCAGAGGGGACAGGTGGGGCTATAGAAATATAGAAATGATACCGAATCTGGGATGTTAGCATGTTAGCATTCGCTTCATAATCATCTTCATGTCTATATCTGCAAAAAAAAAATCTATTGCAGTTAATGAAATGCTCTTTTTTTATTTTCCTGTTTATCTCTTTCAACAGGGACTATGTGACGTACATGCTAACTCTGGTGCTGCTCTACCTGATGTTTCCAGCTGTCACCATGATGTCATGTTACGACTCCATCTACAAACACTTCAAGAAGATTCATCACCACAGGGTAAAAGTGCCGCGGGGCTCTAACGCCACATTTTAAGGGATCCACTTGTATTTATTTATTTTTTTATATATATCACACGTGTTTGTTGATCACTGGAAAATGTGACTAAACCGTTGTTAGTGGTAATGTGGGTGGTGGAAAAAGGATTTTGAATATTATGTTGGCAATTAAAGAGAGTTAAACTCACTTTTCTCATGTATGAAGAGGAAATATGAAGTTACAGGCCGTGGCTAAAAAGCTTACACCAACCCTGTGTACAGTTCATTTTATGACAAATATGGTAACATTTGGTGGAGACGTAGGTTTGAACTTTGCACGTAGCCACGTTAGCTATGTCCACCCACGTCCAGACTTTATGTGAAGCTAAGCTAATCACCGTCTCAGCTCGAGCTTCGCTTTTAGCTCACAACTATGATAGCGGTATCCATTTTCTCATCTCACTCTAAGCAATAAAGTGAAAAAGTGCACTTTCAAAAATCTTGGAGCTACGTCAAAGGTAATTCTTTGAGTGCTGTAAGCACCACAAACAAAATTTGTTTAAAGGTGGACGTTAAACCAGAGGTATCAGTGTGACCACATAATGCGCTGGTTCAAACTCACATATTACATATTGCAAACAAACACATTATCCCATTGTCAGCAGCACTATGTCAGCAATACAAATACACTGACCTTTCTTTTCTAGTTTAACACCAGTTTGCCATTGAGGGTCATGCTGATGTGCTGGGGCCCCTACGTCCTCATGTGCATCTACGCCTGCTTCGAGAACGTGAAGGTCGTGTCTCCAAAGCTGCGAATGGTGAGTTCTTATTTTGTTTGTTTAGGGAAGATACAAACTGCTGGCTTCTTTACAGCCGGTCTTTGTTGATGTGGCTATGTTCCTATATCACAAATCACCTTGTTGTGTTTTCATAACCAGCTTGAAATAATGACGAGAACAACAACAATATACAATTGTGTATATTGTAAGAAGCATGCTTGATTGATGCTTTAAATCAAGTACTTTAAAAGTGATGGAAGTATTTGTTTTCTCTCTGACACCATTTCCATCTGTGCATATTCTGTATTGTTACCTGTTTTCTTGTCTGTATACAACATCTATTGCACGTCTGCCCGTCCTGGGTGAGGGATCCCTCCTCTGTTGCTCACCATGAGGTTTCTCTTTTTTCCCTGTTAAAAGGGTTTTGTTTTGAGTTTTTCCTCAGCCGATGTGAGGGTCTAAGGGCAGAGGATGTTGTTATGATGCTATGTAAAGCCCTTTGAGACAAACTGTTTGTAAAAATGGGCTATACAAATAAAATTGCCTTGCCTTGCCTTGCCTTGCCTTGCCTTGCCTCAGGTGCTTCCAGTTGTGGCAAAGACAAATCCTATCTTCAACGCCCTCCTCTACTCCTTTGGAAATGAGTTCTACCGAGGCGGCGTGTGGCACTTCCTCACCGGACAAAAGATTGTTGAGCCAGATATTAAGAAGTCAAAATAAAAGGAAATTCAGCGTCTTCTGGCAAATATGCAAGACCATTATTTGCTCTTATTACAGTTTCTTCATATTCTTGGTAGGGTGTTGTAAAATAAACATCATTGAGCCGTTTAGATGCCTGTACATTTCTAATATTTTCACACGTGGGAAGTAGATTAAACTCAGGACAATCTCTACATTTTGAGCAACTCACTCACTGTAGTGAGATGCTGAATTTGTGTTAACTTCTCTGTATGTGTTGCAGGTAATGTTACCATTTTCAAATTATTGCATTCTTATTTCAGTAATTTGTCTTTAACCTGCACTGCTCCTCTGTCTGTGTGAAACCACCCACAATAAAAACATTGTGCTGCTGATCTTCTACTGTTTGCTCCTTTGATTTTCAAATGGTTTTCAACTTGAACGACTAAACTGCTCTAAGTAAGGAGCCAGCATCTTGAGGTGTCCTTTCATGACATGGTTGCCCCAAGCATTTACTAAGAAGATTAATTCATTGTGTTTTTGTTATAAAGACTGTTTAAGGTGATGTAACTTCCTTATATAGTAAGGAGGCATTCACTGTGTTAAGACTCTATTATGCAATTATGCTATAGTTAGCATTTAGGCATAGTGAACTTAATCACATGTCATGGCAGTTGGTAGATATACAGGTAGATAGTGCGGTAGAGTTTTTAAAAAATGTTTCTTTGAGCTAAATTTGATGCCGTTTTCCTCTTCACATTCTCCCCATGGAACTTATTAAGCAGTTTTCTACACTTTTTCATTTTGCTGTCGACTCTGGCCTCTTATCTCTATGCACATGACTAAAGAAACCATTGTGCAAGTGAAGTAACTATATCAAACCACTTGATGTCTAGATGAAGATGTTAGGAAAGTAATTTGGTTGAATGATAGATAAGCTGTGCAGGTAGACTGAAGTTTGAAGAATGCATTTCTGTTGACACTGGCTGCTCATGGCAGCCACATTATTTTGCTCTGTTACTCATTTACATGACTGCCATCTTGTCTCTTGAGCCACATTTATGTCAGGTGTTACAGTGTCAGCGAGCCAGCAGAGAATACAGCACTTTGAGCTCTGAGCTGCTAAATACTTGCGCTCCAGAAATAAGCCACAGTGAGACAAATCTCTGTCACACTAACCTCAGAGGTAACTGATGTTCTTGCCAGACAGTCGTCAGCAAGTGAAATCCTCTCACCGTCGATGGTCGTCTTAACAGAGGAGGAGTCGGCCCTAATGAGCAACAACCACGCAGGTTGAGAGAGGCCTGAAATAGTCCTGCTGACCACTCAAATTAGATAAATAACACACTGTATTTAAGTCTTGAGCTGGAGTGTTATCAGCGTGCAACGGCTGTGACACTTTGTCTAATGAAGGCATCACTTTACAAATCATCAGTGCACAAATCTGGGGTGTACATGGCCAGAGGGGAGAGCAGGGACATCTTCGCAGTATGAAATTAGGGATTTGGGGGTTTTTTTTTTCAGACTTGAACCAACTTAAAATCAATGGAAAACACTGGCAAAACTCACTTCAAGCCAAAATCCTTCATTCGATCTAAGCACTATAAAAGACCTCTTTCAATGTAAGGCATGTTTTATCAACCTCAAAGTGTCAGTAGCATCACTATTGATTCTTAATCTTGTTATATTAACAAAGAAATATTTGGTATTTTATGTATTTGATATATTAATCTTTTTAAAATCCTTGACAGTCTTCTCTTGCACAATTAAGAATATTTTATACAACACTTCAGTCAACAATCCTGGGTTTAAAAGTCCTTGTTGAAAAGAAGCTCAGAGTTGGTGGAAATTAAAAAGTCAAGAAGTAACCTCAGGTTTTCAGCTGACTCTTTAGTGTCAGATCTCTCATAGCACATAAACAAGCTCTGCTCATTAGCAGGTGTTAAATGTTAGACATAATCATGTACTTCCTCATAAACTGTGCTGCCGTGGATCCACCTGGGATGATCAGGGGTTTTTCTCAGGAGAGAATGAGAAATCGAACAGATTAGCATCAATTTCTTGGAAGGAGTGGTTCCTTTGACTGACAGCTGATTATGAGGCAGTGTGTGGGCTAGTGATCTAATTCAGTCAGAGTTATAGATAGAGGAAGCACTAATAGCAACGAGTTCACTGGAAGAACAACTTGTCACAGATAGATATATCCCCACTGAGCTTTCTTCCAAAACACTGTGTTGATAACTAGCTCTGACTACAGCGATTTTCATTCAGTGGAGTCAGGATTTAGACACCACCCACCCACAAGGAAAGGTGAAGGTGTTCCTGGCTGTGCTTGAATCGTGATGATACAGTAAATGTGTTAAAGCTAATGCTACTCACAGACAGATGGTATAAAAACATCTGTCCTTACGCAGCACAAACAGCAGCCCCACCACACATGGGTGCACACATGTGACATGTTCATGAGAGATTTAGTTAATCAGAGTCACATTGTGACCTTAAGAACACAAGGACACCAGTGTCAGCCTGAAATGTACCACGGCCATTAGTTCCCTCCATGCAACCACACCCCACAAAGAAATCAAAAATCTGCAGTGATTGAATTATTAACTAATTTTTTTTTTAATATTTCTTTCATATTTGCATAATATATTTAACTCACTTCAACTTTTTAAAATTATTTTATGATAATGCTGTTTCATAATCCTCTACACACTCACATACAAACAAATAAATAAATCTCTTCATCTCATTTTATTTAAAAAAAACATCACCTAATGTTAAAATAAGAATGAAAACAAAATGTAATTTGTGCATGAAAACTCTAATAAAATTAGAAACATGGCCTCATTGGCTTTAATGATAGGTACAGCCAAGAAGAGCACCATATTATTTAAATTGACAAAGAAATACAAAATTAATATTCAAATATTTTTATGGGAACATATTAGGTTTATCATTCTGAAAGTCTTAAAAGTTATGGATGTTGTTGCACATAGACAATATAAAATTGTGTATTCTGCACATGGATTAGATTTCTACAAAGATAAAAATACACAAGGACATGAATGAGGATTATGACTGAAGAGCACTTTGTATTACTATGATCTGTTTAAGTGCATAAAACAGCTGCTGAGTTACAGTTTGGGAAAGAAAAAACACACACAGATCATAACAGGCAGCAAAGACTGAAACACAGAGGTTATTTGAGGGAAAGAGTGGTTGGATCAATTCCTGAGTTAAAAATTAATGAGTTGGCCCAATGGTTGATGTTTAAGTTGAATAACTGCAAAAAAAAAAAGAAAGAAAAAAAAAAAGGGTTATGTTGTCTCCAAGGTCAAAGGTTAGAGCTTCTTAATTCCCCCATTTTCAGAAAAGAAAATCATAGGTCAGAATGAATTGTGTGTTAAACATTACACATGAGAGTCCATAGGTCAGATTATCTGACACAGAGGAAGGAGACGTGTCACATGGCAAAAACAAGATCTTAAATAACACTGTCTGTGTCTGTGCTTCAACCATATTTTTTTCTTCTTTTTTTAAAAGAATTGTTTGCTGAGATTATCCATGTAGCCCACATCTCTGCACTGTCACTCATATGAGATCTGTGTTTAAAAAACGTGGGCCCGTGGTATAAGACCATAATATACAAAGTGTTTGTCTAACAGCTGCTGCTGTGCCAAGCCACACTCATTAGTGAAATTGGGCAGTTATTTCCTGTGGTGTGTTAATCCTCCTGTTGGTGTATTAACGTTGCCTTTTCTGCATCAAATCATCCACTGAACACACTGGAAACTCCTCTCCACTGCCGGCTGAGACCATCATCCAATCTCCTGTTTTACATAACAGTAATCATCATAAGTGTCGATAGCAACAACTAGAAATTAAGATGCTCTCTTGAGTGCTGTGGTTACTCATACCAACATCTGTGACAGAGCTACTGCAACGCTAGTCACATTTGGTAGAAAAAGGACATAGGTAACGTAATATTGTCACATAAAGTATGAAAATATGCAAAAGAAATTATTTATCTTAATTATAATGGTAATAAATAGTAGTGATAGAAGTTGTAAAATGAGACCCTGAGCCCAAAGTTTCCCTGTTAAACATAATTAAGAAAATTGTCAATTGTTACTAATGCAAACAAACATTTTATAACAACAAAAAAACATGATTTATTTGTTTTGAAAAGTAAATGACTACTTTGGTTGATTTTAGATTGTTTGCATGTTGATGGATGATTGGTTTTATTCCAAAAGCCAGTAGACTTGTAAACAGCCGTAAACATAGACCAGTGAACACACTTATAATTCTGGCTTTTGCTCTTTTTCAACATAATGTTGTTGCTGGACTTTGTCACCCATCTAACGAATGACCACAGTTATAGATACAGACATATTGTGTGTTGTAAACTTGTTGTTTTGAAATGTGTGTGTGTGCTTGTTTGTGGACTCGCTGCCTTGAATTTTCCTCTTAGGGAACAAATAAAGCTTCTTGAATCACAGAAACTCGTTTAGATTCTTGGTCATATAGTGTCAGAAAGAGAAGTTTTGTGTTAAGTTTTGTTAAGTGCTACATCAATGTCAGATCATGAATTACACATTTGTTGTTATTTGCAGGTCATCACTGCCCTCTACTGGCAAATAACATTATAGCTAAAAAAAATAAATAAACAGGCCTTTTACACTTTAAACTTAAAGCTGAAAAAAAATTATGTTTTTATCATCATAATAAAATTATCAGTAACTTTAAGTACAGATATTCAGCATTTAGAGGCAGTATACTAACACAATAATGTAGCCATATGCAGAAATAAGAACATTATATTGCTTTTGGTTGCCATTATGAATTTTAATACGAAGACATGATATGCTATTGTTTTACAATGTCATTATTCATTATTGATATAATGTCCACAGGAGGAGTTGGTTTATACATCAATGGACACATCTCCTTAGACCTGCATTATGTATATGTTGTAAACTATCTATTAACTATTATTTTTTATTGATTTGACTTTTAATTTTTTCTCTGCTGTTCATAAATAATGCATTTGGAAACCTTAATTAAAGAATCCAAATTAGAAATACACTGCAACTATGAGAGACATGAGAATAAAAATTGAAACCCCCCGAAAAGTGTCTAACATCAACTTGCACTGATTCTAATCGTGTAGCTTTTACACTTCAGTTGTGTTAAACATAGATTTTAAAACTTCAGATGGCGTTTTTCTTTGTTGAGGTTGTGGGTTGATTTTCATGAGCGTTTAGTGTATTTGTACATTTGCACCACGAGGTGTCGCCAGTATCTTGTGCTAAAGTAGAAACAGGGCCTGTGGGGACCCTGTCGCTTCATCCCAGGACTTCATCTCAGAGATGTGCGCACTGGCCATAATGTCTTATTCGTGTTGTTATGAAGATACTTTGGTTCCGTGGCTGCAATTAATGTTTAATAAATCAAAGTCTTTAACAGGAAAAAAAAAAAAAGTGAGAAGCTTCAGCTTCACCTGTCTCTGATGGTGGGAGCTGTACACAACCTCCTGGTGCTGAAATCTCCTCAGCTCCTGCAGCACCGGGTCGTTTATCAGCTCATGGCACCAACTCTTAATATTTAAGTACAAACTTCCCCTAAAATCAGTCACTTCGGGATATTTGACTTCCCCCAAATCTAGTGATACAAGTATATATATATAGTTTATTTTATTCTATTGAGATTTGCATTGTTCTTTGGTCCCTTGAAAGTGTGTCTGCATCTTACCTTGAGATTATTATAATGCTGAGTATCTTTTGTAAAGAGTCGTCATTGTAGTGTATATGTCAACTGCCAATATGCCAATATATTAATATGAAAGCTCATATTTAGCTTATAACACCAAAGTCAAGAGTGCCACACTTGGCATTAGATTTTTTTTTTTAAAAAAAAAAGGAATTTTCTCTTCCCTGCTCCCGAAGAGGGGTCGTGGTGTGGTGCTCTTATTGGTTGAAGTGATTGCTGCCATGGTTGGAAATTAACATAAAGGAGGCAAGTGACGAGGGGATCCACTTGGGGGCAAGCTGGCGATGCGTCAGAGCTCTTGGTGAAAAGGGGGGAGACAAAAAATGGACTAAAATAGCGCAGAACCTGCGGGTTAATCTGCACCAATGGCCACGAAGTCACTCGTGGTCTCAGAGCGGAGCGCAAAAGTGCCACAGGTGATAGGGGGCATGAGCACAGAGATGAGAGACTCGGAGCGTCCTAGGTGTTGCAAATAAGTAACAAAAATCGCTCCAAACAAACTTTGCCATGTAAGATTAGCGCCCGACACCTCTGCACAGTGCAGAAAATCTGCGATTTCACCACGTCACTTCTCGGGAGATCATGAAACAACATCGGATGTGGCTGAGGCGAGGGCAAGTTGGGGCAGCTGAAGAAAGCCATCTTCACCGATGAAGCAGCCAAGTTCCTCTGCGCCTCTCCCTTTACGCACAGGCGAGGAGAGGACGGAGAGCATCACATCAATGTAGAGAAATCACCAATGAGTCATCCGAGGTGCTGAAGGATCCGCAGCAGACGGGAGAAGAAGCACAACTACAATTTTGAACCGAAAACCAGAATAATAATAATAAAAAGCACACTATGGATGGACAAGGGGGATCCTCCGGGCTGGCTAAGTCGGCCGCCATGAAACTGTCCGAGATGGGCCAAAGAACCAAGCAGTTAGGAACCGCGATTAAGGATCCTCACCAGCAAAGACGGATCATATTAGTGATCGTTTGCGTGGCTCTTCTGCTGGACAATATGCTCTACATGGTGATCGTGCCAATTATTCCAGACTATCTTGCTGATCTGGAGAGCGAGCAGTCAGAGCACGTCCACGTAGTGATGCACCCCAATACTTCAGCCAACAGCACAAGCCAAGACAAAAGCAACAATGACAATTTAGATGTCCAGATAGGAGTACTTTTTGCATCTAAAGCCATCCTGCAGCTGTTAGTTAACCCGCTCTCGGGGACTTTCATAGACCGGGTTGGATACGACATCCCACTTTTAATTGGACTGATTGTTATGTTCGTATCCACCTGCATATTCGCCTTTGGGGAGAACTATACGACGCTGTTCGTGGCCAGGAGTTTGCAGGGTCTGGGGTCTGCTTTCGCGGACACCTCCGGGTTGGCGATGATAGCGGACAAGTACACGGAGGAGGCCGAGAGGAGCAGGGCGCTCGGCATCGCTCTGGCGTTCATCTCTTTCGGGAGCCTGGTGGCGCCTCCCTTCGGGGGGGTCCTGTACGAGTTCGCGGGCAAGAGGGTGCCCTTCTTCGTGCTCGCCAGCATTTGCCTGGCGGACGGTGTTCTGCTGCTGACCGTCATCAAGCCGTTCTCCAACAGGACTCGAGAGAACATGCCGGTCGGAACCCCCATATACAGGCTCATGATTGACCCGTACATTGCTGTGGTGGCCGGGGCGCTGACAGTGTGCAACATCCCCCTGGCCTTTCTCGAGCCCACCATAGCCAACTGGATGGAGAGCACCATGCACTCCTCTCAGTGGGAAATGGGACTCACCTGGCTCCCAGCCTTCTTCCCTCACGTCCTCGGTGTGTACATCACAGTTAAACTGGCAGCACAGCATCCAAATTTGCAGTGGTTCTACGGAGCTTTAGGTATGGTTATCATAGGAGCCAGCTCCTGCACAGTCCCCGCATGCAAAACTTTTGGACAGCTCATCGCCCCGTTGTGTGGCATTTGTTTCGGCATTGCCCTTGTAGACACTGCCCTGCTGCCGACACTTGCGTTTCTAGTTGACGTGCGTCATGTCTCTGTGTATGGTAGTGTCTATGCTATAGCAGATATTTCCTATTCTGTAGCATATGCTATGGGTCCTATAGTAGCCGGGCAGATAGTGCACACTCTCGGGTTTGTACAACTTAATCTGGGCATGGGTCTCGTAAATGTGCTTTACGCACCAGCCCTGCTGCTGCTGCGCAACGTGTGCCAAATGAAACCGTCCTACTCAGAGAGGGATAACCTGTTAGAAGAGGGTCCGCAGGGGCTGTACGATACCATCAAGATGGAGGAGAGGAGAGCTAAAAAGAAGGGCTACAGCTCGGCAGGGAACTGCCTGCCAGTGGATGAAAATGGGTTTGATCCCTTCGGAGCACAGCGGTCCTTGTCAGAAGAGTCGTCCGGTGCAGAGTACACTTAGACCGGACACCCACTGACCACCGCCCCCCTGAAAGATTCCCCTGAAAAGATTTGAGGCAGGCACAGTATAATCTAGTGATTTAAACTTTTATGTAAGTACCGATGTGCAATATAAACACCCAATCACCAAAATCATGATTGTGTGACCCGTTTTCCAAAGTTAATTTTTTTTTTCTCTTCTTGACCGTGATTTCATTGTGTCGACCAAGTCTATGTAGAGTTTGTCATGGACGTATAACTGGAGTTTTGTGAGAGATCTATCAGCTATTGTTGAATTTGTGTGTATCACTGAGTATTGTAAAAAGATATAAATAGATAAATGTGCGTACAAGATTATATGGGACCAACTATAAGCAGCACATTTCCCCCCCTCACACGAAAATAGCCTATATTTTTAGTCTCTGAGGAAACTTTTTTTACTTGCACATCAAAGGCCTCATTTACTTGTTTTTGTTGTTAAAAATCGTGACATTTAATTTTGTAACAAGTGTGTCTGGGTTTTTTTTTTCTTATTTCAGATGGATTTATTTTCGTTGTTGTTGTTTGAAAATAAATGTATCATAATAAATGGATTTTGTACATATGTGGATATATGCACAATGTAAATTGTTCAAGCATACGTGGACCTCTACAAAGTGTATGTGTGTATGTGTGTTTGTGCGCGCGCGTGTAGGTATGAAATATTTTGTCAAGACGTAGCCAATGAAGTCAGTCTCCTTAAGATGAAGACATGTGTATTCATTTATCAACTGTCGTTTTAATAAATCTCTGTTTGGATCTGTGCGACACTGGTGATTTCATTCTTATTTCAAGTTTCAGGTGAATCAGTTTTCGTTCGCGACGTAAAGAATTTAGATTATTCAAGTGGCTCAAACTGTTATTTTAGACGCATTCAAAGCTCAAAAAACGAGATTGGATTTAGTTTTGTATGAAAGATGAAAAAAAGACTATACTTAATTTAAATTAAGTTAAAAAAAAACACACACACACACTGCACAAAGTTAAATTAAAGCATTTTGATTCTCTCTCACACGCTCAGGAGGCAGAGAGGGAGAGAGAGGAGCCCACTGTGAAAACCAAAACAAACATCAATGAACTGATCCAAGAGCAACAGCTGAAGAACTATAGGCTTCAGCTGCTAAAAGACGCGTCCTGTTTACTATAAATCCTAACAGGCACCAGAGTCACTGTCATCTCTGTAGATCCACACAACCATCACAGGACCCATGGGTGACAAACCAAACCACTCTTTCTATATATATATATATATATAACACATC
>CM076668.1:13133370-13361681 GCA_038496675.1 Rachycentron canadum
GGGGGGGGGGGGGGCTGTCAGATAATATGTTCCTCGAATAGATGTGGATGGGAGGAGTTTCGTGCCTCTAGGGGGTAGGTAGACGCAAACACCTTCAGCATCTTTTCCACGGCGCGCTTTAATGTGGAATCACAGCCTTATGTCGAAGCGTGGGGACCAGGGAGCAGCCCAGCGCCGGCACGGAGCCTTACCCTAATATGGGATTTCACGGCGTGGACGTGGGAGGCAAAGTGAACTTACACACACTTCTCTGACCTCTTGGGTAGCGCCGATCAGGTAAGACAACTTTTCTCCCTCTCTCTCTCTCCCTCACTCACTTTCTCTCTCTCTCTCTCAATAACGAAAACCAAAAAAAAAAAAAAAAAAAGAAGAAGCATATTTTGGATTTAAAAACTTATCATCCACTGCATGTGGAAAAATTATTATTACTCTTTAAAACTGTTCTTAAAAGTTTTGTTTGCTCTGAGGTTTTGGAAAATTGGAAATTGGAAAATACTGATCATTTCACGTGTTTTCAGTCGAACCAACTTGTAGCAAGGAATTATTATATATATATTTATCTCTTATTAAATTGCTTTCACAATTCCTCTGCCTTCTATAGTTAAATTGTTGTGTAGATTTCTTCAGGAAAATTAACGAAATAAAGATACATTAAGTTGTTAGTGAGCGATGAGCAGCTGGAATTTAAGGACAAAAAGCAAATTATATTATGTTGCAAATGATGAAGCATGGGAGTCAGCTGGCTCACTTTCAGACAGCACCATGTAGCTCTATTTCCTGGCAGGCCAAATGTCATTGACTGCGTTTTGTTTGACTTTCTCGTTCCTTCTTCATCAAATGTCTTTAACACGCTTCGCGCAGGGAAGAACTCAAACCACCTCTGGAGAGTTTCCGCGTCTTTTTCCCCTTGAGCGGACTGGGATGCAAAGATGCCAGTGTTGGAGAAAGAGCCGACCAGAGACCGAGACAGCCAAGTATGAAAACGTGCTATTGTTTCTATAGTAAAACATTTTCTCATCACATCCGCGGTCACCCCGTAAACGCCCACCCTCCCATTTCAGCACCGTGGACAGCGACAGCTTCACTTACATTAATTGGCCGCTAGGGGCGAAAACGAACAGACGGTAAAACCTTCAACATCACAAACACCGATGAAGAGTATTTCTGTTTCAGTGCAGTCATTCAATAAACACTGAGCCAGTGGTGGATTATAATTGAATGGAGTTTGTTCTATGTTGTGTATATATATGTTGCTATATTGTGTTTAGTTTTTTTTTTTTTTTTTTTTTTTTTAGATTTTATGTTATTTCTAGGCAACATTTTGTGTCTTTGCAGAAATAAATGTAGAAATAGATTCCATTTCTAGGAACCCACAGCTACAACCTATTTCACATTTCCAATGCACTGGCCAATATTAGCATTAACAACAGTATCCAGTGAATGATCAAATGATCAAACACCAGACAATACGATCAATAAGAATTTTATATCCTCAAAAAATAAGGGTGGTCATGTTCATGTCCCATGAGACTGGAATTTATTCTCGAAAAGGCCTTGAAGCATCTAAGATGAATTATTAAATTAATTATAAATTATTATTAAAATAATGAAAGCATAAAAAAACAATTAATCGTGTCTTTAGGAACAGACAATGCCCTTTCTTTAATCTTTATGAGTATTTATACCAATCTGTTCTTTTTATGGCCTCAGGTGTTGCCAAAGGTCCCTGTGCCCCCACTGAAACAAACCCTCGACACGTACTTGAAGTGTGTCCAGCACCTGGTGAAGGAGGAGCAGTTTCAGAAAACAAATGCCATTGTGGAGAAGTTCGGGGCCCCTGGAGGCGTCGGAGAGTTTCTCCAGAAGAAGCTTTTAGAGAGGAGGGACAAGACAACCAACTGGGTAAACTGTCAGATCTATGAGATATATATATATATAATTTTTTTTTTTTTTTTTTAAATCAAGGCAGATAATAATAACCAATGATACTCAGCACCCCCCACAAATAAACATTCTTGGGTTCAAAGTCTCTAAGAGTTGTAGATATCAGCTATGATTTTGTTCATCTGTAATAATAAGGTATCAAACTCTGCATTTGCTCCATTTAGTCTGAAAATAAATAAAAATGGCCTTAGATTTTGTCTCTAGTATGATAAAATTCGTATGATAATAATAATATATAACCCATTCATAAAAGAGCTGAAAATAGTGAAACACCTGGGAATAAAGATTTATCAGAGCCTCCGCTCGTCCTTTGTTGCTTCAATCTCTCCTCTTGCGTCTGGGTGATCGCTCAGACCACAACTCATCCAGCTCCATGAAATCTATCACGCTCCCACTCTCACTCTGACGCTCTCTCCCACTCTTCTTTTCATCTGGCAGTGATACACTGTGATAGTTTTTTACTCCATTGCTGGCAGGTCTCAACTCTGAAAGTAATAACTTGAGTCCAAAGCGTTTAGCAAAGCAACAGTTCTTAAGAAGCATCTCTGTGTTTTTATTTAGGTCTATGACTACTGGCTGGAGGATATGTACTTGAACAACAGGTTGGCCCTGCCAGTCAATTCCAGTCCTGTCATGGTTTTTCCTAAGCAGACCTTCAGAGATCAGAAAGATGCCCTCCGGTATGTGCTTGACTTTTGCCTCTGCTTTTGTTGAAATTAGATTATACTTGCATGGAAACCTCATCTCCTCTCACTTGCTAGCTGTGATGCTACAGAGATACTGATGAAGGTGTTTTTCTGCAACAAAACATCTATATTTTCTTCATAATTGAGTTTGACAACAGATAATATTCCAGCCAAAGCTTCAGATGTTGAAGTCAGATTTTTAATAGGGTGACTGAATCAAAGTGAAAGGGCTTCTTTCTCTCGTGAAAGCTGCAACAATAGACCAAAGACATACAAAGACAATTATTTTTCACTAATCTCATAATGACTTTCTTGATTATGCCACTGATTTGTCCAAAAAATGTTTGAAAAACAATAAACCTTTCCCATCACAGTTTCCCAGAGTCCCAGTCGATGTCTTTCAGTTGCTTATTTTGCACTGGACACACTAGACATTAAAGAAAAAGAAATTTTCACAACTGAAAATGCTGTAACCTTTAATTAAAACCTCTGCTTTAAGTTTTATTTAAAGGATAAATTGATTAGATTAGATGCAAAGCTGCATTTTCAGTCACTCAACTGACTGTTCGGAGACCATCTTTCTCTACTATAGCTGTTACTCTGTGGCTAAAGAAAGAAATTCAGAAAAAACAGGATGTTGTTGATTTGAATGGAGGTTAAAAAAAAACACATCATGTTGCAGCAAAAAAGATGGTCAACTGAATGTTTGGAAGTTTGGTTGTTTAATACAGTCCGTGTCCTCCGGGCTGTGTAAGAAACTGAGCTGTGCCAAAAGAGAAAACAGACACCAGATAGCAAAGGTCAACAAACTGAATGCTGCACACCATCACTAACAAGAGAAAATATACATGTGGTTCAGGTCTGCAGCTGCTGACAGGCTTTGTGTTCCTCTACACAGACACAGACTCAGATTAAGATATGAATTACAGACATGGACAGAATCACTGGCATCATCTTTTGGCCAAATCTCCCCCCTTTATTAAATGAGCCATGGTCAACAAAACATTACACCAGTCCGTCCAGCCCTATAACTCAACATTAGCTTTTGTCAGCTTGTGCTGCACAAACTGAATATTTCCAGAGCACCCCAAGCAGCTGGTAATCTACTGACACGGCCACTTATTAGATTGGGAGTGACAGGACCAAGCTCTCCGCAGAGACAACTAGTCAGGCCTCATTTCGGGGTGTGGTACACTGCAGACGCCTCCTTTCTATTGATCTAGCTTTGAACATAATAACAACAAGACAAATTACATACAACATAAGACCTGACAGGGCTCTGTGTTTTCCCTACTTGCCCACACCGCCCACTCACATATACAGACAGCCTCTCTTTCACAAACACAGATAAACACACACAGCTTGCTCACTGTATCCTAGTAATTTACCATAATGTGATTACTGGGTCCTTTGAGAGATGAGAGTATATCTAATTACAATCACTGGTCAGTCCGTTGTATATGTTTAGTGTTTTACAGCAAACTCTGGCCCCATTTTCTTTTTTTTAAATTTCATCCTTTTCATTCTTTTTAGATTTGCAGCTCAAATCGTTAAAGGAGTGTTGGAGTATAAGGGACTCATTGAAGAGTAAGTATCCTTAGTCCTACTTCTCATCTACGTTACCTTCACAGAGTAAAGCCAGTCAATTGAAGATGAAAATAAAGTGTATAACGATGAGTCATGAAGTCAGAGTCCTCAGAGGTGATCTGATGTGTGTGATAATCTCTCCCGTCTCTCAGACGAGCACTACCGGTGGATTTCGCCCGAGGCCAGTTAGCTGGGACCCCTCTGTGCATGGAGCAGTACTACCGCCTCTTCGCCTCCTACCGCTACCCGGGGATTAAGACAGACACGCTGAAGGTCCAGATGAACACAGCCTCCTCAGCGCCGGAGCACATTATTGTGGTGTGCAAGAACCAGGTCAGGAAGCCAGCCGCTGAGGAGACTCACACTCAGAAACACACATTGAAATGAAGACAGTGCCCAGAGAAAATATGGCCAGGTGCCTCCATATTATGCTCAGTTTATCATTACACACTGAAAGAACAGCTCTCCAAAGTGGCCAGTACATCACATCGGACAAACTGTCTCATCCAAATCTATGGAGTAAATTCTTCACATTATGAAGCAATATTGGCCTCAACTATTCCTTCATCAGACTATAAAGTCCAGAAGTTATCTAAGCATCTAAACTGACTCCAAGAGACACATTATGTTTTTGTCAGCAGTGCCACACACACACATACACACAGAGGACTATTTAGTACTGACCTCCTCTACATGTGAATTTTTACCCAGTTATCACAGTATACAGGGCAGACTAACAATATGACTTCTATTACAAGTGTTAGTGGCTAATCATTTCAGTCATTTTATCCATCATTTAAATTTTTAAAGAGATAGGAGAGCCAGACTTGAGTATACATGGCTGCATAGTCAAAGTTTCACTTTGAACTGACAGCTACTGTATGAAATTGTATGATATAATGGTCTTTAAAGACACTGAAGTGTCTATTTGTATATTCAAACTGTTCAGAATCATTTCCATATTAAGATGCACAGATATCTACAGAATTCCACTGTTGTGAATATTGATCTCTTGAATCTGACTAATCAGGAAGTGGTAGAGAGAATGTGTAATATATCATGTTTATTTCACTTTCTTTCAGTGAAAACTCACTACAGTAGGAGATGCAGTGATACTCAGATATTTTAACTGGAAGATTTTCTATTCATAAGGGATATTTTTTAAAATTTCTGACATGGTGAAAGCCAAATGCCATGCTACAATATGTGGATCATATCAAAAAAATTAATTAGGCAAAGAAAGTCAGCAAGAGACTTATGTTAATTGGTAATAGATGCAAAATCTGCAGTTTTTAGGTTTCTCACATAACCTTTAAATTATCACAGCCACGGTACAGTAGGTACTTTCACCTAGAAATGGCTCTGTGAACTATCAATCTGCAGTACTTGAGGGCCTGTACCTATGGGGATACAGGCAGTTAACTTTATTACTGTTGATTGACTCTCCCACTTGTCTGAGAGCTTTCTTGGACAGTGTCTTTGACAGATAGGAGCCATATTTTGACTTGGTTGTTTTTTGTCTCTGCCATTGTTTCTTGTACCCAATTAATCACAGCTAAAAAAAATATTGCACTGAACTAACAATGTGTAGGACAATAATTATGTTTTTCAGGTGACATAGATGCAAAGAAACTGTAATCTGTTTTCCTCACTAGTTTTTCGTGTTGGATGTCGTCGCAAACAGCAAGCAGCTCAGCGAGACAGAGATTTTGTCCCAACTGGGAAAGATCATGAAAATGGCAGAAAGTGCTGAAGACAGACTCCCTCCGGTTGGTATCCTGACATCTGATGGGAGAACAGAATGGGCACAAGCCAGAGATGCACTGATGAAAGGTCTCAGCACAAACCTGTCTCTAATTTTTAACACGTTTGGATCTGAATCCAGAATGTATTTCATCTGCTTCCTTCATCCATCCAGATCAAACCAATAGGGACTCTCTGGCCCTTATTGAAAGCTGCCTGTGTGTAGTGTGTCTGGATGAACACAGTGGCCTGATGACCGGTGACACCAACAGGGCCCTGCTGATGTTGCACGGTGGTGGCCGTGAGAAGAATGGTGCAAACCGTTGGTATGACAAGTCAATGCAGGTAGGACCACATTAAAGGTACGTCAGTCCTCCATGAAAGAAGAGTGTGTTCCCTTTGTTAATCCAGATTCTGGCAGTTTGTTGTAGGAATGGACGGGATATGTGGCATCGTGTGCGAGCATTCACCATTTGAAGGAATAGTTCTGGTGCAGTGCTCTGAATACCTGATGAAATATATGTAAGTCAGCTCATTGCAGCAAGACATAACCATTCACTGAGTGCTTTTACCTCAAATGCTGGCGAAGATGACGATGAGTGTTGTTGTACCAAACAGAAGAGGGAGTCCCTCCAAGATGGCGAGGGTATCCAGCATGAGAGAGCTCCCCCCTCCAAGAAGACTGCTCTGGAAATGTAACCCTCACATCCAGGGACTCCTGACAGCATCTGAGGACAGACTACACAGGCAAGGCCGGCACAGACAAACACAGAACAACAACCGCGAATAATTCCTAGACATAAGGTCTCATATCTTTTGTGCTTCCTCCTTCAGGCTGGTGAATAATCTTGACATGGATGTTTTTAAGTTCAAATCTTATGGAAAAGACTTCATCAAAAAACAGAAGATGAGTCCAGATGCGTTTATACAAGTGGCCTTACAACTTGCATTTTACAAGTAAAAAGCATTCTATGTGTTTCAATTTCTATAAAAGATCTCATCACTATGTCCTTTCAGAGATACTGATATTACTATGGTCATGTCTGTCATGTATTCAGGTGCAATGGAAGACTAGTGTCCACTTATGAGAGTGCATCCATCCGGCGTTTCCAAGAGGGTCGGGTAGATAACATTCGCTCTGCCACCCCTGAGGCCCTGGCCTTTGTGATGTCCATGGCAGATGAGAGGGCCACTTTCACTGTAAGTCATTTTTCTCACTTTGACCCCAAATACTGAGTAACTCCCATATCACTGTTCATCAGACCTGCTAAAATGAAACAGCTGCGACGGACCTCAGCACGCCAAACCCAATCTTCCCATTCAAACAGATGATCTCCCTGCAGATTTAATGGACCTATGAGAAATGAATTTACTGGATGTTCTGCTCTCTTTTTGTACAAGGTGAAAAATGCCCTGTCCTTCCATTTTCTCTAAATGAGTATTTACTCCTCCAACAGGATTCAGAAAAAATGAAACGGCTGAGGGATGCAATTTATGCCCAGACGAATTATACAGTTGCTGTAAGTATTTTGAGCCAGTTCCAATACATTGTTGTCACAGCCAAAATTTTAATGTGCGAACTAAACAAGTAAAAATGACCTCACAGTGTTGCTCAATCAAGAATGAATCACTAAAACCCTGGATAATTTAAAAGGAATGGTTTGACTTGGTGGGAAATGTACTTTCTGGCTTTCTCACCAACAGTTAAACAATAAAACTAAAGTCACATCTGTTGAAATAAGAAGAGGCACTTAGTTTAGTTTGACAGCAAAACTGGAAGCTCACTATTAAACACAATATATCATTTCATTAATTCATGCAAAAAAAAAACTAATGAGATGTAAATGTGATGGGTTGCAGCTGTTTCCCCGTCTCAGCCTTTACGTTAAGATAAGCTAACCACGTCCCGACTGGTGCTTCAAATTTAATATATAGAAATGACTGTGGTATCAATCGTCTCATTTACTTCTCAGCAAGAAAGTGAAGCACACACCTGCTGTATGACCATTTGTGTTTGTGAATCATGTTCCTTCTACAGAAATACATCAGTGTGTTATGGGCTTAATCACCGTTGTGTTGTCTCATTTGGCAATAGCAAGGCACTGATTTAAATGGAAATCTTCCAGTTTGTCAGTTTAACACATTTTGGGTGGGGTGTCACTTGAGGCAAAGAGCTATAGTTCAAATTTATTAAAGTCACAGACCACAATTGGTGTGGAGCATCTTTCTATCTCAACTGTCACAGTCCGTATGGTTTGTGGTCCAACTGCAACACAAGTAGTTCATTGAACAGCGTAATGGTGGAAAAGGTACTACATATCAAACAAGGACTGGGCCTGCTCATATTGGGGCTCTAATTGGAAAGACTTCATATCAGCACAGAGCAAAATAAAATGTGTTTTTCAGGCTATTACAGGAATGGCAATAGACAATCATCTCCTTGGGCTTCTGAGGATGTCAAAGGAGCTCAACATGGAGAAGCCAGAGATCTTCTGCGATGAGACATATCTGGCCAGTAACCAGTTTATCCTCTCTACCAGTCAGGTAACATATATTCTAACATAACATGTTCTTGCATGAAATTATCCCATGAATATGCTTGACAGTGGAGAGGAAGTATCGGGACACATACCTTCCCAGAGCCTTGACTCATCAAATTTCACGTTCAGCGAACATGCTGTTGACGAAAAAAAATAACTATTAATAACTAATAATAGGTTTCTGCTTAAATTATTGTTCATCTTACCTTCCTCCTCTCGTGAGCAGACATACAGGGATGATAAAACTCAGTCACTGCAACAGAAACAGAAATACATCTACCTACTGAAATTTCCTAACCCTAATCCTGATTAAGTTTCACAGAGACCTCTGTTATTCTATATGGCAATGAATTTGAAAAAAAGTGGAGTTCACAAGGTTTTCCTAAAAACTATAAGACTTTATTTGACTGACTGGGGGGAGGCTGGTACAAGTGCGTGAAATGCTTAATCGTAAGCCTTTGGCGTACTTTTCCATTTCTGGTAACAAAAGAGAGCATCTGTTGTTTATACTCAGCAGTAACTTGTCGAATTCACACCGTTAAATGCATAATCATTAGTAATCATGACATTTTGAGCAAAATGAATGAGTGCATGTTGAAACATCAAGTTAATGAACTTCAAGAGTCATTCAACCCACATCATGTTCATTGAAACTTCCTCGTTTGTCAGTGAGCTCCGTCCTAGAAATGACACACTACAGACAAAAACTCATTATTGGAAAACAAAGGAAGTGAGAGATCAGAGTTTAGTTTTGGTCACTCAGACCAGGTGAAACGCTTCCGCTTCTCTAACATATACAGGGTCATAACAGTCATCGCTGCTGTGGAGGGATGGAAACAGATGTCAGAGTAATAAAAACTTTCTCATTTAGAGCTTAGTTCATCATTTATCAAGCAAAAACAACCATTTACCAATTCCAACTTGTCAAATGTGATGATTTGTTGTTTTTTCTATTCTATATAATTATAAATGAAATATATTTGAGTCAATATTTTCACACAAGCCTCTTTCTCATAGGCATTTTTTCCTAGTTTCTGGCATAGACTAAATGATCATTCTTTTTTTCCAAACACTCTTTCTGTTGTCTGTCTAAACTGTTCTAATACAAGCTGTGTCTTCCTGTCTCCAGGTTCCTACCACAGTGGAAATGTTTTGTTGCTACGGCCCGGTGGTACCAAACGGCTACGGCGCCTGTTACAACCCGCAGTCAGACCACATCATCTTCTGCGTGTCTAGTTTCTGGGAGAACACGGAGACGAGCTCGGCCGTTTTTGTCAAAGCCCTGAACGAGGGCCTGCTTGAAATCAGGGACCTGTGCAATAGAAGCAGCGCTACAGCCACCGAACTGGCTGATAGCAGCCAGGGAGCCGGCCAGCCACATAAATCAGGGAAGTAAGCCATACTGAGAGAGCACGCCCACTCAGCTGCTCCTCTCAGCACTCCTAGACTTTAGATTTTAGCTTTAGACTCAGTAATTGAAATGCCGTCATGTGTCTTTGTTGTCTGTGCAATAGTGTTCCCTTCACAACAAAGTGCAAAAGCCTTAAAAGTTCATATATAGGATGTAAATATTTAAAAATAAATGTGAACTAAAAGTGATAAATAAGCTTTGTTTTGGATCTGTGTAGTTAGAATGATTTCCGCTTGAACCGGTAGACTGAGATTAACTGGTCTGCTGCCTTTAGGAAACTGAAGCCATGCCTGCTTTGTAGCACTGATGTGGTGGGTAACTCCTCTATCAGAGAGCAAATAAACTGGGTGATCCCAATATATATCTCACACACAGTGTAGTAATGTAATAGACATGATGGGATTATGTGTAAAAAAAAAAAACAACCCAAAAAACAAAAAAAAAAAAAAGAAAGAAACTATAGTATATTTCAGTGAGTTAACAATCATGACATCCTGTAAATGTGATACTGGCAACCTGTTTCATTTGTGTCTGCCATTATGGTACAATAAGTATATGTTCTAATGTGTTAATTGTTTTATTCTACTGACACCATAAGGTTGCCAAAGAGGTTGTGCATATGTCTGTCTAATGAGGCACTTTAAGAAATGTATATGAAGACATGAATAAGGGTCATAAATAACTTGTGTAGAGGGAAAATGTGTGCGATATGGTTTCAGTGGCACATTTGAAGTCATGTAGTTGTACTGTATGTATGTATGTGTTCTATATCATAGCAATAGTTGAAAGGTGTAACCACCAATGCTACTCTATATTTAAGTGAGATACAGATACAGGCCAGTGGTGACTAGGCGAGGCAAACCACTGTGTTCATGTGTATATAAGTGCTTTTTATTTGCACTTAGAGGTAGAATGAGGGTAGTGATATATTGTTGTACTGTAGGTCATTTGTGCAATAACAAAATAGCAAGTGCAGTGAGGACGTGTGCAATTTACCAAATCTGTTTATTAGATGCATGGAGTTTATGTAAAATTAAATTAGGCCGAGCGATGGTTGCTATTTTTGATATTAAGAAATACTGGATGAACATTAGAATTAATAATGGCAATGGACATTGTGCATGTTTCGGTCCTTTAAAGCATACTGTGACTTCAAATCATCTGCAAATGTATATTGTGGGTCTTAAAATGTGGGGATATTTGTTGTCCTGAGTCCAGATGACACTTTCTGTATATCAGTTATGTGTGTGTATATCATCAGCCAAAGTAAATGTGAATGTCAATGGTTAATGTCAAGAAAAGACGCACATGCATGTTTGTTCTTATATACTAACTGTATTTTTGTATGTCTACGTGAAGAGCTTAAATAACGATAGAGTAAAATATCATTAAAGGGTACAGATAAGTTACAAAAATGCCTTAAAATAAAGTGATGCAAACTGTTTCCTGACAGATGTAATATTCTTTAAATGTTTAGTATTTTAACTCTGTTGTTATTTTGATCTACTTGATGTTCACTGTCTATTCTGACTAGTAAATGTAAAAGAATGTAGTATTTGTCATGTGTTAATCAGTGGATTGTCCCTTTGTGTGGATCATAACAAGTAAATCAGCTGTTTCTATTGTACCACAGCATAGTAATAATGTGGGCCAATAATTTATGTGTTACACTCATCCACTTTCACATTTTTGTGAATGCCAATTAATGTGCAACACATCACTGACGAAAAGAATGATGATGTTTTATTGAGTCATTTAATATTTAATGAATGCTCGGTGAGAAATTATTTTTTTAGGTTACGACAATATTTTGCTGATCAAACACATTGTAAATTCAAGATGAAATAAAACTGTCATGTGGCTCAAGCTGATACTCAATTCCAGAAATAAAATGAACTTCACACTATTATATTATTGAGTCATGAGCATTTTCTTAAAATTGAAGCTCTGTCAAGCCAATTTTCCTTTATTTATATATATATATAAATACTCTACTAATGCTGGAAACAAATCCACAGACCAGTGTTAGTGCAGTGCAGCAACACCTGGCAGCTTCCAACATGTTGTCACTGCTTCCACACTGTAAACTATTTAAATTACTACTTAAAATCCTTTGTTTTAGTATACATATACATTTAGTATATATACAGCAACTGCTTTTGAAGGGACATTCAGATGTTGAAGGACAATGATACAGATGTTGCTCACTTGACTTAAGCTATTAACACCACTCAAATTTTTACACGATCCCCAAGAAGCAATCATTTTACTCTTGGTGCCTCTTAAATGGCGAAGCAGCAGCAGTGCCATTTTCCTTCACGAAGCTCTATATCATCAGCAATGGATGTTAACAGTGAAAAAAGGCCAGGTCTGCAATCAAGGCGGTGTGGCATCCTGGAGTGAGATATGAGACAAAAGTGAACAAATTTACTCTAATGAATTTCCAAACATGGTGCTGAGCAAACCCACAATGATCAGTCTCAAGTACAACTGTACAACTGTAATTAGCGAAACAGTAGGACTCCTTTGCTTAGGCTTGTTTGCTGCGTGGCCACTTCACTAACACACTCCCAACAGATGGCCTTGTTTCATTGGCATCTGATAAGGTCTTTGGGGAGAGACCCAAATTTAATTCTCTATTGGTTAAACCACTGAAACAGGTCGACCAAGTGCCCAAAAAACATTAAACATTTAGTCAAGCTTCCATGAACTTTACTCCATTTGAAATATAAACTGGGATGAAATATAAATCATGCAGACTCACATTGATTGAACAAAGAGTTCAGTGTGTTAGTGGTAACAAACACAGCCACTGTATACATTTATTACCCATGAATGTATAAAGTGGCTGTGTTTTGTCAGAATGCCAACGCAGAGCTCTGCAATGACAACACAAAGCAATAAAAAAATGAATAAACAATACAATCCTGAAAATCCAGTTTCAACTAAATATCAGTGCATTTAAAGGTTCAGCAGGTGCCAAAACCTTGCAAAACCTTTATCTCATCCTTCATTTGACAACTCTGAGGAGTTATCACCACAGCTACAACCATTTCTTCTGATGATCCAGAGGTAAAGATAGGAAGCCACGTTCGCTTGCGTGCATTTAATTGGTCAACACAGCACCGTGCCAGATGATGTCACTTTCAAGTTGGCACAGGCTCCAAACACAGGTGTTTTTTTCACTCCCAGTCTTAACACAGACTTAGATTTCCAAAGACATTTAGCCCATTTCACTCTATGACAAGAATCGATGGTGACTAACTGACAGAGAATATAATTATAAATTCTCCCACTGAGGCTTAATTTAAGTATTGAAGACCACTGTGAGGAAAACATCTCATACTGCTGTACAAGTCACCTCAGAGGTCTAATGTTGGCTGTCCAGCCACGAGTCTATCGACAGAACATTAAACTGGGACATCTAAAGCCAGTGCTGGAGGGGACCTGTGCTATCACGTCGTGAGGAGCAGATAGTGACAAGGCCTGGCGTTGAGATCAATGGCGGAAGGCCACCTGGAGATGGATGATGGGAGAATATTACCACTAATAAGTGACTGCCATGCTGCAGGCGGAGACAGAGCCTCACCTGCTGGCTGCTATCGACTGGAGAGCAGAGCAGAGGGTAGCAGAGCTGTCCATCCATGCTCCCTCCTCCCTGCTTAGGAGCCAGCGAGAGTCGAGGAGAAATGAAAGGCCAGGTTTCTACCTCAACTGCAGAAGGCAAAAGTCATCGTCTATACAAGTTAAATCTCATACAAAGACATTTTCCCCTCAGTAAATGAGTTACAAAGAGATCGATTGTCAAGATGATCTCATTAGCAAGTGCCAAAAAAATTATTAGTAGCTTCAAGGAAATGATTTGAGTTTGTCAAGTGCAATTTAATGGTAAATATCATGACACACAGAGACAGCAAATATCTTTAAACAGCACCAGAGTGGACAAGGCATCACTTCATAAAAAGCTCGCCGTCCGTCCTTACAGCTGACCAGTGGACATGCGCTATAAACACCATGAGTACGTCAGCGCTCACAAATCATGAGCTGTAACCACTAATCACCATGTGGTCGTAATGAGCCTCTATAATTGAACACGTGCACATGAATCAAAAATAACAGCCGCAAGATTACAATCTCACTCTATTCAACAGCCAATTAGTTACCCTGAACCTGTCACCCAAATGTGTTCCCCGCACTATTAATGTATTAGATAATTCAAAAGCAATGATGCAGCCATCTTTGAAAATGAGTCTGAGGTTGACACCCCCCCCTGCAAAGTGGAACTGAAAATACAAGTCCCTTTTTTTTTTTTTTTTTTTTGGCAGTCTCAGGTATTGACATTTAAGAAGAAATTTAAAGATAGAACCACTGCCTTTCTTCCAATCTTTCAATTACGGCTGAGTCTATATTATAGCTGTCTGTTTTCATTCACAAAGGAATTCTGATAATGGCCATTCTGGCATTTATGAGGGAACTGCTCCCAGGGCAGGAGCTACATTTACACACCATCTTGGAGCCTAATTGGGCAAGAAGTGGAGCCCCATTAAATAATATGCCACAATATAGTATATGACAAAAGCTGAAATGAGGTACTGCCATGGAACCTGTCCCATTTAAGTTAGATGTACATAAAAGCACTGGTTCTGCTATATCAGAATTCAGTGTATTGAATCAGCTTCATATAGTGACTGAGTGGCTTCCACTATAGTTTTATAAACCAGGAATGAATCAGCATTAAGATCTATGCAAAGATTTTGTTGCATAGTAAAAGATTTGTCAAAATAGAGCAAGAACTGTTGCAGTATAATATCCTGGACCACATGGATGAATGAATTAATCCAGAAAGAAAATATTAAAGACTGCAGTCATAATCACACATTGTTGCTTATCACCACAGTAGAATAGCCAACTTCAAGCTCTTCACTTCAGCAACTGCCAAGAGTTTTCTTCAGCTGTTTTGATATGTTATAATGAGGCTCTGCTGGATGACAACATGACACCTATTCATCTCAAGGTAGACTGATTCTAATTTCTTTTCCCATTTTCTCCCCGTTCAGTGCAGCTACTTGTTTTCTCATGGTTCCTAAACAATAATCCATCGCCAGGCTGCATATCAGCCGTAACACAAGCCACGCTACTGTAAACGTAGTACCTAAACAGTGTTGGCAACGAATGATTCATTTTGGGATTGGAAGATCAATAACCAATTTGAAGATGACCTGGTGGAGAGGATCCAGATTGCGGGGCTGTGCTTCGATGTGCAGCGTAAATCTCAGGGTGGTGGATGTGCATCTAGGCCTGCCACAGATCCTGCTCTGGGGAATGATTTATGTTTTGGTCTTGCGACATGTCCTGTAGTGGTTGGGCTCTCATCGAACGGCCGGGGCTAATTTGAGTGGCCTCAGTGAAAGAGGTTGGCGAGTGAATAGGGCGGATGGTGAGCGAAAGGGTTAGGGTGTTACGGTTATAGCAAGTGCAGAAAGTCATGATTGGTGTGGAGGGAAAAAAACCCCCTCAACAGTCGTTTATCATTAGCTTCATCATCACGATCATTATCATAAGCACACTGTGGAGCTCACAGAAGTATAAATAACTTCACTCGTGCACACACATGCAAGATCTGAAGAGAAATAAAGAAAAAAAAGAGATGGAAAGTGAGAATCCATGACTGGATACGGGTTAAGACTCTGGAAGGTAAATGGTTGTGCCAGGCCATCATCTTAAGACCAGAGTCAATCATCCACAAAAGCACTGCAAAGAGACAATTGCTTAAATGCCCTCCTCACATCGGAGTAACAACCGCTCTTCCGCCTGCATGGCCTCCCAGTTCAGCATGAGAGCCAGTTGTGTAAGTGCCAAATATGAATGGATCCAAGACGACAGGAGGGGGAAAAGTTAGATGGAAGGAACTCATTAGCAGCGCTGCACTCTCCTCACAAACCCTATCTTGATAATGTAGAGAAATTTGTGAACTGGCCATGAGTTCTGAAGGAGATCTCATAATGCTTGACAAGTGAAAACCGCCACCAGGCAGCTAATAGGTACACTGTCATGAGGGCAAATAAAAAGGCATGAGTTTGCATGCATGTAAGCTTTGCAGCTCTGGTCATGTGAGACACACACTTCGCAAAAGGCAATTCCCTCACTCCCCCAGGTTCCCCCACAGATCTGTCCCATTGCCAGGCCAGATGTGAGATGGAGGGATTGTTGATGTTATGTGAAGGGGTTGACTGAGGAGAAGGAGGGTTAAAAAAAAAAAAAAAAAAGAAAAAAGGGTGTGCTTCACTAAGAGCTCAGCTCCCAGGTGACCATTTGTCCCAGTAATGTCGTCCCTGTGGAGCATACCCGTGTGAGGTGGAGAGGAGATGAACAGCGGCCCACGGCGAGCAGCAGCAGCTTCCTCGAGCCCACAGCTGCCAGGGGCTCCATCACTCTCATGACTCCAGTAACGTAACCACACGCCATGGAGCGGCGCCCGCTTCCTGACTCCACCAATTACAGTGACCAATAATGAGGAACGAACGCAGCTCCAACAGATGGATGAACGGAGGTGTGTTCATTCGCTTGTTTGGTCTAAGAAAAGAAAAAGTTTATTTTGATGCCGATGTGCATTTTGCCTCTGGGCCAAAGGGACACAGAGACTTTTTAAAGCTTCCATAATGGATCGTATGTATTTTTTTATGTGACATTTATATGGTTATTTTGCCAACATGTGGTTTAAGGATAAGGTAAAAGTCTTATGACATAATTAGGTACTTGCTATAATAAAATCTATCAGTACAACTGTTTAATTTCATGAATCTAGAAATGTAACAGACTAAACATTCAAGTTCTCTATTACTTGTGCATAGCTTTATATCAACAACCCATACAATATGTAAAGGAAAACGCCATTATACATTCTTCAATCTTCTACACAGCCTCTAAATACCACTTTTTTTTTTTTTTTTTTAATTAAAAAATTATTAAGTTCTGGGACTGTCTTACCCCTATGGGTGAAGCAAACAACACAGTTGAAATACACACAGCACCGTGGGGAACACACACTATGATCAACGAACTCATTACCCTGTATGGTTCACAGGGGAGTTCCCTCTAACATAAACTTAAACCTACCACAAAGAGATATTATGAGAAATAAGATTGAAGACATTAGGAACTTAATGATGAAGTGATACTTTGACCACTTTTCACACTCAGGTTTGCTTTCTGTTTATTCTTCAGCTCATATGTGTGTATTTACCTACAGGGGGCTGTGGTGGTAGATGAAGGAATAGTGGAGGGAAGCGAGCCGTAGCTGTAAAGTAATGGTTCCATTTTTAATGAGCAGCTGGGGACGGCAATATCTGGTGACAGAGAGGGCTCTTATGCCGAGTCTCTGTCACAGTGGAAAGGCTCATCCTAAATCTCGCTCTTATGGCTACGACCAGCGCCACAATATCTCACTCCAGAGACAGAACTTTAGGTTTTTATGGCCACTCGGATAATTGAACAGCATGAGGTAAAAAGGTCTAATCCAAATACCCCGTAAAAGAAGTGCATCCAAACTAAATGATTGCTGAATTGATATTCGTATTCTCTTCCCTCTCTGTTGCCTCTCAGTTGTAGTAGTTTGTCAATGAAATATGTTTGTGAACAAGGTGGTGGTGGCATTGGAGAGATGGTATCATTTAGGCTACATGTGTCCTGGTGTAAATAAGCCTGTCACTTTAGCCATTGGTTCATATGTAACAGAGGACAGGACTGAGGGATGACGGCAGTGCCGCTTTATGGCCCCTCAAACCACACTTGTCAGGGAAACTGGCCCACAAGACAGCTCGCATGGGCACAACAAATAGGCTTTGTCTCTGTAGTTTACAATTACCCAAGCTATATAGCATTTTCAGTCTATAAGCTGACTTAGAGAAATATCGCCTGGCACACACTCACAGTTGCTTTTGTCCAATGTGAAAGACCACTACTTTCATACTCAAACAAAATACTGGCAGGTGTAAAGGGCACCAAAAATGATTCCAACATGAGAAATGAATATGACCGGCAAGGTGCTTGGAAAACAATGACACTACTGGACATTTTGCACATGTGGCAGAATATAATAGATTTTCCATCTGCGCACAAAAAACACTCTTTGCCTTGGAATGAAAACAAATAATTCATACCTGTAAATGCAAATATTTTCACACAGGCCCTGACCACAAATCACTTACTCTCTTGGTGTTTCTTAATTCCAAATTAAGCATCTGATCATGAATAAGATGTTAAGCAGAGTGCAAAGATAAAAGAATCTATGTATTTTTCATCTTAATTACAAGTCGTAAATCCCCCAGAGTTATGATACTTGCAACCACTTTAGCATGTCTCATTTATGTTTGCATTAAAAAGGATGTCTCTGTAAGGACTGCAGGGCTTTCGCAGATGAAATCCAATTAACATTCAATAAAAAGGCCCAGCAGGGATTCAATTTTTAACCAGGAAATTCTCATCCCCCCCAGTCCCTCCCAACCCATGAAGCCTGCATAACTGTTTTCAAAACACTATAATTACAGATTTGTCACAGAAAAACACGCAAATACAGTTTGGTTCTTCAGTGCAGCTATGAACAAAGGGAGGTCCTTTGCTTGTGCCTTTCTTTTGCACTTCTCTCCAAGGTTCAGGAAGGAAACTGTTGCATTGTGTGTCGCCACGCTAATAGTGACAGCTTCATAACAAGTCCAGTGCATGGAAAAGCCTAGAGGTCCACTCTGCCAACGCTGTACTGAAAAGCACTGAAGGAACATGCAGACAGCTCCCGCGTCTCTACGGACACACACACACACACTGAGTCAACCTGTGACATGTGACAGGCCCGCGCCTCAAGTCGCTCTGCTATTCCCCACAGTCCACTGTCACTGACACCTCACATACATGCAGCAGACAACATATCGCGCACTTTGATAGCTTTGAAGTTAATGTCAGCGTTATGGAAACAATTCTCATCGCCCAAGGTGACATCTTTGAATTGCTGGGGTTTTTTTTCCAGCCAACAGTACAACACCCAAAAGACGCTCAGTTTATAATGCTATAAAACAGAGGAAAGCAACAGATCCTCACAGTTGAGAATCTGAAACCACCTGCTGTTTGATTATTTTTGTGATTAATGCAGCAGGTTTTTTTTTTTTTCAGACTGAGTAATCAGTGAACCATTTCAGAGTACACTAAAATCTCTCTGCCTTGTTTTTCTACCAGATAACGACTGTTGCCATGTGTTGAAGTCTAATGATATCCCGAAAATGATCAAGGCCGAAAGCCAGTCCCCTTTGAAATGTGTGGGAAACATCTGTCTCTGCCACCTTTGAAACCTCAAGAGAGAAATCTGTCTGATGTGGTAACATGCCCAAAGTGCCCTAATACCGACGTACATGCTGTCATATATACATCTCATTTTAACACACCCCCTCTGCGGCTCATGTTATAGTTTAAAATATTCTTAAAGCAAAAATGAAACTTGCGTTTATTCCCTGATAAGCTTCCTGTGGCACTTTGAAATCTTTGCCAGGGAAGTGAATATATTTTTCTCTTTTTGAAATTTTGATTGGTCTTGTGTGGACAGGAAACAGATGGTGTTATCTACCTCATGGGTGGAAGGAGCAACAAGTGTGCAATTAAAGGCCTGAAGACACGACTTCAGTTCAAAACAGATAAACTTAAGAAAGTGAACCAATTCAGACATATATTAATAGTTCGTACCTGGAGCCTTTGGGTAGTTAATTTTGACATCTTGAATGCTACTACATGGTAAAATGGAATAAGCAAGCATACTCAACAGCTAATGAATAGTCAACGCAAATTTAAGTGGTCAGCAATATGTGAAATGTCCCCAAATTAACTTCGTCTGCAAACACACTTCCAGCTAATCATCCTTACACAATTGCCTGTCCAGCAGTTTTTTTTTAATCCCACTTTTTCACTTAACATGCTGAGGTTATAGGTTTTACTAAGAAAAAAAACATTGAAAGTAAGAACTCAGGATCTCAAATAAGTTTAACTGAGAAATGTTACAACACAAATTGTAGTTAACTAGTGTATTTTTCTCCCATATATATATATATATATATATATACCGAAAGGGCTGCTTCTTCACAAGGTGTTGTGGCGATCAGGCCATCCCTTACTCGGGTGTGTGAGCAGAAATGGCCTTGCTCCATCTTTCATTCAAGCTGAGTCAGTATCAATCACATGACACTCAAATGATAGATAGGCAATCTAATAACACTAGGAGCAAAAATAACTTCACTCACTCAATCCTTGACCTTACGGAGCGAGCAGTCAGTTTGGTTAAAAGCTACAGCTATCACCTAAAAATGGATTTTTCTTTTGGATCAATTGCAGTGGAAACATTTGAACTAAAATGGCCATAGAAAGCTGTCACTAATAAATAATTGCTGTTGTTAAGGATTTATACACAGCCTCCGCCTCCTCTGAACCAGGCAATATTTAAGAGTGCCTTTGACTGTAGGCTATATAGACTGAATAAAAGACAATGCAAGCAGGTTTTCGGAGCAGCAAAGGAACTGCCTTTGGATGAGGAACTCTCTCAGCATGTGTAGAGCCGGAGGAGAGACACAATTACCATCAAACGACAGAGACTATGCCACTGCTGAGGCGCCACACAGGACACAGAGGAAGTGGTGAAACATTTAGGTCATGCCGAGTTCAAACAAGTTTGTAGATACAGCAGTGTGAGTTGAGGACATTTAGGGAGAAACATAATATTGATGGATGTGGCTACAGTTTGTTCCAAGATAACAATGGACTATTGCAGTTTGGACTCCACAGCTGTTTTTCCTTATCAAGGTGTGAAAAGCACATTTTATAGCTTTAGATTCAGCGTTAAGCTCCACTGCCTGTGTCCCACTCAAGTAAGATAGCCCCTGTAACAAGATGCACCTGTGCTGAGGGTCATGCCAGATATATATAGGCTTTTTGATGTCTAAAATGTCATGACTTCTGTAACAGCATGGTCAAAAATATGAAGGCTTGAAGGATATACTAATACCAATTGCTGAACCTAATTAAACTTCAATTTTTTTTTGACTATTTAGATGTTAGCAATGAGAATTATTAAATATCAACCATTTTGCTAGTCATATGTCAATAATTCAGGACGAATGCTCAAAATTAGCATCAAATGCAAATAAGATGCATCTCACATGTACCCTGATTTCCCCAGTGGATGTGCAACATTAATTTTTTTTTTTTTTTTTCATAAATTAAGAATTTTTATCATGGAAAGGACACAGTATGAATAATTAGCAAAAGACAGCTCATGACATCGAATCTTATTTTTGTCTTATGTCCTCAGTCCAAACAAATGTAAGCTGCAGCTCCCAGGGTTTCATCAAACATATCAATATTCAGCTGATAATGCCTTTAATCTGTGGCCAACAGAAACTTGCATAACTCCTCAAAACACAACAGGGAGTTTCCACTAATGATCAAAAATGACAAGGAAATATGAAGTAAATAGCTGATATAAATAGGCCTCCCCATTTATAATACAGCACCCTACATTATTAGAGCTGACCTTCTTGGATAGAAACAAAGCAAGAGTGGAAAAATGATATGGCAATGTTGTTCCAGCTTCAAAAAGAATCTAATGATGAATTGTTTTATGCATGTTATCTCTGTTCCCTGGGGTCCATTGATAATTCATACAATAGACTAAAGAAAACTTGGTATTACGATAGTGCTATGTGTGGGTGATCACTCAGTTAAAATGTTGAGCACACTGTGCTGGTTAAAGGACCTTGATAAGCTGATCCTCCACATTGATTTCAACTCAAAACCAAATTTGCCACTTGAGCCAGTAAGAACTGACTGCTGCACTCCCTTATTCATGTTTCAACACTCCCTCCCTGGATGAAAAATGCATTTTGATTAAAATACTACTAGATTTCTACTGAATAAATTTCAGTTATTGTTCTGTGTACATACATGAGTTCAAATAGGGAAACAAAGGATAAGCCAAAGCCCATGTTTCATGACAAATCCTTCAACAGCTGTTGAGACATTAACAAATGTCAATCTCATGGTGGCACCAGAGGTAAAATGAAATGAAATCAATAAAGGTTTGTAAGATTTATCTTCTGAGAACCTCTGTCCAAAGTTTGTGACAATCCATTCAGTAGAAGTTGAATTATTTCATTAAATAGGTGAAAACTTTAACCTGCTGATGGTGCTGAGGGAAAAATCAAGGGCTCACTGGAGTCATGGGATGGATTTCATGGCAACCCATCCAGTAGTTGATATTTCAGTCTGGACTGACTGGCCAAACAATGGGACACAAATGGGAAAACAAATCATTGGCAGGGGTATGATACTCAATATCACATTATCTCAACTTTTAATTATCTTTCCCTTCAGCAAACTGTAGTAGAGTGATTATCTGTAAAAGACTAAACACTGTTCGTGTTCATGACTTTATGACAGATGGTAGCCAAAAGGTCAAAGACACACATGAGGCTCACTGCGGAGGGCTCAATCCAGTAGGAAACCCATGTGTGTCCATGGTGGATCCCCTCTGGAGAGACGCCACCAAAGGCTTTTTTTGAACTCAGCAAGCTACAAAGAGAGACCCCCTACTTCAGGTCCTGATTCCATGAAGGCAGACAGCACCAAGCCTAGAGACGCCTACACCTCATTCATTCATTCATTTACTGGCTCCCAGGGGTCCATTCAGTACACCGCACTCTGGGGACAAAACCAATTTAACATTCAAGTGAAAAATATTTAGTCAATAAACTCCTGCTGACTGGGTAACCTGTAGTGACAGATAACAGCTCATTAGGCATTTAACTAGTTAATCACACAGAGAAAAATTCAACACATGCATCACTGAAATACAGAGTTATATCAATAATGAACAGTAAGCAACAGTAACCATACAGGGTGCTACATTTTTGTCATATGGTGTCAGTATAAATATTAACTTTTTAATGTTTAAAATATGTCAGATTGTCTATAATACTTAATAATACAATATAATAATATTATACATGCCTAGAAATACCACAAAATATGTATGTTACTCAAGAAAGTGTCAAACGCCATCAAACCTGAATACAAAGTGTCAAAGGTCAAACCTCTGAGTCCTCTGTCAACCAGCTTCCTCTTGATGCAAATAGCACTGTGTTTTGTCAGACAGAGAAATCACACAGGAGCCAACTGCCTGACTCTCGCCTCTGAGTGGATCTTCTATGATCTACTCTTTACTTAATGAGGTGTCATGTACAGTTTATATAAAAGGTATGACCTTATTAAGCTGTGAGTGAAAGGGTGAAGCAATAGCTGGGGAAAGATAAATGGCAAGGCTGTATGGAAACTCATTTAGCCGGTAACATCCATGGGACAGGAAGCCATCGTACTGATTGTTCAAAGATGTATTACTGACATTTGTGGCTCCATTTAAATTGTGCAACAGAATAAAACAGGTGCAAAATTACAAATTTGAATATGACATTAATCCAAAACCGATTCATTTTTATTGAGGTGGTCTGAAAAACAAAATGTCAGAAAAGTTCCTCAATTTTCATTTATATTTAACAGATATAAGTAACAGATTTACTCTGAAATCAGTTGAAAAATACAGAAACAAACAAACCTAATTAATATTTTAAGTGCATCTAGGTTCTTTGGAGTGTTTATCACACACACAACACAGAACCAACAAAAACGTATTCCTTGTCCACAACCGTGACAAAGATTTCGCTAGAAATGCAGAAGCGATTATTTTACAAAGAGCCAGGCTGCTTTTTAAAATCAAACTGCTTTCCGGAGACCACTTCAAGCTTTTCCAACCCTGTTCTTGTTATTCTTTTCCTTTAACTTGATTTCTGACAGCCAATTCAATTAGGCTGGATATGTGTGGGTGTAAAAAAAAAGGCAACATGACAAACTCTGAAGATGGATGGCAACCTTTGCCTCACCATTAAAATCACAATTGCATCATATTGAAGCTCAATCCATTGGCGTATTACCAGCAGCAGCAAAATGAACACAGCTCGGTTTGCAGCGACAGGCAGGGTCGTTAACTACTCACTTTCTGCAAGCCGGTTGTTTTTGAAAAGGATCTGTGTGCCAGATTTTCACTTCCAGATGCCAGTGGTGGAGACCACGTTTGGTAGTTATTTTAAAGTTTGCCTTGCAAAAAGATAAAAAGTAAATCTAACGGCAGAGAATAGTTTAAATCGTTAAGTGTTTTGCTTTCCAAAGATAAGGCACGGTGACTCATCAGCCACCTGACCTTAACGGCAGTCTGTGGGGACATGTTGTCTGGCCGTGTGGCTGCCGGATTCGCCGGGCACCAGGGAGGAGCTGACCTGTTGGTAGATGAAGGAGTAGAGGCTGACGTCAGGGCGCCGACTGAGGCAGCTCCTGCACACTGAGCTGTAGTACTGCCCCAGGAGATCATACACCTCCCCTGTAATGGAGACAAGGAGATTGTTTATGATGTCTAGCTTCCACGGTGGACTGATATCACAGCAAGGAGAAAAAGTTATCAGCATCTATAATTAGCCATATCATTGTGTCATGAGTTCACATCATTAAAAAAATCATGAGGAAACGGCATTACAAAATAAAAAAATAAAAAAATTCACATCATCATTGCATCCATCACACCATTAGCAGTGCAATCACAAAAAAAGTGCAAATAAAGTCATAAACACAGTTGCATATAAACAAGAAGCTGGCAGAATGGGTGTTTGCCTTACCGACACTAATGTTCCTCTGAGTGAGGAAAGAGTGCATGTCGTGGACATCTGTCATGAGCTGGCTGTCACCAAAGGTGAAATAGGCTACATCTCGGCCCGCCTCAGCAGCTGCCAGCATCTGGAGCAGAGCTGGAGGAAAAGAAGCCCGTGTTAAACCTGACACAAAACCCGTCTCAATGCAGTAGAATAGTAGATTGGCTTTTATCGCATTCAAACATGGCTTACGCTTTTCAAATTTGTTAACACGCTTTAATCTTTTTACTTGTGAAAACACAGAGAAGCTTAAGTAAACAGAGGTTCGAGGAGTCATCCAGTAGCTGATGTTACAACTGAATGTGAGCAATACTAACCTCTGTGACATGTACAGTAAAAGGTAAATAATCGGGGGAATAGGTCTCCCCCCTACTGAGATCTCGGGATTAGTTACAAAGAGAGATCAGGTCTGGCCCTGGAGAGCTGTGAATATTTTAAGAGACTGGAAATGTGTCTGCTGATTAATGAAGGTTGGGACAGTGGCAAGTTAATGAGGAAAACTGAATCAACATTTTCAGAAGAGGGCTGAGCTGAATATGTCTGCACTTCAGCAGTTTCTTTACTCTGTTCTGTTAGGATTACTTTCTTTCAAAAATTATAGGACAATTATAAAATAAAGTGGCTGTGTGAGGCCACAAAAGGTAAAGCCAGGAGGAGAGCAGTATCTGAATTAAGAAGCTCTTCCCAGGAGGCATGTCATTAAGCAGACAGTAGGTGATTGTGTCTATGGAGGGCTGTATCTTGCTTCAGCTAATTAATAAATATGTTAAGATGTATGCATGGCTTGCAAGCACAGAAGCGCCACGTCAGATAGAAAAGGGAGAAGCAGTGAAACTGCTGCAAGTGGTTAAAATAAACTCTCCTTAAGCTCCCTGCTCAGTGACAATGATACAAGGCTTAGACAAAGTGCTGTAACGGATTGATGGACTCGAGCAGGCGATCAATTTCACTATTAATGAAACATATTAACTTTGTCAGTTGATCAATAGAAGGAAGGCGACGAATAGGCCTTAAGTAAATGAACGCATTCCCGGAAGACAAATGGATGCCCCCACTGATCTACTGGAGCCTTTAAAGCTGAAATTTATTCCGTTACAACCAGGAGGAGAGTCCGCTTAGACTGCCAAGTACGCAAAGATGATCAGAGCCCATTTCTCCACAAGATTTGCTGACGGCATTGTTACGTCAGTGCTTACCTTTAAGACGTGTGTCACCTCCAAAAACCCCACAGCCCCAGTTCCCTGTTGCTACCGCTGCAAGGTTTTGACTTTGCTCCTCAGGGCGAGCAAAGCCACAGTACGCCTAAATGACGAGGTACCAAATTAGGAAAGGAAATATAAACACAGAGAACACAGTTAGATATGACAGGACCAGAGTTCTGGAGCAAACAATACACAAATTATCAAGGAGATAAAACTGTGCCCAAAATCGTTCACCACTCTCTACTTAGAAAACACTTGACAGGTGAGCAGTGCACAAAGATTTTGGATACTTATGCATCATCATCATTATTATGAAGTGTCACACAACTGTTATTTAAGGACAAAGCCATGCACTGTGGGATTTGTAGAAAAGAAAAAAAAAAGACAGGAGGCATGCTATTAACACTTAGTTAGAACTTACACGCAAATAAAAATAGTTATTTCAAACAGAGACATTGCCTTACAATAAGCACAGCCCTTCAGTGTTCAAAACTGTGAATGAACCTGATTTTCTTGGGCTAAAATTACATCAAACTGTGGGCCACATGAGGCCGCGCCATTCTAGTGAGTGGGGAGTGAGATGTCATTTGGTACAAAAAGCCAGAACTCGCTCTGATGAGCCTCAGGTCTTGGGATCACCTCACTGTTCCAGATCACTGGTATGTTTCCTAAGAACCCGGCCTACAGAACATCGCTATGCAGTCAAATGTAAATGGAAAATATAGAAAGCAAGCGACAAAGTAATTCTATTTGCCTACAGGCCTGCGCTTGACACATCGTTCAGTGAATGAACACATAGGTTGATTGGCCTGACAGAACATACACTTTTAACATTGTGTCATTTGGCAACTTCACACCTCTTCCCTCACTTTCATTGCCACTCGTGTGAAACTGGTGTGGGTTTTACATGTTAATAATTTCACATTAGGAACAAAATCTATGTGCAAAAGCCTTTCACGTGATATGTCAAGTGGGTTATACGTCACAGATGTCAAAATATTTTTTTAAAAGTAGCACATGTTAGATAAAAGATCTGAAGGGGCTCTGGACATTAGTTTTCACATTGAAGATGAAGTCAAGAGCACATCCTCTCCCTGACCAGTCATAAATTCCTGTGAAAGGGCAGATGTGACAGTTAGCTAAACAATATTCGAAACAGGATTGATCTTCATGTTGGTGCATTCTTCACACCCCTGTCAGAGCTGTCAAACTCCTCCATGCCTTCTGACGGCAGACTTGACAACATTAACATCTTGATTTTCTATTACGAATAAGCATCGTCGACTGGGAAGACACCACACATGGAAGGATTCCTATTTTTAAAAAAAATGGACGATATAAATTTAATAATTATGATTAATCATCCCTAGGTCAATTATGTTGATTGAAATTTATTCTAGGCCTAATGGACAGTGTAATGAATAAGATTAAGCTTATTCTCTGCATAAATGACAATGTATCTGTCTATATTACACACATATGACACTTATCTATTATTCAAATATATATCCTGAGAAAAGTAAACATGAGTCAATGTCATCTCATCTGACATTTGTAAAGAGACAGTTTTCCGATTATCAGATTAATGGATTCACACTAAAACCATTAAATCTGTGCAAACCAAGCATGAAGTGAAAGGCCAAATAAAGTTGACATTACTGCAGCAATACACTGTCAATGAAACATGATTATGGGGGATCAAAGCTGCCATATTTTGTTTCAAATGTTTTAATTTCAATCTGATCTTGTGCCGAGCAAAAGGCATAACCCAGGATTCATGTTTTGTCTCATGCAGACTAAAGAAAACAAAATAGACAGACAGGAGAAAGAACCAAAAACACACTGAAGGAAAACAAAATAACCTTGTTGAGTTCTCGGTTGATTTTCTCTGGGCTAAACTGTTCAAGAAAGTTCCTGAACTGCAGCGCATCAATGGCCACAATCTCTGTGCATCTTCTCTGCCAGTCATCTCTAAAACAAATCAAAGAAATAGACAGAAATAGAAATTTTGCAGAAATATACATACAACAGATCAACTGGGTTTTGGCAAAATGGGTTATTATTATAAAAATGAATTTAGCAACTTTCAGAACTAAAGCTCTTGCTGAGGCTGCATTAGTGCTTGTCATAATAGACAGGTGATTACCACAGTCAGTAGGATTCATCCTGTGGGAACCATGAAATTTGATTGCATTCCATTAAATAGTTGTTGAGGTAATGAAGTCTGGACTACAATAGGGGACCAAATGAAATGTCCCTACCCTGAACCAGGCTGCTAGCATGCCTAAAAGGATTGTGGGGAAGAGGTTAAAGCATTTTGAGTACAATAAATACCTTGGAGTTGTGTCTTGGTGGCTGCCATCCCATTGGTAGGTCTGAGCATAGCCTGTGTATTTGCTGTACTGCTGTGTACCTGGTAATAACAAACAGGGATATTAACTACACTCCACAGCTAAGCACAAATGTTTCGCAAAGATTTATAATTCTAACATGACTACCAATGACAAATTATCAGTGCTGCATACACTATGCTAAAACTCACATAATTAAAAAGCAACGACACAATAAAAGACAATCACAATATAAAACAGGATAATATCAACATCTACACAATACAAGTTGAATATTCATTGTGATAAAGGGTTTTCAAGGGGTGTGTCTGTAGTGAATGTGCCCAGATGAAACAGGAGCAGCTGTCATCTGACAAGAAGAAGGTCAAGTTGTTGCCCCCCCACTAAAAACAACGTGAGAAGCAGCAACTGACCGCAGGGTGGCCCACAGGGGAACACTCAACACCCATAAAAGGGGAGAGAAAGGTGGAAAGGCAACAGCACAGTCAAACAAATGAGGCCACAAATTAACTCCCCATTCATTAGCGCTCATTAGAACCTGGCTGTCGAGAGCACTTGCTGAGCTGCTTCATGCTGCAAAGTGAATAAACCAAGTGATTTGTAGTAGGGTCTTAGTCAGCAGGTATTGGGAGGTGCACATGGGGGAAGGGAATCTCTACAGCATGTTCTACTTGACGGGGATTTCACTAATAATCAGCCTCCCTCCCACTTTTTTTTTTTTTTAATTTTTAAGTAAAAACAAAAAAAAAATCCAGCTGCAATAAGCAATAATGCCTAAGACACTTGAGTATCTAATTTCGTTAAGTAGCTCTGAAACATCGACATCATGGCAACCATGAAACTAACATGTTTCTGCCTAAGTACCAAGACATCAGATATTGAGGAGCTCCAGTACAACTGAAGCATCTGTGTTTGAGGTGAAGACTTTATCTTGCAATGGGTTTTTTTTATAATCATACAACCAGCCACATACACACATGTCAATGTGCATCTCAATGGGAGCTAACTATACATTTGTATCTACATTAAACTTCTAATGCTACTCACACAATATATGGACCAATTTATGGATAAAGCACTCTAGTGGTGTTTGAAATTACAAATAAAAATGTAAAACATGTAAAGTTCACAATGAGATATCGCTACCACCTTGGAACTAGATGGCTTTGTGTTAACTATGCATACACCTGACCTTTACTGGTTCTCCAAAAATATCAACCTCTATGATCAACCGTATTTGCATTTGAAGGGAGTAACCTTCAAGAACAATACAAATTATGCTTTTGATTTTTTTTCCATGCAATCTATTTGTCATTTAGAAATTATTTGTTATGGGAAGCAGATCAATCTTGACCAGGGAAAGATGTGTCTGGCTATTAGAAATTATTTATAAATAATAAACAGGTTGCATAAAGATCAGTAGGTATGATCCCTGATGTTCCTGAAGGTTGTTGCATTCATGTGTAAATCCATCAAAACAAAGTGTCTCATATTTGTGGTGTACCAGAGGCTGTAAAAGGTCAGAGGCACCTCTCATTTTACTTCTGTATTGCTGTCATGGTCTGCATATAAAGAAATGATGATCCCAGTGTTTCTTGCTGTAAAATGCTATAAGATCATTGACATTAAAGTTTTCAAATAATAAAAAAACAAAAAACAAACAAACATTGGTTTCTCTAGACAAAGACAAAGCAAGATTTTGTGCAGCATCAAGGGACATGCCTCTGTGTCACAATCTCCTGCTTGTGTTAAGCTTGCACTGAATTTATTTTCTCAGTACAGCCATCAATGAATCATATGACTTCTCCTTGATACTATTTATACATTTGACCGCTCCAACAGCAGCCAGATACCTAGCAATCAAGGAAAATTCAATTAGGCCTGGGCACTTTTGCAAATTTCAGTGCAGAGGTAAGATCCATTAGCTTCCCTCCTGTATGCCAAAACGTATCACGGGGGAATATGATTTACCACATGACCACAATGCAGCAAAGACTTTGACTTTTACAACAGGGGGGGAAGATATAGAGGCAGGGTTTAATAAAGATGATGGAATGGAAGAGTCCATTAGTGGAGCAGGTCTTGGGCAGGTCTTCCAGCTATAATTAATTCTGGGCCCCAGTAATAAAGTTAAGTGGCGTAAGAGGAGGCAAGGGAGAGATGGCCGGCGAGAAGTCTGAAGGTGACTCCACCAAAGCAAGGATATGTGATAGAGTGGTGTGATTGGTGATCAGGAGGGCGGAGGCTCTATGGCTTCACTTCCTGTTCTAACCCAACCCATGTGTTATGCAATGATAAGGCAATTCATCTATCTATGTAATAATGAGGACATAATGTAACAAGGAACTAGGAATCCAAATTGTTACAATGGACAAAGACCTAACTGAAGTTAACCATTGGACTTGTGACTGATTTTTTTGGCACTTATGGGCTGCTGAAACAATACACTATTAACATACTGAATAATCACCTTATAAAGTTGATATGACGGACTTGTTATCAAACAAATTTACACATATAGCAAATATGGAGAAACATTTGCATTCATCTAGAGTCCTGTCATTCATCATCTGGTTAGTGAACTCCCCTCTTTCCACCAGCTCCTGAGGGAAATATCAGACGTTGGTGGATCATATCCTTATCTAGTTCTTAACATTGTATTTCTACCAATTGGTATTGCATAAATAACGTACAGTTTGTCAGAGCTTTTTCACTAAAAACATCTCCCTGTGTCTAGAAGCAATGTTGATGAGAGCGGGGTGAGTGAGCCAAAAGAGCAAAGTCACATGAGGGTAAAACAAAACACTGGACTGAAAACAATCTGTAGAGCTGTGTATACTGTACACGTAGATATAAGGAAACCTTATGGTAATTTGACTCATTGTTAGTATAAAAATTACTGATGACAGCTGCTTCAGGGGAATACACCTGACCCCAATGAGATGGTAAGTTTATTTATACAGCCCAAAATAGTTAGATTTTTTACTTCACTGTACCAGAGCCTTGGGTTTACATGCACTGTATAATTTTCTCTTGCACACATCTATTTAATAAATGTCGATAATAACATGTATTCAGACATGGCATACTTGAGAAGGTCACTAAGTCTGTTTCTATTAATTTTTAGCAGTTAGGCAGTAATATCCACACATATCAATTTATAGGATTTTTACTGAAGTGGACTGTCAACTGGATTTGTGTAGGATTCCTTCCAACTTGACAACTGCCATATTACATAACGCTGGTTTCCTAGCGTCTTCATCTAACGCAATCAAGCAGCCACAAAAGTATAGACACCCAGTATTAGAGTTGAAGAAAAAAAAAACAAAAAACAGACAGGCGGCATCAGCCTCCTGCTGGGACTCCTCAAGGTTAGCCCTTGTTAGTAGGTGTGCTGGCCTGTCCCAACCTTGTCTGCTGCAACCACTCAATACTGAAGTACAATCAGTGGGAATTACTCAACAGAAAGACCCAACAGGGCAATCAGGAAAGCCCACTCTCCACCTCCCAACTGATGCAACTCTCCTCTTTACAGCCAATCAAATGGAAACGTGTGACAAGGACAGACACAGAAAACAGAGTAACTGCAACAAACATCCTTTTGCCTCTTGCTGAGATAGGATGGGGTAAATTGAAGGTGTGCAATGTGTACTCCACACTGTGACCAGAAATATTTACTATGTTTCCTCTGTCAAATTATAGGTCAAGCATGAGAAACGTGAACCCAGGACCTTAGTGATCTTATCTGGATCAATGGAGTAAACCATGAATAATTGAACTATCAATAGAAATTTCACCAGCACTCCTTCAGTAGGAATTATGGTTTAACAAGGTGAACAGGAAATTTTGATCACTGACCTGTGATGATCAAACATTCGTTATGATCTAGGGCTTCAGTGAAGAGGCGAGAAACAATGAGCTCAGCGTTGATCAGAAAACGGATTTCCTCTTGAACTAGACCAGAACTGGTGACTCCTCCCCCCACAAACTGATTGGCAAAATCCACCTGCAAATCAAGACAGATGGATGAGAATCAAACACACATGTCTTTGCAATATGATCTAGATAAAATGAACTAAACATTTTCTTGAGACTGTGAAATATATAGCTTCCCAAACTTCAGGAAAACACCTCATGAAAGGTTCTCAGCCCTTTTTCCTTTCGTTTGTGACAGAATCCCAGACAAGCCGATTGGGAAGGTGGCCTGAGGTGCTCCCATTACTCAGACCTCTGTCCCCTATGCCAAAATGAGCTCTCTCCCAGAGCAGCACTTCAATGTGCTGCTGCCAGTAGCAAATATTACAACAAGAGTGCAGGCCCACAGTCCAAAGTAAACATCTCCCTCCAGTCACAACATGCTGCTAAATTGACTGCTGACTGATGGCTGTGTTATCTTTTGCTGCTTGTGTTCTTTCAGGGCTGTGCACAGATCTTTGGGTGACACTTCTTTATTTTGGTTTGTTTATGATTCAAAAGAAAATATGCATTCTTTCATTTCAGCTCAGACACAGACATGGCAGCTCATTGTTTTAGTAAGAAAGCAGCCATGTGGAACATACATATAATCCAATTTCAGGACTGACAGTTGTTGCTCACTGGCCTGTAGAAGAGCCCAGAACAACCCCGTCACAACCTGAAGAAGAGGCTGCAAAAGGGGTGAGCAGCAGTCTAAGAGTAGATCTCTTCATACTGGTCACTCAACTCTGGGACAACAAGCCACACTCCAAAGTCTGCTTTGACAGGCTGTCAGCCACCCCCTCCCCACCCCACCCAGAGCAGAGCATCCATCAATCTGGGCCGCAGTGTGCCCCAGAGCTGGTCATGTGTGCACATCAACTGTCAGCTTGTGGCAACTGGAGGCAAACAAAAGGTGAAAGGCAAAGCGGGCCATCCTGACAGTGCACAGCGAGCATGGCCGATGCTTTGTGCAGCGGAGGCTCTGAGGCCTCGACCCCAGTCCCAGCACTCACTCCCTCTGACGTGTCACAGGCTCCCTCAAAGGCCTTTTCAGCAGTAGTAAGCAATCTGGGTGAAAGACTCCACAATGAGGTGGCTCACTGACTGACTACAGGGGAAAAAAGGACAGGAACCAAGCACAAGGAGTATTTCTACAAGTAAGAAAAAAACTATTATTCTGCAAATTAAAGTTCTTCTGAATGACAAATGTCACCCTCTTTCCACAAGTCAACACTGAAGGGACATTTCTCCTCTTCTGTGTCTTACCTGAAGCATTCCATAACCATCATCCTCAATGGTTCCTTCACAAGTAATATGGAGCTTTGTGAGAGGAGTCCGTGAGCTGAAACAAGGAATACATTGTTTTCCAGTTACTGAAAATAGGTAAGATGATCACCATTAAGTTGCTTGTTAACGTCTTATTGAATTTAATCTACGGTCAGAACCGATTAACATACTACTTCCATTTCTAAGTAATGTTTTTTTACTTCTTGAGTTCAATATACTACACCTTTTCCAATTAGAAGGTTTATCCAAACTTTTTCGTGTGAATGTTACAAGTCCAGGAGGCTCTGAAAAGCAAAATCAGTCACAATGTCAGAACTACATGTTACTTAACAACAAACAGTGCAATACTGAAAAGATCAAAACACCTACTTTGCTCAGTGACACTTTTGAAATAGCACATCAGGGTTTTCAGCTTCTCAATCTTCCTCGAAGAGGACCCCTCAAACAGCCTGAAGACAAAGGAAAATTATGAATTTTAATTCGATTTTTGTTGAAATTAAACATATATAATGTTTCTTTCATGAATATGAAAGCATGTTTTTTTAGCAAGTGTTTTATACATGGCCTTAAAGCAAACCACCAAGTCTTACATTCAAAAAACTATTGCCAAGACCAGGAAAAATGACTCTCCATATAACCAGTGCCATAGAGACACAACTTCCATTTTAGCCATGTGAGTTCAGTCATGCTTTAACTTTTGATATGAATTAGTTCATCTCTCACTCAGCTTCTCTTTCAGTCACTAGCCGATTATGTAGGAGCTCCTTCACTGTTATGACAATAGAGTTGCCCCAGGCCTGCCATCACAGAGCCACACTCATGTACCACTTCACAGCACTCACATAAAAAAGGACCAGAGAGGGGGAACAGGGCTCCCTCCTTGGGGATACATTAAGAAGCCCTGTGTCCCTTTTAAGCAACAGTCCTCAGGAGGCAAAAGGTCAGTTCGCCTGAAATGTAACACACAAACGCGCACACACACAAAGCTGCTGGTAGTGAGTTGCAGTTGGTGGGTTTGAATGAACTTTCAGCATTAAGCCCACCGTCTCTCTTTCGAGCAAATCTATAAAGAGCCCTGCAGCCCGACTCACGAGCCACAATAAAGAGAAAGTAATTTCATGCGAGTGAAATGAAATAATGATAAAGGCTTGATGCACTAAGGGTCCTTCAGGGGACCATTCATTGAAGTCAACTCCTGCATTCATTTCTCTTGTTTGTAAATGTGGCCCCATAGAAACAATCATACGTTGTGTAGACTTCAGGGCAAACTGCCTTTGACATAACCTAGCCACTAGTGAGAGCCAGCTTTTAGCAGTACATTGCAGTGGCATCTTTGGGGAATGGGGAATTAATACACAATTATATAACACCACTATACTCCCCACAGATGTGCAGAAAGTTATGATGTAACTCGGTAAAAGGGTATAAGTGACTACAGTAGGTATAACAGCTGGGTTTCTGCATCATCAGCACAGGAAAACTTAGCTAATGGCACTTACTGGTAAAATGACAAATAAAGTTTGGGAATAACACTTTGAATGACAGAGCCAACAAACAAACAACCAAAAAAAAAGATGCGATTGCCACACAGTCTCAATTATCTCAGTGCAAATAAGAAATCTGCTCTGAGATAAAAGAACATCTGCAGATAAAGGCTTTGTTTTTACTTCCTTTACCTGCCCTGTCCTCGTTCTTGTGAAACGATAATGAAGGGAAAAAAAAAAAAAAGTTTTGAACCCAAAGAATGTAATTAAAAAGGAAATAAATAAATGAAAATTCCAAAGCATGTCACATCTGTCTCACAGAAAATTGGTGATTCAGGACAAGTGTTACCCACAGGTTAAAAAGATACCACTTTCATTCCTTCTAAATCACAGCAAAACCTTAATGTGAATGAAATACTGATGCGATTGAACCCTGTTACAGCCCTCTACAAAACAGCCAATGGCCTTCTCTATTGTCAAAGGCAGCCATCTGAGTCAATGTTAATCGAATTCCTGCCTCCATTTAGGTAATTACACTATGATGCCAACAGAGATGGGGGGACATGACTGAGAAGTGATCTGCAGACTGATTTTGCATTACAGGACCCAGACGATCTCTTCAGTCAAGGTTTGTCGTGAGTAAAAAAACAAAACCCTCCTGTCCTCCTGTTTGTCATTGTCGACAGTTTTGAAAGAAGAGATCTGGCTGTGAACTACACATACAGAAAGACAACTCATTTGAGCTATAGAGAAAGACAAATCGTCAGTGTCCCAATTAGCAAAGTCAATGAATTAATTTAAAGTATATCACCACCAGTTTGTTCAATTGACCAAATATTTGAGACAATGGCTGACTCCCATGCGACCCTTCTATTCAATCTGTGCCCTGCTTGTCATTCATACATACACTGAGCCTTACTTCTTAAGCAAAAACTTAAAAATGGATATAATGGATAGAACTAATTTTGCCCTAGTCTCTCACACTCTCCAAGCTTGTTAGCTGGTTAATAATGTTGTGACTAAAGATAAACATTTGGTTCTGGGAGCTAGAGCGGGCTAAAGGGAAGGGCTGCATGGAGCCTAATACCATAATTGCGCAATGAAACCACTCAGTGGCTTTCTAAAAATGTCCCAATGAACAGTGCGGTCAATGCCTATTATCTTCTTGTCTCTGAATAACACACTAAAATATGTTTGCTCATGTGTAGTTAAAACTATGTTCAATGTAAATATTGCCTGCTTTGACTTCAAGCCAGAAGATAAAATGCCTTGTGAGAAAAGCATATACAGTAGTGCCCCCTCATGGAAATGAAGCTAGTCGTCACGGCAGTATGATTTAGACTGTGTAACTTTAAAAATCAAGGGTTAGAGCCAATCCCTACATTACCTGACGAAGTTGATGTCTGGGTAGTTGCTGTACTCAGCCTTTCTAGAGTTGCGTCGCGGGTAGGTGCAGAAAAAGGCGTTGGCGAGCAGACATGCCACCTGCTCCTGAGACATAGTGATGGAGTGGTTCATGCCCCTCTTGAGGAGGGGTATCGGCTAAAGGAGAAACAGAAGTACAATGGAGGAAGGTCAAAATCATTTGTTTTGTCAGTTTGCCAAATGAAACACTTAAGTATGCTGCATAAATGCAATAATTTTGCAGCACTCTACGCTCTTGAATCAGCCATCATAATTACAATCAAGGTCCATTCCTGCTCATGTGATCCATACTTCCAATAAAGGTTATGAATTTATGTATAAATAATGCATCTGTATATAGAGTTCTACATCTGTTTGGCTATAAGATGCATGAATGAAACATTAGAATATGATCAATTTAGGAAAAAGACAGCAATAATGATAGATCATTATGGTTTATTGATTTATTATGACTTATTACATCACAATTATTCATTTAATTTTGATGTTCTGCAACAGTTTCCACATACACGCCTGAACAATGTTTTATCACAAATTTGTTTGCTTGGAAAATGTTTTCACATATGTGTGCCACATTCAATGTTAATTAATCAAACTAAAAATGTTTTTAACACAAAGACCAAAACCTTTTTAATTAGAGTTTTTCAGCTCCATCTACATCTATTCTTGGAAAAAAAAAAAAAAGACCAAAAGGGCAATAAAACATCTGATAAATGACTATCAATAGCCATGTGCCTTGACCTCACCACTTTTACTACCATTTCACAATCTTATTTGTCCTGTCGTGACCTTTGGGGTTAGCCTGCTGCAGTGATCTACTATGTCACAGACCAGTGAGTCAGTGGCTGTTGGTTAGTGATGGCTGTTACCTTGGTACAGAGCTCAGATGCTCTCAGTGCTAATTGCACCATGTCTGGCAGCAGGGAGTGAAACAGATGTTCAGCAGCATCAGGCTCCAGGACCTTGGAGAGAGCAAGAGATCTGTTTATGTTTGTTGTTTTGCCACAAAACCCAGCTGTGACATTATTAGCTGTTTGGGCTGAGTAGTTTGAGATGGACAGATCAAATTAACGGCTCTGGCCCATATCAAAATGTTGATACTATGTGAGACTTAATGTGCAATTTGACAGAGAAACAAATATCAATGACAAACAATACAGAACATCAAGGGTCAATGCATTGCTTTAAAAGTTTATAAAAATTATTATATTAATATAATAATATTATAATATAGTGCATGCAGATGTTAAAGCAGCTGCAGAAAATGAGAACCTGTATATATCTGACTGAATACTCATACTGGACCTTTAAAGGGAGACATGAAAGAAATGGCTTCATGTTATTAAAAGACATCTGTCTTTAGCTGGAATAATAATATACAATAATATCACCAGAACCAAATATTAAAAGCTATACCAACCATCCATGACTCCATACCACTGTCCATGTGTACTAGCATATCTTAGACAATATGCCATACTACCTGTATTTACACCCATAGTGGCTACGAAATGGCAGAAAGATCAATCACAAAGCAATTTCATGAAGGCTGCAAGACCACGCAAGCTGATTAAACAGTCTTCCTGGAATAGATGCAAATGACCGAGCATTTGAAATAGAAAGGACAGTGTGCTCCCAGGACAAGGAGCCTTGACTGGTGATTTAGACTACAACATTTATATTATGGCAAAGGAAGTCTGACTAAACACTGTCATAAGTAATGACCTGGTTGACATCATAAACTGCTCCTATGGGCGTAATAAATGAAGGTAGTTGACAGAGAAACGGTGGATATAGCTGAGGCAATATAAGCCGAGCTCTTTAAATCAGCAGAAGACAGTGCATCAAATCAACTGAACTAACTCTCTGTATGACTTGATACAGGTCTGTACATCACACCGATCTGACAAAATAATCAAGCAAGATGTCAGGGTGTGGGCAGTGAGAAACTAGAGCTCCAATGTAGATTTAACACAGCGCCTCACGCTCCTGTTCCTATTCCACACAGGTCTGAGCAATAAAGCAATCTACTTGACTGCATCTGTGGACGTGTGACCATGTAAAAATAAAACACTTGCGCACTCATAACCGTAAATACAGCGCTGGCTTGGCTGGAGAAAGAGAAATGAACAAAAGTGATGCTGTCTGTCAACAGCTTTTCAGTTATTCATAAGATGTGATCGCTGAGATGAATATTCAATGAAGGTGCCCAGCCCGTCATTCTATGCCATTCATGTCCACTTTTCTCTGACACTCAAAACCATCCTGCTACAGTGTCTTCAACCTGGCATCTCCAAGGGAAAGTAACAAAGTAAAAAATGGGGTACTTTACATTGCATAGTTTGCTGTTCCCCAATTTTACTTCTGTATTACACTGAAAATAAATCAAACGCATAGAAGCCAAGGTAATTAGTTTTTTAAATTAAACGTGTTACACACCAAGACTATGTTCTGTGGTCTATATTAGCTATTTTATATTCACAACATTATAAATACTGGCATGATTGCTACAACCTCTATCATTTTAGACTATTAAAACACAGATTCAATAGTCAGTCAAGCTTTGAATATACTCTGGAAAGGACTGAAGCAATTAACAGCCTTGGTGGAGAGAAATCATGTGCCAACTTTTATAAAAACTTACCTCTAAGTATCTAACATGACACACAGTTGTGACACTATTCATTTGCACAATTGTACAGTCAAATATGCACTCACAGTCGCAAGTTTTACATTGTTTCCTGAACCAATCATCAATGACAACAACAGTCTCCAATTCAATCACCATAACAGTCAGTGAGCAGATGTATAATGCAATTAGCTGCAATTTATTGATACCCAACTTTAAACCCAACTCCATTTCATGTTTGATGGTACTTGACGATTGGCAGTCTGACAAAAATCTAATTTTGCTATTCCAGTAGACCTGGCACAATCTAAATCCATCCTTAATAACTAAACGTGGCCTATGGCTAAAACCTCTTAACATGTTCAGATTTTATCTAATAAAACTTTCATTCTAATATGATTTATGGCACACAATTGATTCAACAGCATACAGCTGGAGTAAGGCACTCTCTGGGATATAATGCCAGCCATTTTCATTTCTGACAAGTTACTAAACGTGACCTTTTGGCAAAAGATTAAATTATTTTTCTGGAGTCCCACTTTGCCTCTGAAGGGCTGCAACATTCCCCTGCACAAAATCCATTACTGTTCTCATGCAAAAATGACAGAAACACATTTGACATAGTAGGGTTACATGTACTTCTTCTTGAAATGTATAAGGTATCATACGTGGTGATGATGATGTCGTCTAGATGATGATCCAGCATAGAGTGGATGAATGAACTATTACTATAAGAAAAATACCTATTATTTGTCTAGTCTTATAGGCTCAGGATTTCTTATATGAAACACTCATGTCAGAACATGTCCCCATGTCTCCAAATGGAATATTCCCATCCCCCTCATGAGCCAGACAATAGTACAGCCCTCCCTGATCTCTACACAGGATGACGCAGAGCGCATCAAGACAACAGATGATGGATGGCCTCCAAACAAGGCTGAAGAAGACACTGAAAACTCTGAGCAATGACCAGTGAACTAACAGTGCTCTGGCCATCATGATGCAACTTAGGCCTATTTTACCCTCAGTCTGTGAAGAAAACAACTTAGCAGAGGACAGTAAAATAAAAAATAAAATTAAAAAAAATTTAAATTACAAAACACACCCTTACCATCTGAGCCTCTGAGTTTCAAACATGTCATCTCCAGATAGCATTAAACACCCATTCAATAATTAAGTCTTGTGAATTTGTAGTGTCTCAGATTGACAGATTGAGAAATCCCTCAAACAAGCTCTAGAACATTTTTACAAAATCTTCTCACATAAGAATAAACTTTAAAAAACAAGTATTTTTGACCCTCACTCATTCCATTGAATGAGTCGCTCTTTATACTGTAAGTACTGTCTGAATTCACGATTGGGGTCTTAAGCATTAGAGAAACCACTATGCCAAAATGTCTACATAGTTGTGATGACTAATTTCTACACATGGACCCATGAAGCTATTAGGCCAACCTATCAATACTAATTAACAATGCAACTTAAATACAGTTTGTGCTAAACTAAATCAAAGCTGGTGTCAAATGCGACATTTGTATTTTCATTACAACTGTGACATTCACAGTTTGTAACTGTGTCTTTCACAAACTGAAGATTATGAACTAATGAGCCATCTGCACCTTCTTTAACCTGAGAGAAGCAGCACTGGTTTACGATGCCTTCTGCTGGGCAGTTAAGTGTCATGATTGGACAGTTGATGTTTCATTACTCTACAGTTAATCCTCACATTTCAACATGTGGTGCCATCTGCGTTTACACGTCTCTATGCCAGTATTAATCGAATGACTCTTGTCATTTAAGATTTTATTTTTAAGACCAACACAGACTTCATTCGCTTCTGGCTTCAGTGACATTCATAAAAACATCAGTGATCATCGCAGATATTTATATTGCTTACCTTAGTGCAGTACAAATCTAATGCTGTGAAATCCCACTTCTGGGCATGTGAGGCACTGTATTTCAATAATGCATTCTGAAAGAAATTAATAAAATTTTAAAATTAGTGTCAACAAAAAAAAAAAAATTGTCAGATTTATCATTTATGTGTATTAAAACAAATTCTGAAAGACCTCCAAGTATGTCTCACTGTTTTTGAACCAATGGTGCCATCTTGTGGTACACATTGGTAACAACAATTATGGCGCACATATCGTATATTATGAGGCATGAAGTAGAACTTGCCTTTATGTCAAGTGCACTTAAAAATTTCTTGTTTAAAGTTTCCTTGATCAACTCCCATCGACTTCTATTCTGCAATTCTCGTGATTCCTGTGGAAGCAAAACTTTTGTTAGGTCTCTGTAGGGTGTATAATAAAAATAATGTTGTCAGTGATTTTATAAGTATTGATCCACAACATTTCTGTACCATCATTTACTCCTGACTGTGTTTTATTTGTGTATGTGTGAAGATTTGAGAGAAGAAACATTAATAGCAGCTCTGAAAATGATAACTTTTGCCTGGGTGGAAAAACACCATAACTTGGAGACACACAGAAAAACTCCACTCAATATAATCAAATATCATGGTGCTCATCCTATAACCCAATACAGCCTGTGCAGTTAATGTAGAGCAGAATATCGTGTATTTCATTATACCATTTGTGTTTCTTTATAAACATAATCCATGACTACAACTGTTTCTATACTGACAGGTCTATAAACACTTCAAGCATTACCTCATCTTCTACAGGAAACAGGCTACTGCTGGAACAGGGCATCTTCACATGGACATTATCCCAGACATCCATAAAATTAGTTGGATATGGAACAGGAACTTTACCTTTCTGAAGACGGTCGGTCTGTCGATGCGAGTGGGTTAAAAAATTATATTAGTACATGCAATATTTGTATGCAAACAAAACAGTTGTACTGAAAATAAAATATACATTTGTGACAAACTTGAAGAATAAGAAACATAATGAAAGCCCTCATAAAAAATATTATCAAAAATGCTGAGTCAGAGACATTATGCTTCAGTGCTGAAGGACTTAAAGTTTGCTGACATGGTTTTAAATTGATTAAATACTGGATTCGGATGTGATAACACGCATCTCTGCAGAAACCTTAAATATGTTAATATTTAAAAAAATCTGGCTTAAGATACACTTACATACTGATACATTCACACAGCCATTTAATGTATACAAGATTATTAATTGGTGACCGTTGGAAACCATTTATACAAGATGGCCACAAACTACTCTCCCATTTACGAAAACCTGCAAAAACATTGTGTTGAGTTTACATGTGATCGTAACCACCAGAAGTGATGTGAATAGTACTAAAAAGAAAGGATTGTTCAAACCCTTATCATCACAGTATGCTGGCCAGGAACATCCTTCAGCGGAGGAAGCTGTCTACCACATTCAGGCAGTCTCTTCAGCTCACTGATTGGCGTCCCCAACCATTTGACGTCAGGCTTGCCATTTGCAGATGTACTCTTCTTGTCTGCGTTTGCTTTCTCTCGAGACTTATCTGGCCTGCCACATCTCACAGGTAGACCTGGTGATGAGGTCCCTGAAAAGAAATCTGTTATTTTGGTATTATGCCTGACAGAGCCCTCAGAGGTTGCCGCACATGTTTCCATTTCTTCATTTTCTAATCCACCATGATCCTTGGAAGATGGTGACACCGGATTGTCTTCTTCCACGTCTCGTGGTGTCAAGGGTTGGGTTTCTTCATCCATGTCAGAGACTGTATGTTTTTCATCACTTTGGCAGTCCAGAGACTGAGCTGAGGTACTCTGAAAGCTACCATCATCAGTCATTTTTACCTCATCTTGAGTTTGGCACACTTCATCTGTATTTGAACTTTTTCTGGGCTTAACCAACCACTGGTCAAGAGTATTTCTGAACTTCTGATGAGAAAAGTTTGTCTTCACCCGTCGAAAACCACTTGCTTCAGTCTTTGGCTTTATATCCATCTTCATCTCCGAGTTGTCTTGCCTTTTTTCCTCATCTGCTGTGTCGTTATCTCTGCTCTTACTTAAAAATCGACCTGAAAAACGGGGGGTGGGGGGACACACACATTGTTTTACATAGTAGAGCGATAACAAAATAAAGTCTAGAATCTGATTATTACCAAGTTACCTTGCAGAGATGAAGGACGCGTTGAGGCATTGGTTTCAACCCTGAGTTTCTTTGCTAAGGGTTCAAAGTCCGTCAGTTCAGTCATTCTAGATAAATAAATAAATATGCTATATTATTTTTGAAACAGACCTGTGTCTTGGGAGTTTAAGAAAGAAAAGACACTACATGTATACTCACAATACAACTTGGGCCGACACCACCAGTGAAGTTTTTGTCCAGACTTGTCTCTTGGGTATTCCTTTTTTCAATAAATGCGCAAATCGTAAAATATGATATGCGGCCATACATGACACTATTTATTTAAAAGAAGCACATACCGGTGCTTTAGTAGGAGACGAAATATTCGAGTTGTTAACCGCTGATAAACTAATAAACGTCAGTGAATTACTTAATGTAGCAGAAAAATGCTGACTTTAGACAAGAGATAGCCAACCACACTTTATTAGCTTACATGCTAACTAGATTTGGACAACCCCGGGTTGTTAAAACTACCGAAAAACAACCTGGCTCGGAATAGCACTTTAGCAGGTACTGTGCAGAGGGGCCGCTTTCTATTAGAAACAGCTTCCAAGTAAAGCACGAGACCATTTGTTAATGTTAGGCACTAGTGTACTTTTCAGTGTTTGCTAAAATTCAACGGTGGCGCTGCACAACGACGAGGCACTTCCGGGAATTGAGTGGCGCGAGAACTTCTGAGATAACGCGATATCTCCCAAAGATAGCGGCGAAATCGAGAGCTCTGGGAGGCCGGCGGGTATAAAAGTGTATTTTACATAGTTTTTACATTTGGATTCAGACACCGTCGAAACGAAATTGATTTTGTTTTATACTTATTGTGCCTTTGAATAAACGATGCCGAGGAAGAGAGATTGGACAGATTGCAGAAACCCAACCACTTGTCACAGTTAAGAGTAAAGCAAGTTTTGTTAAACCATCGGTTAAAATTTCCCTATAAGTGTGTGGGAGATTCGCTCACAAATATTTGCAGACTTGCGGAGAGGCCTTTGCATTTTGTTTGTTTAACTCAGGTTAAACTCCTGCTTGGTCACCTACCTTAAGCCACACCCATTATAAAGATGCACCTTACCGGGGCACAAGGAAGGGACGACTCAAGAGCTCGAGGTCCTCACTTGTAGACACACTGGAATCAAACAGGGATAGGAAACATATAAAATAACCTGGATCATGGTCAGAAAACACGTCTTATTCTTCGGCTTCTTGCTGTGTTACATCTCTGGGATTGACAACAACGGTGAGACACGTCTGGTCTGGGTTATATTTTGCAATGTTGTCCTTTGACGAGGAGCAGAAATAAACCTTGTTTTTCTTCAGTTGTAGACAAGACGGGATTTAGTTGTATAATTTGTTGATGGTTGTTTTGTTTTTTTAACGGTATAATTATAGCTCAATGATAAACCGACTGCGAAGAAAAATCTTAAATAATCCTCAATATATTTTCTTTTTATGAGTGCTCGGATTATATAGCCTGAGCCTGAATTTTTCCTCTTGTATTTACAGTTTTCCTATCTATTCACTTTTCTTCCAGACATTTTCAATGGGCTCACAACAAAACTTTCTAAGTACTCCATTGTAAATCCTCAGCTGATTCACAGACGGACGAGGAGTGTCAACAGACCTCCACAGTCAAAAGAGGTTGGTGTACAGCCCTGAAAAAAATAATCTTTTGAATAGATACAACATCTAATGCTTCATATTAACCAATTTCAGAAGTATGGAGATGAGACTATATCATATGCACTCAACATAAACAGCAGAGAGCACCTGCTTCATCTAAAGATTAACAGGTATGTACATTTGGTTGAGTACTGTACAGTAGACAGTACCGTATGTTCCTATTACTGCTTCAGATCAACAAATGTTTTCTCCTCTTATCAGGGACTTTTTACACCCAAACCTTGTCCAGTACTCTCGAAACAGCACTGGCAACCGCAGCTCATCATCTGAACGACATGTAAGTTGACTGTTCCTCATTGAGAGTTATAAGGCAACTTTAACCTTTGAGCTGCTTTCACTTCCTTTTTTTCCAGGCTCACTGCTATTACCATGGGAAGGTGGAGGGATATGCAAATTCAGTGGTAGCTCTCAGCACCTGCTCTGGCCTCAGGTTTGAATATATCTGTTGCTGTTCCTAGTTCACTGAGTAATTACTGGAGCTAGACTTTGGCACTGACTCAATGATTGTGATTTAATGATTGTGTTGATTTTGTTGTAAAATAATGCTTAAAAGGCAAGAAACTCACTTAAATTAAAGACAGACTACATTTTCTGTATTGTTGTTATTTACTAGTTTAGCAATATTAAAGCAGAGCCACACATTAAAGTGGACAATATTGGATAACCTCAGACAAATTTTTTCCACTCATCACAACTAGTTGAAAGGTCCTTATTAGTCAGTCTTTACGAAATCACACTGTCCCTCACATGCAATATGTCACGTAGCATCTCAGGGTGGCACAGATTAAAAGCATTTATCCAATGATATATCTGCTGTGTACTACTTCTCTATAGGGGCGTGATCATCTTTGGAAATGAGACCTATGGGCTTGAGCCTGTGCCACAGTCTGCCACCAATGATCACCTTCTGTACCTACTGAAGGACACTCAGTCTGAGCCTGTCACCTGCGGGGTTGTCCATGAGGCTGCATCAGAACAAAGCCATGAACCCTTTGAACCTGGCCACTCTCTGACGTCACTGCTGCGGGTTAGGATGCTCACTACATTGACTTTAACTTATTTCCCACGTGAACAGATTTTTGATAGTGGCTGATGCTTTTAAATGATTGTCTTTCTTTATTCTCTATCTCTCTGTTTAACAGCGGAAGCGCAATTTACCACAAACCAGTTATGTGGAGTTGGTGCTCGTTGCTGACAATCTTAGGGTGGGTGTGTCTTATTGTTTGGAAATTCACAATTGTCTAAGTGGGAATGAATTGTTTGCTTTAGACTTGCTGATTCATCCAAGATGCAACTGAGTTAACACGTTTAACAAGTGACACTTTGTTTTTCCCATACAAATGTTGCAGTGCTTCTCTTGTACTGTGGATTATAGTCAAAAGTATTAACTAGTCTATTCTAATTTTACAACTGTGATAAAATCATTTTTTTGTATTTACAGTATAATTTTAAGAATAGAAATGAGACGGCGGTACGAGAAGAATTGGTGGAAATGGCTAACCTGCTTGATGCTGTGAGTTTTTAAGTTGTTGGTAAAAAAATAAAAATACAATGCAAAATTTTTATTAATTGTGATGTTGTTTCTGTAATGCTGTGTTATACTTTAAAATAGTCTGCTTTTATTTTCTTTTTGCCTCCAGTATTACAAGCAACTGAATATCCGTGTCGTGTTGGTTGGCCTGGAGATTTTTAAGGACAGAAATCCATTTAGTGTGGATGGCTCTGCAGGAGACGTGTTGGGGCACTTTGTTGAGTGGAGGAAGACAACTCTATTACCAAAGATTAGGCATGATATTGGTCAACTCCTTGTGTGAGTAAAGCCTGTCCATTGTCTTTTTTTGATAATATGATGCCATCAGATGACGTTGTTTGAAACAGGTCAAATTTGAATCTTTTCGCTTTCTCAGTGGCCAGCCGCAGTCGTACAACGGGGTATTGGGTATGGCCTTCGTGGGCACCGTCTGCTCTGTGGCAACCTCTGGAGGAATCAATGTGGTTAGTTCAACTCCTTCAACTACGAACACCAGCTGACTCCATGGTGCTTTGACAGCATGAGCTTTTGTAGAAACTGATACTGTCTGAATTATTCATGAACACTTGTATAAACGCAGCTAATTTTTTAAACAGGTTAGACTTAACACAGTCATGCTAAGCTCCATTATTGTCTTATTGGATTCCTTAGGTTCTTTTGCCTTGCGATGCCTTACAGTGTTTTTTTATTACTGGAAGGCAGTATAACTTTCTATCCACTTGGTCCACACTTTTAAACATTTTCATACCCAAATGCCTGCTCAAATATCCCAATTCAGCAGTAGATAAATGAAATCAAGTAAAATGCCATCTTTTAATGCAACTGAAAACATATATTTTTAGTTAATGTTATTATATACCTGGTAACTTAACTTTAACTTAACATTAACTTTAACTTTGTTTCTGATTAAGGATCATATATTTAGGAATATAAACTGAGAAGAATATTAGCACAAAATGTGCTTGGTGTGTTTTCACAGTTCAGCGACAACAACCTGGCTTATGTCTCCACTATTGTGGCGCATGAGATGGGGCACAACCTGGGTATGAATCACGACAACACCCGCTGCAGCTGTGATGGAGGAAGCTGCATCATGGCAGCCAGTGCTAGGTAAAACACCTTCCATACGTGACATGAAATTGGAAAAAGCAGAAGTTAAAATACCATTTCTTCAGGGATTATAAGAAGCAAAGCTTTATCTTGTTTTTGTAATGTCATAGACATTTCCATCAATAGCTTATCCTATCACCCTGTAGCGGTTCCACCACGTTTAGCAGATGCAGTGCAGAAGACTTTGAAACCCTAATCCTCCGTGGAGGAGGCGTGTGTCTGAGGAACCAACCTTCCCCATCGGATGTGGTGGGGGCTGCCGAATGTGGCAACGGCCGACTGGACAAAGGAGAGCAGTGCGACTGTGGCAAACCAGAGGTAATCTTCCTGATTAATTCATTATTATGTATTGTTTTTTTAAACACATTGTCATGTAATATAACTGATGTTTTTTTTTTAATGGGAATAAAGTGCTATTATGTAGGTATTTTAGATTTGACAACCAGTAGATGTGAATGTATACCAGATACTTACACAGACAGAAATGATGTCTGGGTTGTCTTTGTAATTTACTCTCAGTCAAGACATGAGCAGAACATTTCCTAATGAATGTTCTTGGAATAAAAAATATTCTGGCTGTGTTAAATTCTTGTACTTTTTATGTCTTTGATCAGCATAGTTTTGCCCTGTTTCCATTTCATACAGGAATGTGATAATAGATGCTGTGATGCTGCCACCTGCCAGTTTACACGTGGGGCTTCCTGTGCTCATGGGGATTGCTGTGAAGACTGTCAGGTCAGTATTATTTAGCTCAGAGCTGCACTAAAGTAAGTAAAGGCAGTGAATTTTGTTGGGGCAAAACATTCTTTTCACTAAAATATTTTCTGTTGTTGTATGTAATGGGCTTGTTTTAGATCAGAGTGGCTGGAACGCAATGCAGAGAGTCTGTCAACACCTGTGATCTTCCTGAATACTGTGATGGCAGGAGTGCATTGTGTCCTGATGACTACTACGTCATGGATGGCCTGCCTTGCCAAAACAATGCTGCATACTGCTTTGAGGGCAAATGCCAGACATATGATTTTCAGTGCAAGCAACTCTTTGCATCAGGTACATTCAATTATGGCTGGTATGGTTAAACCAGTCAACCAGGAGACAGTAGTCAGATATTAGCTCACTTCTGTTGTCATTAATATTTTATCTGGGCCATTATTTCTCTCTTGAGCAGATAAAGCGACAAAGGCAGCAGACGTTTGTTTTGAACATGCAAATACTCAGGGAAACTTATTTGGGAACTGTGGCATCACCAGCAGAGGAGATTACATCAAATGTTCTGTAGCGTAAGTACTCTGGGGGGGGGGGGGCAGCACTCATGTTACAGTCACGATCAAGTTCACAGGATGAAACTCCTAAATCATTTATTGCAAGACACATCAACACAGAACACACATATTGAAATTTAAGATTCTCTCATTCTTTTTATAATCTGGCCAAAAAAATCCTTGCAGCAGAGTTGGGCTTAATAGACTCGTGTAGATACAATTGTACTGTGTTTCATCGTTGTTGTCATGTACTTGAGATGGTTAATTTAACCAAATTATGTGATGTAACTTTATTTTGTCAGTTGCAGGATAGTTTAGTTTTTGTTGTTAATTAAGTTTTTTTTATTCCTGTTTTTTTTTCTTGCACTAAACATTTTCTCTTGAACCTCCACTGCAGTAACTCCATGTGTGGAAAGGTGCAGTGTACTAACGTGGACGTCAACAGACCTCCTCCTGGTGCCCATGTCAGCATCCAAATGATTGAAGGATCAACTTGTGTTAATGCAGATTTCAACCTCGGCACAGATGTGCTAGATCCTGCCTATGTTAACCCTGGCAGCCCTTGTGGTATTGGAAAGGTGAGTAGACTTTAAAGACTGGGAACTTTTTAAAGAAGCACAACAAAGAGAAGGAATGTAACCAGGAACTGAAAAAAACTGTTTCCAGGAATCTACTGCTGTAGTGGAAATGAAAAAAAAGACACATGATGACTCATTGAAAGTACCATAACTTGTACGTCTTGTCTTTCAGGCCTGCTTTAATTTCAAGTGTGTAAATGCCTCTGGTCTCTTGCCTAACTTGAACTGCAATGCTCAGACCACTTGCAATGGCAGAGGGGTAAATTAATCATTTACTTACTTTTTTTACTCAGTTACCAGATGCTAAGAAAAAGTCTGACTTTGTTGTTATAATGCTTTGTCTAGATATGTAATGACCAAGGAAACTGCCACTGTGAAAACGGGTGGGCCCCACCCAACTGTGCAAAGTCAGGACGAGGAGGCAGCATAAACAGTGGTCCGGCTCAGATAGGTGGGTTTTAATTGATCCAATCAATTTACTTTTGAAGACAAATGAAGTTCTCACTGGTAGTCTAATGCAAGATTGTGTGGCCTATATCAAGGCTAACTATTACATCGTATATTAATCATCCTTTGGAAGCAGTGGTTCCTTATGCCATCTGCTGTTGAAGCAGATGGCATAGTTAGAACAGTTTTACAATTTTTTGCCATGTCTTGTAATGTCATGTCTTTGAAAATGGAAAAAACAACATCAGCGCAAAATTATCCAATTCTTGATATAATTGTAGGGTTTCTGCTTGAAAGACATGTTCACTGTTTTTTGTAGCTAATGCTGTTAAATAAACTGCTTATTTTTATCTGACCCTGTCAACTATAGACTACTCCCTCAGGAACGGCCTATTGATCTTCTTTCTGTTGGTGGTTCCTGTTCTGGTTGTTGTCATTCTGGCATTTCTCTACATCTACAAGAGAGATTCCTTAAACATCTGCCTGAAAAGAAAGCAAGTCAAATCACATTACAAATATCTTTGATACATATTTATGTGTTTATATACTTTGATGGAAACATTATTGCTTTTCTTAAGTTGTTGTTTTGTTTTGTTTTGTTTTTACAGGTCAAATTATGCTCAAAATGGAAATGCAACTCGACAGCCAAACACAAATGTTCATACAAGTGCCACGATCCAGCCTCCACCTCAGACTCCGCCTGACAGGGTAAATACTTTTTTGTTTTCTTTCATTGTGATGGCAAGGAAGGCTGTGCAATGTATTTTGGGAAGTTGGAAAATCATTTCCTGAAAAAGCTGTTTTCAGTATATCATTAAAGGCCGACTGCCCCCCCCCCCCTTTTTTTTTCTGTCTTAATTCCAGCCGGGAACTCTGCCAGCTACCCCAGCTCCAATTTCTGGGTAAGAATTGATATGACTTTCTTAATTTCACTTAATCCCTATTGCCCTCACACATTCAGAGAAAATAGGGCTTTCAGGGATAAAGGAGACCTGTGCAGCTGGTTGACCTGAATTTCTGCATAACCTTTCAGTTTCAGGTATGGAGAGTTGGATTACTGGAAGACAGAATCAAGCGCTACCCCTGCACCATCACCAGTTCCTAGACAGGGCCCTGGAGTGCCCAGACCAATCCCTCCCAAGCAGCCATGAAATTGATTTTCTTTTTATTCCAAATATTTGTATGTATTGAGTTTACTACATCTTTACACTGTATGAAGAGACAATTTAAAACACTGTGATTATAATAGACTCACTGTAATCTGTTGCCAGCACCTTTTACAGGTTGTCTGTAGTAACATGGTGATGGATGAGGCTGGTGAATGTGTAAATATTTAGTGATAAATCTGTATTTTTTTTTTTTTTATTCCTGATTCATTGCAAATATGAGCACAACATATTATGTTTTTGTTTTGTTTTTTTTCATTTCCAACAAAGTATTTTAAAGATTTTGTGAATTTCAATTTAATGACGGTTGATTGTAATAAAAAAAAGTGCAATATTTGCTTACAACTATCTTTACTGTGTGTTTATTATGGCCCTGAATTGTGTAAATTGTGTAACTTTGTAACATATTTATACATGAGGTATTAAGAGAAACTATGCTGGTTTCACAATGATTCTTCGGTATTAACAATCCATACATAATAATGTATCAATCAGAGGAACTTACTTGAGTCAGTCCTGTAATGGAGTATTTTCACAGATTTTCACTTCGAGAGGACTTAAAAGAGGTCAGGTTAGGTGAGCACAGCGAGCTTTCTCAAGACCTTGTAAATCCGCCACAGGCTTTTCTCTTCACCCAAGGGTGACAATCAAACACACACCCATATAACTTCAGTGTTTAAGGCCTATTAACTACCTAATAATCCAATCATCAATCAAAATTTAGAAGGAGAACACCGACCCGGAGAAATGACTTAAAGCCAATGGCACCATCATGAGATGTGGAAAAAAATTGATTTAACATTTCAATAGAGAAGTTGACGTCGTTTTTAAATGGAACAACAACAGAACAACAATGGAAGCAACAATGTTTAATGTCCTAGACAAAACATCTAATTTCTTTTTTTGTGTGTTTTTGTTTTCCCACCTGTGTCCCTTTTGCTTCGCTTTGAGGGCTTTTATTTTGAAAGGGTTGTGGGAGGGGCAAGTCAAAGTCACCTGTTTTCCTCGTGTTTCGACAGCGGAAGTAAACAGCCGTCAGTTACCATCAATGGCTGCTACGCAAGGCACAATGTTGACGTTTTAAAGTGGCTCCGTGGCAGCGCATGGCGGCAGAAGGGGGAGTCGGCCCGATCCCGGCCCCGGCCCCGGCCCCGGCCCCGGCCCCGGCCCCGGCCCCGGCCTGTCTGTGCGTCCTCTGCGGGCTGCCTGGGGCAGGGAAGTCCACCCTCGCCCGCGCGGTCCTCGGCACCGCCGCACAGCCCGGATGGAGAGTCACCGTGGTGCCGTACGATGACCTGATTCCCGATCGTGCCTTTCAGCCCAGAGCGGTGGAGGACGGGGTCGCGGCGCACGATGGGGTAAAAACAACCGTCCCTTTCCTTTTAATACCAACCCCACCAATTAGGTGGTGCTGATACGATTAGTCGATTAATCAAAAACACATTTGGATGGAGCAGCAGTTTCTCGTATGCTGGAACAAGCCATTTGAATATGTCAACAATAAAAAGAGCAGTGAGAAGCTCTCAGAGCCCAACTCTGAGAGCTTCTCACTGCTCTTTTTATTATTATTATTATTTCTTACAATTAATAGAGCAAATAATTAGTTAGGTCAGATATATTCCCTGTCGAAGACATTGCAAGTCATTGTCCTTATTTGTGTTTCTGTGTTACATGCCTCTAATAATAAATATACTTTTATTGACTGGAGACCTGTGTTTTCCTTACTAGCACACTGAATGGAGGTTGCACAGACAGGGTGTGTTGCAGTGCATTGAGCAGTTCTTGATGCAGCCTGAAGTGGTTGCAGAGCTGCCAAGCAGATGTCAGATCGACAGTGCTGTGTGGGAACAATGCATTGGTGCTCTGCTGCAGCCTGAAGCTTTGGACCACTCTGACCACCGGCCCGATCAGGCGCCACTTGTCTTTCTACTGGATGACAACTTCTACTATCCCAGCATGAGACATGAAGTGTACCAGCTCGCAAGGAAGTGTAAGCGCTCTTGTTTGCTGCGTGCAGAATAAGCCACTGACGTGAACGTTTATGAAAGACTCTACAGGTAGTTTTGCATGTTTTAGACCAATCATTGTAGATTTCAGGTATCTACTTACAATGTTTTAAGCACAGTGTGAGCTACTGAATGTATACCTCAAACCTATCAAAACATTGTTATCTGGAAAAGGAGACTCTCCCAAAAGCTATTGTCTTTTGTTTTTATTACTTTATTTCCCCCAAATTAATGCAAAGTTTCAAGACCCAGGTAACTTTGTGTTACTGTTTCTGCTGCTGGAAGCTGCTTGGATGACTAGAAATCTGTAAAACCTACAGTACACCATGGAAAATAAATCCTTTCACGTGTTCTCAAACATGCCCTTTGGTTGAAATTACATTGTCGGTTGCCTTTGCAGATTCACTGGGGTTCTGCCTGGTGTACCTACACTGTGATTTGGAGTCCTGTATCAGCAGAAACCAGAACAGGTCTGAGGCCATTCCCACTGAGGTGATTTTAGAGATGGTGAAGCGTTTGGAGCCTCCAAATCCACAGAAGAACCCATGGGAGACAAGAAGCATTTTTCTCAACACCACAGAGAATTTGTCCAAATCTGACATGTAAGAGAGCAGAATAAGCCGTTATAAACCTTTTATTACTTAAGTGTATTAATCAGATCTTAAGTGGTTGACTCTGTGTGGCTTGTCTTCAGCCATAGGGTGATGGAGTTGATCTCCTCTGCACTGAGCAACCCACTGAGTCCCGTAGAAGACAACACTGAACAGAAGGTGTGTTAGTGGTATAAAAAACTTTAAATGTGCAAATGCAGTGGTGCAGAAGTGCAGTGATTCAGCTGTATTGTTGTCTCGCACTGTGCAGGAAGCTGACCGCCAGAAATGTGCCACTAGCGTGGTTCACCAGGCTGACCAGGCCTGTCGACGCCTGATCTCTGAAGCCATGAAGACTGCCCGAGGTCAGCTGAGCGTTTCAGTCATATTACACATGTCGCTCTGTCATTTGCAGCCCTGCATAATGATACTTTTGTCACTTTGCCTTCAGAAAATCGAGTATCATCTGAACACATGAGGTCTGTGGCCACTCAGCTGAATGAATCCAAGGCAACATTTCTTCAAAACCTAAGAAAACAGTTGCTTCAGGAAATGTCTTTCACTCAAGAAGAGGACTTTGATGTGGAGCGTGTGGTGGAAAGAGCAGTGGCTGTTTTCGACCATGAGAAAAAGGAAATCTTACTGAGAATCATAAATGACTAGTTTTTTTAAATGTCACAAGTGAACATGTGTGATTAGTATCAAATTAAATGTAAATATAATGTGCTTTTGCTGGTGACTTCATCGTGGCATCAGTTTTTAAATAAACACTCAAAAGAAATATTTTTCAAACCCCAAATTCAAAATTAGCCACCATACAGTGGCCATGCACATGCCTTCTGCATATATGGTATAAAATATTGATCAGGATACAGACAATAAACTGTTGATTAGACTGATAAGAGCTCATTCATTTCAAAGGTCCCCTCTCATCCATAATAAGTTCATCACATACAAACAAGTTAACCAGTTTACCCTATACTGAGATCAAAAAACTACTACTTAAAATAAAAAGTAACATTATTTCATTACATTGTCACAGGGTTACCTTGGATCTTTACAGTGCGTCAACATCAGCTACTACACAAATAAGACGTGGCAATAGGGAAATTTGATTTAGCACTAAAATTTGACACATATGGTACCACAAAACTACTTGACAGTTAATAAATATTTGTAGAAAAAGGTGGAATGTATAAATTAAATTTAAAAAAAAAAAAAACAGAAAAGGCAAACCTAAATCAGTCTGAAACATAGTAATAATTACTTATTTGGTTGGACACCATCTATGGTCTATGGAGTGAGGTATAAATAAATACATGTAAGAGCAAGCGGGATTATAATCAGTCTGGCTTCAATTTTGGACAGAAAATGTGTCATTAGGCCATCAGCCTCTGAACATCCCACTTTAGTCTCCCATGGCAAAATAAGTCCAGCTAAATAAACAGATAGAAATTTTGGTGTATAATTATCTTAACAAAAGATACAGAGATGGTGGAGAAAATGACAGTTTAAACAGTCCTTCAGTGAATACAGAGCCGGTGAAGCTCTTAAGTGTCATTTTTAAATACTGTTAATTCATCTTTCATTTGAAATGCTCCATAGGTACCTGCCTATTAGTTATGCTTTACTGAAAGAGCTGAGTGAAACCCTGGTGAGTCACTATGCTGCATTGCAAGATGTGTCTATGGTTTTGTCCACTAAAGACTAATATGAAAGGCTGAAAATTGAGAGCAATGAGAAATTGTAAGGCAAAAATACAGTGCAGGTCTTGAGTGTAAAATAGTAAACTGAACATAAAAAAATATGAATCAGTGTTGGTGTGTTTGCACAAGCAAAACACTGAAAACATAAGGATCCATGACCATGATCTATGATCCATGTGCTTCACTTTTTATGTTGGCCACGGGCAAAATGGCACGCAAAGTCATATTTGTCTATACACATGTGTCCACAGATGTTGCACCGGAAAGGATGTTCATAACCATGACAGCCCATGTGAATGGTGTAAAGAATATTGTCAGAAAAGTGAATATCACAGTGCTGGCATCTAAGCAAGAGCTGTGGATCCGGTGCAGCCAGTGCAGGAGTGGGTGTGCTTGGCTGGCTGTTGCTAACACTTGCAGTAAGAGCGTTCATGTTGCTGACAAAACCGAGGCCAGGAACAGGGCTGCAAGTGCCGTGGCCTGAGGTGGGAGATTCTTTTCTAGATAGGGACGTCTGCACCCCATTTGAACACACAGCAACCTGTTCACTTGAGACCTGATGTATGAGGATGGGCTTCTCGTCTTTTAAAGACTCCCTGTCTGGAGATGCAGGAGTGTGAGACTCAGGGTGAAGGTCAGCCAACTGGCCAGCTAGTGTAGACAGCTGGTCCAGTGGGTTATTAAACGTCAAACCGTTAGCCCTGTTGCTACTGACTGTGTCATCCACCTTGGGGAGGTTCTTATACTCACTGCCATTCAAATGGTGGTGAATCTTGTGAGACAAATCATTCAGATAATCCGACTTTTGCATCGCCATGGGAGGAGGGTTGAAATTAATGAGCAGTCGTCTGCTGAAGCCCAGTGATCCAGTCCTCTTCTGCAAGGCGCTCAACATTCTTTTGTTGGAGAAAGGAGAGCGGACGACCCTCGTGGGCAGAAGTTTGTGGCGGCGGCGACGGTGGTGTGATAGGTTGCTGCGGTCGCTACAGCGGAAGGCGCAGAGGTCACACTTGTACGGCTTCTCCCCGGTGTGTGAGCGCATGTGGGCTTCTAAGTGGCGCTCGTACGCTGAAGCAAATGGACACAGCTGGCAGCGGTGAGGCTTTTCTCCTGCATGACAATCAGGAGAGGAAATAAATGTAGTTAGCTGACATTAAATATTCTACTGTTAAAAAAGAAACAACAATGGAGCAATAAGTACAAAATGGCATGTGTGCTGCACAAGGGATTATTCAAAGTTGGGCTGAATGATACAGATGAAAACAGAGATAACAATAAGATCTTCCAATATTTGATCTGTAATTGTCTGGTTAATGTAAATCGCATTATACCTGGAAATGAAACTAAACAGATATGAGTCAAGTCAGATTCTATTTATAGCTGAAATTATATAACAGACTAAACCGCCTCTGTCCCTAGACCCTTTAATAAGAAAACATAAACCATAGGATAGTTAAGATTTTGGAAATTAAATATGCACAAGTTCACTCTTTGACCAACTAAAATGCTATTTAAACTATGCGTGTCTTATAAGGGGGATTTCCAAACTCTGTCATGCAGTCAGATTTGGTATCAATGTCTACACCAGGGCTGTAATGATTATTTATACAATTGAATCATTTCCCTTCTACTTTCCTGAGTAATCAGGTCATTATTTTGTCAAAAACATGCCAGAAAGTAGTGATAAGGGCCTTTTGTATAATTTCCCACAGCCCAATGTGATGTATTTTAAATGGCTTTTTCATTTGACCAACAGTCTAAATCTGTTATGTTGTATTACTATTTTATCATTATTAATAAATGACAAAAGATGCCTCAGGTGGGCTGGGACTGGGGAATGTTTGGCATTTTTACTTTGAAAAATTAATAAAACTACTAATCTACTGAGCTAGACCTTTAAATGAGAAAACATAAATGTAGCTGTCTCTGATTGGTGACATTTCCAGTGGGGAAAAAAGATGAATTATACAAATGTGAACTTCTTTGATTGCCCCCAACTTGGGAGCCACTGGCAGCTATTTAATAGCTTCTGAGGAATGTGTCAGTGTTGCAAATGTGTAAACACTGACCTGTGTGTATGCGGATGTGCTCTATTAAGCGGGCCATGCCCTTGTTGGCGTAGCTGCAGTAGCTGCACTTGTACTTTCCATCGCAGGTCCTCTCCAGGCCGTCCATCTGCACGTCTGACCCATCCTCCATTGACAGGCTCACCTCCACAGACGGGGGGTCCAGGCCGTTCTGCTCTCTTCTGGGTGCATCTGAAAACAAACACACCGCAGCTTTAACATCTCGATCTGACTTTCAAAGACCCGACGCTTTGTTATTCGTCGTGCGACCTTCCCACCGGGTTGAAACTGTTCCGCTGCCTCTTTTTCTCCACAAACAGAGCCCGAGATCATGTTGACATGCTGGGTTTGCTGTGTCAGGTATTCTTGAAATTCCTTCACAAAATCCACGGGCTCGGTCTTTATCTCTTCCATTTCTTCCTTCTGTGTTGAGCCTGAGGGACAAGAGTCAACAGTCAGCCGTGTGACAGCAACTCTGCTTTCACATTTCACAGCTGATAACCAACAGTAGCTAACACAACTAGCTGCCTGTAAGCAACGTTAGCTTACAAACCAACGGCGCTAACGCCACCTAACACCTAATACCGATAATTTGACAACATATTAGCCGAGAGTTCATATCTTACCTTTTAGTGACTGAACGACATCATCGCCAAACAGAGAGAAATGTGGGAAAATTGAGCCCTGGGGATAAATTGTCGGACACAATCGTTACCAGGTGAACGGCTAACTGCTTCCGTTTTTCCCCCCACCCCCTCATTACGCCTATGTTCCGTGTGTACCATAAACGCACCCGTTTCCTTCCCGTACCGTCGGAAAAAATACAAGCACAAGGCCTAAAAAAAAACAAAAAAACAAAAAACAAAACCCTCCTCACGCCAGCGTTGGCCTACGCTTTTTTCCAGTGCATTCTGTTTATTTTAGTCAAAACCTCTGATAAAGATAACTACACCCGTAGTTTTTAATTTATTTGAATTTACTCGACACTTTATCGTTGTCGTTGTTCGTCATTATTTTAAAACCGTAAAATACGACTCCTACGAGAGTCACGTGAAGGCAGCATGTAAACATTTTGTAATAAAGCATGGCTGCCCAGTTGGTCAGGATTTTCTCTAAGGTGAGACTCGATATTATGGTCATATTTGCGTTTATTCGCGGGGTTTCTGTGCTGATTATAACATATTTCCCATTGTCTTAGTTCTTTATCACTAAATAACCTGTCTGCCTCTTGCTTACGAAACGTTATTAGCTAACAGGCGGCTAACATTAGCTAACAAACCAACATGTTTTACCAACAAGTAAACAGTGGTTTGCTAACTCCCAAAATGAAACGGTTAATTTATTTATTTATTATTTATTATTTACTTTCACCATTGGTGACATGACTCTTTAACAGGCTGTCGTTCTGTAAACCTGCTCTCTGTCCTGTTTGTAGTCTTGCAGACAGATCTCTCGACCATGGGGGGGATGCCAGGCTGGATGGAGGAGCCTGACCACCAGGTCTGCCACAGATATGGCTTCAAACCAGGCACCTGGGGTGGTTTCCTTTCCTCCCCTGCAGACATACTCAGAGGAGGAGAGCATGATGAGGGAAGCAGGTGAGCTGGGAGTCTGATCAAATGTGTCCTACTGCTGCTGACAGCTGGAGACAGAAATGCCTAAAACAGTGAACATGTGTCTTGTTGTTCGACAGTGAAAAAATATGCACAAGAGCGCATCGCTCCATTTGTGTCAAAGATGGATGAAAATTCTGCCATGGATGAGGAAGTGATCAAATCTCTCTTTGAACAGGGTGTACGTAATTCATTTAATTGTGAAATATATATGAAATATATGTATATGTATGTATATATATATATATATATATATATATACATACACATAAATCAATGCAGGAGGTGACTGTGAGTTTGAATTTTCACAGCTCATGGGCATTGAGATTGATCCAGAATATGGCGGCACTGGCTCTTCGTTCTTTTCCTCCATTCTGGTCATTGAGGAGTTGGCGAAGGTGGATCCCTCGGTGGCCGTGCTCTGTGACATCCAGAACACATTGATCAACACACTGTTTGGCAATCTAGGTACCCCAGCTCAGAAAGAGAAGTACCTCAGCCGACTGTCAACTGACATGGTGAGCAATCTGAGATTCTGTTCAAAGTATACAATGCTATATTGTTCATTGTGGCATCAAATGGCTTTTTCCTCGTTATAATCTGTGGGTGAAGATGTGATAGATGACCAACAACAATTAAAACAGATGACTTCCCAACAGTTCCTTATGTACCTGTGCTCATATCCCTCAGGTTGGAAGCTTCTGCCTCTCTGAGGCAGAGTCAGGGAGCGATGCCTTTTCCCTGAAGACTCGTGCTGAAAAACACAAGGACTATTACATCATCAATGGATCCAAGTTGTGGATCAGTAACGCAGAGCATGCAGGTGTATTCCTGGTCATGGCCAATGTGGACCCCTCTGCTGTGAGTAAATGTTGGTCTTCAGCCAAAATATACAACCTACTCATTTATATTTTATTTTTCTCAAGGAAAGATCAGCTAAAGATCTTCATCTAGTGTAAATCCTCTGCATGCATGTGCTTAAAGGTACCTACTATAATTTACAATTATTTCTTTGATTAATTGTTTTTAGTATCAAATTTCAGAAAAAAAGGCCCAGAATAAGCTCCATCCAATGGTCCAAACCCCAAAGATATTCAGTTTACATTGATATCCCTGCATTTGATAAAGAGTCAGCGAGTGTTTGGCCTTTATGCCCGAAAAACAACTGAAAGTGATAATTGATCAGAAAAAATAATTTTCCAGCATCTTTCTCAAAGTTTCCACATCGTATGGCAGAAGATTCTATCCAAAACAATCAAATTACAAATTACAAACCTAAAATTGTAAAGTATCAGTCATAAAAATCTAAAGATTTAATTCCCTCAAGTAGTTTTTTTATCACAGGTATATCATATTGGATTTTCTTAAGCTCTACTGATTTTACTTTTATTATGTTCACACCTCATTTAAACAAAAACATTTAATACCTTACTGAGCTGTACACCTTTGTAATGACAAATGTAATGTTAGCTTTTCTATTTTTGTTATTGACAGGGTTACAGAGGCATCACCTGCTTCATCGTAGACCGGGACACTGAGGGGCTTGAGATTTGCAAGAAGGAGAACAAGCTCGGCCTGCGTGCGTCCTCCACCTGCCCGCTGAACTTCGACAATGTCAAGGTACCAAAGCAAACACGTTCTTTTGTAGCGGACGAGTTTGAAACAAACGCACACCGTGACCCTTCGTAACCATATGCTCACCGATGTAGGTACCAGAAAAGAACATTTTGGGACAGATCGGTCACGGGTACAAGTATGCTATTGGAATGTTGAATGAGGGACGAATTGGGATTGCAAGTCAGGTAAACCATGAGACATTCTTATTTAAATGATTTAAAACAAGCTAAATGTGCTTTATCAAAGAGCTAACCTTGTCTTTGTGTATTTCAGATGCTTGGACTGGCACAGGGTTGCTTTGACCACACCATACCTTACACCAGACAGAGGGTTCAGTTTGGAAAACGCATATTTGACTTCCAGGTTAACATCCTCATTCTACATGTTTGTGATCATTCATATTATGCTGCTGGCCGGTGTGTTGTTCACCAAGTGTATGTTGTGATGATGCTCTTTGTATTCCAGGGCCTGCAGCACCAAATTGCCCACGTGGCAACGCAGATCGAAGCTGCTCGGCTGCTGACGTACAACGCCGCTCGTCTGAAGGAGGCTGGGAGACCTTTCATTAAAGAGGCCTGCATGGCTAAATACTTTAGTGCAGAGGTGAGCTTCCTGATTCCCTGACTGCAGTTCAATACAAGGATGTTGTTTCCAACCATTTTTTGACTGTTTACGTATATTTCTATATATATATATGTTGATCGTTGACCAGTTGTCTGGTTTATGATCGTATACATTCATTATTCAAGGATTGATTCCTTGAAGTCTTACATACTCTTCTGGTCTTATTTGTATGGCTAAACCTTGATCATTGTCTTAATAATCACTCCCTTTTGTCTATGTTTCATGTTTTGCAGTCTCTGTTATATATTCTATGCAGTGTTGCGATCCTAGATATTTTCAGCCTCAGTGAAGGCTTAGTTAAAGTTAAAGTCGTTGATGTTTTATCTTCCTCAGGTTGCAACCCTAACCACATCTAAATGCATTGAATGGATGGGAGGTGTGGGCTTCACCAAAGACTACCCCATAGAGAAATACTACAGAGACTGTAAAATTGGTGAGTGTGACTAGACAATATATTGACTTGTGTTTGCTGCCTGCTGCTGCTGCTGCTGTTTGGATTAGAGGTGGTTTAGGTTACTGAGACTATAGCTCCACTGTGGAAAAGGACACAGCTCACGAGGGCTGCAGTAAGGTCAGGTGTAGCTGTTTGTGATTGGACCGCGGTGGGGTGGATAGAAGGGCTGATAACAGAGGCTGTAATCTGACTCTGTTGGAATTCCTCTCTCAGAGTGTCATTATACCAACACACAGCCAAGGGAACTTGCCAGGGCAAAATGTCACTTTTCCTTTCATCACCTCCATTTTGGCTCCTCAGTTCTCCAGCTGGAGCACCAACATAATGAGCCTCCTTTGTCTTATGATTTGTGTAGTGTCCAGTGGAATTTAACAAAATTGATCTGTGTTTTAATTTTTGTACAGCATGAATTTATACTAATGGTTTGCTTTGTCTTCACATGCAGGCACCATTTATGAGGGGACAACAAATATCCAACTATCTAGTATGGCCAAGTTCATTGATAAGGAGTATGACCACTGAAACCATCTGACAGTGCCTGGTACATTGCACTCTTCTATGTTACACTCCATATGTTTCTTTCCTCAGATGAACTTTGTGGGATTAATGCAGCAGCATTGCATCATTGTAGAGCTGCTATCATGTTCCTAGAGTTTTGTTGCCTTTTCATCTTGTACACTTGTAAAGTAGTTCCCACTATTGATGTTACTGATATAGTTACAGTTCCCTAGCTTTGAGGTTAAAGTTGCTTTAGTGTGATAATCCATTCATTTTCTATCACAGCATTTTTCATGTGTCGATTTCTATCATTTCCCTCTTGGGCACATGTGGCCATATTTGTGTTATTCTGCTTATTGATACATTAGCATAACATCCATGTTTTGCAATATGACAGGGAATTATTGAAAGATATGCATGTTTCAGTTCATTAGAACATCTGCTATGACTGAGCTCAATCAATCAATAATAATCAATACAACTGTGTTTTCTTCACAGCGAACAGGTGGATTGTAACACTTACATGCTTCATAAATACTGTACAGTGCCTTACTGGCAAGATGAGAAAACAGTTTCATATCGTAACAAATGTAAAGAGTGATAATTATGATTGACAAAATCAATAAATGTAAAGTATACCATGGTCAGTCCATATCATCTTTGGTGTGAGTGAGGCGTCGCCCGGTTGCAGATTAGTACCAAGTTCTGTCACTAGATGGGAGCGTTCTCCAGAGTGACAGCAGCACTCTGAGAGAAAGCAGCTTCCCACTGAGAGAGCAGTCAATTACCACATCTCATAACAGCCTGTCACCTCTAATGATATTTTATATCAATTTAATTATGCCGGTGCTTCAGATGAAAAGAGCCTGCCTTGCATAATTGCCTCACTGATTCTCATTTTACAGGTGAGATTGATTACATTTTTGTGGCCTACATGCTGTGTGAAATTAGGTGTATTGTTTTACACAAAACAGACAAGCTGTGTCCAAATATACAGACCCCTTTGAGCTATTACCCATGACCCCTTTCAAAAAATGTATATGCTACTTGTAAGGTATCTGTTTAACAACAGCAAAGTCATTAATTCCTTTCGGTACTTAATAGTAATAACAGGGATGGAAAAAACAATTGTTAATTCTGCAATAGTAAAGTTTGGCAGTGTTGATTAGTTAAAAAAAAATTAATGATTTCCAATGGATAACAGCACATTTTCTACACTAACTGCACAAGATTATGTAATTGTTTCCATAAAGCAAATTAACTTTGCTTTAACATGGGAATTTTAAAAAAAAGCTCTCATTCTCATCGGTGCCCTAAAAACCCTGTAACTAACATACTGAGAGGAAAAAAAGGAGAAGGTCTACAAAATAACCAGACAAATACATAAAAATATATTAATTTGTCATGTCACTATTCATTCAGTTCACATTTTATTGATCATTCCATTTACTGGATATGGTACAAAGAAAAATGTCATTTCTAGTCTAATTCTGTTTTGTGATGAATGCTCAGTGTCATCTGCTGACATCTGGCCAAAAAGCAGTTTTTGAGTGTTTCATCACATGAAAGTGAAATGAAAAAAGTACACCACCATCATATCCTGTAAAAGAAGCCCAGCTACCTGTGCCTCAGTGAATCGCTGAAGAAATATAATTTAGTCCTGAGTGAAGAAAATAGAAAATCTGACATAATTGGTCAATCAACAAACCTTTAACACTTCTGGTTAATCTGAAGATAATGTTGATAATATGCTACTGTATCACTTTGAAGTGAATGTGACCTATGCTTGGACAGATATTATAGACATATTCTTTCATATCTAATTAATAAGATCAGACATAAAATCAAAATCACTTAAACAACAAAACTGGGAAGGGGAAACACAGGCCTGCGTTTGCATCGTTGATTGAGTGTACTCTGTTTTCCCCTCTGATCCACTCTGACTTGTTCTGTCTATTGAAGGAGCCCCTGCTTAATGAACATAATCTGATGAAAACACAGCTATCTGCTTTTCACTTTGAATCGGCAAACACAGCTCAACTGGCCTCTTTCTCCGCCCCCATCTTTAACACAGCTATGAGACCTCTAATTATGCAGGGATTCAAGTAGCTTTTCACAAAACATAGTGTTGTCCTTTAGAGCTGGAGAGCGCTCCATGAACTAAAAGGACAGGCTGCATGTTTGTAGGTTGAGCAAATTCAATTTGTTTGATTAGTTCACTGTATCTGCCTCAAGTTCGGTTAAAATGATGAATCTCAAATGCATTTTCTTTATTTTTGGCCATTTATCAGCATGTTTGAGCCAATTTTCACCCTAAATTACACCTAAAGATGTCAACAAAAATACTAAGTTTCCTTCTCATCAAAGGCCTGGAGTGACACACATTTCTTTGTGTTTCATGTGGGTGTTTATCAGTGACAGATTTGTGTGTTGATGCAAATCACATCGCAGGGGCCAGATGTTTGATTCAAGAGTCCAGGATCCATCATAGCTTTGCATCTCAATCTGTAATTTAACTTTAGTTTTCTGTCTACGTCTGAAAGCACAAACACAAAGCAAAACCCCCGTTTGTTCATTTTGTGTCTTTATTTTCTTCTAATCAGACCACACTCGACCACCATTACACATACACAAATATGATTCTTCTGCTTCTGCATCCAAGCACCAGCACTATTGTAACCTGACAGAAACGAGCCTTGTTTTGTGCCTTACACCACCTGCTGCCATTGTAGGTCTGCAGGCTTTTGTACAAAGCTGATTTGAAAAGCCTTTATCACAATGGTAAGCCTTCAGTTTGATGTCTGCCTGTAGCACTTCCTGGCTAATAAAATTACACTGAAGTCAATGAGCTCCGGTCTAGGTGAAAAGCACAGTGCAATATTGCTTTCCTGTTGCACTGAGGGTGGACCGGAGGAAACTTGAAATGCAACAGATGAGTGACAGGTTGTTGCCCAGCAGGTCACAGTGCTCGACAACAGCTTCAGCAGAGAAATATAGGGATAGAGTGTCTCCTGTTATTGGTTTATATATTTTATATTTTTGGTTCCTTACATTAATGCGTAAAATCTGTGCGTAATTTGGTAAATACTTGTGCCAAGGCCAAGATGCTCAGCTCTGACTTGAAGTGTGATCATCTCTTTATTCAATTTACTTAACGTTGATTGAGGCTCGCGCACGCCCCCAAAAACCTTGAGACACACTCCTCTTTAGTCTAATTGGACAATAAGTGTGTGCCCACCGTTAAACTCCAAGCCAAAACGCTTGCGCGGCCCTTTTTTTTTTTTTTTTGAGTCTATTCTCGTCACAGCCACCCCCCACCCCTCCAACCCTCCAACCCCCCGTCTCATCTCAAACCCCATTTGCTATTGTACCTGCCCAATAGCAGAGACCGAGCGCGTTTTAACTCGGATGGAATCTTTTATTTCATCATTACAACCCGGGCGCGAGTTTGACGCAGTGATCTGTGCGCTCTCGCTCTGCTCATCCTCGGGAGGTGGACGCGGCCTCGTGCTGACTTTCTGTTTTTATGCTCTTACCTTCCCTTTCGATTTTCACATAAACTCTAAACCGAAACAACCTCCCCCCCCCCCCCCCCCTTTTTCTTTCTTTTTTTTTTTTTTTTTTTTCTTGCCGTTTCTCCCTTGATAAGTTTTTGATGGTGATCCTCGTCGGGCAGTAAACGGTGATGGCAGACTCTGATGCGCAAGAGACTCGCCAACCCGCAAAGGACTCGCCGTTCTCCATAAAGAACCTGCTGAACATCGAAGACAAACCCACGAAGCCGAGAAGCTTCTTCGGCTCGTCCAAAGGAGTGTTTGAGGGCAGCTTCTTCTCTCGGCTCGGTGAACTGTCTCTCCCTCGATTTGAGCTGCCGGCACAGAGAATTGGATTATCAGGGCAGTATTTGGAAAGAGCGTCTGCCTGGTGGTACCCATACACGCTTGGGGCTCATCTGAGGACCGGGGGTAAATATTATTTCCTACTTCATCTTTGCAGAAGGAAGGAAACTGCAGTGTTTTTCTATGCCAAGATTTGAATTTAGATTGGGCAGCAAGAGGCCTGTTGGCATATGTTATAAGTGAAAGGATATTATTAGGCACAGTTCTTAGAAATAGTTGCTTAATGATAAAGGATCACGTCCATGTACTTGAAGGTATTTTATCAATAAATGTTAACCAAAGGATGAAAGCGTAGCCACACACAATTTGAAATACATGTCATTGTCATTGCGGATCAATGGTTTAGAGAATCAAGTTTGCAAAGTGTAAAATATCTTTTCTGCAGGCTCTGACAAGGCCAACCTGAGGGAGGCATCCCCGGCACCGGACAGGCGCTCCCCGGATCTCCAAAAAAGTGACCAAGATGTCAAAGAGGAAAGCGCCGACGACGACATCGCGCTGGATGAAAGTGACGCGGAAGAACCGAAGAAAGAAACAGACCAGGCGGATGACTGGAGGAGAAAAACGGACGAGCTGGACTCCGAGAAGAAGCCCTGCCGGAAGAAGAAGACGCGCACGGTGTTTTCCAGGAGTCAGGTCTTCCAGCTGGAGTCCACCTTCGACATCAAGCGCTACCTGAGCAGCTCGGAGAGGGCCGGCCTGGCCGCGTCCCTGCACCTGACGGAGACGCAGGTCAAAATCTGGTTTCAGAACCGGAGGAATAAGTGGAAAAGGCAGCTGGCCGCGGAGCTGGAGGCGGCCAACCTGAGCCACGCGGCGGCGCAGAGGATTGTGCGGGTTCCCATACTTTACCATGAGAACGGGGCCCCAGAAACGACCGGGGGCCCTGCTGCAAACTCTCCAGGCAGCCAGTCACTCGTGGCTTTCCCTCACCACATGTACTATTCCCACCCGGTCCCACTGCTGAGGCCTGTTTAACACTGACTGTGTGATTATGAATTGTAAATAGGTTTTTAAATGAGAGTGACCTTCATTAAAAAAAAAAAAAAAAAGAAAACAATTTTGTATATTTTGTAGATTAAACGGATACAATGTTAGGTCACATTATTATTATTATTATTATTATTATTATTATTATTATTATTATCATTGTTATCCTTTAGTCTGACGATGTGTCCTTGTGCAAGGCACAGTCCCTATTTCAGCCCCCAAAGATTTGCAGAAGGCTAGCCGAAAATTATTATTATTATTATTATTATTATTATTGGTGAAATTTTTCACAAGCTAAATATATTTGAATGTTTTCCATTTGAAAAAATCAGAAAAATAATAAGATGTTTTGAACAGGGTTGACTGTCCATATGTATTTTACAGAGAATTGTGTCAGTGTTTGTAGCTAAAAATGTGGAATTTAATATTTTGATATTTTCCAATATTGTGCAATACCGTTGGCTTCACATTAGGCTACCAGCCTTTGTCACCCACAGTTCACTTTTACAGAAAAAAAAAACCAACAACTATCCTTTTCTCTTTGTAATAGTGAGGACAATCATGTGATCCTTTAAAAAAAAAAAAAAAGGAAAAAAAAAAGAAAAATCCCCGAAAAACTGCAGGTGTAGAGGCAATTGTTTTCATGACGCAGTGTTTTGCCAGTAATTTCAAAGCCATGAAAAAGCCAAAAACAGCCTCTGTTTTTATGTATGGTTTTCCCCTGATATTGTTATTGAAATTCTGTATATTATATGGTCTTACACTCAGTAAAGATTTCGTTCCAAAAAGAAATGTATGTTTCCTTAATATAATAGTGATGGTCGTGGAAAAGGTCATTCATTTCAAGTCATGAGTCAATTGTGAGGAGGGAGTGAACCGAGATATTAAGACACAGTGAGGTTGTGGTGATCTACAAATTAGTCCAAACATTTTAACAGATCTTTTTTATTATTATTATTATTTGATGACTTGGGGATGTTTGAGCTCCAGTTACAACAGCATTTGAGAACCCTTGAGTATTTTGAGTTTTACACACTAACCCTGATCTTCTGGTTTATTGTTTTGATCGGCTACATGATTACTTTCCCTCTCTCATAAGCAACAATCATGCCGAAACCAACCAAGTGTGATGATTAAAACCTATAGCCTGTAGATTAAGGTGGCCATAGAGAAATTTGATGCAAATTTATATAATTTTTTTGTATTTTTTTTTTTAATCATAGAGCCAGACTTTATTAATTTTTCATATTTTTCTTCTTTTTTTGCCAGATTGCTTTTTATAATAGAAGGATGGATTATTTTCGTCTTGTTGGCGTCTGAGAAGAGGTCCAAAATACATCTACATGACCTGCTGGCCTACACGAAACCTTCTTATAAGACTATAGACCCGTTCTTTTCTTCTTATCAAATCACAAAAAAGAAGCAATGCCTAATTAAACCAACACAGGATGTGAAGGCCTATATCAAACAGTAGCTTTTCATCATTTACTGTAGACTTTTCTATGTATTCAGTTCAATGAAATACATAATTATTCAGAAAACACCTCCCATCCTATACATGTCAATGGGAGAGAGAGAGAGAGAGAGAGAGAGAGAGTGAGAGACAGAAAAAAAACAGCTCTTTGTCATGTGACCTGCACTGAGACAACGGAAGTATACGTTGAGGTAAATCAACCAATCATATCGCAGGCGGGAATTTGAACAGTCGTTTCAACCAATCAGCGCCAACTGGAGCATTCGGAAGAGTCTGTTCAGAGGGGAGTTAGCTTTACGTAGCCACCTTTGCTAGCGAGTAACCTCCACGTTATATATATAAAGATATATCTATATATATATATTTGTATTTTAACGTAAAACCCGGAAACAATAACTAGGCTGGTTTAACAAAGGGATCTTTTTCGTCTGAACGGCACCAAACTGAAGCGGTAAGTGGAGTGAAACTGCTAATGCCGAGGCTTATGGTCTGCCTTGTGTTCACTGTTAGCAAACACCGGTTGTAGCAGATGTGGGCTCGGTGTAATTGCTGGGTGTAACCGAACCGTTTGTGTTGTTTTTTGTGAAATAAAGGGCAAATGCTCTTATTGGGCTTGGTTACTATCAAGCAGGGAAGCCGTAACTCACTTAATTTGTCGAAAAAAGAAAATGTTTTTCAGTAAATCACCAGGACATGAAACGCATGCTTTACCAGTCATTTGTCTGTAGCATTGAATTCATAGATTAATTTCCATTCCCAAAAAAATCCAGTCATACTGTAAACTGTAACTTGGTTTAGTTTTTGTGTTTGTCACCAATTGAAAGCAGCAAATTAATAAGTAAATGGTATTTTCAGTTTGAATATGTTTATGTAATGTGATTCATCAGTTATACTCATGTCAAGACTCTCAACAACTAGTTGGTTTAGGCAAAACAAAAACACAATACAATGACGTTATATACAAAGTCCATGAAACTAATACTACAACTACAAAGTATGTACTATAAATAAATAATGGAAATAAAGCAACGTATGAGATAAATATATGTTTAGACAGTTTGGTGTTATTGAAACAGATTAAACAAAATTTTCTGTATATATAATTTATACACCTGTTGTTGTCTGTTGGTCTTGATACAGAGTTTGTGTTTTTTTTGCTGTTTGCAGATGACAGGGTCAAACGAGTACAAACTGAATCAAGGACCAGAGGATAGCATCTCTGCTGTCAAGTTCAGCCCCAGCACAGCTCAGTTCTTGCTGGTTTCCTCGTGGGACTGCACTGTCCGTCTCTATGATGTGGGAGGCAACACCATGCGGATGAAGTACCAGCACACTGCTCCAGTTCTTGATTGTGCTTTTTATGTAGGTCACAGACTTTCGTATGTTTATGTTCCTTATTTTCATGTAAAAGCATAGAAGTGTGGTACACACAGGTAATTTTCACCTTTTACCTGCAGGACCCAACACATTCTTGGAGTGGAGGTTTAGATGCACAGTTAAAAACTCACGATTTGAACACAGACCAAGGTGTGTCAGAATCCTATTAAATAAATCTTCATAACTATGAGTTGAATCTGCTGAATTTGTTTATTTATATTGTATTTTGTAATGTCCTCCTTACACAGATACAATAGTTGGAACACATGATGCCCCCATTCGTTGTGTGGAGTACTGCCCAGAGGTTAATGTCATGGTAACGGGTAGCTGGGACAGATCCGTTCGGCTGTGGGACCCGAGGACGCCCTGCAATGCTGGCACCTTTACTCAGCCTGAAAAGGTAGCGCAAACAAGACACACCTGTGTTTAAATATGTTGTTTGTGTTAGAAAGAATCGCTTATAAATGTTACAGTATAATAAGTACTATGAATGTAACAAGATTTTAGGATTGTCTTTCTTGCAGGAAGATATAAATTATCCAAACCTCCTAGTTTAGGCTTCATTTCTAAACCTAAACGAGTAGTAAACAAAGTCTAGTTGGGCACATAAATACTTTTGTTTTTATACTTTTATTATTGAATTTTCATTCACATGTACTGCTACCATAATGAGGAAGCTGTTAGTTATTCTGTTCTTCAAAAGCACTTGCATTTAATCAGATATTAATGTTAGAATATGACAGTCTAGATGTTTTATAGTTATTTTGATTATTATTATATATTATTGTGAATAAGCTGAATGCTACAGCATGACCGAGGCAATGCAGAAACCTGGTGAAGAAGGTTTCATTTCAAAGTGAAAACATTGTCAAGTGCAATATCCAAATTGCAAGAGCTGCAGTTTTCAATCTCAAATGTGTCAGAACATACCATAAATTAAGCACTCAATTAAAAAAAAAGTAACATTCTCACTATAATCGTGGCTCATCGCAATTTCAGTATCTGTGGAAAGCATCACAATGTGTTTTTGCCAATATTAGATCGCCCTCATATGATATCTGTGTGACAGGTGTATACCCTCTCCGTGGCTGGAGATAGGCTAATAGTTGGCACAGCTGGAAGGCGAGTCCTGGTGTGGGATTTGAGGAACATGGGCTATGTACAGCAAAGAAGAGAGTCCAGCCTCAAGTATCAGACTCGCTGCATTAGAGCCTTCCCCAACAAACAGGTACACTTTTAATTACAACTGTCTTGTCATCAATTAAAGTGAATACAGTTCTGATGACAGATACAGAATTAAAACTTTAACTGATAATTTTCTCCCAAAAGAAACCCATGTTAAAAATACAGACTCCTGTGTTAATGTAAAGAAGTTTGATGGTAACTTCATATTTTCTGGCTTCAGGGCTACGTCTTAAGTTCAATCGAAGGACGTGTAGCTGTGGAGTACCTGGACCCAAGCCAGGAGGTTCAGAAGAAGAAGTATGCCTTCAAGTGCCACAGGCTGAAGGAGGAAGGAATTGAGCATGTTTACCCCGTCAATGCAATCTCATTTCACAGTGTTCATAACACCTTTGCCACAGGTATGCTTGGCTAGTTAGTACTTGAAAAAAGCAAAGATTTAGTTTGTTTCTGTAAAGAGGCAATTTGTTTTTACACAGCTCATACTTTTACATATGACCCTTTTAGTATTCAGCTGCCAAGGTTACACGTGGAACACACTGTTATTACAGATTTGTATCTCAGCAGTAACACAGCCTAAATCTTTTGAGGTTGACCTTGAGCCTCTCCTTTTTACCAGGTGGCTCAGACGGCTTTGTGAACATCTGGGACCCGTTCAACAAGAAACGTTTGTGTCAGTTCCACCGTTACCCGACCAGCATTGCCTCGCTGGCCTTCAATAATGATGGCACCATGCTTGCCATTGCCTCTTCCTACATGCATGAGAAGGGAGACATCAGCCACCCGGAGGATGCCATCTTCATCCGCCAAGTCACAGATGCTGAGACCAAGCCCAAGTGAGTCCCAGTACTGCATAGTGTGTCAGTTTGCTACTCACTGAATCTATGAGCAGCTGTATTTACAAGGAGCACGTCCAGCTGCAGCATATGCTGATCTGTATCTCTGCCCGTCCACTTTTCAATATCCGACAGTTGACAGATACACAGATGAGAACTTGAAAATCCTCCTCCCCAGTCTGTGTATCTGTGCACCCAATACACCCAGTGTTGAGACAAATAGAAACCTACTGTCCATTACAATAGCCATAAAATAAATACTACCATCATGAAGTATTTTGTTTAAACTTGTAGCAGACAGGTAGTAAAATATGATGCTGTTTGTGTTGTTAGTGTTGTATTGACTTCAAATGTGTTTATAATACTGTGGCTCTATATGTGTATTAGTGGTGGCCATAATAGTACAGATAGTGTGGTGTTTAGGCCCAGTGTTAAGCCACAAGATTTCATCAATTATTATTAATGATTATAAGTTAGGGCTGCAATTTTTTTTTTTCATCCTTGAATATTGTGTTTTTAATTTTGTTGTTTATAAATTGTCAGAAGTGAAGTGAGCGTAAAGTGAGCCCAAGGTGATGTCTATAAATAGCTTTTTCCAAACAACATTCACAAAACAAAAGGTATTAGGTCTGCTATCATGTGGAGAAATTTAGTAAGTTATATTTTGCAAACTGGGACAATGTGTCTTTGGTATCTTTGTTTGAAAATGACAATTGCATTGAATATAATCTCAGTTTATGTGATGTTATGATCTTTAGATGTAACGTTCATGCACTGAGTGTATACTCACTTTGATTTAAACAAGAAGTGGCATCTGTATTCCAATGTTTGTCTGGGAACCTTCAAATGTATGCATGTAGTACATGGTTAGAAATATTTGATTTTAACACCATCAACATTGAGGTGGAGTTCTGGATGAGGCCTGGATGTAGGTTCAGCTACAACAGAAAATCTGGTTTATTTATTGGTTCTTCATCAAAGGATTTCCCTCAGATTGAATTTTGAGGGTATCCAAGAAGGTTTTAGTGAAAGAGAGCAAGGACAGATTTTGTTGTCATGTCAGAACAAAATGCTCCCACTTAAGTCACACAGTAGCAACTGGAGTAAATAACCCCATGCTATTGTTGATCCAAGTGTAATAAATATGTTCAGCAGATGTTTGTTTCCTTATTTGCTCAGCAGTTCAGAATCTGCAGAACTTTGCTGGAGCTGAGGTTTTTCTTGCAGGCAGTTCTTTGCTGCTGCTTTAATTATACAAATATTAAAATTGTGGCCTTCATCCACAGAATAAATAGTTTAACCCAGAAAGTATTATTTTCTCTAATCTCTTTTACGTAATCGCCAACAAGTTAATTACTCCAGATCAGTTAAATATTGGACAGAAATGCAGTGTTTAATGAGTAGGATATCACTTTCCTCCATGTATTGGTTCAGTGATTGCTCTTTAGTTGAAGCTGTTCTCTTTTTTTGGTTTACAGGTCAACCTAAGTCCACCCTGGAATAGCTCCCTCTGCATATCAACCCCTTATCACATTTGGGTTCTCTGCTGGCATCCAGTGTATCATTACCACAAGGTTTTGTCATGTATTTCCATTCTAGTACAACAGTCTTTCTTTCGTGTAAGTAATGTTTGTTAAGATCTGCTTTTCTTTCTGGCTCTTGTTAAATATTTCATTGTTTCATGTCTGTCCTGACAACCAAGTGTTGTTGTTTGACTAATGTTTCATATACACCTTTGTATTGTATTGTTTTGTTTTTTTGCATGGTCGCCAAACATGAGTGGATTTTTGACTCTTTAAGATGGCGCTACATTTTATAGATGACGCTGAAGCTGTCTTTTCTAACACACAAGCTTTATGACATTAATTAAAAAAAAAAAAACCCATTTTGACCAAATCAGTTCATACTCGCCTTATTTGTCACATTTTCTACCTGCGGAAGAAAACCTGAGAAATGCCAGGAATGTGTCAGGGCAGAAGAGGTTGTTCTCTTGATGATGTGTTGAGGGAAAGTGATGATCCACTCGTCTTGCCGAGGGCTCCACTTGCCCCCAGACAGTGACCTTTGCTGATAGACATCAGAGGTCTGTGACCTAAACCAGATCCTGCTTTATTACTGGGGAAAATTGGGAGAAAACCACTAAACTGGATGACCTGCCTGCACCTGACAGACTTAGGGGGGAAGTTTAGCACATGACCATGAGGCTCACTTATAGATATCTGTTACCTGTGGTGAGTTCCTGTTCAAGTACTGAAACACGCTGCCAGCCTGTGTACCATCCATCTCTATAGTTTCAATCCTCTGCGGGTTTGTTTCTAACTCGCTTGAGAATTACATACAGAGAAAAACAACTTAAAAATGAAACATTCTTCAGTTTTTATGAATATGGAAGATAAAAGTTTCTAGTTGAGATATTTCAGTGAGATCATACTTTTGCATTATCGTAGAATTTATCTGCTGCAGTTTTACAAGTTGTTACACTGGTGACAGAGTCAGATGCAGCGCAGACCTTTTTAATGCAGTATTCTCTATTGTATGAATGGGAACAGTGAACACAGCAGCATCCTGCAAAAAGTCTAAGTGGTCTCTTTTTTCCCTCAGTTCAGATTTTCAATTGCAACTAATGCAATTTCTGAAGCCCTTCAGCAACAGCAGCAGAGAAGATATAGATGTCAATTATTCTGTTTAAGAGCCCCAATTTTTTCTAATGGGCCTATCTGCTTCTGCGGTATCCTGGAAATGATTAGTTCGGTTTGGTTAAATGATGTAACTAATTCCCATGATTGTCGATAATGAGTCTGTCTTTGACGTTGGATTACGACTGCAACTTAATATGAAATGGCATTCGTTTTGGGACATAATTACTGCTTATGAAGCAGATGTAGAATAGCCAGGGGTTTGTTGTTGGGGCTACAGTGAATTACCTTGTTTCCTGTCATCTTGGGCTTCCGCTAAATTGGAAAATTGAGTTCTTTGAGTGTGCATTAAAACTATTAAGGTTTTCTTGTCTTTATTAATAGCTATTTTACAGGAGAAAGTAATTTAGCTGCCAATTTGTGAGGTGCATTAAACCAATTAATATTTCTGGGACCTCAGTACAGTTTGCTAAGAGTTACTTGTCTTCTGTTCAGTATCAGTATCAGCATCTTCATCCAAGTCTGTCTCCACAGAGCTCTCTCCAGGGCTTTTTTTTTTTTTTCTGACGTTCCTTCAGCAAAGGCCCAGTTAACCACATCTGCGTTTGTGTAGCCAGGCTCTAGTTTCCAACCGCTGAAGTGTTGCAGACAGTTTGGCTCTACATGAAACCGTTACATGACAATTAAAATGGGTGATTGTGCTCCAACAGCCTGTCAGGTGCATTTAACCCAACCACAAAAGGCTCTTATGTTCACTCAAGAGGGCACGGATGACCTTCAACCAGACACCTTATCTCTCAAGACTGGCTTCTAATATTGTATCAAGCTGATGATACCGTCCTTCGTGAGCTGTGAGGAAACGGGGAAATCACATGATGCACATGGAAAATATTGACAGCGTTCCGTATCCTGGTTTGTCTTCCGTTTCACTGCCACATACTGCAGACCAGAGACGAAGACAGTCAGAACATGCAATAATGCAATTTCTTCCTTTAACATAAAATTATTTCTAGTAATAAAGTGAAGCAAGTCAGTAAATTCTAAAAAGCACACATCGCCTTTTTATCATTTCACAGCAGAAATGGATTTCGTCATTGCTAGGCTTTCAAATGCTGGGAAATGCTTCACACTGGCATCAGTTCAGAGGCTCTTTGAGTCTGTGACATATGAGAGAGGGAGAAGGTCAGTAATAACTCATTAATGTACATATTTTGCTTTTAAATAAATAGGAAGACTCTCCAGTGGACAGTCCAGCCACTAAAAGCCTATCTGCAGGGCAGCAGAGCATCTAAACCAAAATCAATCAATCAAATGTCAATAGCTTGACATTTTGGGGAATGCGCTTTTGTTTTCTTGAAGAAATCGATGTCAGGATTATTGAAGCAGCAGCCAGCGGCTGGATAGCTTAGTTACAAATATAGAAACAAAATCCACCTACCAGGAAGTCTAAAGCTAACAAAGCAAAATTTTACACTGGTGTATGTGACAATTTTAGAAGAAACAAATGTTATTTTAAGATGTGTCCAGATTCTAAAAGGTGAGAATATGATGCTTTTCTTACTCACACCTGATAGTAAACTGAATATCTTTCAACATTTTGGACGGTTGGACAGACAAACTAAAACATCTGGGAAATTATATAGAAATTTTTTCCCATTATTTTCTGGCATTTTTATTTTTCTTTTATTCTACATAATGAAAGCGATCATTAGTGGGAGCCCTGAGTGTGACTGTCATGTCCAAACTAAGCTGAGCACAAGAGAAGATGAATCAGACGTGGGTGGTTCACCACCTCTGCTTAACTGTTTCCTGAAGGTTTCTCGCTTAATAAAAAGCCATCACATGTGAAATTTAATAACTTGTTAAAAGATTGATTTTTTGTCCTGATGCTCTGCAGCTCTTTCCATAGGGTAAGTGGTATAACAGTCCATTGGAGGGCTCTTGCTGTCAAAGAAGTAGCTAAAAAGACAGCAATTTATGCCTGTGGAGGATGCACACCACCCACATTGATTTTCATTTTCAACCTGGCAACACAAAGCTCCTGATATTGGTGTTCATTGCTGATTTGTAAAACATTAAAGATTACTTCATTATTCAACAGAGTGGTTTGGAGATGAACACCTAGTTTGTAAGGAGCCATCAGACTAGAGCCAAAATCCAGATCCTGGCCCTGTCCTGTATAGAGGTGGCATCCTGAAGCCGGTACATGAAACTGAGCCTTATACTTGGATGTGGCTGTGGCCCAGCACCTACACTCTGAGCTGCCCCTGCCCCAGGGAGGCTTTTAAAGAGCTTTGGTGTGCAAGACGGCATCTTCTGAAGAGCATTGTAGTTACATTAGAGCCTAATTAGATGCTCAAGGCCATGTAAACCACTGCTAGGTTTCACACTCAGTCATCCATCTCCTCACAGGCTGGGCAGGCAGCAGGGGGCTGACTGGTGAAGGAGACTCTCACCTGGGAGCTGGCCTGTAGTAAATCAAAAATCTCTGGCCGTGACAGGAGGGTCACAGATTTTGGGCTTGAGGTGCCATTTTGGCTCCTAGGCTTTAAGTCGCAGATTAATCATTTGATAATGAATCGTGTGACACTGGTGCTTCAAAATGGAGCCTGCATTGATATTTAAGACTTTGTATGAAAGAATGTACAAGCTTTGACCACGAAGAACCATAAAAATATCTGTGAATACTGTCAGTCCACCACTTTGATCCAGACTGAAATATCTCAACAGCTATTGGATGGATTGCAAGACTATTCGTGTTACCCAGAGGATGAATCCTACTAACTTTGCTGACCCCTTTACTTTTCTCTTGTTCCGCCTTAAGGTTCACTTTGTGGTCTCGAGTGAAATATTTCACCAACTATTGAATGAATTGCAATGAAATTAGGTAAAGACATTCATGCCCCCCCCGAGGAAGACCTGTGATGACTTTGGTGATCCTGCAGCTCAAATTACAGTGTGTCCAATACTTAAGTTTAGAACAACCTAATGACAGTGTTTTCCTTCAGTGTGCACTTGCAGCATAAACACACCTGTAAAGTTCACCTGCAATTTGAGCTATGATAGAGGTTTTTCCTACTGGGCTTCGCTGAAAGTCGGGCATCAATATATCCTGGTGCACATTCACCTCAGATGTAAATTTGGGCTTTAGAGAAAAAAAATGTGCAGCTGTCAAATGAGCTTTCATGCCTCCTGTCAAACTGATGAATGTACGTATAAAGAGACAGGGGCAGTCGGTGCATCTGGGGTCATGTTTGAAAATGTATGGCCAGGGGGCACCGGAGCTGCAGAGGGGTGAAGATAAAAAAACAGAAAAGGGAACTTGTTTGTGATTTTTGTTAATGCCCCAAAAATGAAACAGTTCATCCCTAAACTATATATAACTATATATATTGATTTATTTAATTCCGGCTTTGGTTGGTGTTTTAAGGTGTTTCCTGTGAAACCAAGAGACAGTATTTGAAGGTTCCTCTTCATGTATAAGGTGTCATATTGGACCATGACTGGGATGTCAGTTTCCTTCAGGGGTGAAACCACAAGCACTTAAACTGATCCCTGTCCTATAGGGAGCCGCCTGCCAGGCTCTGTGAGAACTGAGGACATGTCCTGCGGATCACACAACATACTCCACTTGAAAACATAAAACCTGTTGCATTGTCCTGATGATTTGCGGTCGGCTTTGGTGTGACAGGCAGTTTTCTTTATTCAGTCGAAAAAAAATAATACGACAAGGGCAGATCCCATGGGGGACTTTGGAAAACAGTAACTTGTTATCCCCATTTAAACCGAAATCAGATTGCAGGGCTTTTCAGGCCAGGCTCTTTGTACGCTGCCCTGTCTATGAAACCCTCTGTGCTTTTTAATGGGTTCATGGCCACAGGGCAAGGGTTACAGTTTGTCCTTCCTGCAATTAGCATTCACGGTTAGCTTAGCAGAACTAATGCACCACATCTTTGAGGCTCAAGTTCCCTCTGTGCCTCTGAGTGACTGCGGGCAAGATTTAACTGACTCCTTGTATCCATTTCAACCTGCATTATTACATGTTATTGGCAAAATCCCCTGAAGAATATCATTTCAAGCCAACTATTATCAGCCAATTAAGTGTTGGTGTCACATTGTTGCTCTGTGGAAAAACAGAGGAGATGGCTGATGGACTTGTGCACACCATATGCTCATGTACATCTTAGCTCCAAGTTATATAGTGAAAGGAATATTAGCACAAGATCCACGTCTCCCGTGGCACTCATTAGCATTTCCACTCTATTTTCAGTCTGCATTTGTTTGTCATATTTTTGTCAATAAAAAAAAAACTTGGTTTGCCCTGTGACATTTAGGTCAAGACACTGTGATCTCATGGCAGTTTTCAGCACACAGGGACATTCACACCAAAGCTATTGTGGGAGCAGTTGTGGGCCGTGGGGATCTCATGGGTCTTAAGTGACACCACTGCTAAAATGAAGCAGCTTGGAGCTGTTTTCTGCTATTAGCTTTCTCTGTGTTGTGTAATATTACATAGTTTATGTATGAATCCATGGACGTTTATGTAGGTTGACTGCAGCATTGTTTGAAAACTATAGTAAATATGTAGGCTTTAATTAGGAGTGTGGGACTTTCAGGGCGCAAGCATCTTTTTAAAATTATGATGGTAAAATGACAACAGACATAAAAGTACAACCCAAATACTACACTCAAGGCCTAAAGGTGAAAGGCTCTCACACTCTAAAAAAGGTGCCTAATGCCTCTTGAGTTCATAATAACTGTATTTATATAGCACTTTGCAAATTAAGGTTACACAAAAAGACATAAAACCGAAAATGCAGAGATCTGAGAAAAATAAAACATTACTTGATAAATTAAAGTAGGGAAAAATCGATGTTATTGAATATGAAATACATTTGTCATTTCCTAAGTGCATTCTGTCTGAGTGATCAGTGACTACAGTGCATTATAGAGCCAAATCAATGACTCAAAAAGGAGGTGCTTTCATAAACAGTTTTTGATTATTGGACATTATCAACTTTTCTGAATTCAGCGAAGTGAAACAGTGTGTTGACCCATTGACTCAAATGCAGATTAAGCAAACTAATGTGAATAGAGAGATCAATGCATTCAGCCAGTGATGTTTTATGTGCATAGAACGGCGATGCATTGAGAAGTCTGGCTCTAATTCATCATCGTCCACACATTATATTATTATTGATGGCTCTTGCCTCAGGCTGGTCCATTTGTTTTTCAGATTTGTGACAGGCAGGCAGCAGAATGCTGGATGGAGGTTTCTTCTGCAGCCATGCCAGCAACGTCGCACACAGCTCGCTCTTATTCATCTATTGACCATCATACCTCCCAATAATCTGGCGCCTGACACATTTGACAACATTATGTGGAACAGGTCAGAGGACAACGCTAATGAAACTGAATGATGGATGTTGTTATCCGCAGCATTAACCTTGCTAATAGTTGTCACAGGCAGCACATTTACTCACACATAGCTGCGAGCCTGCAGAGGCTGCTGGGATTGTCATAAAAAATAGGTTCTCATTCAGTGAGGTGGTCCAGAGGCATGTGCATGCAAATAAATAGAATAAAACATTACATACAGCACACATTAGCAGGGTAAAACATGTTGAGGTGCAAATGGGACAAATTTGATTGAAAGTAGAGGCTTTTTTGGTTGTTAAGGTCACAATTAGCAATTATTTTAAAAGCACTTAAATGGCCATATTTCATTGTTAAGTATCTTCTAACTACAAGTTTAAATAAAGTGACTGAGGTGCAATTTAAACAGCTTAAATGCTTTAAAAAAAATTCAAATTTAAGTAGATTTTGCAGAGATCTTGTGACTGAAATATGAATGCTTGCTCAGGAGGTGCTTCTGGAAAAATATTAACTGTGAAAAATTGGCTTGGGAAAAGGGGAAAAAAGATTGTTATGGGGATGAAAAGAGTAGCAGGACTGCAGACCCGCAGGTGTATTTAAGCTCTAGTAAAGAGTCAACAAAATAGAATTCAAGTCAGCACAATAAGAAATTGGACCATACATGATTTTATTTTTTTAATTCAAAAAGAAAAAGAATGAGACCAGATATTTTTCATGCCCGGATTTTGAGTCTTAGAAAGGAAGTGGAAAATGACATAGTAGAAAATCACAATCTGTGCGAACACTGTGAGTGAAGTCATAAGAGAGAGCTGTAACACCAGGGGTGAAGTGAGCTGTATGACTGCGAACGCTCTGCTCCACTCCATCCATCCCGCATGGCTAATGTATCCCTCTCAATAGCTGGGGACAAGGGGAGAGAAGACTGCTTGTGTGAAGCACAAAAAGCCCCAGCGCAGCCATGTTCGCAACAGTAATTGGCAAGGAAGCTTCATTTCATTCACTCCTGTATGTCTTTTGTTATCCTGTAGGTTTTTACAAGTGTGGTGCTTTTGAGAGTTGTTTAAAAAAAAAAAAAAAAGGCTAATTTCTGCAGCCCCTGTCTGTCATCACCATGTGTCCACTTATGTATTTTTTTTATTTTTTGCAAATACACAATGGAAAGATTCTCCCTTTAATTTGGTGAAAACGCAGTGTATTAATAACTAAACATTTAGCAGTGTCTTGATGATACCTCTAAGTAGCCTACTTAATTTTGAACATACACAAGAAGTGGAAAAACATTTAGTCTCTTATGAATCCTGCTGCTTTCGCACTCTGAAAGCTTTGTTGCTGTTCTGTAAAGTAGTGGTCACAGAATAGAGGTTGGTGGGCATTAGTGGGAGGACCTGTCTCCTTTCATCATCACATTGCAGTAGTTGTATAAAAGCCTGCAAAATGTAGCACATAGTTACATTTTCACCACAATTACACTCTATCCTGTTGTAAAATGCTTTAAAAGATTTTTCACACTATTGCAATGGTGCATACCCCCCCTCCCCACATAAGCACTCTTAACCCCCAGATACACCAGTTTTATATAAATACAGCTACAAAGAAAGGTCTTGGGGGAATAGCATCTATTTACTTTTTCAGATGAAATTCAGTTACTGTTTGTATTTTTCAGCATTATTTTGTATATTTCAGGGATTTTTTTTTTTTTTTAAACAGATCCTGTATATGTAAGTGCTTACACGTTTTTATACAGGTGTAACTGGTGCAGGCAACTGGTTCCCAAACTAATTTGCTTGTGAACATGAAAGTTCAGTTTTCAGATTTCTAATCTCAAAGGCGGACATCTCAAAAAAAAGAAATAAAGCCAAAGCTATCTGTACGATAGTTCAATGAGTACTTTTTTTTTTTTTTTTTTAAATTTGGATGAACTGACCCTTCCTGTTGCACTAATGGCGTATGACCTTAAAAGGGCTATTTGTAAGTTTTGCTATTGCGACATAGCCAACGTTAGCATTAACAACTGTTTACTTGCCAGTCTAAAGGAAACGTTGCGAGTTCAGTATCAAACTTCATTCCTCTGCTTACAAAGAGCTGTCTCATGGTGTGGAAAGCAGCGCCAACGTTAACCTTATTTGCTGTTGCGTCTTTTCTTCATCTGAGGTTAGCATACTAACCAACAAGCCCCATCCCATCCCATCCCTTTCCCATAGTGACTCACTGTAGCCACTCTGCCCCGAAGATGTAGCACAGCTCAGAGACGATATTATAACCTCTTATCTTGTAAACGCAGCAATGACAGAAGCTCCTGCCGAGCCGAACAGTCACCAACACCTTTTCCTGGCAAGAAACACTGATCGACAGAAGAGAAAACCTCAAGACAGAAACCTTTAAATTCATAATCAGGAACAATACTTTTCTAAACCTGATGGACTTTAAGACGAGATGAGCTTTCACAGGTGGATAAGAGATGAAGAAGCAAAGTGACGTTCAGACTTGTTAACCCGCTGAATATTAGTCCACTGACAGTTTCAGTGCGTCCCAGCGTTCACATTGTGTTTATATTGGGGCACAATTGGAGCCAAGAGTCATTCCCCACTTATAGTAAACACAGCTTTTCCCATGGGGTTGGACAAATCTACAACACAATCTCATCTCTAGGGCCCTTTACAGATGAAACAGGCTTGCATCTCAGAAAATATTACAGTTAAAAAGGGGATGTTGACCCTCGCCTGAGCAGAAGCTTTGAGCTGAAGCAGCAAATCACAGAAAATGAGGGAGGTTCACGTATTGGGGTCAAACTGTTTGCCGAGTTTGTTCATCTGAGTAGGCGAAAAGAAGTGTTACAAACATTTTGGAGAGGGAAAACAGTTAACGTCCTCAGGTAATGACCCATATGACTACAACGCTGTGGTGCAGTATTTCCAGCCAAATGGCTGTGGCTGAGACAGTGGCTCATTCCTTCGCATATGTCATTTGAGAGTGATCTGTCCATCATGCGCAGGCTGCTCTGCAGTTCCATGTCCTTCACAAAGGAAAGGTCAGAGCAGTCATCTGACCTGACAACCCTGGGGTCCGTGTCGAAAGGCTACAGGTCAGATTTGGACAGCTGGCCTTTTTGTTGGCTCAAGACTTTGAGTTCTTCACTTACTACAGACACCAGTTCACCAAGTCTCTCTACATGTCAAAATAAAGATCTTCCAGTTGAGTTGGCTTCCACCTGTTCTCAGGCTACATGACGTACATGTTTACTGCAAAACAAACTATATTACTATATTTACAGCTGATTGTGTTTTACTATGGATTCGCTTCAATTCAATATCCGGGAGGATTTCCATGACAGAACCCTCATTGATTCAGTTTCCAGAGGAATTGCAGCCTGGATCAGTTTACCTTGTTACCTTGTCACACTATGTTCTGGTCTGATCTCCATGTCCATTTCCGCCCAGCCCCCCTCCCTCCACCATCCCAGTCACCACCAGGCCGCCCAACAGAGCTCGCTTTGTCCCTGTGGCAAGTCATCCATTCCTAATCTCCAGTCTTTTACCGCTCTGGAGATGTGCTGCATGCTCTCGGAGAGCAGAGTGAGCTGTTGATGCATGCCCCCCATCTCCAACATGAAACTCAGAAAAAACCTTGTGACCTAGTAGTGACAAATGACCGAATATTATAGCTAATTTGCACCATGCAGATCTGACGGAAAGAAACAGAGGCTGCCTTGCTCAAAAACTTGGAAATCATTACGAGAAGTCTTGAATCATTAAATCTGTTTATTATAACACCAGGTAATACAAATACATGTAAACATAAAAACACAATGACTGAAAAAAAAAAAAAATCACACCAATGAATAAAACCACCATGCTTAAGTCAGTCAACTGAAGAGTATGGTTAGCAATCATGTGTCTTAAATTGGCTTAATGCTGAAAGTGCTTGACATTTTTAAAAAATTATTAATTTAATGAAAATACAATAATACCAACATGCACCTACCACTTATCTGAATCATATATAGTGATTTTACTTCTCATCCAACATCATATAATATACAAGTAGTTTGTCAAGTGCTGTGGAGAAAACTGTTCCTGAGGAAGCTCTTAAGTTCTCGGTTTTAAATATGCAAAGACAATGAATTCATCAGAAACACTAAGAAATTCAAGCAATGTTGACTGAAATCTCAGAGCAACCAGTCTAAAAAATGTGCTGTTTGCACAACTACCAATGATCTGTCCCTCCCTCAGGTAAAACAGTAAACAGACATTTTGAAAAAGTGAGGAGCTTGAGTACAGTGTAATGATGTTTCAGGTAGAGAGATGCCATGCAAAGAGATACCATCAACATGGAGAGCTCTCTCTATTGCATTAGCTAAAGGCACTGATATCTTGATGGAAATAACTTCATTTTGGCCACTACCAGGCCCAGTAAATACAATTGCTAGCTGTTAGCGCAGCTGTGTAAGCCTGGTAACTGATGGAAAGTGACTCAGACACAGTTGTGAATGGCGCTGGTGGCTGCGCCTGTGCGCTCTTGAATACGTTATCGTCTCCTCTGTGCTGTAGAGCATATTAATAAAGCACCTTACAGTTACACCGTCTAAACAGACCGTAAATCACTTCCCATTAAACCCACAGAGACAGCATCATGCTCGGCCCTCATTGCACTGGAGGCCACCGGTTTTAACTGCCACAATTAACACATTAAACACTTCAATCCTGAACTGATGTGACACAATCAGCTAACGTAATGATTAATTAATGGCTAGACTAAAGTGTGGGCTAGCCCTAGAAATTCAAAATAAGAGAAAGTTAATCAGGCTAATTGTCTGAAACCATCTTCATTAACATAATATTGCCACTGAGGATTGGGCAATCTGGGAAATTGGCAAATGGGCCTTTTTCTTTTCTTTTTTTCTTCAATAAACGTTCACGTAAAGACATTCAAAATTTGTACTATTAGTACACTATATCAAAGTACAAACAAGACATAGTAAAAGGCACTCGGTAAAAATGCATCTGAACATTTGTTGTGATGGCTTTCCTCTTTATTGCCTATAAACACAGTCATATGCTGAGTGTGATGCTGTGAATTGTGTTTGCTGGGATTTTGGCATCTGCTTCCTCCCCATTGATCCTGAAGATGACAAAGGTGTTGGATGGGATGGTGGTAGTGGCGCTCAGGGATTTACCCAGCCAGCCATGAGAGCCACGCTTATACATTTTAACCGTTACCTGCAGAGTAGGACAGAGAAACAAGAACAGGAAACACGCATAATTAAGGTTAGAGAGTGAAAATTTATTCAGAAACCTCTGGTCTACAAGAGGCTAAAAAGAAGGTGCTTTTCAGGGATTTTCAGGGCTTTTTCTGGGGTCATGACCCCGACTCAGACCTTCTGACCTCTGGTTAGAGCTAAGCAGACACTCATGACTTTCACCTTTGACCACCACATTTACAAGCTGTTGCTTAGTCAGTGGGGCTGTAGATTGAAAGGCACTGATATCTCAATATAAACCTACTGATCCTGGCATGTTGAAAGAAGAACTGGGATAAATCATCAATCTTCAGGTCCATTTTGACCCAGAAAGTATGTATTTGTTGATTTGGTAATGAAGTAGATTACATATAACAGTTTCTACAGCACAATGGAGTCTCTAGCTGGTAAATTCACATTTAAATGTAGTCATTCACACATTTTTTTAAACCAGCTAATGACCAAAGATTTTTTTTTACCAGTTAATCTGCTGATAATTTCCTTGATTAGTACAGTTATTGTTACATTTGTATGCAACTTTTTGCTTGAAGTGACTGAAACAATCGATTAGCAAATTTGCTGCCATTAAATTGGGACCAATCGATTAGTAAAGTAGAATAGATTTTTATATGTCTGCTTGTTGAGAAGGTCAATTATTTTTTGAACATGTCTGTAATTTTCAGTTCTCAAATCAGCTCGCCTTTTATTTGAAGACAATACATGGATATTCTTTGGGATCAATTACATGTTGAATAAAATTGCTTTTAAAAAAAATAACTTTCCCTAACCCTGCAAAAAATCTGTGTTGGAAAAACTGTTATAAAAGTGATCCAACGACAGTCTGAAAAAGACTAAATATTAAATTAACCTTGTTCTCACTGTGAGCTTTTTTAATTCCCCTCCACATCTTGAATGGAGTCATACCTCTCTTGATTTTATGTAGGTTGTAGGGCATAATACGCTTTAACACTACATCAAAACTGCCTGTTATGTTTGAGCCTGACAATGGAAGCCTAACTAGATTTAGACATGCAGGTAACTGAACCACATCCATTTCAAAAAGAATGCCTCGCCGCATCTCTTGTTTGGCTGCATTTACAGGGGATAACAGAATATTACTGTGCCTTTTCACAGTTCCATTTTCTTTCACTTTAGCATTAGGCAATTTTTCAATTATTATTTTTTTTCCATGTTCTTTCATCCCTGGCTCTCCATAATGTCTGGGCCTTTTAGTTAATGGTAGCGACAGTCAGAGCCCAGTATATCGGCTCTTGTCCATTTTGCAGGTCATTGTGGAAGCCCAATAGGCCTTTTATTACGCCGACATCAAAAGGCAGATAAGCATTAGAGGTGGGGAAAATACCCTGCACTAGATATGTTCCCTCTTTCCTTTGTCTGCTATTGAAAGTGATCATTTTAATAGTGAAGAGGTTGGTGAGCTTTGGGGCTGATGGGAAGTGCGACACCCCTGACAGCCTACGAATATGAGCAAGTCGATAACACAACACAAGCACACAACACCTGCACACTCTTGCTGCTAACCTAATTATCTGCAACAAAGGCCACTGCGATTTCAGACCCACATCTTTCCGCCATTTACTTACTTATTAGTGTGCATTAAAACAGGGAGAAAGAGAGAGAAAAACTAAACAATTGTGTCTTATATTGCAGCCTTGGCCGAACGCCACATGGCTCGTATTACAATAGCATCAGACACTTCAGAGTGAGTGAGTGTCTATTAATTTGGGATGCATGAAAAATAGCTTCATGACAGCTGGTGGCAGAGAGGCATATAAACCAACACAAAGACACTAGAGAGGAATTATTCTAACAAATTATAGCCAAACGTAATAGTTGGTAATAAGCAATTAACTAATTTAGTGGAGCTAAAGTTGAGGACTTCCATCTTGGTGTTGCTGCAGGGGCACAGACACAATACTGGTTTTGTCCAGACATAAGCAGAAAAGCTATTTACTTCATATAGGAGCATGATAAGCTATGAAACATATGTCATGCAGGTAAATATAAGAGCATTTACCACCATCAAGGCTGAAAAATACTCTAAATGTTTTCTTAATAACAGAAAATATTCAGAAATCAACATGGAAATATACACAGCAGGCAACCATGCTGATTAGATTACCTGCCTTCAACAATCTGGAAACTGCTGTTGAAAAGACTATCAAAATATAATATTTTTAGAAATGCACCAATGAAATTTGTAGGAATGGCCCAGTTCAGTGGACAATGTTTAGGCTGTACAATACCTGTGCAGTATATCTTAACAATATACAGAAATACTTTATTATTGCTTTACATCAATCTTGTTCTGCCATATAAGAAGGATGCTCCTGTCTTTGGCCTGAAATCAAAGAGGGTGGTTTTGTGTGGTCTAGACTACCTGCCTGCCAGGTGTTGTTTTATACAGACGATGTGTCAGGTAAAGGAACTGTTACTACATGTTACCCTTTCAGCCACTTGAGGCAGGTGACTGAGGGTGAAGATGATACAGTGTCTTATTTACAGTAGAACAAAGTGTGAGGGACCTGCTGACACAAAAATATGTTATTTAAAGTGCAATGTGCATCCTACATTTGAGATGAAAAGCAACACGTCACAGCTCCACGATCCCCAAAAAACCAAGAACTGATGGATAGCTGCGAAAAGCATCTCGCTTTTGACTGTGAATTGTCCACAAGTGTACGAGCATCATTACTATTTCAAGCACAGACAGGCCTGAATGTGTGTGTGTGTGTGTGTATGTGGCTCTTCATGGTGAGGATAGGACCCTTGGGGCTAAGGTTGGGTGTCACACAAAGGGCTGAGAGCTCACCTAACGGTGTCTACCCCTGTTTAGCCTCTCACTTACGGTGTCGGGGGAGTCGTGTGAATGACATCACTCCTCACATTTCAACGAGACAAACTCTGTGTTCTTATTTACCGTCTGCTAACAATCATAAATCCTGCCTCTGGTTCACTGTTCACCTTTTACCCTCTTAAACTCAAGACAACTCATTCTCCATCTAAAAAAGGAAACCTTACAGATAACTGATAGCTGTCTCCACTGGTTTCCTTATCTTCTGCCTGTGGGGAGGTTTATGGCACAGATACTCAGTTTGGTGTAGTGATTCCAAAATACTTCTTTTAATTGAAATTTGGAATTGTAGATCATCTAATTGTTTTAGTATAAATATGATTATTTGCCGTTGACGGTCTGACAGGTCTGACGAACCTGAATAATGAGAGGGACTGTGTAATTGGGTAGGGACGTGTCACCACTTGCATGTATTGCCATTGACAAAGTTCAGATTCTTCCCTGATAAAGTCAAAAGAACCCCAGCAGGGTATCAGTCAGCAGGGGCTGTTACCTGGAGCCATGAGTGCAGTGTTTCAGGTGAACTCTGAGTGAGCGTAACGCCACACCAGCCTCAGACGACGCGCTCTTTGTTCTGCGCCATGTCTCACCAGACGCAGATGGGGAGGAACACTGAGTAACACACCTCTGGCGCACCAAGCGTCTTTGTCGACGAGCCAAATGCGTTGGAATCAGCCCAGAAGTGTTTTGCTGTCATTTTGGCTGAATGTGACGAAGCAATTAGGTAAACACTGTGTGGTTTGGCTGAGTAGATGAATATTTTAACGACCTGCTAGGAGAGGTGTGAATCAATGGATTATCACTGATTCAATTCAATTCAATTCTTGAATTTGGTGTTTTGATCCAAGGCAGATTTTTTTTTTTTTTTTCCATCTGTTTGATTTTAGTTTGGAGTTACTACCTCAGAAAAATATCAATAATGTGAAGCTGTCTTTATTCTTTTATGAGGAGAAATGAAAGCTATGACAGACATGTACTTTTAAACATTATTCTTAAATAAGATCCAAACAAGTAGTTAAGAATTAGAACATGATACCAAACACTGGCAACTTGGTAATCAGTATCCAATTAGAGATTAAACATCTTTTATTGGAAATGAAAACCAAATGAAACCTTCTCCCTACATTCAAATTCAAATAAATTTATAAGAACCTATCTCAAAAAGGATGGGTCAAAACATTCAACAAGTTAAACTATTTCCCCCATTTTTGAATATCTGTTGATCGTAATATTATTTTTTAGCAAACTGCTTTGACTTTACTACCATATTGATGCGATAAATTAGCAAAATGTATAACTGATGCATCAACAATGCAAAAGAAGAGTCTTGTTTCATACATTTAAAACAAAGGGTTATTGTCAATATGTATCTGTTAATAATAGTATATGGTATAATGTAAAATTATTTTTTCTATTAATCACTTAAACGTTAGAAGGTGAGGAAATAGTGAAAATCCCCATTAGAAGTCCTGCTTTTATTGTTATTTTAATATTGTCTAATTAGTCCAACTAGCAATCACAGATTCAATTTACAATGATATAGAATTGAGAACAGTGAGCCAGTGAATATTCATTTTCCCATAAGATGTTAATCAACATTTTAAATAAGTTTCTGTTGACCTGCTAATTAATTCATCTACTAATTGTTTCATTGCTGGAGGAGAGTAAATTAAGAATGGCATCAGTCCAGTAACTGCTTGCTTGAAGCATCATTAAAATACTTCCTCCATGAAAGACTGAACTCTTATGTGCCCCAGTTCTGGACCATCCATTAAGATGCCTAAACTTTGGTTTGGTGATATTACCCTCTACGTCCATAACTACATTTGTCTCAAGCCATGAATGCAAAAAAAATGACTGGTTAAGTTCTGAATAGCTACGGCTCTGCTTCCAAACAACCTGCCTCAGCTAACAGGAAGCCATTAGACTCTTGGCAATAACCATTTACATCCATTCACCCAGCTTTGACTTTATTTCCATCCACATAAGTGCATTTTCTGCGAGAGGTTAAAATATGAATCCCCCTCCTTTTTCTCCTCAATGGGTCTGGTTGTCTGGCTGACTTGAGAGGGCACAATCTATGACTGATTTAATTTGCTCTTTACGAACATCTCTAACAGCATTACCCCCAGAGCATACACTGACTGCCCCCATCTGACTCCATTAACTCCCAAATCAGGTTTAAAGACCATATTGATGCCGTCCGTTATTAAGGGTGATTATCAAAACAACAGACAATGGGCCAAAGTGTCTGTTAACTAGTTTATCCATAATTTCACGTAACTGTAACAGATGGCAGGGCTGTCGATTATATACTGTATCTGCTGCACACAGTGGCCACACACTGTCTGGATATGCAGCATATTGGCCTTTACATTAAAAGAACGATAGTCTGCTCACAGGTGGTCAGAGGAAATGGACTGAGCACACAAAATAAACTATGATGTTAAATGGTAAACAAAGAAATGCACCAGTTTGAGAGAACAGTGAGAACTCACCAATTACCAGCTGCTTTTTTTTAGCTGTCTCACTGTATAATAATCATTAGAATAATAAAAGAAAAGTGAAAATAAGACAGAAAGTCACAGATAAAAAAATCTAAACGTAGCCATCCAGTCCACTTCACCACCTTTATTCTCCTCAATTAACGAGAATGGCTTTTGAAACTGTAATTAAGTGTCTCTGCTCCACTCGGCCTCTTCATTATTCATGAATCCCTATTGATCACATTGTACAACCTATACTGTGGGGATCACTGGAATATCCTGAATCCCAAAAACAAATAGCTGAGCTGAGAAAGACAAAATTAACATCTTCATTGGTGACCAAAGAAAAAAATTCCATTTGATACTAATCCGGTATTTGCTGATTGAGTGATGTCAGAGACTCATTATTCGGAGAAATCCTATATGGCCTTGTTAGACATACAATTAAACAGGGACAGGTAATAATATAATATTATTGTTCACTGACTTTGTCAATAGGGCTGAAAATACATAATTATTTTAATTGTTGAATCTGCATTTTATTTTCTTACTTCTGTAAAATGTTAGGGAAGGAAAATAAGCTCATCCCAGGGTCCAATTTGATGCTTGTTTTATGTTGTTATTTTAAGTAAAACATCTGATCTCCACTTATGATAAAGTGCTGAAAAGATAATAGCAACATATATCATAATAAAAGCATTTTATAGAAACATTTTATTGAACATCACTTTTTTATGGGTGATTTCTACTCTAACAATCATATTTGTTATGTATATTAATATTGGCTGAATTTATGTTACAGATATAACGATGCTGACGTAATCGTCATTCAGTCTTATAAGTTATATGCAGAAATTAGGAGACTTTTTGATTTTTTGTGCATTCTGTATATAATACTGTATACTGATATTTTATACAACACAATATAGTATACAATACTGTGTACTGCACACAATATTTATGAGTATCACAGATATTACTACCTGCCACGTGTCTTGAACAACCACGGCTCATTCTACATTCAAAGAAATTATTATGTAATGAATATTAATGGCTTGGAGCTTTATTTTAAACATGTATTCAAATTTACTCAAACTCAATCTCCACCTGTATTAAGTAGGAATGTGTAAAACATGAACTCTAGCGGTTGATGTTTAACTAAATTAACAAAAGAGCGCTTGAAGAGCTCTCTAAAATGACTGGTATTGCAGGCTGGGTGATGAATTTGGAGGAAACACATTGAGTCATCTTCAAATTGACAGATGCAGAATCTCTCCACCGGACTCTTCACTGTGGTTTAGTGCTCGAGTGAAAAAATAGATTTTACCAAGTTTAATCACACGCTATTACAAGGCAGCTTTTATCATTGCCTTCCACTGTGTAAGTGCTGGTGTCTTCACTAGTTCATTACAGACACTTGTGATTCTGCAGCCCTCTTCTCATGTGTAATTGCATGGTTAGCTTTCCTCTGTAGCTTCCTACACACACTTCGGTGCAAATTATTTCCAATTCCAGTTTCCTTTTGAGAGCGATGCTACAATTACAGAAATCTGAACATCCTGGTAATTTCCCCACTATTTTCATTTTTGTCGAAAAATGCCGTGCAACTAATAGATCTTTTTCTCTGTGAAAGTCTTCCAAAAACTTTCCTTTTAAACTCACAGACATCATCCTTCCACCAAGCTTAGTCGAGGACTTGATGAACCCGATGAGCAGTGAACTCTGTGGGACTGACAATCTGATAAATTGCACTTTAGGTGAAAGAACTTTCTCACTTTATGTGTGATAACAGAAAATACAGTTGTTTCTGTGATCGAACATACAGCACATCCATGTTCACAAAGACTTTTTTGTTTATACAGTTAACATGAGGTTTTGTCATATTTGCTAATGATTATTATAAATGATTTATAATTAATAGTAATACTATAGTAATAGTGTACTACCTATGTTTTCTTCAAATGGCTCTCTCTACATAAAGAGACCAAAAAGCCACAGTGGCTGCCAATATTATCTATTTAGGCAGCAGAATTTGCAGGCTTTGTAAATGGCCAGCTCCTGGCCTTTTGTGTGCCTCCATTCATTATCACCACAAAGCGGTTGATGTCTCCCCTCTCTGCCTTTTCTGTGCTAAGCACGGAGTGCACCAGCCTGTCCATTACAGGCCTATGCCGCGTGCAGCCTGGGAGATGGCCAAACAGAGAGGAATGTCAGCGTGGAGTAAATTAACAAGCTACATCTGTGTGGAATCTGTAGCCAGTCACAGAAACGAGATGTATCTCTCAGCAAACGAGGCCTGATCATTTGTTAGCTGAGATGTTGTCGGTGAATTTGCTGCTTTTCGCTTGGTGGCTTTGCTTCTATTAATCAGCTGACAGGCTGGTGTAGTCAAGTTACGGTCCAAGGAACTCAATTGTTGTTTCTCAGCTATGCAATTAGTAGATATTCTATATGCTGACTGTGAGTTAGCAGACTTTTTTTTTTTTTTTTTTAAACACAGACTCCATTTCTGCTCCTCCTGAATAGGCTGGATAATATAAACTGGTACAAAAGCTTCATGAAACAGTCAAATTTAAGAGCAGGAGACGACATGAAGATGAACAATATAAGTAACCTGCACTTTAAATTATGACATGAATAGATCTTAAGCTCTTTCTCTCTCTCCCTTCCACACACACACACGCGCACACACTGTAATTACCCCTCAATCCATACAAATTGAATGAAGCCAGAACCGTGGTCTAAGAATATAGACCATAATTAATAAATTACAGCCCCTCTACTCAATCATTCTCCACTTTGGGGACATGTAGACATCCCATTCTCTGCAGAGTAATTGACTGAGCCCACAGAAAACACACCTAGTGCCTCCACGGTGGCTTTGTGGATACATCTGGTGCCACTTCTTACAACCAAACAGATGCCTGAGTGAAACTGTAGGTCATATCGCAGATCTTTCAGCCTGTGTGTTTACAAGTAACAAATCAAAAGCATGCATTATTTCTGGGCTCTGAAAATACGCCTGGGGGAGCTATCAGATTTCCTTGCCGCCACCCCCCTGCCCCCTCAAGCTTCCCCTTGCAGCTGCTACACATGAGCAAGGATCTTTTTTTCTTCTAAAGAGGAAAGAGTGACAGAGTGATAAAGTCCAAAAGAGCAAAATCTTAAAATGTTTGAGTTGATTGTACAGATCAAGAGTTCTTATAGTTATTACAGCTGAATACTTAAAATCTGATAATGGGAAATACATAGGTGTGCATTTAAAAAGACTAAGTGGGGTGAAACAGACAGAAAAAAACAGGATGTATTTTCAAAGTCACATATCTCTGTGAAATATGGGTACATCATGCACCTCACAGTGCCTTCATTTACAAATATTTCTTTGAAAATAATATATTTTGTTGTCATCGTGTATGTCCCCTTGGGCTAAAAAAGGGCCCACTGAAGACTGTCTAATGATTGTTGGGTCATGTATCAAATGCACAGCAGCTGGAGGCGCGAGGGGAGAGTACCAACAGTCTGGGTGTTGGGATGGTGGGGTGGTGGGGTGGGGCGATGTAAAGCTTGAGTGGAGTCTGTAAGGAAAGCCCAGGCTGAGTGTTTGGGTGCTGGCAGTGGGTGTGAATCTGTAATGGCTGCTGAGCAGGGGTCACACTCACTGGACCTTAAGAGCTCTGACCTCTGTCTGTCTAAGGTGTAGTTTATTCAACTAATTAATTTAACTATCAGGACACAGGCAAAGATAATTCAATGTTTGTGGATGTTTTTAGGAAAATGTGTTAATGGAAATCATCTTACAGCACCACAATGAAGTGAATATTACTATTATTATCATTATCACTATTATTTATAATTGCTTTATTTCTAAGTAAAATTTGCTAATTTACTTTGAACGTTCCTAGATAATCATAAATGATCTCTCAGGTGCAGTGAAAAAAATTTTAATTCAATAAATTTTTTCTTCAACAAAATGGCTCTTGGCTAAAATCATAAAAAAAAAAAAAAAAAAAAAAAAAAAAAAAAAATCACTTAATCTGATGTCTGTGCAATAATAGCCTAAAATTTTTAAACCCTAATTGTTTTCAAATAACTGTAACATTGCTGTCATGTTCTCCTGTCCTCAGCCTAACCTGTGTTTTTCCAACTCCCTAAACATGAAGGGAATGAGGGACGTAAGGTACTACTGCCACCTGCTGGTCTTGTGGCTCATGTTGGGCTCTATACTTGATACTGTTGTTATTTGGGGCCACTGACACAGCTTTCATCCCTCATTTACAGACAGAACCTGTTCCTGGTAGCTCATCAGAGCCAGTGCAGTGGACTGACCTGAGGAGCATGGCCCAGCAGGGCCCACAGTGAATCAGCTGACAGGGTCTTGACTCTGGAAAACTCAAGCGTGTCCGTCTCCTGTCTGTTGAGAGCGATGTACTGGCAGCCCTGGTAGTCTCCTCTCAGCTGCTCGCCACCGTGCAGCCGCACCAGATCCCACGTTCCCACCCTCCTCAGGACCTCCCGCACTGACTCCATCTGCCTGTACGACAGATGACCTGGAGGACAAAAAACTTCAGTTGAGCCGGTAGCGTTTTCTGTCAGAAGCCTGATTTTCTGTAGTGGAATTCATTCATAAGTGTCAAAAACTATATATACTATATACACTATATATATATATATAATGTCTTTTTAAATAGTTATCAGGTGAGTGATAGCAGGAAATGAAGTGAAATAAGTATCATTAACATAAAACAAGGAGATGCAGGTATGCAGGCAGACAGATGGAGATTTAACAAAACGCTGATTGAATTCCTTCATTATTAATCTATATCTTTTATGGACCCACTCACCAGAGAGCCAGGAGGGAGTCACTGCATCTGATATCCAGGCCATGTAGCCCTCCCTGAAAGATCTGAGGAAGTCGTCTATCTGGCTGTGGGAGACCAGCTCCCTCCTCTTCCTCAGCTCCTCCTCCAGCTCACAGTCTGGGGAGAGGAAGATGACCCTGGGGAAGAAAAGGCTTTGGTGCACAGACACTCCACTCCTCTTCAAATGGCCACATAAGTTAGCCGTCTTGGTCTAGAGGAGAAGACAGTTAAATCAACTGATTGTTTTCATTTATAGATCTATAAAAGGCACAGGAACAGTGAAACAGGCCACCACCACAGACTAGTCTACATCAGAAATACACGTGTCTGGTCAGATTTGTATTCTTGTTTACATTGACTGTTCTCACTCCCTGATTTAAATAATTTTATAGGCTCCATTTTTAGGTAGAATTCTTGTGCAGAATCTTGTGTTTAAAAAATGTTTAACATGAGAGAAGTTTTGATTCTCCTGTTAAATGAAAAGTTGGTTTTGTAGAAAAAAAGATGTCTCAGTAATTAACAGTTTCCAATAACAACACACAAATTCAGACGTCCACTATTTAATGTCTAATTGGACTAATTTTAGGAAATTACACATCCTCAAATTGGCCCAGACGGTCGAGCTATATCTGCTTTGTGTAAATTAATGAAGTTAATAGAGCCAATTCAAGCAGAAGTATTTCAATAATGCAGTGTGTGTTTGCCATCAGACTCTTCTGTCAAGCTCCCAGTCCAAATTGAGCATCTATAGAGATGGAAATGAATGACTCCTCACAGACCCAGGCACATAAGGTGACAGCTGTGTTTAGGCACCTGCCTGCTTTCACCCTCTACCCCCTCCCATGAACATAATTATGGCCTTTCAAATGAAGAGCACCCACTTGGGAAGTTTAGGAAGCCCAAGTGTAGTGTTTGAAATTTCCATATAAATTGTTATGGTGACTCATAATCTCTTAACATGGCTGGGGTTTGGATGAAAACAATGTACTGGACAACTGATTAGACCTTCAACTTAAATATGCCAGACAGTTTGACATTCAGGTTTTTATGATGCTGTTTTGTCATTTCAAGCTATATGTGTCCTTTTACCATGATAGCTTTAAGGGGATCTTCTGTCTGCTCAATGCAGGTATTGGTAAAGTTTTGGTCCTCTTCTTTCACTTGCACGTGCCAGTTTTGGTTGTGTGCAGACACTGTGCCTCTCCAGAGTTTCACATCAATGCAGAAGATCCCGTGCCCTATGTGAACAAAAAACAAAAAAAGAGCAAAGAAAACTTTATTATTTCCTGAAGGCCTCAGCCTAAACATTAATTTACTACTTTAACTTGCAGTTCATTTAACAAAAGATAGGATTATGAGTATGACACAGGAGGGTGACAGGGATAAAATCTTGTAATGTTGTATCATAATGTCACATAACATATTTCCTGTAAATTAAACATAAAATAACTGGATAGGAATTGACGCGACATAGACAGTGTTAACCAACTCAAATATAATCTGGTGATGCTACTATTGGTGCTTTAGGAAAAAACTTTATGGTTCAATATAATAACTATGCAATGATTCATTCCTCATTTAATGGACAATATCAGCTACAAAGATATGGGAAAGGCCACATTTAAGATATATCTTGATATTATGATATGTGAAGCCACACTTCATTTTAAATCACAGCATAAATTACTGTCCAGCACTGTAATGAAATATAATTTCATTACGCACACGAACCTGTGAGGATTACAATGTTGATGTCATCTTTGGTGGTCTGAAACTGGTCAGGGATACGCAGGTTGCAGTAAACATCTTCCTTTCTCAGCCTGGTGAGTTTCCTACAGTGAACGTAATGTTAGGTTAGATTTCATTCAAGTGCTGCTCATGAACACAAACCGAAGTTAAAGATGCATTTTGTGGCCACTTGAGGGCAGTGGAACAAGCTGTAAACACAACATTAACATACAGTATTGTGACCTGGTGAAGTTGTTAGGTGTGGATGTGTTGACAAAGAAAAAAATTGACTATTTACATGCCCAGCACACACAAGTCAACACTCATTTGTAGTTGTCTTTCTGGCCTCCTGTTGAATGTAATTCTAATAGTAACTCTTCTTGTGGTTCTGTTTTCATCTGCTCCATTAACCAGCTAATTACTGTCTGTCTGCTGTTCAGTGCTAGGCAGGTAGAGAGCAAGAAAGGTGAGTGCAACAAATATACTAAGGCCGTAAAAACCAAAACAATGGCTTAAAGGCACTGAACTGCTCCACAAACCTGAGGGTAAACTGTCCGTGGGTTCATCGCTACAAGCAAATCCTTTAACTGTATTTGTTTATTAGCGCAGCACTTACCTGACATGTTGTAAGAACTCAGGCAGTGTTTGTGTGTGCATCTGGCTGTGGCCCTGGGCACTTTGTGAAGCTTTGGAGCTGATCTGAAAGTGGGTAAACAGGCTTCCAAGCTGCAGCATTGTAGTATTTGTCTAAAAAAACAAAAAACAAAAAAAGATTTAGATTAACATCTAAATGACAAAGCAGTAAAACTGAGAGACCACACGTGCAATAAGAACAATAACTTCTCTACATCCACTACATTGCTTTAGGTGTTTAGGCTTTGTTGCTGCAGTAGCCAAATCAAACATGTTTGTGTTTAAGTTAAACTGAATTTACAATTAAAACACTGGATTTAGCTAAACTGCCTTAGCATTCTTGTTAAGCTTCAAACGCATCCTGAAAGTATGCTAGCTGCTGCAGTCAGGGTTAACAGCTTTGTTGACAACACTTGAACTTGAACTTTAGGACCCTGTGAAGGGAAACAAAGAGCACAGACCAGACCACATGCTGAACTCACACAAGCATCGAAACAAAAGCAGAAAACGTACTGTTGAGGTCTCGCGCTGCGTAAAGAGCCTTAGGAGGAGGGAAAATCTGTGGGGAATTCAGCTCGACATTTTCCAGGCGTTAGTGTCGGTCTACGCGTCTTTTTCCAAAATACCGAGAAACAGTAACTCTATCTAGGAAGGCTGTTTCACAACTTCCCCCTCCTCCTGCTGCACTTCCAGCCTTCCTGGAAGAAGTAAACAACAGACCACGTGCACCACCTGCAGAATCATATTTCGCCTCTCCAGACGTGACGTCAGACAGGGCACGTCACTCAGTCCTGCCGTGTTTGTGATGACGCCTTCAGGAAACGATCCCTGCTATTTTTCATGTGATGTTTATCCAATGCGTTGCACCGTGAATCAACTTTGGAGGCAAATTTATCTCACCTGATTTTTAATTTTTAAAGCCTGTGAATTTCTAGCACTGATTTTTATTTATTTATTTATTTTTTATACATTGAAAATATATTCAATATATGAAATCAGGTCGTGAATTTTTTCAATATTCGGCATAAAAAAAAAAGTCAAGTCATAAATATTCAAGTTGTTTAAATTCAAATCGGGGGAAAAAAAAAAACAAACAAATACACAAAAAAACAAAAACTGAACCCAAAATTCAAATTCAATATCCGGGTTACCAAGGATACTAAAACGACGCTGTCTCAAATCGAATCAACATCCAGCCAATCAAGTCACGCTCCATTGGCCATGTGACGCCCTTGACGTAAAGGCGGTTCTCTATGGCAACGAAGACAAATGGAGAGATTCAGTTATTGTTTTTCGCTGTTGGATAAAAATATTGTATTAGCGGCTGTTCTGTATTATTGTTATTCATTAATTGTGTTAAAAAAAAAACCTTGAACATCTACAGTTCCTTTACAATATTTCACTAAATTTTGGATTAAGATACGAACCTTTCCTTGTATCTGATCAATATGTGCTGCCATAAACAACCAGGCTTCGGGACTGAAAAGTAGATATGTGATTGTATTAATATTTTTCAGACTGACCTAAGAAGAAAACTATAATTCAGAGAGCTACACAGTTGGTTCAAGTTTGAGTTTTGGTTATTTTATATTATGTTAAGTATTAATTTTATTACATAACTTTGTAAAATTAAGGTGTGTTAAGTAAGTCCATGGCTACAGGTGGCCATCGAGAGAACAAAAACAAACCTATTGTAGTGAAATGTTTAACCTAGAGTTGGTTGAAACTATTAGGATTTTATATTTTATAGGATATGAGAGGGCACTGATGAGATATACAGTGGGGCTCAAAAGTCTGAGATCAGTTTTCTCATTCTGTTTTCACATATTGTTTTTTTTTTCTGAATTCATAGATAGTCCACTAAGGATTTTCTTGCACATTCAACAGGATTCTCACATCCTGCATGAGCCTACAGAGAGGATATTACAAAAGTGATGAAGAATGTTTAATTCAGCAGTAAATACACATTGAAAATCTCAATGTGCTGATAAACAATATCCGGATAGCACAAAATACTATGAACGAGCTTAATATCATGAGCAGATAGCCAAATCAGCTCATATGGGCTCAATGGAAGCCAATAAACAGAGGCACTCTGTCCCTCCTGACCTTCACTTCTGGTTTAGATCAGGGTGATAAAGCAGGCACAACCTCAATAAAACCCATACAATGGAGTAAAATAAATAGATATTAAATTAAAGCAGAGGCAATACTGACTGAACTGCTGCAGGAATTCAAGAACAAAAGCTTCTTTGTGCAATTTAATATTGTCTACAATCACCACCTCATGATACATTTCAAATCGTTTTCATCTCTTGCCTTGACGTATCAACACATATAATCATCTTGTATTGGAACTTGCAAATGACTTGTGTGTGTTTGTGTGTGAGAAAGCAACCATGTTTATATATTAAATGTGCTTCATCCCTCTAGCTTGGCCTTTTCGGTTGGACCTAATATCAAATCCATAATCTGTCTCATCTTTGACTGTCCACTGTGGAGGAGTTCATGGTGTCAAACATTGTTGTGAGCGCACATTTGTCTTTATGATGTTATATTTAATGTGCTTTTAGCCAGCAAATACCCCAAATAAGAAGTTTTTAGAAATTAGCGTCATTATATGCAAGACCCATGTTGTGTTCAGCCTTTTGTCATGGACTGAAATACAGGTCCTCTTCATGTCCACTGCATGCTTCAAGTGGTTCCTGAAGCCTTGTGTCTACTATTGTCAGCATTAATGTCATTTTCACCTAATGCACCTGAAGAGCTCCACTGTGTGTGTGAGGAGTTGCAGAGGGTTTTCACGTCCCCTCTAAAGTCTAATTAGGCATCATAGTTCACACTTGGGGGCTTGGCTATGACTCTATAGAGGGTCTAGTGACCTTGGTTGAAAAGAAATGAGCATAATCTGGAGAATGATAATGGTATGAATTTCATGTATTTGTCAGAATACAATCACATGATATTCAGTTTCTTGTGCTATCAAAAAAAAAAGATAATTTTTTACGCTGAAAGTATTTCCATTTTCAGTTTTTCAAATCAAATATCTCATTTGCAGAAGTAATGGCTACAGGACATCGCTGACGCTCTTCTCACTAATTTTTGCTCATTTCCATTGAATTATTAACGTGAGAGATTCTCCATATGCTCTCCGAGGATTCTTGTCCATTCGTTTTGGAGAGAATTAGCATTTTAGAGTGAAGAGTATAAAGAGTTTAACTGCCCCAATCAAAGGGTGTGATTTAAATCCTGTCTAATCGAGATGTTTAATGGGGGTTGCAGCTCGCTGACCTGAAGTAAATGGTCTCAAAATGTTCCTGGGTCTCAATCACCTTCATAATTAGGACCATCTCACCTGAAAAAGCATGGCCACTGAAATGAGGTTTGCAAAAATAAGACTGTAGCAATGAGGTGAAATGGCTGTTTTTGGCTAATGTGCTGAATGCCAAATCACTAACAAAACAGACAACTTATAATCCCTCCTGATATAATAAACCCAGTTAAACCTGGGCTAAAAAATGAAGCATGAAAGTGTGAAAAACTGTTTTGGTATCGACCCCAAAGAACCTTCTTTGTGACTGGCCTGCCTCAGTAATTAGTTATGCCATATGAAGAGGTAATTTGTATGCTAAAGTTTAATTGTTCAATTATCACTGGATGTGAGAGGAGGCCTTGATGCCATTTCATCATGTTTGAAAATAGTGTTGAACTCCTCGTGGCACATATTGTAATAGCTGGCAATTACAGAGAGAGCCCTCTCACTAAGTTGACTGATGCAGGCTGGCCTCGCTGAAAAGCCTTTGCTACCTGCCCGCTGCAGTCGCTGGCAGTGAAGAGTGGCTCCATTCAGCCTGCAGAGCTGAACCAGCCAAGCTCTCACTGTGGAAAAGGACCTCAACTAGCTGCTGACAGACAGCATAAACACCAACTATATAAGTACTACTGAGGGACAACATGTTAAAACAACATTATCAGAGAGTAAACAGGGCGAGATTGTTTGAGCGTTCCTTGTTATCACCTTCACTTATAAACAGAGGGTGAAATAAGTTGAATTGAGCAATGCTCATCTGCATTTTTCAACATTTCAGTGACTCACATTTCACCCGGGGAGGTTTTGCATGTTTACATCTATAGGTATCTTTTTTGAGACCAAAATCTGGGCTCGATGTCTGGCTCATTGAACCTTTTTCTAAATCGAGCCATCTCAACAAAGGCCAGCAAAAGTAAAAATTGTTTGTTTTGTTAAATCAATTCAATTTTTTACAGTTACTTGGAATTAAGAAACCCTGTGTTACAACAATTAATCTACAACCAAGAGAATCACAAAGCCATCAGAAATGTACAGGTTCATATATAGTATATATAGTATGAAATACATTAAAATTGCAATAGTGTAGAAAGAAATGACAAAGAAAGAATATACTATTAAAGGAATATTCTGAGGATCACTGAGCCGTATGTGATTGGTAGGTCATATGTAAATTCTTTCAGAAATAATTAATTAAATGGTAATTTAATGTGTTTTTTTTTTTTCATGTTTCTGGGAGCTTAAAGGTCTATGTGATACAGAAATGAATTCTGTTGTTACAGCTACATAAATCAATCATGACCTGAGATGATGATCAGTGATTACAGATCCATTTCATGCTTTTCAGTGGCTCAGATGGGAATCCAGGAGACAAAAGATGTCCCGTCATTTTCAAAATTCTCATTAGTGCTCTAAATTGAACCATATGCGTCCAGTTTATAATTAGTTCCTATAGCATAAAAAGTGAGATCTTTGACAGACATTATTTCTTCTATTTTGATGAGTGAATTTTTAAATAATTTTTACACAAGTATGGACAGAACAGCAAAGTCAAGCTGTTTCAACTTACAGAGCAGGCGAATAAAAAGATGTCTGATAATCTGGATATCAATAAATGACATACAGTTGCAGTAATAAGACACATGCCTGAAACTTCACACAGATGTGCAGAGGTTGTGGTATTTCAGGATTCCACGTCAAAAACCACACATTCAGTAACTGCATTGAACAATATCCAGTTTATGTGGTGAAGAGGAAATAAAACCTTTTCTGTTTTAGTTCACATTGATCTTCCTTTTGACAGGAAAGGAAGATCTTATTGTCTTGGACAGGGTAGCGTTCACATGTTGTGGACCCTAGACAGACAAATGCAGTGGTTCTGTTGCTCAGGTTGTTGTATTTTTACTGTGTGAGAAGCTTTAAGACAAGTAACACAACAGTGATTGTGTTCCTACTACTCGAATGTAGGGATAAAGCCAAAACAGCCATTTGAACAGTACCTTTCAGATGTAGGGGTGCTTCAAAGTGCTTCAGGCAAGGTGAATAAAAACAGTAATTTCTGACACTTAACCGCACAAAAAAGCAAAATATATGAAATAGAATAGATGAAACATATTACTACTAGTTACTATAACTATTATTACAAGCCAACGATAATCACTGCACATTTGTCCTGACAGCCTCAGCCCAGGGAATTCAGTATCAAAAAGATCAACTTGAACATACTTGGACCGACGAAGCCTCATATTTGGCCTAAACTCGGACAGAACTATGGCTTTTATGCTCATACATTGGAAGTGTGATCAACATACAGAAAGAACTATTTGTACACATTTTCTTTGTTAACACCTTTAGGGTCTTATATAACACTGTCTTATTTTCATTTTCATTTAGGTAAATACTATAAACATTCTTCTTTACTTGAGCAACATTCGGCAGCGACAGACACAGTCCCTTTGATGAGTGATTTGTAAAACCAGAGGTATAACAACAGGTATTTTCAGCTCTCCCCAAACAGAAAATGGCCCTTTCATGTTCCTCCAACTTGGTACTCACAACCTGAAACAAGGGTGCAATTGTGGTTGTCACCAAACAATGACATTTTTTCTTTCTTTCACTCTCTAAATTCCCCATATCATCTCTACACAGATGAGCAATTTGTCTGTCATGAGGTCTGGGGCATCAGCCCACTCTGGGCCCATTTCACTGACAACACTGTTATTAGCTGTAAGCCGAGCCAGTGGCAAATGAATCTGCCCACTGTTCAGGAGTCCAGGGCTCTTTTCAGCGATTAATTTGATAAATATATTAATTATGAATCTGGATGACAGTACAATCTGATTGTCAGGCTTCCAGACTTGGCCTTTGTGATAGGTCAGCTTTGAGAAGGGGAGAGGGGTGGGGTGTGGGGGATCCTCGGGTTTCAGAAGCTGTCATCCCCGGGGCTCAGCCTCTTATCAGCGCCTGACCCATTCACTCAGTAATTTCCTGTGTGTTGTAATTAAATGGAGGCTTTCTGATTGCAAGTGACTCTCTTTAAGAGGTGCTTCTTGGGTTTCAGGTGGAAAGGTTGTTCAGTGGACTGACTGTCTCCCCTGCCCTCTGCAGGACTCATTGGGCACTGAATGTCTAAACGTACAGAAAGATCTTGTGCTTTAATACCGCTTCATAATTTGTGCCAGTCAAAATATATATATATCTATCTATCTATATATAGATAGATAGATATATATATGACTACTGGTATGACTAATATGCAAGGTGGTTTGTCTGATCACCAAATGGCCAAAATCCTGGACAAACAAATGTCAATAATATCTATAAAAAGCCCATATTGTCATGTTGCAATAATAATGGTAAAATTTGTGTTATTTGTTTTCTTCTTGTTGCTCTAAAGGTAAACTCAGACCACTTCTGTCATTCTTGGCACACAGTATTAGTTCTCTTTCTATTCTGAAGTACAACTTGAATGATGGTCTGTTTTATTCGTACATTGGGATCTTTTGGCTCCTGCTCAGAGGTTTAGGAAATCCTCTGCTGGCTGCTGACAGTGGATTATGGACATTTACTGGAGGGGCTGACTGTACCCAACCATCTCCTCTTGGATACTGTTACAGAACTGGCAGACCAACATCCTGAGCCTAGTGTGGGGCCGGCTGCAGCGGTATACCGCCAATATAGTCTGACAAATGGTTACAGGGCAGAAGAAATGTAAGGAAAAAGAAAGAAAAATAATACAAAAGGTACCACAGAAGCAACTACATTAAAGTCTGGATTTGCTAATGTTTATTTGTGTAAAGAAATACACAACAACCCCTATTATTAACCCGTGCTGTCTGTTAAAAGTCCCTAACTTATCTAAAAATTAGACTTAAGAGAAACAAGTCAAAGTGAGACACATTAACTGTGTTTCATAATTTCTTAGTTTTATCCACCAGTTGTAAAACCCTTATGCTGTAGAGTGGGATGCAATGAAGGCTTGAATTAGCTCAGCTGTGCTGCATCTGAAGGGACAAAAGGTTTCCCTGCTGCTCTCTTCCACTCCTCTTCTCTGGTATAACCAATAATCCTATAATTAAAATCCTGTTTGTTTTGTTCTTGTTTTTTCATACAGCTGTTGAACCCCATTAATTCAGAGCATGGAGCCATCCTGGAGGTTGTAGCTCCCAGGACAGCTCTGGGAAAGACATGGGGAAGTGGCTTTTCAACATTAATGCCCCCCTGTATGTTGCTCTGTGCTCTAAACAAGAAGTAAAGTGGCCCGATCTCAGCAGACATCCCCCAAAATAGTACATGAAGTTTTGCCCTTTACTCAGACCTTTGGTATTTAAATTGGTTCAAACAGTGTGTTTACCTTTACTTGCCTTTACTTGCTACTTTATATAAAATCATGAATACTACTCTCTTTTGCATCGCTTTTAAAAGTAGCTCTTTTATTTTATGAGTCTTGATATGACACCTTGTTAAGTCTCATAGAATTAAACAATGTAATAACATTTCAGCTTGTCAAACAGCCTCTTGGCTGAAAGCCCAAACTGTAGGTCATCTCTTACTTATTTTCAAACGTATGAATTAATTCATGTATCTATGAGAAGACAAGCAGGCAATTTACAATACGGACTATAAATAACATGAAAACGACACAGATAAAAACAGCACTGACCTTGCTTTACCACAAGGAGGAACCAGTGATTAAATTTTGCTGCATGTGGAGTTCATTGCCCCTTCATGGAAGAACAGCTCAACAGAGGCTGGCTCCATTTGTAATACTGCAACGCTTCACTAGATGGCAGGAATGTATGATGTAATGACTGCGCTTTGGCCATCATGACAATGAACTTCAAAGATAATCTCTTTTATAAACCAACCACCTGAACAAACAGGAGAGTCACAGATTTTGCTTTTCAGTCTACTCAACAGCAATGTCAGAGATGTTAAGCAGGATTCTATATGTGAAATGGTTATGTCATTTTGTTTGATAGTAAATACCAAGTATGTTCTGATCTGCATCAGTAAAAAAATCTACCTTATTGTTGCAGTAATGATTACATCACTCTGTGAGAGCAGCATGCTGGAGAGGGGACACCAGAGGTTAATTGCAGTCTCCTGCAAGCTGGATACAACTGCTCCATGCAAACAGGAGGGGAAAAAATTACACTCTCATATTCATGCAATCATGCTGATATGAAATTAATTTGCTGAAGTCCAAATCTGCTGTCATCCCCTTGTTGTATTCTATTCATGCTGGCTACGTTAAGCCAGAAATAAAAGAATAATTACGCATTAGCGTTTCTAATTAAGGTTTCTCTCAAAGGTGAATTGAACACTGATGGAATTTTTGGGGGATTTATTAAATTACTGTGAAATCAAATTAGGGGAACAAATTAATCCTTGCAGTGAATTAGATCAGTGGATGAGAAAATTGACTTTTCAACACAAAGCATGGGATGAGAAGCCTGGATTGGTGTAAAACAGATGTAGTGCAGGTTGCCGAGCTCAGATAATTATTGAGGATGGGAACAGGTTTTGTTTAACTGAGGAATGTTCACATAGGCCACATTATCATGTAGTGGGAAGGGGGTGGGGGTACATTCAAAAAGCATCCAGAGGAGCAAGAGACCCAATTTCATCCTTTCCTTTTTTTTTTTTTTTTTTTATCTGAACAAGCCTAGAAATGTGTCCTTGGCTCCTCAATGCACATGGCTTTTCCTTGACACTGTTGCACTTTGATTTATCTTCTCTATGACATCCTGCACAGTGATACTCTTATCTGTCTCTCTTCACTGTGTTTTCCAGGCATTCCCACAATGCACTCAGAGACTCTTCCTGTTTTTGCATTAATTCCCAAGTGGTTATGCATCCTGAATGCACCGAACTTGGTAATAAACTGTAGCTGCTTGAGAATGGAGACGGTAAAGATGTTAGAGCGGAGAAGCTAGAGCAAGGGTACAATTAGTTTAGCTTAGCATAATGACTAGAAGCCAGAAGAAAGTGTGTTCTTGTATTTAGTGTTAAGTTTCTTGTTTGAAGTTAGCTTAGCTTGTAGTTTTACTGCAGGTTGTGTACTCTTTGTCGTCACTGTACGTTGCTGCTGTGCTAGGGTTAGTGTTGATTTTGTTACTCTTGGGCTGCTTCCTTCTGTTTCCGGTCTTAATGCTAAGATAAGCTAACCACTTTCTGGCTGTGACTCTTATTTTTCCAAAATGTCACCCCCTTGGAACAGAGCAATGCATTTTTTCATGCCTGCTATTACTGTCTGTGAAGAGGTTTATAGTTCAGTGGTTTCTAGCTTTAGGGCAGAAACAGTTAATATTGAAACATACTAATGCAGTTTAAATGAAATTGCCCTCTTAGGCTGATCCATCTATCCCATTACTTTTCATACTTCAGATATTTTTGCTGATTTTCACTTAGACAAAGAACTTTGTATTGGACCCAGTGTAAACTGCTGCTAGCCATCATCAAAAATTTGATAGATTTTCTCTCACCCTGTGATCTCTTAAGTCACATCAGAACAGATGTTTAGGGTCAAATAAAGGTCAGAGTTCAAGGACTTCCAGTCAGTGGCTCCAGGCTTTATTTCTGGTGGACTGATTATTTGTCAGATCTGCTCTTTAATTTTTGCATTAGCTTACCGACCCTGATCATTCAACCTCAGATAGTAATTAACACCAGGACTATAGTAAAGAAAGTATACTTTCACCTTTAAATTACTGCAGTATTGTGTGACAAACCGGCTTAACAAATGTCATGAAGACACATTTAAATTCAAACTCCCAAGTGGAGGATGTATTAAATCATTTAGAGTCAGCTGCATTAAAAAAATATATAGATTGTACATTTCAGCCTGTGACAAAAGACAAACTATGAATTTCTGTTGCATCTTTATCTGGATGTCACTGAATCCAAAAACGCTTGGTACTTTGTGTGAGCATTGCTAATAAGAAGATCAATACATTGCAAATTGTGTTTTCTTTTGCTGTTTGATGTAGCATAAGCTTCAAAGAACAGCTGATAATGGCACTGTGAACTCATCTGTGAAATAAAGAGATGAAAGACAGACTTCCTCCTATTTGAGCTGCTCTATGACCCAGTTTGACACTCTAAAGGGTGATTGTGCAAAAACATCTGTCTTTTATTTTGTAATGCCACTGGTATCAAAGTCAGCTGCACCTTTCCCCTGTCAACATTATTCAAAAATACACTTTATTCTCTGCTCTTTTCTGCAATGTTCAACAGTTTGACACAATAATGTCTTAAATCTTATAGAATTCTGTAGTTGCATAACAAAACTATCCAGGTTGAGCATAATAATCACAGGCATATTTTACGGTACAAATATTAACACCATTAGAGGCAACACCATGTGAAGCTAATATCCTTTTGGTTTTGTACCTGCAACTGTTGTCCATTTGCAGCCTTGAGCATGTTGTCAAACAGCCAAAACCTTCCTGGATCCATAATAAAAATATGCTTGTACACTATAGTGTGCAGCCTGTATTAAAACTGTGCTGATTATAAATTGCTGATGGCGAGTTCAGACTCTGTGCTAGGTTTCCTCGACATCACCACCACTAACGTGAAAGGACAGTGGCCTCAGATTGTTCAGGAGGTGGTGTTAGGATGGTGCGCTGCCCAGATGGAGGCCATGGAAAAAAGGTTATTATCAAGGAGGCTTTTCTAGCATTCATAAACAGCACTCAATGATATGTTATTACATTATTGGATTATTGTTAGCAATGCGTAAAAACATCAGCAGTATTTTAATGTTGTAGCTGGTTGAGTTTTTTATGTACCTTTTTTTTAAATGCTTATGGACCATGATGCATCAGCAATGCTTTATAATTGAGAAGATGATGATTAAGAGTAATTTATTTTGTTTATTAAATTTTTAAAATTGAAATACTACTTAAAAATGTTCATAGTTTTTGGGAAAATGTTTCTTTCCGATGTGGACTGCAGTTGTCAGGCTGCAGTGAGGATAGCTGGTTAGCGTGATAACTGTGGTAGAGGAAAGGACATAATAGAGACCATGGTTAACATTGGTGTTGCCTTTCGCTGGTGAGCTCCTGGTGAGTAAACAGCTTTTAATGCTAATGTTTTAAGTGTTATCAGCAAATTATACATTATGCTGCAGAGTTGCTTGCATATGTTTTATTCAGATTTATTATATAATTTGAAGCAGTGTCAGCTGACTGGTTCGTTGGTCCACCATTTTGGCCCAGACATAAATATCTCAGCAACTATTACACAGACTGCCAAGACAGACATTTGGTAAAGACTTTCATTGTCCCCAGAGGATGAATTCTACTGATTCCCTGACTCTTCAACGGAGTTACATTTTTATTTATCCATCTATATCCTAGTTTGGCTTTGTTTACAATGAACATTAGCATAAGACGAGCACGTCATGTTTTTTATGTAAAATCTTAAACTGCTAAATAAATAGTAAGTAGTTGCCAAATATATTGCTTGTTGTGGAGTAAATTATGAAATATTTCCCCCTAAAATATAATGGAGTGAAATGATACAGTAGCATAAAAGGAAAAGGCTCAAATAAAAGCCCCTGAACATCATTACTTTCCACCACTATCACACAGTGTGGACATAAAACAAGTGCAAGAATATATTTTTAATAGCAGTGAGAAGCATTAACAGACTTGATATTCAAATCATAAACCTTTTGTTACACAATCAAATACATGCCAGCAATGTTCAAACAAGCAGAAGGGGCTGATGACATGATGTAATCACAGACAAAAAGAGATCAGAACAAGGGTTTATTTTTAGCCCTCCATCTTCAATCGGTTTCCAACAGCCTCATAAAGCCGGTAACTGTCATGATCTCTCATTGACTAAAACATTTGCTAATTATAGACCTGTCCAATGAGAACAGGTAGCGGGAGATGTACAATGTGACAACAAGCATTGTACAGGTTCATCACAAGAGCTCCCCTGAGCGCTGATGCTTGTTGTCATTAACAGATATGTTTAAATGAAGCCAAATGTGACTTGTACAATTGCAGTGGTTCACTGCAACTGTTCACCTCTCAGTTTTAGGTGACGCCAATATGGGTTGTATCACAAGGTACGGGGACATACAACCCACAGGGTTGCTCAAGTTTGAGGACTTAGAGGTGACAGCTGAGGAAGCAGCACCAGGATTTTAAAAAATTGGCTGATGTTGTTAACAATAATGTATTTATTGTTTTGTTCTTCAGAGTTTTGTGAGCATTGACCTTAATGATATTAGACCCAAAATTAGCATCTAGTTTAAAATGTATCCAAGGATACAAGTAAGAGTTTTTAACTTTAGCTTTTTGTGTCTGATTTTGTTGTATATATTTAAATGGTGTTATTACATTATTTTCTGATTGTATTTGTTGGGAAGTCCTATCTCTTTATTGTGTTATTCAGGTGGTTAATGAAATAGAAATGTCATTATCAGTCCCCAGGGGATGAACCTTACTGACTTTAGTGGTCACCTAATCTTTCCTCTAGTGAGAACGTTTTCCAAAATGCTGAACCTTTTTTCCAGTGATATTAACCCATAAATTAATGTGCAACATTTTTCCAATAAGATATTTGTCCATCTATGGATTGTGATATACTGTTCTGTACATACAAGCTGCTCAATATGAGACAGGTTGCAGCGACGATGGCTAAATCAGGGCTAAAATAAAGCTGCTTCTCAGCACTATTGTTAGCTCTGTCAATACCTTCCTTTGTCTGTAATTGCAGGGTGGCATTTCACTCTGTTTGTATTAAGCCTCTTGTCTGAGTGAGTGTCCTTCCTGTCTTCACCTATGAGACCTTTTTGCACTCTCTTAAGTTATGTAATACATCAACTCAAGTCTGAGTTTTCCAAGTTGTAAACTAAGTTCCACTCAACTCGGCATTAGAAAGCCTGCATCACTAGTTGAGATATGTTGAAAATATAAGTGACAAGTCTATATTCAAAAGGTGAGTCAGGAAAACGTAGAAGCTAAAGCATACATCTAGGTTTAAAATTTATGCTGGCCTGCCAATCCGAGGGAACTCAAGTGTGGAATTGGAACTGGCAGCGAATTCAAATCCACACTGTCACAGCAAAAAGGGAGGAGTGCTGCAGGCTCTCTCTCGTCCTACCATCTCTCACAGTCAAGTCCTGCACTTGTTAAATCTTCTGACAAGAGGTATTATCTTCAAAGTGTGGACCTGAGATCTTGTCTCAAACACAGTAAATCCACAGTAAACCAGCGAGCTCCTTCTCAAACATGAGGATTCACCACTTTGTTCTGTTTTGCATCTCTATTTATATATATATATTTATGATTTATGGACTGAACAACATAATAATAATACAAAAACAGAATAAATAATAATAGTTAGATGTGGCCCTAAAGTCACCAATATAAACAAACTGAAATCTGCTCCTACACTTACATGCACAATTGGAACCGACTTGAGACTTATCTGCTTGAGCTACATCGTCCCAGAGCTTATAAATCTCATGTATGGTTTGAGATGAATGGATCAAGTACCTTAATATTCTGTGCTTCTATCAGGTCTGTGTTTGGTGTGATTAATAAGTGAGACGCACTCTACCAACACCAGACAAAGGCACTGTTGTGCTCTATTCATCCAAGGTGATATTACCTGAGGCCTGGAGTCGCCAAAGCCCATGTGTCCACCTGGAATTAGGCCTCATTTACATGGATATAAACATAATGCTCTCCTCAAACAAAGACTCTTTCAGGTGGAATGAAAGAGGATATTTAGTATTTTTGGAAAAAAAAAAAGTCATCTATATTTATCAACACATCTGTCTAATGTGGCATGAAGCTCAATGGGGGATGTTTGTTTGGCTTTGTTTTTTTTTTCTGTTACATGTTCAGAAAAGGTCCTAATGTCACTTTTTTAAAAAGAAAATTTCCCAGATTCAACAACAAAATCCATCACAAATCCATCCACATCACGCTATCCCCCCTAAAATATATTTTTAGAAGGACTTTCTTCACAGGCACCACTGTCTGTGTAGCTGACATTTAATTATGAAAAGAGTAATTAAAGCGATGCCTGTGAAAAAAAAGCTGCACTTGTGCTTGAGATCAACTGGTGGCTCTGTGCTGATAAGGCCTTCTGAACAGGAGAGAGCTGCAGAGGTGCTTACATGACAGCGCTCGATTGTACCATCTCTCCAAAGGCCAAATGCTCCCATAACATGTGGGAGTAGGATACTGGAAATGCCTCAATCATGGCAAAAGTCTTACTCAGGACCAAGATGGATCTGCATTTCAGCTTAATGACACCCAGCAGCCGGCAGAGTTGTCTGTCCTCCCCCCTGCAGCCGCCTTCTCTTTGCATCTGGAGGAAATATCCATCTAAAGTAGTTTTCAAGACACCGTTACAGGGTAGTATTTTAACAAGCATCACAGCCAAGACTTTCCCTCTCTTTCTTTTCTTATCTCCTCCTGTTCCATCTCACCTTTTTTTTTTTTTTTTTTTTTTTTTGTTGCCACACTGGAGAAAGTGAAGCGAGCACAGTGGCCAGCATTGTATCACATCTCCACCGTCAAACACCATGTGAATGTGTGTTGCAGTAACAATAACTCTTTCCACCCACACGTTCAACACCCCCACCACCGCTACCCTTCCCTCATTGCAACTACAACCACCACCTCACCGTGCTCCAGCGCTTTCAGTGTCTCACGTGCTGCAGCACACTCCGATGAGTCCCACGCTTCAGAGGAAAAATTCTCTCTCCACACTCAAGTCCAGAGGGGCAGCAGCAGAGTGCGGGGGCGTCATCCGGCTTCCAGAGGAACGGAAGATGTTGCTCCTTATCAATCTGATGAGGCAGACTTAATCAGTGAAGATATTTGAGTAAAGCATGAGGAGGATGAGATGCTGCTGGAATGCAATGATGGCTCAGTGCAATGAAACCAAACTTGACCAGCTCAACATGAATTCATTGGTCATTTATATTGGAGGTTGATTTAAAAATAAGGTTTAATTACATGAGCCAGAAGTGGAAAAAAATGATGTTTTTTGTAGATTCAGTTGTTTATTTCTTAATGATGCTCTTTTGTGTTTGTGTGCGTTTTCTTTTACCTCTCATGTGTGTGTTGTCACAACACTGTCTTCTTGAGCCAGCCTCCCTTGAAAAGAAAAGAAAGAGCACATTGAATGCATCGGATGAGGATGACATTTAATGCTGTATAAAATACACAATAAATAATTTATTTAAAACAAAATAGTCCAGTCATTTACTGTCAAAATCTGTTCCACAATCATTCAGGAGAGATAAGTTTGTATTATGTGGAAGGAAGGAAACTCTCAAAGGGGAATGGGTGCCTTTTTTTAAAATTTTATTTCTATACTAAGAATCCTGCACTTAACTCTTATGAATGTCCTTTGTCTTTGACTGTTTCTCAGAGGAGACGGGGAGAGATCAAGTAGCCCACACACTGTGCAGTGTGTGCGGAGGGGTGATGCCTCAAGAGCGCATCACAGGACGACAAAACCCCACTGCAAGACGCAGTGCCAGAATAGAGCAGCATTGGCATGAGGGTTTGTTTCCTGTAGTTTAATGTGTGTGTGTGGGGTGGGGGGGGGAGGGAGAAAAAAAGGGGGAGATCAGACCGATCAATTCCCCGAACACACTTCTTGTTCCGCCGGGATCCTCCTGATCATCTCTGCTGACTCGCGCGCAGAGACAATGTAGTGGAGAGGAGTCGGGGATCTCCTCCGGTGGAGAGATCTGGGGGATGCGTGGACACGGTTATGGCTGATTAATGCGTTTTTGCGGCGGCGAAACCACAATGGATATGTGCACAAAAAGTGGGGACAAGTGAGTTCCGGGGGCCACAGGATGGACACTGCGGAGGTAATTCTCTCTGTGTTGGTGGTTGTGATTATTATAGTGTCGCTGCTGTCCAATGTCCTGGTGCTGATCTGCTTTCTGTACAACCCGGAGATCCGCAAGCAGGTCCCCGGTCTGTTCAACCTCAACCTCACCTTCTGCAACTTGTTGCTGACCGTGTCCAACATGCCGCTCACTTTGGTGGGACTTGTCAGCAAGGCTCAGCCGGGGGGAGACGGCTTCTGCCAGATCGTGGGATTCCTGGAGACCTTCCTGTCCACCAACTCGATGCTGAGCATGGCAGCTCTGAGCATTGACAGGTGGATCGCCGTGGTGTTCCCCCTGAGGTATCACTCCAAAATGCGCCATAAGGACGCGGCGTTTGTGCTCGGGTACACGTGGGCGCACTCCATGTCCTTCTCCACGGTGGCCACCTGCCTCTCCTGGGTGGGATACCACCGGCTTTACGCCTCCTGCACCCTGTCCAACCCCAGGGCGAGCAGTCGGACCCAGTTTGTAATCTTCACCGTCTTTTTCCACTCCTTCACCTTTCTCCTGTCTTTTATAGTCTTATGTGTCACATACCTCAAAGTGCTTAAAGTGGCAAGGTTTCACTGTAAGAGGATCGATGTAATCACAATGCAAACTTTGGTGCTGCTGGTGGATATACACCCCAGGTGAGCCCCTTTAACTTACTATTCCTCTTACCACTGATCCTAGAGCTTTCTGGCAATGGAGTCACATTAGGAAAGACATTGTACAGTTAGAAAGAGAAAAAAAAAAGAACAAGCTGTACAAATGACACCTCTGATCAAAAAAAAAAAGGGTGGGGGGGGGGGATTCCTCTTCATGTTAATTTAAAAACCTGAAATGACACTATTCTGTATCTGTGGCTGCAAAAAACAGTACAGTTAATGATGCTTTGCACTGACATTTGAGTTGTGGCCTCAGTATTCAGAGGGGATGCAAAATCTAATTACACCGAAATGTCATAGAGAGTGATTGCTTTACTCTTCCTCCATACAGTACGGCTAAAAAACAATGTGTGCTGTGTGTGTGTGTGTGTAGATTTTAGACCACAGCTACTTCCTATTAGGTTTTAACTGATGTTTTTAGCTGTATGTCTTTGCTCACACTCATGACCTCAATTTCATAAACTCTAACTTAAAGCAGTGTCATCATGACATCACAGTCATGGTGCATTCAGGTTCACACCTAAGGTCACATAAACACACATAAAAACTGTTCCACGGTGATTCTGGGTAAGAGGCATTCCTCACTTTGCATTAGAGAAGTGTCTTTGGGATAAATCGATTATTTTTGGCTCAGCTCAGTCTCTGCTGGCTCCTGCAAAGCAGCACCCTCACTCCCTGCCTCCTTTTGTGAGATTTCTTGAGACACTTTGAGGTCTTCCCTGAGTGTGCCCCACTGATCGTCAACATTGTGTCCCCAGCGTTCGCCAGCGTTGCCTGGAGGAGCAGAAGAGGCGACGACAGAGAGCAACGAGGAAGATCAGCACTTTCATCGGCACCTTCATGCTCTGCTTTGCTCCCTATGTGATCACAAGGTGAGTCTTGGTGAGAGGGGGAGGGGAAGTGGGGGAAACCATGCTGGCCTGGCACACACTGCGGCGTAGGCGGCCCTTTTGTTTTGCTGGTATCCCTCAAACCTCCCTCCTCTCCTGTCAACTGCCCCCGCTTCCTCCCCTTTGCCTTGTCTCTGCTTCCTCTCTACACCAGCAGGAGTTGGAAGATGAGATTGGCTGACCTTGTGATAAGTAATATGCCTCTGCTCTGCTGTTGCTGCTGCATTAGCACTTTTCTCCTCAAGTTCGGCGGGTGCATCTCAGTTAGTTAGGTAGAATCACTTGCATCAATCACTGGACAAAGACATGATGTCAGATGAGGACTCTAGTGGGGGAGACGTGTGTGTGGACATGACAGTTTTATTTGTACACGTTCAAAATGGTACAAAGGAGATGACAATATCAAATCATCACATTTTTTCTTAACTCTTTGTTTTTCTCACCTTGCTTTGTGTATTTTGTGACTTTCCAACAAAGAAGTTCCTATGAATAGTCCTAGCTAATTACCCAGAATAACAAAGACACTCTTTATTGAAGAAGATGTTGCTGTTATGAATATTTTTTGCAATGTGGTGTGCACCCCAGTCGGGCTATGAAACTCAGAGATAATTTGGCCTTAAAATCTTATCTGGTCTTATCTAATTTGGACACAGAAAACCAAAATTATCTACTGCCAATAAATGAGTAAAATACAAACAGTAGTCAGAAAATATATCTGCACCCCATCTCAAAACTGAAATATACTCAAAACATGTACATTTTTTAATGCACCATTAGTGGACACTATTCTCCCACAACAGAAATGGAGGAGTCGCTCACGGCTGGGAAAAAAAATATTAAGCTAATTGCAGATGGCAGTGAAACAGCTCCAGGATCAGCTCAGAGAAAAAAAAAAAAAAACTACTCTAGAAAAACATTTTCATGTCTCCTTTTTAAGCATAACTGGCTCTGGCCTTGTGGAGTCACAAGTGTCATTTTCTGTTTGTGTAATACAGTAAAGTTTATTCATTTCTCATATATTAGCTTGAAAAGAAAATACTGTCGGGAACTGGCCCTTTAAGACATCCTATAATAGTACGTGTTATGTAACATGCATACCAGTAAGATGTTCATGTGATGAAGATCAAAATCAGAGGGTCGTCTGGTCGGACAAAACAGTCCGGAAGATTTAGCTTTCTGAACATCATCTCCATCAAATATTGCTCATTTGCATCGTTAATAAGATCTGAGGAGCATTAAAGTGAAACCAGGTTGTCAAAAACATAAAGACTTTGTCACTGAGTTTTTCATCAACTCGCAACATATGTAGCAACAATTTGTTATGTTGTTAGTAAACTGTCAGTAATGAATGAACACAGCAGCACCATGCGTGCTCTCATTCTGCAAATGGCAGTTTACTAATTACAATCTGAATATATTACGCTAAAAGCTTCTCCGCTGCCTCTCTAGTGCTCATTTGTTGTCAGGGTCATCATGTGTATAGTAAAAAACCCTGCTGTGCTGTGAGGCAGCTGACTTAACCTCCTGTTCACTCCGGTGCTGTGGAGTGTGTGGGCAAATGCCAGCGATGGCTACTGGCCCATGTAGGGCCGGCGTTAATGTGCTTACAGAGCTCGATTGTGGACAATCTAATCATACAGAGTGCAAAAGTAGAAGGTCAGCATTTTTTAATACTTTTTATGACACCACATACGGTAAAATATTTCAACACTTGACAAAAATTGGTGTGGAAGTGCCAATTTAATGTCTTTGAGCATGAGTGACTCTGGGAAGCAGACAACAGGCGAGACTGCACAGTTCATTAGGTGACCCTTTAAATCAAATATACAATATTTTAAGTACAGAAGAGAGTTTTTTTTCCTTTTTTTTTTGGACTCAAGCTGTTGGAAGAACTCACCATCCTCTGTCATTTAAGGTTTTTCTTCGCAGCCATCAGTCTAATACTGCATTAAATCACAACCACAGTTAATTGGCCTGTTTCCAGACTCTCATTACTGCTTAGACGGGTCTGTTTTATTCTTCTGCCTTTGCCTTTTCTGACATGAAATGCTGCTGGCTGCAAATGAGAAATGAGGTGAAAAGTAGCCTCACACTATAAATCCACACACATGAGAGAAAGAGTTAGAAGCTCATCGGGTACCTCATGTAGGTTCACTTGCCAGCTGCCTATATTTTATCATGTGGGCGATTGCAAACAATAACTTAAGACAAAATACCTCAAGAAAACTCTTCAGAAATAAATGCTGGTGCTTTACAGAATTACACAGCAGTGAAGAAGCACCCTGCTCCCAACCAAAAAATTCTGATGTTACAGGTAACAGTGTCTTGCAAGAGTATGTTTTATTTCTGCATAATAAGCTGATGGCATGCATGTCTTTTCCAGTGTGTTAGGTTGCCTTTTCACTGCTCTCAACGCCCTATCTTTATGCTTGCATGCAGGATCGTGGAGTTATTTCCAGCGGTGCCTATCAATCCTCACTGGGGAATTGTCTCCAAGTGCTTAGCTTATAGCAAGGCAGCCTGCGACCCCTTCGTGTACTCCCTGCTTCGGCATCAGTACAAGAAGACATGCACTGACATCATCAACAGGCTACTGAAGCGCAGCTCTTTGAACACGTCCGGGCGCGGGCACGAGAATCAAGGCAACAGCATACCGTCGGTGGAGTGACAGAGTGTGAACTGATGGGATTTGGTCCGAGGGCTGACCTGGCAACTGTCAGGGAAACATGAAGCTGATTTATTGTCAATGAAGAAGAGGCCAAATATTGGTTGTTGCTGTTCATGTCTGCTTGAATTTGGTCTGACATGCCAAAAAAAAAAAAATAAAAAAGGAAAGAGAATAGAAGAGAAGAGAAGAAAAAAAATGAAGTTGATGCTTGTCATGACAGACAAGGGCAAATCCCTTGCACAGGAATACTACTGTGCTTGCATACAGAGTTCCCAGAACAGCAGATCAGTGCAGTGAACTCGCTGTGAGGACGTTAAACAATGGCAGATTTCACATCCACCTGGAGACAGATGTGCTTACCCAAGAAGAACGACCAGTATATAGCCTCATTATTTTAACTAGAGTAGCTTTCAGTCTGACATAAGATATATTGATTTTGCAGTATGGTTTGTTTTGACATTACTGTAGCATATATCCATATTATCTTTAAAAAAGATGGCAATGGCTACGTGTGTTTTAGTCTGTGCAACGTGTTTGCAAGTGACAAGTTGATACATTAACACTGTATGTAGCACTGAAAACTAGCCTGACCAAAATGAATTATATATATTTATCCCCTAATTGTATAAAAGATGAAAGCAGAATGGCAGACAGTGCCGCTGCACAGTCCGCCTCAGGTTTTTTTGAAAATTGATCGGGTAAAACACGTTCCCAGATAAACAAATTCTCGAAATTCTTCCACTTTTATTTTGTAGTACACTGCTTTGTGATGTAATGGGCCAACAGTAAAGGGGGGGGAAGCAGGATTATGTGTTTCATGTGTATAAACACTTTGCCAATGTTTGTGCTGTCAGCGCCCATTTGAAGGACTTACTGTCCCGACCGAGTTTTAATGGGAAACATGGGCCTTCAAAACCGGCCGCCTTTGCTGTCACGACTGACGTGTGCCCCTCAGGTCGTTCAGGCAAGTGAAGCGTGACCGACTGTACTAGCCTGGGTTGTTATTCACACCGAGGCGTAATCTGTAGAGACTGCTTCATGCTTTCTCACACACTCTGGCAAGTGGGACAGGAAAAGGGAAATGCACATGATGTCCTCACCTTCCTTTGTGATATTTGTGACAGCATCTTGAGGGCAGCACCTCATATTTGTTTGGGCATCTCTGTCACGGTCTCTGTTTTTTCACAATAAAATGAGTTAATCAGCTATTGAACATGCTAATACTAGGTTGGATGTTAGTGAGGCTCAGTGAAGGCAATCATCGTGCTCCTAATCAAGATTAATCTCTTGTTTCTGGGCAGACTAACATTATGTCTAAACTATGTTGTATAGTGGCTTGATTAAAAATATTGAAATAATTTGTCCATCAGTTTGATCCTAGCAGTTATGTACTCTTGAAAAGCTAACAGGTTAGCAAATTAGCTTTCAATTAGCAACAGGCTGGAATGATCGCAATGTAAGTGGAGGGTCAGCTAGGCTAACTAGCGACTGTAAATTCCTACAGTTTGGCCAATATTTAAGTTACTGTTGGACTGGATTTTGTAATATTAACTATCTCTGATCGGTTTCTACCTCAAAAGGTGTTATTTTCCATAGAAAAAAAAAAGCAATAGATTATGTTTAAAAATCATCCCATAACACTCATATTTCCATTAGCATTTACAAAATGCAGCCTAAAAAATTTCAGTGTTTGGTCTTTGGCACAGGATATAAGATGAAATTATGTTTATGGACTCTAACCTTCATTCTCTGAAGACCTGTAACTTGCAAGGCTTCAACACACTGGGACACATATACCCGTGAAATAAAACCCCCACTCTAAACGATTTACTAGAATAAAAGACAAAAAGAAACTACTTCTTGCCAGAATTATATTTAGCATTGAACAAATGTTAATTTTCCTTATGAAATAATCAATCATTTTCTTCATACATCAGTTTTTTGTATGGCCCTTAAAATATCAGAAAATGCCACAAGACTTTATCACAGAAGACCAAAAAACATGAATTAATCACATTTAAGAAGCTGGAGTCACTGAGTTTTGGGGCATTTCTGCTTAAAAAATTAAAAAACATTTGTTATAGATCAAACAAGCAAATTCAATGAACTAGAAGGGGCATTTAAATTATTTTACTTGTAGAGCAGCATTGTCTGCATGAGATACTTAGATAGATCACCAACTTAATTGTTAGATGTTTTAATATTTTCAAGAAACATACAGTACATGGAAACCAATTATAAACAAAAGCCCTATGTTTTTTAAAGAGATGTATAGCTATAGAGCGCCGCAGGTCCTAAAACTTTACATGAGAATTTCAGCACTTTACCCCACGTACCCTCGTCTCAAAGTCAATTTGTTTCTTGAAAGGGTTTTTGGTTATGTGGCTGAAATAAGGTCTGTGGTTAAAACAAGCTCAAGATGTTTTCATGTCTTACTCTATGACATAAAATGGGTCAGTGAACACCCTAGTTGTGATTGTTAAAAAAGAGCAGTTGCTAACAACTGGGTAAATGAGACTGCAGGGGTCTAAACCAATCTACTCACCAGTCCACCTTTTCATCTTTGTGTTTATGTTCACATTTTATAATAATATTTGCACACTGTTGCTAACTTTGTAAGAAGAAATGCTTTTGTTGCTTTTGACTTTTGCCAATTGTATTTAGGTTGCAAAATTTAAGCAATTTTATTTAGGTTTAATTTGTGAGGATTATTCTTTATTTGGGAATATTTGGGTTAGCCTAGAAAAATGCATCATTCCTGCGGCACTCTATACGCAACATTCAACAGATACATATTCAATATTTAAATTTAGTTATATTTCTTATACTACATAGTTTTTTTTCCATGTAATTTCTGAAGACAAGCCACAAGCCATTCTAACAAATTTTATTTCTGAATCAGACACAAATACTACTACTACTACACAAATTACTGTCTGTTTTATTTTATATCTGACATCTGATCGTCTGTTTAAGTTTCTTCAATTGGGATTTTTAATGCATATGGAGACAATACTTTCAGACTGTACATGTGCATTGGGGGTATTTAGTGAGAAGTGGCATCTCTGATACAGGTAGAACTCACAGTGCCAAAGTTATCAATGACGCCCAGTGAGCCAGGTGTTAGTAGCTGCAAATCAGAGATGATAAATTAAGAAAAAATATGATAAAGATTTTATTTTGTGTTCATTCATTTCAGGATTTATGATAGTACAGAGGAGATATTGGTTGTTTTGGATACATGATGCATTACATGGCACTGTATGGAAGTCCAAGACATCTGATGCCTTAACTTCTGTAATTATATGGTGGTTTAGACGATTTTCATCCACAGTTTGGATATTTAGAACAATATAGACAGAATAAATCATTGCCTTATTTGCTTCCATTGATTAACATTTCCCAAAATCTGACACTGTATTTCTGTACCCTAATTTAGCTTTCCATGGTAATTTCTTGATGATGTTTTGCACTGATGTAGAGTATTTTTTTCTCATAAACGATGACTATGGATATTGGTGAAAAACAAGCTAAACGTGAAATGATATGTGTAGACAGGTTTAGATAAATGACAAAGTGAAAAGTATTTTTGTGTCTTTTTAATATATGTACAAGTAATTTATGACGACACTGTAGTTGTTTTGAGTGTTACAGAATGTGCTGCTTCAAATGCAAATTTAGTTTTAACTGTTGTTGATTGTTGACAGTGAAGTGAGTGTAATATACCTCATTTTGTTATGGTCACTGACTCGAGATCTGGAAGTGTTTTGTTATGTACCTCCTAATTTATCAAACCTTGGCTCAATGCTGCTGCAGCTGCTGCTAAAGATGGCTAAGATGACAAAGAACAATGATTACGGTGGTGATGCGATGTCAGGTGATGAGAGTGATGATTGCTGTTAATGATAAGATGAGAATATCAGATATCGGTGGTGATTGTAACTGAAATGTTGGAAAAAACAAGGAAGATGACTGTTTCATATTTTGACCATGACAATTAAAGTAAACTGTAGACTTTACTAACGTGGTCTGTTACTGGAAAACAAAAACAAAAACAAACAACTGCTCTTTTTATAGTCTCTTTTTAGGGTTTATTGGGATTCTGGGTTCTGGTAGGTTTCCCAAGGGGCTGTTTCTGATTGGATCCAAAGACTTGGATCTAAGATGCTCCTTTACTGGGCAATTAAATCAAAAAAATGTGTGATTTTAACAAACTAAATAAATATTTTTAGTATTCAGCTACCACAGCACATCTTTCATGAGGCTCTGGGTGTTTATCATTGGCTAAAACATTGAATATGTGAATGGATGCCAACAAAATCATTGTTGTTTGACTTTGACACTGAAATAACCACAACAAACCAGTGTCAGGCAGGAAGGAAAAAAAAAAAAAAGCAGGTGGGTTTGACAAGGACGATTTGATGTTCAGCCTTTCAATCAGCAGCAGTTCAGACTGTCTCCATCTACAATCAGTCAGAGCCAGAGGGAAGCGATTTTTTAGTTCACACCACAGTGCAGGTGCTAATGAAACAACATCAGTGGCTGGCTGAGACGGCCTCAGCTGTAAATGACTTGAGATTGTGTACACTTATTTGCGCCCCAGGAGCCAGTGATTATCTTCAGGTGGGTGGCACTGACCATAACACATGGCCTCAACACCTTCAGTCAACTGACCCCCATGAGTGCGAAATAAACCACAACTCAACGTGAAAAGTGGACACCTCGCTCTGTAAAACACAGGACTGTTTGTCACCAGACCAGAAATCAAGAGATGTTAAAAAAGGATCTCCAAAAGTTATTTATCATAAAGCCTGTGCTCTTTTTTTCTTCAACAGATTGTAAAACTACACTAAAACTTAAGTGATCTAGTGCAGTGAAGATTTATTTTCTTTTTAAATGTGTAAAAATCAAACAAAAAAACAAGGTAATAACCTCTTTTGACAGGTACTTGGAAAGACTCAAAACGGAAAATAAACAGTATGAAAAGTGATAGCAATGGAGGACTATTGTGTTTGTTGACTTAAATATTAAATCCTGAGACAAAACATTCCTCTAGTTTATGAATGCTTCTTTTTGTTTCACCCAAAATTAAAAAAAAAGCTCCACATCCAATCTCCACATCTGAATGACATGTTGGCGAATTTGTGAAAACTAACATGGAGAATCCTGCGTCTGCTTTATATGTCAATAAACAAAGAGCATGTGGTGCTTATTACCCCACTTGTATTCTTGTATTTCTCCCATATGTCACCATATGCTTTCTGTTTGACTGTATGTATGAGAAAATGTGATGCACATTGTCTCTGTGCTGAATACTGATTTATGTGTTTGATAAGTTATAAGATAAGAATTTATTTGGGACATCTAAATATCTCATTTTAATGAAAGTCAGGGGAAACTTTTACTTGTTAGTTTTATGCAGTTAGGGGCAGATTAGGCTCCAGCAGTGCCGCCACGTGCCCATTATGGTCCCCTCACATCCACACTGCACCAACACAGGTGTTATCACATATTTTGGCTGATCAGACCATTTCTCAGGACTGTGTGGGAGTGTACAGACGGCGCTTGATGGACATCTCCTTCCCTACAGCTTGCACCTTCACTAACTAACTGTGTCCATGAAGTAAATACTCCGAAGTTGCAAAAATTGGACTTTTTCCCATTTCTACCATCCATCCTGTAAATTGTGAAGTTGGCATCTGTCTGAAATCGCTCCCTATTTATCTTGAAAGCTTTGTACACGCCATAAACAGTTTAATAGTGGATACATTTACATGCTCATACTGTCACACAATAGCAGTGAGGGTAATTCAACACCTTAATGAAGACTTGGTGTTTAGTTCCAGGGCCTTGATATTGCATTTACTGGCTCACTGGCTTGATTTGACTTTGTGGAATACCTACATTGAACAGGGCCATTATCAATTAATAATTCATCATCAACATTATTAGTTGCCCTTTAGCTACATCTTCAGTGCAGATCGGAGACTACAGTGAGTCAATGGTGAGACGAGATGAGCCGGGGCTAGCTGTATAGCATGCTAACTTCAGTAGAGGAAGAGAAGTGATAGAATACAGCTCCCGATTAGTAAGACTGATGAGTAAACAGCTGTTAATGCTAATGGTTCGCTATGTAGCAATAGTAAAACTTGGCAGATCGCCCCTTGCATAGTGTCCGACGGGTCCTTCACAACCCAAACTATTCCCAGATTCAGTGGATGCTGGTAAAATAAGACGATTGCAAAGAACGACACTTTTATTAAGTGTTGGGTTTAACATTACGACCGTTAAAACCTCAAGTTTCTGTAAGACAAAGTTGTGTGTCGTCAAGGCCGCTGGTTGACAGCAACGCAATGCTAAGCTGGTGACGCACTCTTTTTGGTTTGGCCTGTCACATGAAGGATGCTGCACCTGAATTGCGACTTTCGAAGCAAAGTTTGTTATATTGTGGACAGCTCGCTTGTACTTTACCATCGTCTATCTCACTCTCCTCTTAGTTTTGTTCCATCTTTTCTCAATATTATCAGCCAACTGTAGTTTCTGATACAGCTCCGACCAGCCTCCACCTGAGCAGACACTTAACCAGCGACATTAACTACAAACACCTGTGTGAGTGTGCAAGGACTTGAATACATTCAGATACTGAGGTATTTAAATAACTTGCTTTCCGATATTTAGTTGCCAAAAATATCCTATATCAAATTATCACCCAGTGGTCCTGTATGTGAGTGTGTCTGTCCTGTGTTGTCTGCTGCTGGTGTTTGTGGAGTCAGTTTGGTTGTTATCTAAACCTGTAGGGTATCTGCACTGTGGCTTTCCCGCTTTTTTCTTTTTCCTGGCAGCCTGCCACCCCTCACCAAAGATTTACTTACTTGGTCTACACACACACACACGCATACACTGATCTTTGCCCTGATGGTTTGGGTTTGGTTAATGTTTTTTAATGCGTCTCCCATTTTGAGCCGGACTGAAACAGGCTGTGGTTAATCATGTTTTAGTCATTGTTGGGGGGAATTTTTTGTAGAGTTTCATTAAAGTCCAGACAGATTCACATGCCAAGGAAATATTGATCTTACAAAATAAAAGTCTTCACTGACTTAAACTTGGAAAAGTGATCAATGTGTTTTCAATATTTCATCTGTAACAATGTTTTCAATTTGTTTAAAAATTTTTTTAAAATAACTTAAAGGATTATTCTACTTTAATACAGCTTGGCTCTTATTTGAAGCCAGTCACTCCAGCGATGGCAAAGCTCAACACTGAACAGCGTCTTAATATTCAATGGAAAGATTGCAGTTAAATTATATACAGACACGAATGATCCTGGATAATGTTTAATGACTTTGGTGATCACCCTGACCTTTCGTGTAGCGCCGCCAAGAGGTTGACATTTGTGTCACTATACTAGAATTTGATGGTACATGCATTCCTTGTGCCCAGAGGATGAATCCTGCTGACTCACTTGATCCCTTAACTTTTCCAGCCTGCACCTTTATTGGTATTCAACTATGATTAAAAGTACGAAACCCCAGCTTTAATCAAAACAAATGAGTCAAACCACATTTAAATATTTGTCTCGTGTATAATGCATCTTAACTTTGCAAATGAATCCATAAACTACAGAATTTTTTAACCACCTTCCCTCTCCTTGCTGATCGGTTTTCATCTTTGATGTGCGTTGAGCCCACAGAGAGTCTAATCTGTCTCCAGGGCTCTGCAGTAGTGGAGGGGAGAGAGGTTAAGAGCTGGTTTACCAACGCTGCATGGCGACTCCTTCCTGTGATATCCAGGGCAGCACTCTAACACTTCAAAGGCTGGACCGACTTCTGAAGAAGCCCTGGCCTTTCAACTGCTGGCAAGGTCAGCTGGTGCCTGTGTCTTCCCACACATCTGCACGGTATCACAGCTGCAGGCCACAACGGCTACACTGCACGACCCCTCCTCCCATCCCACCCTGATCCACACCCACTATTACTCAAAGGGATCGTCTGCAGCCCATATGGCAGAGGTTTGTCTAAGTTAAGGTCTCATCAAGTTATCTCATCAGTTATTGGATGAATTGTCTTGAAATTTTGCACAGATTTTCATGGCGACTTTGGTGATCTCCTGACTTTGCCTCTAGCTCCACCGTCAGGTTGACATTTGGATGGATGGCGATGAAATTTGGTAGACACATTCACCACAGGCTGAAATTTAATAACCTTATTTCATTTTAGCAGTCCTTCCATTTGCCTGTATAGTTTGTCAGTTTATAGAGGAATGAAATAGCTTAAAGGTTTAAAATGTGAGTTATGCAAATAGTGAATTTGCCAATTGTACCATTTAATATATAAAATCCCACTTACCTATCGTATACATTTTTTCTGTTGCAAATTCAGACTGACTGACTATGGTATAAAGCTGCAGGAAGCATGGTGATATTAACAAACTGTTATGTCCTGCGCTCTCCGGTGCTCTGATATAATGACAGGTGTGTGAGCCTCCATTCAATAACCTATGTAGGAGGAGATAAGAGGTGAAGGTCTTCCTCTAATTGCACGTTGGCCAGGGTGAAGGAGGGTCGCTGTTGTTGTCAGAATAAGCTAGTGATCTGTAAAAACCCCAGCAGAGCTCAGATAATTAGAGCCTTTCCACTCCGACACTCCCAAGATAGGATCACACCGCTGCAGAAATCAAATGAGATGATGCTTAAAATTAACCACAGTGATTACAACTAAATTCTAGGAATGTAATGGAGTTTATTTTACATTAGCAAGATTCAATCAAAGAGCAAATGAAAATCATAATTTTGATATTAACTGTACCAGTAACCAGCAAGATTACAGTAAATCACTCATTACCACAAATATTTTTCATCTATTTAAATATTTTCAATTACTTCTTTCTCAATTCCTTGTCCTTTGACAACTCCTGTAAAATACTTGGTTGTTATTTATTTTATCTGTGTAATTTTGAAAAAAATGTGCTAAACAATTATATACAATATATATAAATATGACTATAATATATGAACATTAACATTTCCTACATTTATATGTTTCACATGTTAACATATTCAGCTGATGCCCTGTGCACTGACCTATCGTGTAATTGTTCGGACATTACACTCTCAAGGTGTGTACCATGAGGAAAATCCACACTGAGCAGCTAAAGAAGTTCATTTTGTGCAAACATAGTCTTTATTTGATAATTTGCCAAAAGCAAAGTTTATAAAAAAAAAACTAATCAGTGACACACAAAAGGTCACAGTGTCCACAAGTTTCTTAAAGGACTGAAAATTATATAAGTGCAGGTAATAAAGCTTTTGCAATGGTTTACATAACTGTGTTACATAATTTAATAAGTATGTACATAATGAAAATCATGGCCATTTCTCAGAGTGGCTAAAATTAGATGCTAGGACATATCTGTCCTTATCTGTAGTTTGTATTTCAATCTAAAAAAATATGTTCTGAATTGATTGTGTTCTCTTATCTGCCATTTCATATTCATAGTTGTGTCACCAGGAGTGATGGGAGATGCTGAACAAACATGGCCCAGGATGAAATACTTTTAAGTTTACAGTGGATATCAAGAAAAGTTGAGATGACAACAGTGACTGCAGAGAGAGAGAGAGAGAGAGAGAGAGAGAGAGAGAGCTTATGCCTGGGGACGAAACCAAACCAAACAAAAAAATAAACAAAGCATCCAGTTTAAATTAATCCACATTTTCAATCTCCAAACATTAATTCCTCTGACAGCCCTGTGGAAGAATCTGACAGAGGTCCAACCCTAGACCTGGAGTTCACCCCAGTCTGATCAGAGCAGATGTTTGTTTTCAATTCATCTTCCAGTTTCCTCATCCACTCATTATGTTCCCATACGTCTTTCTCTGGACCTGCGAGCTTGGAGCTGCCTGACGGGCAGTCTGATGGGCTGCTTGTTGAATTTTTCCATTATTTCTTTGATCCGTGACAGGTTGGTGCGGCCGATGGTGAAGTCGCACCGGGTGGCGCCCATCTCATAGCCCACCTCACACTTCTTACTGCTGAGGCTGTAGCCCTCGGCCCTGGCTGTCACTCTGTATTCTCCGGGGTTCAGCAAGCGCCAGTAGTCTCCATCAGCAGCTGAAATACACACACACACACACACACACACACACACACACACACACAGTAAATTAATACTTTGTGTTTCATTTTGCTCAAACAAACCTTTACAGTCTGCAACACTGAACGCCAAAAAGCAGTAAAGAGCATTTTGACTTTTTATTGAATTGTGTTTTCATACAATATGTCAGTTTAATGGCAGTAGCCGCCTTTACAGCCAAAATGTTGCTGATAAATAGCAATTGTAAAACTGAAGTTAAACAGAGGGGAGCCAATTGAAAATTAATGAGCTGTATGGTCCATCTTATAACACGGCGCTGTATAGAGAGTTTTATTTCAAATCAAAGTTTCAGTTCACTGTTGACGTCCATGAAGTCAAAACAAATCATCTATCTGCACCCTGGACCAATGTGATCTGAAAAATAAGGACACGCTAGCTTCATATGGATAATTTATAGTATTTTGTTCTCAATGTTCCCTATTAAACCTACTAGATTAAATAAATCTAGTTTGTTTGAGGGAAAAATCCATAAATACTGTAACAAGACTTGGACTGGCTGTGGCCAAATCTTGATTTTATAACTGAGTTAATCTGACAAAATCACATAGATTAAAGACAATGACTCTGCTGTGACTTCAGCTATATTTACTTGTAAAATGATCGCTCAGAGAGAAAGTTTAAAGAGACAGAGTATCCGTCTTATTTTGTCTCTCACATAGTGCACAACAACTGTCTGGGATCTTCAATAGTTTAGTCTTTATTTACCTAAACCCCAGAACATAACAGACTCTGAGATTGATTTGAGGCAGGTCTTTATTTCTAATTCCCTGAATTAATCATAGAATTGGTCGAAGTAGTATTTTAGTGCAAACTTTGTTTTTAGTCGTTCCCATATAAAAGTTACTGCATTACATTTTAATACAGCGCTTCCTGTAACCTTTTCAAATTTAAAGCCCTCTAGCATTTCAATAGACAGAATCCCTTCATTTTTAAACAGGGTTAGTTCTTTTTTATAGCTGTGCTGCAGTTATTGAGATGCCTGCTAGTTTCCAACTCCCACTCTCCTACTAATAGAAACAGAGACTGCAACGTGGCATCCAACTCAACAAAGGTGGAAATCAGTCAGTCAGTCAGTCAGTCAGTCAGTCAGTCAGTCAGTCAGTGACATTCCAGATTATAGGACAGGCCTTGCAGTTGTGATCCAGCCTATGTTCAACTATGTATCTTTGTTCCAGGTCCTTGATGATATACTTGTACTAATTGACTATAAGGCCATGTACCTGTTAGGTTAATGTCTTCACAGTGACTCTGATATATAATACATTCTTAAATGATGATGATATACTTGTCATACTTTCACTTCACATTTTCCTTTATCATACTATATGTTCATCAGTTTTGTGGTACATCACATGAAACCATAAAACTGTCCATCCTGTGTCTTTCTGTTATTTTCTTTCCATAAAAGTGATGAGGGTGGTATCAGACCTGTGAGAGAGAAAAACCGAGGATCCAAAATTGAACCTCTGGATTTTTAGCCCCTAATAGAGACTTGAAGTGAGGAGAGGAAGGAAAATGCTTCATTTTTTTTGTTTTGGCCTCTGGTCTGGCCAGTTTTCCTGGAAAATGAAGATGAATTTCACAGTAATAAGCAACATTAAGTGAGCATGTCTCGTCTTTTCTGTTCTCAGGGTAAATGTGAAACAAAACAAAAACTTTTTTTTTTTCATTAGAGAAATTGATCTAATTTCTTTTGCTACAATCATTAGCAATACCCACTTTTCTCTCTGAGACTTTTTACTATGGATGCTGTGTCCTCAAGGGCTTTACCTATAAAGGACCATGTTAACATGAAACTCGAGTTAAATCACAACAAGCATAACAGTTACACATTATTTGTGCAACAGCAGCAGTATGCAAATCTTGTCCTAGAAAGCTGAATTTGAACAGCCTACTAAGCAAAAAGCAAACATCGCAAGAGCCTCCATCTAAAACCTCAAATAAAAGTTAGAGTTCTTTGTGTTCTACTTCTAGAAAAGGAGGTGCTCTTTATTCCTATGTAGATATTTAAAAATAGCTCTGCTTTGTCATGCACGATTGTCTTGGTCTTGTGGTGCTGAACTCTGCTTTTAAGTGACCTAGGAACACGAGTTGTGTTGTATTTTCAGCCCATGAATCACTCATAAAAACTACAGTGCTGCTTCCTTGCAGTCATCCAAACACCCACCTGACATGTCTGAGCGGTCACAGACACAAATGAAATGTGATAGCAGGTCTGTCTCTGCTGCTGATCTACAGTTGATCCAAACAGTTACACAGGGACATCTGTGCTCACATTACTCACATTGAGATGACAGAAGGGAATCTAATTGTTCCCTGATATGCATCACTATAAAATGCTGATGAGCTAATGAATCCTTTGTTTGGCAAAACATCTTTCATTGATGCGCATCAGTAGCTCCCAGGCTGTCTGTCTGTCTGCCTTCTCAGTGATCTACAGTCGATTCATCCTGATGAAAGGACAACTGCTCTCTGTTTATAAGGGTTCGCACAGTTCCAAAGCAAATTCAACGCAGCTGAAAAGGTGCATTTTTCAACATAAGTAGCCTCAAATCTTTCCTGAGTGCAACTGAGAATAGCAGGGTTTCTTAGAGGAAGCAGTGACTTATACTTAGTTCCAGGAATAATAATGGCTAATGTCCTTTTGGACATTCAATTTCACGCTCTAAGTACAAAACTACTTTGGCTTTGAAGGCTGCATTTTTTTAGGCATCAGCAAAGATTGCCTTGAGGACACACAAATCGATAGTCAAATTCAGAGCAGAAGGCCTCAATGACACTGGCTATGACTGTGAATTGAGTCAGACTGCAAAATAAAATACATCAGCTGCTTTTGTTTATCCTTTTTATCCCATCTTAACACCGGAAGACTAACTTACTGTAAGTGTGAGTCATTCCTGAGGAATAAGCTGAAGTGTAGAGACAGTGCAGTCAGTGCACCCTGAGGTAGCTTCTGCTGCTTTGACTGCAAAATCTGAGCTTACTCACATAAAAATTCAGAGGTGTAGGGAAAGTGCATCCACATGCTGCAAAAAAGACAATGACAGCTGCTTGTACCCACATTTCAGAGGTGACTAGCTCAAATGAACCATTAATAAATTATACACAAAAATCAGGGGAAATATGATATTTTACCTGTGCGAACATCGTGACTGATGCCCTCCACAGAGACTTTGGCGTTCGCTATCCCGCGACCTTGAAGGTCCCTCACTACACCTTTGATCCCACGATGCACCTGCATATAAAAAGCGTGATCCTTGGAGCTATGTGTGAATCTTGCCCTAAGTTTACCCCATCAAAATCTACTGCATAATTTACTACAATGTATATTCCACACTGTGATGATGTGATGTATAATGTATGATGCATAATGTTTGATCTTCAGTTTAACAGAACAGTTTAACATGATGTAATATCTTTCCTCCTCATCCAGCATCAATATTTTAATGAAAGCTGGCCCAACTGGGGGGGGGTGATCCTCTGAAGTCCACATCACTAGACAGAATACAACATAACAGGCCGACAAGTCTGTCATATTTTTCCCAAAGTGCAGCTGAGAATGCAGCCTTATTTCAACTGAGTTTTTCCAGTTATTAAATGAAACATTCAGGTAATCATCATTGGTTACTAACAATGTCGGGTTTATTTTTCTGCTTTTACTTAAGTCTCAAGTTTTTTTTAACAGGCCAATCTTTGTGGGCTGCATCCTTTAGAGGATCTGGTGATTAATTTTGGCTGTACTCAAACATCAATTTAGGTGTTTGACAGTTAATAATGTGTAGAGTGTGTCTATGTATGAGCTTGTGTTGTCAATGCAGCATTACAGTGAGAGGTATTACAGGACAGAATTAACACTTAAATGTGGACAACCACAACCCTAAAATAACTAAAACGCTAAAATTGTGTGGCTTGTTTGACTGTGCTCCGGTTTCTTTGTGTGTATGTGTGAGCTGCGGGGGCTACTTTGCCTCTGTACCTGCTCCATGAAGACGAGAAGAGACTCGCGATTGTTCTCCCACTCCTCAGGCAGTTCGCTCTCATGAGGGAATTTGTCACAACCCACATACATAGACAACTCAAAGCAGTTGGTGTGCAAGTAGCTGAAATCATTCATACCTGTGAAGAAAGAAACATGGGAAGATAGGATCGGCATCAACCCAGGTTCAGCATTCTGTCAGGTCATTGGGCAGAATTTGTGGTGATAATTAAGACTGAAATGGGGTCTGGAGCCCTCTCACTTTGGCCTGTCTTTATTTGTTTGCCTTTGAATTCTTACATGATACTTTCAGCCAAAACCTAGAGGCATTGAAGTTCAGTACTGAATATGCAGATGTGGGTGCTAAACAAAGCTGCAGCTCAAAGGCTCAGAGCTGAGCAGAAAAATCCAGCATAACTCAGTGTTATGCTCTGTGAGAAAACAGCAATGGACACTAACTGCCAGCCGCAGTGTGCCAGGATGCTCCGTTGACGGTGCCGTCCTCCTTGGCAAAGTCTTCCATGTGGCAGACCCGTCGGTTGGCATCAGTCATCAGGCGGTGGGTGGATGCGTAGGAGAAGGCCAGCCAGCGGAAGACGTGGTCATCTGGGGTGGGGGTCTGCTCCCTGATCACCCCCTGGGAGCGAGTTTTGTCGTACGGGAAGGTCACCACCAGCTCCCCTCCCTGGAGGTTACCGCCCAGCACAAAGGGTATCTTCTCCATCCATGCTATCAGAGCCCGTGTCTCCACGGCAACCTACAGTGGGGCCACAGGAGAGGGGAGGATAATGTAATTCATCCAATCATCTCAGCGCTGTGATTGCTAAATGAACTCCTTCGCGGTGAAAACAATTTCACTGCAATATGCTCTCAAGCGGCAGCGATAAAGTCATCAAAACGGTTGTTCACACACTCCCATGCTGTAAACTAATCACATTTATTCTGAAAAGTGAACACATGCTCATCAAGAGGCTACGAGCCACCTAGGATCCAGTGCCATGTATTTGCAAGTTGCAATCAGGACATTTATCAAATTGTCTCTGTTGTTGGACTCATACAGTGAAACTAGCCCTGCTATCTCTAAGCCCCAGTTGGGCTGGTTGGTGAGGCGAGCGAGGACAGTTTTCACAGCTTCCTGAGCACAGATGGGGATCCCAGCTCTGCAGCTGCTGCAGCTATTCTAGAGGCTATGTGTGACTCACTCGTGGCTCACAGTAACATCAAAACACTCGTGAGGATGAGCTTTTAATAGATCGCTGGGTATATTTTAGCTCACAGCCTCTTCGTCACAAATAGCAAATGCATCCGCTTCGCCCAAAATAGACAGCGCTGATATGCCCACGTGTCTGTTTTACCCTTTTCAAGAGGCGGATGGTCTTCACTGTGGGTTGTTGTTTAACTGGAAGAGGCAGGAGATTATCATAACTCATGACCTCTTGGTGAGAATTTGTATAGAAACTAATCGGAAATCGCATTATTAAAGATGCAGCAGGAAGATGAAAATGTGACACTTCTCACTTTACATAAAAAAACAATAAAAGTGAGTAGGACTTTAAATTGCAACAGGTCAACACAACAGGTCAGTATGGCTGTAACCCCTGAACTAAAAATGGCAGGCCTTTACTTGCAAGGATGTTGAAAAATACACATTAAATGAGTTTAAAACACAACAGATCAGACTCACCGAGGCATTTTTGGACTGGTACCACTCAGGGATGGGGACATGGTGGTTGAACATTTTGCGAGGGATCCACTTCTTGGCCTCGGCTTCCCACAGTATGGAGTTGAGATCAGGGAAGTTATGGTGAATGTCAATCCCATCATTGCTCCATCGACCCAGAGACCAGCCACTGAGCTCTGAACCCTGGGTAACAGGAGAATATAAAGGAAAGTCAGAGAAAACTATAGTTGTGACATGGCTCAGATGGCTTGGTGGGGGAAGTGAGGAGCTGTAGTCATCCTTTAAGACAGCCAGTGTTATCAGATCATGGAGAGGGGACAGTGTGTTTCATCATCACATCACAGCTCATCCAGGGGCAACGTTTGAACAAACCACAACACTGTCGTCCTCCTGGAAAACCCACCAGTCCACAGCTGGTCAACCAAGGAACACACTGCAGAGCAAAGGATGGTCAACACTGGCAAACAACTTAAAGGTGCTATATGTAGTTTTTCTCTGCCGTCAACTGTGGTGGTTGTGATAGTTGCCAGGAAATGCAACCTCGTTAAGACAAAAGGTTGGAAAACGTCTATATTGACTCACTAAAGCAAAATAGTAAGATTGAATGCACCGCAGCTAGCTGGTGAGTATGCTAACTGATGAGTGCAATAAGAGTTAACATGGGAGTTAACATCACTTTCCACGCCTGGAGACAGTTCTTGGCGATTCAGTGAAGTTTGATGCTGAACTGGCAACATTTCTTCTAGACAGCTGTTAATGCTAACATTGTAGAGACAGCAAAAACATACACATAGGAACTTCAAAACTTCATTTTGGAGTACTTTGATATCACCACTGGGCAGAAACACACACAGCAGACACAGATCAACACTATCATCTCATCTTTTTGGTCACATACATATTAGGTTCAGTATTTGCTTTTCTTTCAGCAGTGTTTTGCAAAAAATATCTGAGTGTTTAGCTTGTTTGAGCCAGCCACTAATTTACTTTGTCTCACCATTAGGTTCCAGTGGCGCCTAGACTGTTTGCTAGAAATGACTGACTGTGGTTTTATATGCAGGGTTGATGAAAGCCAACTCAACATTAAAAGCTATGTGCTGCTGTGGAACTGAAACAATGAGCCAAAAGAGGCTAAGAGCTGCTAAGCAGTGTAGAGATGCATTTATTCTGAGTTGGTGCAACACTAGTGACCCTTTTACATTACACACTGTCAACTGATTCAATGTAGATATAAAAGCTATCAGCCATGTTAATATCTGAATATTTGAGCCACCCTTTTAGAGGCCTGGTGGTTTTGAAAAGCCTTATCTCTTTTATCTGTGTGATACAACACACTTACACATCGGGCCAACAAATGACATGATGTCATTGACTGTAGAAACACAACATGTGTTTCAGTGGTATTTTATAGCAGAACAGGCATCCCATGTCCACTTCTGTTCATTTATATAACACATACACAGACATTTGGACCTCACTGTTCATCAGGACAGGTTCATTTTATATATTTCACCTGATCACTCAGACCAATTTTCTAGCAAGGACCTGCACCACATGTGCTCTTATCGGGAGAAGACCTGCCAAGCAGATATGGAGCTGTTTTCACCAGAGGCCAGTGTGTGATATGAGGTCACTAATGGCTGTCTTGCAGACCTACCACTTCAAAGGCTTTCTCGTACCCATCGGGGTTGACAGATGGCAATAGATGGATCCTGGTTTCTTCCACCAGGTGACGTATCCGCTGGTTGCCAGACAGATACTCCAGACACATGAACTGCATCAACAGGAGGAGTAGCTCTCGTCCCAGCACCTCGTTACCATGGGAACCTGCTGTGTAACGAAACTCCGGTTCACCTGGTCAACAGGTTCAGACGAAGGGAGAGATGGGGGGCGGGGCACACACCAGGATTAAATATGCAATCAGTGTGACTACAGCCACACAGGGAAAATAACTGAGGAATACACTGTGACATCTCTGATGCTGTTATTATTATACATTGAATTGAGCAATTGCGTCCTGTTGCATTAAAACTCATTGTTGCCTTAAACGCACTCACCAACTTCATGCTCTCCCGGGTTGTCAGAAATCTCGATGGCATACAGCTTGAGGCCACTGTGGCTCTTTCCTATGTTATAGATCCGGGTGATGTTGGGGCACATCTCATTTACCACCTTCATTAGCTGCGGAAGGTAAATAAGGAAACGTCAGCTCTTAATAGATAACACAACACTTTACCTAAAATATCTTAATTTAGTCTGCTGCAGCATTCAAATCATTTCATCTTCCAGAGGTAGATAATAATGTGCATGAAGTATATTTATTCAAACACTGAGAAGTACAATTTTGAGATATCTAATTTTTTGCTGCTTCTAACCTGCAACCATTAAAAAGGAAAATATTGTGCATAACTTCATTTTTTGTAGCTCTGGCAATTAGTTAATTCACAATGGTTTTACACACAAAGGTTATGATTAGCTCATAGAATATGGTAAATCTTGCCAAATTAAATTACATAACTGTATAAATTGCAACTCTGCCATATTTCATGGCCTTCATCAGGAGATAAGGTTGTCACAATATGGACAAATCATAAAAGTGCTCTTAATAATAATAATATCTAAATATCTACTGTTCAATGACAATTAGCAAACTTAATCTGCTGAAAGCTCCAGAACAAGTTAGTGAGTACACCTTGAGTTGAGACTGTTGACTAGGATAGACAGTAAATTTGTTCAAATTATTGATTCATTATTTAATTAATTTGATCAGTTAATCAATAAATACTTCAAAAAGTGCTATTCTTATTCTCGTACACAACTCAATCCTGATGATACTGGTAAATTTAGTTTTTGAGTTAATATAATATACATACACCTAAATATGTAGATTTTTTACTGACTTATGAATATAATTTATAAAGAAGTATGTATTAATTCCTACTTTAAATTCTGGGTATGTGAAGTCTCAAACTAGTACAAAATAATCTACATGTTATTGGAAATTTCAAAAGTAATATCACCTGTAATATCACCTGTGCTCTCATTTAATATCACACTAGCAAGTGAGTGAGGCTGTGTGAGGAGCAGTAAAGGTGATTATGAAAACAGGCTTGTAGAGGAGCTGATTAAAATAGCAGCGACTATCATTTACCCATATGGGCATGAGTTGAGGCAGAAAGAAGAAGTGCAGCAGGAAAAAGACTAACAAGCTGTTAAGTAGAGCGACTGCATTAATGTCAGATATCTGTGTTTACTCACTCTTCCAGCTGCTGGGGAAGACATTAACCAGTCAGGAGGGATGGAGTTTTAATTAAGTCTGGGTTGAATCTTGACTACTCTAACCCAGCACACAAACATCTGCTTTTGTTCATTAAACAAAAGATTATATCCAGTTTAATAAGGCACAGAATCCACAGGCACATTGATAAATGTACCTAGATCATTTTTAGCAGAATCAACGTAGAACATTCTGTCTTTTAACATCACACAACCTAGCAAGTGTTTATTTTTTCTTATAATAAAACTGAATCATGCTGATGGTGTTTTAATCTGCTTATAGAAGCTGGATACTTAGACTAATGCTGCCATTAAGGTAAGCTTCTTGGCTGGGATGTACAATGGTAATGGCGAGGTAATGTACCACCTTCTCCTTTGAAGAATGTAGAAAGTGTTCCTCCTTTAAAATGGATTTCAACTGTCCATGCTCTATCAGTATTCCCAAGGCTACGACATTACAATCAGTTGTGATCTTTGAAAGGACAGTCCTTAAGAGATATCTTTCTCACTCCTCTCATGGGATATCTACTTTATTTGAAAGGCCACAATGGGCTTTTTCCATTCTGAGGTCCTTTCACGGTACTATTTAAACTGCCATGGTAGAGAGGGAGATATGGTACCAGGTACATGCATGGAGAAAAGAAATGTCAAGGGTGAAAAGGCTTTAGAAGCTGAGTTTTAAAAATAGTCTTTCCTTTCTTTGTGATGGCCTATAGAGGCTGGACCCCCTGTGTGACACACATTAGCCTCAAAGGTAACAAAAAAAATAGAAGGAAAAGACAAGTCTGTTAAATTCATCTTCATATTCTTGCAGTAGAAATGAGCCGTACAAAATGAAAGTCAATTGCACTGGGTCGTATTGTGGGTCACAATAGCAGGTTAGGACACCAGTAGTCAACTGTTCAGCCACATTAGAGACGATTGAGATCGACGGCGCTTGTAGTTTCACAATCACTCAGTCGCAGGGTACACAGTGACAAATACAGCTGTCCTCCTTGTCGGTACAAACAGGCTACTGTTCATGACAACTATATGAATAAGTAATGACACAACCTAGAAGATGCTGTATGCATTTTCATGTGGCTGGCAGCGCTGGGTTAATTTGTTGCTGTTGAACACTTTGTTCTTGCAAAGGACACAACTTGTCTGGTGTTGGCTCACAGTTATGCAGGATGTTTTATTGCACCCTGCTCTGGTCTCCTTGCTGAATAAGAAATAAGAGCTGGGCCTCCCTAAGTAGGCTGCTGTTTCCCGTTCGCTGTGACTCACCTGCCTCATCTCTTTGTAGCTGTGGTGTCTGAAGTCCAAGTCGTCTGTTGTTATGACTTCATTGCGTCTGTGGTAATAATTATTTGGATCTGTAGAGAATCAGAAAACACACAGTTGCTGATATTCAGTCATTAAAGAAGGATGATGAGTTACTGTATTTGTAATGATATCTAAGGAAAGGAATGATCAGTCATGCCATGTGTGTAAAGAATATAAATGCTGCTCTTTTTCCTCGGGTTCAGCCATATTACTAAGAAACATATTTTCTCTATTATCTGTAGTGGTACCTTGCCTTGCAGAAAGTTTTTGTGCCAAGGTTTTGAGGTAACTGCCTTTGAGGATTCTGCCAGCATCCCAACACAAAGGAAGAGAAATTTAATTTAATATGCTGTGCTCCCAGCGCTCAAAAGTTACACATTAATAACTCAATGGCAACCTGGCTTTATAGAAACAATGTCCCAGTTACTGTGGATAATCTTGACACACCATGTTATGCTGAATTTCCATTGGAACAATTTTTTTCAGAAGATGTGTTTAAAAGCCTACAGCACATAAAATCAAAACTGAATGGTTTAATACCAGTAGAGGTAAGTAGGGACATCTGAGCTGCAGGTTCGTGTTTAAGGTGAACTGTTCCTTTAGCCAATGCTGAATTCAAACATTGAATTCAGTTAAAAAGTTACAGTTTTTAAATGAGTCACATGGCTGCATGTGCTTTCAGATTGAAAACAGCCCTGCAGTTTAAAAAGAAAAAAATAAGCTTTGTTGTCGCTTCAGACACTGGTGAGCAACTGAAATCCACGAGCCAAAACATGGTACAGGAGTTTATGATACAATGAAGGAGCAAAGTAAATAATATGATGTTGTTATAGAGCTGCAAAATCCACATTCAGGACAGGGTGGCTGAATGAGGCAAAGTAACGTCAGACTTTAACACAGGAAGCAGCTGTTCATTTACAGTTTCCTTAGCAGTAAACAGCAGTTTTTGTTACCACGACGACAAAGTTATTACCTAAAACCAAACCATGCTTGTTTTCTTAACCTAACCAGGCTGTTTTTGTGCCTGAACGTAACCAAACATTAACCATGGCAGCATAAGCTCAGGCAATGGTTTTATTTTGAAAGGGCAACATCCTGTAGAGCCTGGACCGATGACAGATTATTGTCTGATTTGGAGGACTTCATCATTTCGATCACATGGCGAATTTCAGAAATACTCAGTCAGTGTGGGGGTCTCATTCAAATTAATCAGCAGGGTTAATATTTTTATTTTTTTTTCCATTAATTCATTTGGAATTACACATGTTCCTGCTTTGTCCATACAAACCCGTCACCTGGCATAGGACAGCCAAGGATCTCCACTCTCATACAGATGTTGCCACTGTTGAACCAAGAGCGAGGGTTGACTCGGATGTATCGGGCAACCACTGGCGCTGGGAAGATGTTCCTGACTGGGATCTCCTTTTCCCTGTTGGCACTGAAGATCTACTGAGGCAAACACAGTCATCCCAATGGTGAATAAACACTGAAGAACAGACTTTAGATCATGCATAGGACAATGAAAAGAGATTTTAAAAAAAAAATAGCTTCCATGTTTTGGTATACATGATCCATGCACCAGTAGAGTGCTATTATACTTTAGCAATCGCAGTTTGAATTTCAAAAGACAAACATTGCAGTTTCCCATTTGCCTCAAACCGATTCCTGCTCATCTTGTATCACTAAGTCATAGAAGGAGTATTATCTCCCACATCAATGACAAGACAGGGGCGTGTTCAGCTACACTGAAATTTCATTTCTGGGCACGCGAACCATGGAAGGGAGCAATGGAGATGTGATTCTCCTGAAAAATATCAACTTAATGAGATCTGCATGTTCATTGAATAATGGAATTATTAATATCATTGATATTTTACATCCAAATGCGTCAGTGATTAGCTCCTATATTGCTGTGTCTATTCAGTTCCTTCAAGTAGAAAAGAGACACAAGGCGAGGTCCCCATCTGGTTGAGGATCATCAGTATTTACTATTCCCTCTCAGCTCATTAAGTTTGGAAATAAGCAGAGACCCAAAGCTCCCTGTGTAATTGCTTTCAAGCAAGAATTCATTTTTCTATCTGCTTCCAGTCAGTCAAGGACACACTAAACAAGACTCCTCATGAAGCCGGTTCACATAGAGAAAGAAGAATAATAATGCTCAAGCCCAAAAGCTTTATAGTGTGATAAAAGTTTCCCGCTCTGTAGATGTAGTATGTTGTTTTTAAATGTCACGATTGTTACTCACCAAGTCCTTTGAGCCGTTCTTCAGAGTTATCCAGGTGTGGCTGTCGTTGCTCACCATGACCTTGTACGAGGTCACCCAGTCGCTTCTGTTATTAGTGGAGCAAAAGACATATCCTGTCAGGCTGAATTCAATGCAAATGGAGCACTGAGGTGACTGCGAGGAAGTCGATCAGCACACATCAAGACACGCTCAAATCTTACAGGGTGGGAGTCCATTTTAATTGTAGGAAAGTTTGAGAGGAGGTCAAAGAATTTATATAAGCGGCTTCACTTGAGCATTTTATTATTTAAAGTTTTGGAATCTGAGTAAAAGTGAAGTTTGTCACGCAGATAATTTTCATTTTTACTGAGTTTTATACACATTTTAGGCCATTTACAACATATAGTGTATCCTTTACACCACAGCAAAACAATTTGCAGCATATGTTGGTGCCTTTTTGAAATTTTAATCCATTGTCAATGTCCATTAGTTTCCATTTATCTGTAGGACAATCTATTAGTGCACTGTTGAAAAATGCTCATCATCACATTGAACATCAAATATAGATTCATTTTTGTCAGTTATTACTGGTATGAGATAACAGTGACCACTTAAACTGTGTTACTATGCATAGCTAGTTTTAGCAAATGTTTTGGCAAAAAATGGGGAGTTACATTCCACTATAGTCAGAGAATGATTTCATTTATTCATACAACTAGAACCAACGTACCTTCGAGGTTCGTACCTTTGAGATAAATGGAAACAAACAGAACAAAAATGCAATCATATGACAATAGTCAACATAAAAAAAAGTGTACAGAAGTTGCAGTTAAGGAGGCGGAGCTACAACTTCCAAACATACCAGTATTGCCTGTTAGAAGTAGGATATGTGGAGTACAGAGAGGTGAAACATCATCGTTTTGTTTTTTTTTTTACATCTGTCTGTAAAAGTAGTTCACTGATGACTTAATGTCCCATCGTGCCAGACTGCGCTCCGGAGTGTGCAGTATGTAGGCTGGCTGCGACTCCAATGCTTTTGGATAAAGACATCAGTGCTGAGCTGGTACATCCTGGCAAGAATTCCCAGTTCTGCTAATTAAAGCGCTGTTATAGACAGAAGCCCCTGAGCTGGCACCGCAGACAGCTACATGCCCTACAGAGCTAATTGAGGAGAAATTCTGTCTCAGGAATCAATGTCTTCTTGCGCCCTTAGATCGTGCTGGCCGTGAAGGAAAATTACAAACACAGGCTGATAAAGTATCTCCCCATGCTCTCTAACTACACAGCAGTTTCCAGAAGTCTGTGCCACCCTTGCCAATTAAGAAGTACAAAGGCCAAAAGTTGTCAAATATTATTACAGAGCAAAGTCAGAGTAGGTAGATTGTGCGGGGAATGTGAACAGAAGAAGTTGTTTTTTTCTTTTGTGAACAGAAGACCAGCTTAAATGCAAGTACAACCTTCCCCTTCAGTTCAACACACACACACAAAAAAGAAAAACTAGGAAAATGGTTCTATTTCTATTACCACAGCCTGAACCCCTTCTAAAAATAATAATAATAAGGTGTTCTATACTGTAATGTGTCACTAATGGTTTTATTATTAGTTATAAAATAATTTTATATCTTGCAGATCAAAAATAAGACATTGTTTGTCCTGACAGTTTTCTGTGTACATTTGTCCAAAATTAAAGTGTGCATCTTGCTACTGCATTACTAAGAGTATTTTGTTACCTTGTAGTTTATTGGCTTAGTATCAAAAGCCATTATTGTAACTGAACCTTTTATTAATGACTTACTGACATATCACTCCAGAACTAAGACGCAATTAACATAATTTGGTCTTTAATAACTATCAAGTCTCCAGCCCACTGCATATGGTCCAACCTGGCAACCCTTATGCCACTGGTATTAATGGATTATCACTAATTTCTAAAGTGAAGATAAATGACTTTACTCCTAACCTATAAATCATCAGCCATTAAAATATTACATCAAAATGATTACCACAGTTCAGGCCACATGTCTGTGCAGTGGGGATGAGTTGTCTGTATTATTCCCTGACACAACAGCAGCTTATAGCCAGGTCTACATTTGCATAATGGAGAATCCAGCCAAGTTGAAAAGTGTGGGCTGAATAATTCAAGGTGAAGTACTATGACAACAGGTGCCTTTCTCCATAACAAAACACATGCACCTAATCCTTTGTGAGCCTGGAGTGGATTTCTGAAGAGCTCATGAAGAGCTCAAATATGTTCTTAGCAGCTCGTGTTTTCTTTGTGCATCTGAGCATCAGGGTTAGAATTGACATAAATTGAGGGTATTAAAAGTGTTAATGTTATTTTCCCTCGACCTACTGGGTCAAATAACCTTATTTGAGCTGAGTTAATAACACAACAATATAAAAAAATGACTCTAACAGCAGATAACATAAATGTAATACTCATGGATACTAGATGGATAGATAGATACTAAATAACGTATCAGCATCAGAGTTTTATTGACCCAAACTAGGCAAAATCTGAATTATTGTAAATTATTGTACATATTTTAACTTTACCTTAAAAACAGTACAAAATTATTTACACACACTGGCACAGTGACTGAGGTAACCACGATGTGTAGTTGATTTCCAAACTTATATATCAAAGAAATGTCTCTTAACAAATTGTACAGACACTGTTAGCAGCGCACAGTTCAATCTGCAGTGTAGTCAGTAAACACTTGGTGCAAATATAATTACAGTCTTTCAAATATAATCCCTTCTCTGCTTTCTACCCTTCATATGAGTGTGATGAACCAGCTTACAGTCCGGTAAAAACTATTTTCTCCAGTGTTATTTTTATAAAGTGGTGACCTTTTAAGAGACATGAAAGAATGAGGCTGCACTCCAATCAATAAAGCCTTAATCCCACAGTGAGGGGATCAGAAAAGACGTGAACACCAGTGAAGGATCGTCGCCATGTGGACGAGATTGAAAAGCCTGTTTTGTTTATATTTGTGAAGTCAAATTTTCCAGTTGGGTTTAAAGGAAAATCCAAGAGACATTTGGGGCTTTAGAACAATTATTGCTGCCTGCCTACTTCCAGTTTTCATTTCCCATGGTTATTTTCAAACACATGCCATATTTAATTTGACCATGTAGGTGTTTTGGTGTTTGGATTAGCCAAGTGACAGTAGTGGTGAGGCTCTGTTGGTCTGTCAATTGGTGCACAACTTTGGTCTAGACTGACTTTATCGGGGAAAAAAATATATTAGATGGATTGCCATGATAGTTTGTAGACACTTGTGGCCCCAGAGCTTAATCTAAGTATGTTACTAATAAAAAAGACAGTCAGACAGTTTATCTTGCAAATTCAAGGTGATTAGTCAGACAGGAATCATAAAATGAGATAAAATAATGATAATCTAAAGAATAACAATGATTTATTTTCATATTTTTTTGTTATCTTTTATCTTTCTTATCTTTTACCCTTCTCTTTTATGAACTATAGTGTTGGTCTGAAATAAGTTGAGTGAACAATACGGAGTACAGTGCCTGCATTGAACTTTTGCACAGCAAACAAAAGACTGACAAAGCTTAAAAGGAGATTCAATATCTTGGATTATCTGGCTCTGTGGAAATTGCTTTTCATGTTCTACAAAACAGATTTAAAAATGATTTAAAACAACTTCAAGACAGAAATCACAAGGATTTGAGGCAACTTAGGAAAACTGGCACAAAACCCATCCCCCACAACTATCCTTTCAAGTCAGCTTGGACAACAAGAAAATCCTCCATCCTCACTGTGCGACCATCTGCAACTCTCCATGCATGTCTGCAGGGTTCCTACTCACGACCAGAGGGAGCTCCTGCCTTGTGTGATGACCCCGGTGAACTTTGTCAGCCTCCTGGCATCCACCTCGAACCACTGGAGCGGGTCATCTCTCCCCGCGCACCAGGCCCCGTCATAGAGGTCATCTTCATAAAGGCCTGCCTGCAGGCCAGAAACAGCCGCGTGGAGCACAGTTTTATACCAGATGTACATGTTGACTCAAACGTGCACACACACACACGCACGTGCACACACGCGCTCACACACACACACACACACACACAATGCATGGTACAGCTCTCTGACTAGCAATGCTATTATCCTCTACTTGGCTTCGTTGCAAATTTGCGAAAGCTCACTTTTCAACTGTTGACAGTGGAGAGGATGAAGTATGCAAAAGTCAACAAGGCTGAGATGTTAGGATTTCATCCTCTGACAATCTAAAATATGCTGCCTTGGTAAGAATCAGCCAGATAAATGTGTTTTCTCCCATGATGAAGACACTGTATTGACAGTATAAAACAGGTGCAGGGTACACAGCTCACACAAGGCTAAAGGGAGTTAACAAGGGTAAAAACAAAGCCGGTGAAGCACATCTGTCAGACAGGGCGGCCTCTTTCCAAACACCAGCATTCCTGAATTTTCTGCAACAGTTTTAGTGGACGTTTCCCTGATGTAACATGAGGACACGTTTTTCTTGACGCTCGCTCAGTTCAACAGCTGAAAATGTTAAACTAATTATAATGCATTAAATGCTCCTCCATCCGTAAAGCCTTGTGCTGCACCAGTTGACAATGTTGGCTCAGAGCGAGATGGTGCGAACCGTCACGCACATGCTGTATGCTGACAGGCCACATTGCTCGTCTACTTCATCCAAACTTAAACATTGTGTTGACATTCAGTTCTGTGCATGCTGGGTCTATAATATCACTGCCTCTTTATCATAGCTGCCACATTTCTCTGAACTACACCTCTCTCATTACACCTTCACACAGAATCATTTCAGAATAGAAAAATAGTCCTTAACATGTCAACATTTACATATTCTCACTTCAAAGATGAGTTAAAGGTACATTATGCAAATGAGGATTGGAACTGGGGGTGAAATCATTATACAATTACTGTATGTCCAAAGTGATTGCTCTTTCAAATTTGCAGAAATTTGAGCATTTGTCAAATTGTGTTTGATTCATATTTCACTGTCCTTTTGGATGGGTTTAGTGTGAACAGACTCGCCTGTCCTGAATGTGACCATATGTGCTGCATGAATTTAATAGTCATTATCATGAAAAATAAATCAAATACATTTTGGATTTTGGCACAAAGGTTGTAATTATACTTTTACAAAGATCCACATAAACCTTTCATAGGTAGCAAATGCTTGTTTGAGGAGCCGACACATTTATCTTCCACATCTTACCATGGTGTGTTAATCGGCTGATCCAGCTTTCTGTTGGGACGTGGGTTAAAAATGGGAAAGAGAAAAACTATGTTATGTGAAAAGTCCCGCACTTCATTAACATGCGCCTCTAGTCATAAGACGTTAAGTGTTCAGGTTTGAGCCAGATCTCTTACTGTTGAATGACAGACGAGATGAAAATGATGGAGTCTGTTTTATGTTCTGTTTGTCTGTCAGTTACAAGCAGAACAAGCAGATTTCTGTGAAATATGGACAAAGGTTTGGCCATGGAACAAGTAATTACATTTTGGTGCCAATCCAGATTCAGATGCAGACCCAGAACTACTTTCAGTTTCCTCTATGTATTTTGCTGCAGGGTAACTTTCTTTCATTAATATTTCTAATATACAGGATATGTACAATCTCTGCACTTTCCAATGTTTTATTTGTTCATGTTTCTTGTTAGTATATATATCCTAATATCAAGAGAAAGTCAAATTCACCCTAGTACTGTTGGTGTCTGGAATTTCTAAACAAACTGTCACAGCTACAAAAGTGGAAATACACCAAGTTCACTGGCCACAGGCCTGATTCAACAGGCATCATCTGCTTCTGATGTGTTTCTCCTGATTTACTGATAATTGTGCTCCAGAATGGACACTATCTCTGTCCCTCCATGATTCCTGATGTTCACTCACATGCACAGGGGTGCACGTGCAGCAAACAATAAATCCTTTGTTTTGCTGATTTCCTGAAACATAAGCCCAGCTGTCTTGAGTGAATTAACAGCATGTGTGTATATGTTTCATTAATTGTGCCGCTGGATAAGACACGGCACAGCCTGCAGAACACGAGGTTCACTGCAGACTGTACTCAGGCTAATACCCTCAAAGCACAGCTTGCACTAACAGGAAATACCTCTTCTCCCAGATGCCAATCCTTTTTATTAGGTTTGGGGATGTGCCCCCAGTTTGGTGGCAACACTATTACTTTCTCTGTTGAGTTGGCTTTCGAAGTATTAAAAATATGCTGTGAGCTGAAATAGAATAATAATGCCATCCACATTTTACTGAGTAAAGGCAAGTTATCACAGCAGACATCTTTCCATGGAGCATAAATATGAACTTAACTAGTCTTAACTGTCTCTCAGCCATATTTCTTTTGTATTGCCACTATTTGTGGTAAATGACATGAAATCCAGACAAGGACAGGTGAGATTGCCCAGAGTGTAATATGATCCCCAACATTTCTGGTAAGCTTGCCCAAGCCAAGCCAACACTTGATATTCCCGTCTTACCTGAATGTTAAGGCGACCTCTGTGTGCACCAAGGCCGTAGCGTTTCGTAGTTGAAGCATGAAGCTGGAAATCATCAATCTTCAGCGTCTCCAATCCCATTGGAGGGCATTCTAGGTAATAAGAATGATAAATTGGCATGTGATAGTAATGTTATGTATCATGCGTTGCATTGCTCTGGGGACATTGCTTTCTGCACAGTGTATAGCTCCTGAGTCAGGGCCCATGTATTTGTTAATAGCTTGACAAAATGACTCAACAGTAATGAGCAATTTAGACTTTGCGAAGTGAGCTCAAATGTGTGAACAAACAAGACAGCAGCTGCACTCTGTTTGTAACTGAGGCGATCTAATAATATGTGCTCTATTCAGAGGCTAATGCAGTCAACACATACTGAGCAGTAAACAGCTCCAGCTAATAATGTGAAACGCCCAAATTAAAGCAGAATGTGAATGCTATCATAGCGTCCATTATCTGTGTTGATGTTTCTTTGTTCTGCCCCTCGACCAAACACACAGACACACACAACAAGATTAAAGTGCGTGCGCATTCAATGTTACAAAATTTTGTTTACAGACAAACTCATTCTCTAAAAACCTGGAAAATCGAACAACAAAAGGAAAAAGCCTGAGTGAATGAAATGGAGTTTTAAAAGTGTGAGACTTTGATGTCTAAACTGCTATGAATTTCAAAATGTGTCAAGTATCATGGGTGATTAATGACTACATTATGAAGGCTTTTTTTGTAATTTTGAAATGCACACCTATCACAGCCATCTAACTGCACCCTGAATACATAATTAAATTGTTTAAAAAGGACTAAAGCAATATCATTATCTTGAAAGAGAAAATGGGAAATTGCAGCAGCTGCAACCACAAACTTTCAAAGTATTAGTCAAGGCTTTTATTAAACCACAAAACGAAAGGAAAATTTTTCATGACTTCACGTGTGATGAAGATTTAGATTTTGTTTTTCAGATGTAAGTAATCCGGATCCTTAATAAATACCAAGGTTTGATAAATATAAGGTCCATACACACCCAATGCCCAAACACTGGTATGTACTGCTGGACTCCTTGGTGCCAGTTGTGGCAACAGATAAGGTGAGAAACACGTCAAAGTCACAAAAAAGTTATTTGATCCCTTGTAAAAATTCCTGTGGGATATCAAAAGTAAATCTGTAGCTCCCTCCAATTTTCAGCTGCACTCCCATATGGTTGGAAGACAGACAGATTAGAGCAGAGGCAGAAAAATCCTGCCCTTTTATTTCTACTAAGGGTCAAGTGGATGGTGGATTCCACAGTTCCCATAATGCAACCTAATCATGTCCTTTTGTTTGACTCCAACTTCCACAGACACAAGTGTCTTCCTAACTCCACATCTACTGCTATTACCAGGATTTCTTTGTTTTAAAGTCTCCAAGCCCAAGCTGAAATAACCCTGATGTCATCACTGTGACCTCATCTGGGTTATTGATTTATTTTCTCAAATTTGAGTCTCGTGCTGTGTCTAAAAATGACTCCCTCTTTCACTCACTGACCACATCCCATGGAATAGAAACTAAATATTGAGCAGTAAAATTAGATTCCTGACTTATCATCATCATCATTTTGTGTCGTCACTGTCAGATACTGAGTTGTGCAACAGTAAGTTGCATCTACAGTATAATAAGTGGCGTGTTGCTAAATGGGATTGGCAACCTATGGCAGTGTACATGCTGCGGTTCAGGAGTTGGACACCCTAATAAAAAAGTGGGAGGGTAAATGCAGTGCTTGTTTCTATACTCCCCATGACTGTTAAACTGACTGTGATGTGTAAGTAATTGTGATGTGGAGTTAGCTGGGGACACCTAAAGTGGAAACAGTAACTGTATGTGATGCCTGGCAGCTATGATCTGCAGACTGCAGTGTGTATGACCTTGATGTCTTTCTCTAGGCATGTTGTATGGCCTCATGGTTAGTCGTGCAGAAATGTTACAATGCAAACAATACTCGTCTTGTCATGAGATATGTCATTTAAAGCCTGTTTTTTTAGCCTTGCTTTGCTTTACAGTTCCAGCAGCGTAAGACCAATATCTGCTTGAATCCAGTGCAAATCAAACATCTTACGCTTCAGGGTTCATACAAAACTGCTGTTAAAGATAAATCATAATCATCATAATCAGATAAATAATCTTTTTGTTTTCAAACTGAATTATATTCCAAAATCACAAGTTTGTTTCTGTAGATGATCGTGTGGCCCTGTGCAGGTCTCCTCAGCACATACTATAAGAACCTGATCAATCAATGTAATGAGCCCAATGGCTCATATCTTTACTGGGGGTACTGATGATGGCAATTAGCATTTATCAATATGAATAATCATACTGTAAGAGTGGGACAATTATCCAGTAACAGCCACTGATGCCACAGTAGTGGTTTGTCAGGCAGGCAGCTGTATTCAGGGTGCTCTGCCTTTATTTTGGAAAAACGCACTCTTTAAAGGAGAAAGCTGCACATCACTTAAGAATGTTTTCCTTTGCTGCTGGAGGGAGTTTTCGGGGTATTTGAACAAATGCCTGCCTTTAAGTGACTGCAGTAACTGAGATCGTGGTCACTAAATAGAGCTCTTTGTGTGAGATTGGCTCATCTTTTACACCACAATGGATATCACCCGGCAAGGGCCAAATGGGCAAATCAAGACTGACGTGTGAAATCCCTGCTGCCCAGTGGCTCTTTGGGTCAGATGGAGCGGTTCGCAGACTTCCCTGGACAACAGCAATGGAATTTCAGAGCAAGAATTTCCGACTGGGCACCGGCCTGTTTGGACATATGCTTCACATGTCGCTGTCATATGGCCAGGATTGACTTCACAATGAAAACTCAGGGGTGTAACACACACAAAGAGGACAAAGGAATTTTCCTTATGAATACATTAAATCTGGACATTGGCCTTTACAGTTTATACGCATGTGAAGTTGGCAATAAAGTAAATACTTTGGTCCAAAGAGGAAGCTGGCTTTGTGTTTTATAACTGTTCCGTTAGCCTGATATGTCTGAGCCACTGAGGATCGTCAATCACATGCACCACGGTTTTTAGAGAAGCCGCAGACAAAGAAGATCAGTTTCCAAAATCTACACATGCAGGAGCGAATTTATGTTTGGTGCATAAAGAAAACATAGCTTGACACCAAATTAACTCCTGCTATAAAACTGAGGCGTAAAAGTTGATTAGCAAGCCAGAGACAAATCCACGGGTAGGAACAGTTAGTATTCACAGTAACTCTATACAGCAATAAAACATATGTCGTTCCACCTGTGTGTGTCTATATTTAAAATCCTTTTGGAATCAGACACATACTGTAACTCCAGAGACTTTCTGAATGGAGCGATCTCAACATATTAGGCACAACCCAGCCCAAGAAGCAGCCCAAAGGATCAAGGTTAACAGGGCAAAAAAGAAAAAAAAAAGATGGGTGCCTGCCATGATGCAAAGCCCTAAACCATTATCACCATCTGCAGACAATCCTTCACAAGATTACCCACAAAGCAACACAGCATCTGGATTCAACAATAATGTATAATAGAAATGAAAAAAAAAAAAACAGACAGTCAAGCCCTCATATGTTGCTTCTAAGGGCCAAAATCAATTCTGGGATCAAAGTATAGTCAGGCTAAGTGTGTATAAGTTCTTATTGCACAGCATATTACAATGTTTTACCTGCAAGCTCCAAAACAAAGAGCTCTTGACCCATTTTAACGGATGCACAGTCAATTCCTTAGGAGACTCTTTGAACAGTGTAGCAACAACAGAAACATAAGGGGTGTTCTGTAAACTTTATATATTAAAGCAACTTAACTTTTGCTGATCAGCGAACTAACTCAGCGTAAACCAATAAAGCAATTTATATCTAAAGATTGGCCACAATAAGTCATCAATCAAACCAAACCAAGTCAGGCCGTAACAGCAAATTTTCCTGGGTGTCTTTGATTGAGTATTTTATTGATCATGATTCAGCATTTCTTTTTTTAAGAGTAAGATTGTGCCATTTCTTTGCACGGTCTCGCTTTAAGAGAAAAAAATTCACATTGCAAATCATCAGACAGCTGCACCACAGCCCTCGATCCAATTTTTACTTTTTAACAGAGCAATTCTTCAAAAACCTCAAAAGCATTTTGTCAACCCCAGCCTTTGTGTCTCGACTATGCACATGACAAACTGTTTTATCTCAGCGGAAACATCTTGTTTCAACACATTTCTGTCACGTCTGATGGGAATAACGAATGAGCCGCTGAAACATCCGCTGAATCAGACTTTGAAAATCCCTCTTAGTCTTAATCTTAGAACCCCCACTAATGAATTCCCTCTCGTGTTTGTATGTGTGGATGTGGCAGCCACTGCGGCTCTGCTACACCATCAACAATGGCCAAATAATTAGAATTAATTTTCAAGGCGAGACAATTTCTTAAGATGAGTAATAGAGTTCTTGATGTATAGAAAGTGTGTGATTTGTACATTGTTGGGGCCTCGATGTGTGACTCTGATAAATCAGCTGCTACCAGGAGACACTGGAACAAATTTGGAAAACAGATTGGTGTTGAGTCACAATTTCAACCATGAAAACATGATTTTGAGAGTCTGAGCTGTCCAGGTCTCAACTGTGTGGGCTTCTTTGTGCCAGGCATGTCACCATGGAGTTCCCAGTTTCCTACATGCAAGAACATCCAACTTTCTGCTCCCATTCCCCCAGTGGCAAATTAAAGATGGCAGCCTCTCTGTCTGCCTTGGTAGGTTCCTTACAATAGTTTCAACATAAACACATCAATTCTCCGTTGGCCCCCACGCCCAGTCTTAGCCTCCAAGCATTATTAAATACAGCTTCCCATTCTGCTAAATGTCTCACACACACAAAAAAAAAGTGTAATATGGGCAACATCAGCATGTTCATAGCTGTGGAAAGTCTGAGGTCAAAGTACACGTGCTTTGCCCTAAATCACACTTTTAGTCAAGCGAGTTTAATCTGTCATCTGATGTGACAGGGAGGCAACTGGGGCATCTTGGCTTCAGTTTAGCAAATATACTGTGATCCATGGAAACCAAACACAATGCTTCATAGGCAAAGAGGACATCAGAGCCTCTGTGGGTTGACTCCACTTTTGAGAGCATCATCTTATGTTGCCAGACTTCTCCTCTAAGGGAAAAAAAAATAGCTGTCTGAAAACTCTTTTGCCTCTCCAAAATATTTGTCATCTCTGAGAGAGTTTGAATTATGATGCGAGCATGAATATCCCACAACAAATGAAAGTGTCAGTGGTTCCTCACTCACCTTCATTTATTGGCCTGTATTGTCCTCCTTCTGAGATGCTGTTTGGGTTCTTCAGGGCACTCTTCTTGTTCTTCTCTGCCTTTTTGCTGGGTGTTTTCACTAAGGAAGGAAATTACATGAATACAGGAATATGTACAGTATACTTTGTGTTTTAAAGGGGAACTGTAAGAGATTGAATCCTATTCAAAACTGCTGATTCACGGAGCGGGAAAGCAATTGTGTTGACACAGAAAAGAAAAATAGCTTCAGCTGGATTCAAGCCGACACATATGGATGGATTCAGGACTGGGGACTGAATCCAGAGACGATCTCTAGGCACAGGATTTAAAAACGTTTAACTCTTACAGTCAGTTACAGTGCATGTCCTACTCACAGTAGCAAAGCCGATGATGCAATTTCATTTCCACTCTCATTTAAGATATTTAATACACTGATAATATTTATGCCTCAAGGTTCATATCAATCATGAAAATATCATGTACAAGAAGAACGGTGGGGGTTGGGAGTCACATTCCAGGGACTGAAGATGGAAGTGAAGCGTGTGCTTTTTATTTGACCAAGTGTCAGGTCAGGATAGGCCCCACATGATAACAATCCTTCTCACATCTGAAAGTCTTTATCTATGTCTCGTTCTGGGGACAGGTTAAATCGAGCGAGCAGACACTGTTCTAGTAAAGAAACACACAGCAAAGAGTAACAACACAATCTACATACACTTTTACTTATATTTGCTTATATAGAATTAGAGAGATTTACAGTACAAAGGCATTTCCATCTTTCATGTGGACATTTTGGAATGACAAAACCAAAACAATGGCCTGAAAGGCACTAAAATGTTCAGTAAGGCTAAGGCGACCTGCAGAGAAGAGTAGCAGCTAATGATGCTTTCAGTACAGTGGTGATTAAAGGGGCTATTAAGTCAATTTTCTCATGGTGGTGATTGTCGAGACAAGAGCTTCAGTCATCATTGCATTTACAAGACAAGAGGTTATAATATGCCCTCTGAGCAGCACTCAGGGCAAGGAAACTGATGAGATGGGCCGGGCCCCTGGTTAGCATGCTTTCAGTTGAAGAAAAGCTGTAATGAAAACAAGAGTTAACATTGACACTGATACTTTCCACTGCTCTTGGTGAGTAGCAACAGCAAAACTTACAAACAGCTCTAGAGAATCAAATTTTCTATCTATTAAAGTAATGAAAAAGTTGTAAATAATTTTACTTGAAAGTTCTTGCAGTCAGTGTCTGTAGGTGCATAAAAACAGCCATTTACTTTAATAAACTGCTGCAGTGTGATGTAAATACAGCAAACAATCCTCATCAAAAGGACGCGGGTTCACTGTTATTATATTCCTCCTCTAGTCCCACCTGCAGCAGGTATCCCTGCTCAGACATGTGAAGCCAGATGCCTGAAATGTGAGGTCACTGTCGACACAGCTGCTCGAAATTATTTGCCACCAACCAACAGAAATCCTCACGCCTGTTGGTCCTCCAATCACCTGGCAGGATTTTAAACCTACCTACAAACCTGCTACTGCATGTGCTGAGAAACCCATCCACATTTCCATGCGGACTATAATAGGACAGCATTACTGGGTCTCCCTGCTACTGGGAAAACGTGGATTTCACATGTGTTCTGGCTTTGACATGAAATGCAGTCCTGACCTCTGCTGTGTGAGGTTGTTAATCTTGCTGTTTTGCAGAAGCCACACAGAGAAACATGGCTCAGATCTATACCTACGAGGGAGAGAGGAGGAAGAGGACTACCTGAAGAGGTCATTATTATTGTTTGTTTGTTTTTTTTATAACCATATGAAATGAATTCAGCCGCTTCTCTAAAGTCCCAGAGGACAGCAAGTTTCAATCTGACGCCTCAAATTTTCCATTTGAATTCATCAAACTGTGTCTGGGGCATGTTAGTTGGGAAAAGGTAATTAAACAGTAGCTTTCTGAATAATACTAAGCTGCAACTTCTGAAAAACACTTTCAACTTTTCACTTGAAAAGGATCAACTGCAGCAAAACAAAATAAAAGCATCTGTTCTACTCCTTAATACTAAACAATATCCTTTATTATCTACATATGCACAACTGTTATTTTATTCAAAACTTCACTCAAAACTTGTCTTAAAAAGCTGAAATGATTAGCAATACACTGTCATCTAGTGGCAACATTGAAATTTACTTTATTTAAAAGTTTCAGCAGAACTATAGTTGTCTGACTTAAATGTTGTCTTTACCCCAAGAGAACTGTTGATGTCTGTGTTTTTTTTAAACACCGACATTTAAAATAACTTTTAAAATAATCTATAAAAAAATAAATCTATATTGCTCATTGGTTTCTCTGGGTAATGATGATGTGGAGCAAAAATAAAGTTTTAAAACTGAATACACAAAAAAAGTTTCAGACTAAAACTGTAAAAATGCTAAACTTTATGATGTTGTGCTGCTACGAGGTGGACAATGCTTTTTACCTGATTTTGCACCAGCTGTGGTTTTATCCGTCTGCCTGCTGCTGTCTGCCTTCCCCTTGGGCACTTTCTTGGCAGGGTTTTGCCCATGCCTGTCAGGTATTGAGGCCACAGGCTTCTCCAGCATTTGGACCTGGTTGTACTGTTCTCTTGTCAGAAGCTCCTGCATGTAGTAATCCTCATCCTCGCCAGTAGAGCCATGGCTGAGGTCTGCAAGCCCCACAAGGAGTCCCAGCAGAGCCAGTGGGGTTAGGAGGCTGAGGCGCTGTCTTGTCATGACCTGGGGGATTATCTCCAACTGAGAGTCCTGATGCCGTCTCCAGAGGAGCCTGCTGCTGCTGCCGGACTGCGTCCCATCAACTGCTCCCCTTCGTCTCCCTTCCCACTCCAACACGGAGAGTTCACAAAGTTCTCAGAGTGCTCCAAGTCACTGACGAAAGCAGCGGAGCCAGAGGGTCCATAGACGCCTCAGCCTGGGAAAAATGCAGTGAGGGAGGGAGAAACACAGAGAGCAGGAGATGAGGGAGAGGAGAGGGACGAGGCAAGGAGACAATACAGTTTTCGCCTTTAGATGCTGGCAGGTGACTCAAAAAGAAACATTTTTTTTCATGATCTCTTTTAGATTCAAACCAGTCCATACTGCGCACACATTGCACTGATTTTATTGGTGTGGCAGAAGCGAAACGGGGATAGAAACCTCTCAGGGAAACATGCATTGACACATTGAGGATCTCCTTTCATCTCCATCTCCTCCCACTCTGTCTGGGGCAGGCGCTGCTTTAACCAGAGGAAAGTTTCCTCTTTCCTGCGGAGGAATCAACACAGGGACTTAAACAGCTCTTAACAAGCTTACAATGCTGTGTATCCAAAGGAGAAGCAGAGGCGAGCTTCTTGATCCATGTAGGGGTTGGGCTTAAAGTCCAAACTGACACATAAACAGAAGCAGTGATCGGATCTTTTCATTTTTCATTCACGCCTGTCGGTAAAAGTGCACTTATTGGACTAACATGATATCCCTTTACTGAGGAAAGATAATTAACTTGTTGCTCCTCATTAAGGTGCCACATTTTCTGAGGCTGTTCAGCCAAGACCTGTTTGGACTTTGCAGTAATTTACACATTAACAACTGGTGCTGAAATTTGACCAAACTAAAAAAAAAAAACAACTCTCAGTGGAGCATCCAGACATGTTCTAACACAGAGATGGAGTATTGCCTCATGTGTCACAGCTCATCACATCAGCGCTGCCTATTACTCATGAGGCTCTTTACTCGCTTTCTCTCTCTCATACATACAAACATGTCCACAGCAACTGATGGAGCCTCACTTTCAGAAGAAGACAATATCAAAGCCCAAAGCTGGCAGTCAAATTGATTCAGGCCATATATTTTTTTAACGCTAAGATTTTTCTTTAAGTTAAATTGGAGACAAAAGTTCCAACACAGCATGTTATCTCTGGTATTTAAGAAGCATGTGGCGTTATGGCTAAGTAGAAAAATGCCTCGCCTTGAGCTTAAAAGAAGTGGGGATTCCACGGAGCATTCACACAACTAATAAGTACAGCTTCTGACATTTCATCAACCTGAGGCGAGACAAACTAAGGCAAAGATGATAATCCCATAACAAGCCCAGTGCCCTGCCTGGACGCTGCCCAAATTAAATGCATTGGTTCATTACACACAACTGATGTGGATGGACATCGCAGTGGAGATAAATCTAAAAAAAGGCTTTACACCTGAGTCCGTGAGAGCATCTGAGTAAAGGGTAAAGGAGGCGGCTGAGGCGGCTAAGGCTGCAGGCTAGTCACAGAAGAACAGGATCTGGTGTGGGTGGACAGCTCGAGGCTGGAATACTCCATGCTCGGCTGGCACAATCTTTCGCCAGCTTGGCAAGCAGTCGCTGATCGCCCACCCACTCCCCATCCAGACTACACTCATCCTTAACTGTCTGGGAAGGAGAAGGAGGGAGGAAACGGAAGGAGGGATGAGAGGAAAGGAGCCAAGAGGACTGTAAGAGTTTACCACATGAAATATCCTCCCTCCCTTCACACCAACTGCAAGTCTAAGAGTCGTGTTTCTGACAACACTGTAGCTGTGATGCCTCTGCAGACAGGTCTACATTGTAGGAGGAATGGTTAGCTTCCATTTAAAGATGACCATGTGACAAGATTGGCTCTTTTTAGATGGTGCAATATGATTGATCAGGGTCTTTCTGTCTTATTTTTCCATCGATCATCCAATTTGAAAAATCTAGCCAGTACACACCATTACCTTCTTTTCTCAAAAACCAAGCCATCCAGCATTTATCACTTCCTGTTCAGAAAATATACTTTAGAGTGCATTTAAAACTTGGGAAATAAATTTTAAGGCATAACAGGAATGTCAGATGGGCCATTGTGGCAGCCACAAACCCATGTAACCTTTACAAACGCCATTGATATTAATGCCGAGTGATGAACCAAACTGCCAGAAAAATGTCAAAATAAAATGGTAGCTAATGTGTGTGTCCAACCACTATTGTTAAAGTAAGTAATAGGAGTCGGGTGCTTTGAGGTATAGAGCTACTGGAGGTAATTCTCTCATCAGGTGCCACTTAACCGTTGCCAAAGGAGTGTGAACCAGAAGACATTATTAAAAAAGCATCAACTGAAGATCAAAGGAAAGAAAAAGCCGTAAAAACATTATGGTGAAGATGGTATTTATGTTGTCTTTGTGTATGATTTGGAGAGCTGTTACAGTCTTCTAAAAGCTCCACACAGATCTGATGGTTTTCGCCTCCTCAGTGGCGCTTCAGGAGATTAATATGATCAGTTTGCTAAGCCTTTTCTCCACAGTGCTTTATGATATTTTGCTTTTATGGACACGCCAATTTTTCCACCAATGCACTGACAAACAGGTGGATGGAAACATGCTTTCTGGATAAGGTTTAGTAAAGTTTAGGAAATTAAAACCACATAGTACTCAGACTTCTATATAGGGTGTCTCTATATTGGATGTAAATATATAATTTATATCCAATGTCATCGTTCAATGGCAATGCAGGAAGTCATGTGCCCAATACATTGGCTAGGGAGACACAAAGTTACAACAACAATCGTTTCCTAATTAAGTCTTTTAGTTGCCCAAATGAGCTTTAGGATAGCCAAAACTTAACTACTCAGCCACTGCCAGTTATTGCAGACAGCTAGAATTTTGAAAACATTGCCACTGGTCCTAACAAATGTTGTCATTAGACATGAGACCTGGGCGTTTCTGTCTATAACAATGTCACTGTACACCTTCCCATCTGAATGATCCACCATAATCAGTACTCTTCCACCCATAAAAGGTCACTTTTATGTTTACTTCTCTTGCTTTGGTATATTCTTGCCATGGTATATTCCTGTTGTTGTTGCTGGCATCCTCTGCTGCACTGTCAAATTTACAAATGACGCGTAAAAAATATGTTATTGTTGTTGTTAGTGTGCAATTTTCAAATTTAAGTAAAAAAATGGCAAAGAGAAATGGCCCCTACTGAACTGACCATTAGAGTGATCTGTGCAACTCCATGCAAAATTAACGTATGGTAGTATAAAAGTGACTTAAACACGGTCAGCATTTATTAAAGCATAAAATGGTCTCTGAAAGTCGCTGTCTGAAACAGGCAGAATGTCTGCATTAAAACACCTGCCATGGGTCTGATGCAGGAGGATCAAACAGCCGCTTATCAGGCTGTGGAGCAGAGCAGCTTGAGGCAGGCATGTTGTGACAATAGCTGTCTTTCTCAGTGAGGAACACCCAAGGTAGGAGAGTGATGGCTCCTGCCTCTCTCCATAATCTCTTATAGGGAGAAAATCCCCAGCTGAATTCTCATTAATTGGACGTCAGTGCCCAGAGTGACAGGTTAGAGGCTCACTGGCAAATACCTCCCTGCTGCTGCTTTGGCACCTTGTAATTGATGGAAAAGGAGACTGGCTTTAGATACAGAATCTGAGGGTGGGAAGAATGATGTATAATGATATTGTACTGTTCAGCAAGACACAGCAAGGCCAAGTTTTCTCTGGCAAACAGCATATAGTTTGTTATAATTGGGGCTGTAGCACACTAACTAGACAGTACATAACAAAATAAAGTTGGTAATGAACTCAGAGTGTCTTAAAAATGTGGAGTCCCTTATTTGCATGAGGGGAGAATCTGATTAATGTGTGTAATCTCACATAGCATGTACACACAGACAAAAATGTATGCATGCAAACACCATTTGTGATCATCCATCAAATACAACCTTGAGTGTGTCAAACGGGCTTGTGTCCAATATTTATCATAAATTCTGATATTAAGAGTTCATTCAGGCAAACAGGTCGGTTTGTGGTTGACAGGGACAAACTCACACTGTCTTATTTATTTATATGTTTAATTCACTGTCCACCAAAATGTAATATGACACATTTATGGATCCAAAACATGGCATATTACAACCTTGGATTTATTACTTTACAGCATGTGCATTTCATCAGGGAAGAATCTCAACTCCTGGCATCATTTACATTCTGCAAAAATCAGCATGTTAAATCTCTGTTGGCCTCACGCTGAAAGACAAACGTGCTGAAAGTCAACAGAAGGATGACATTGGTGCTGTCAGCGTTTAAATTCAAAGTTGGTGCTATGCAAACTTGAGTGACATAGATAAAGGAATAAACGCAGGATGGGCCAGCTGCACCAACTAGATTTTATCCGGATGCTTGAATCCTTCTTGATAATCCACCAATAACAGTCACTACAGTTCAGTTCTTATGTTTGAGATGTTGAGGATTTTTAAACACAATAAAAAAAACATTTCTGTATAGTTCACATCATATACATCTCTAAACTTGTAGCTGTGAACAATTGTGAGCACTGTATGATCAGAGAGGGAGGTGAAAGCCTGGTGTTGGATCTTATTTCTCCTGTGTCCATGGAAACTGTGTGAAATGTGGCGATGGTCAGTGTGTGAGACAGGCACACATGCAGAGCAGTATGCTTTGAGTCTTGAAGTTTGTGTCAGCTTATGTTTTCATGGTGTCCTTTGCTGAACAACCTGTTCTCCGGTCAAGTGAAAGACGCAAGCCCATTTTTTTATTGGCTTGATTATAGCCAATAAATCCAGTGACATAACTTGATTAAGGTGGCAGGGTTGTATCATATAACAGGTGTCGGTATTTTCTTTCCTGGTTGGTCTAGTGCTCAAGCAGGTTCCAGCAGATGTTTTGCAAAGAAAAGGTTAAAACCAGATATTAAACTTCTGACTCTCACTTGTTCTTTCTTTTTCTTTTTAAATTTGAAACAGGTTCAGTTGGTCCGGTGTCATTTGATTTTGTTTTTGTTGAAATTTCATACCTGATCCTGATCCTCTGGTTCTCTGTAATGGCCACATACAGAATCAAAGCAGTGTCAAACCAGAAATTTTGTTAAATTAAACTTGAAGGCATTTTTACAAAAGGGTGAAAAAAATAAAAATAAATACAGTGATGAATTATAATGCTGAGAGGGAAGATGTTTGAGTTATATAAAGTAGGATTTATGAATGCATGTAGACCACCAGCCTGTAGTTATTATTTTTACGCTATGGCTTGTCCAAAATGGTTATTTTGAAGTAGAATTTTATACTTTGATGTGGTGTAATAGGAGATGAATATGAAGTAGGCTGACCTTAGTGGACTGGAACTCAACTCTTATTCCCAAATATTCTACACATTAAAGCTGCTATACCCAAAATTTTCATAGTAACATTGGATCAAAAGACTATGTGTATGTGGACGTGGCCGTCAATATTAGTGACAACAGAGAATGATAGCCCAAGATTTCTAGTTCCTTTAAGCTCTGTGATCATTTCAGCATCCTTTAACTCCGTGTCTTTAGGTAACGCCCTCCAATTGGCTCCCATCAGCATTGTTTCTAGTTGCAGTTGTTTTAAGTAAACATGGGTCAAAACCCCATTGAACTACCTGCTTAGCACCAAACTAACTGGTGAACACAATGGGGCATTTAACAGCTGAGGAGCCACAAATTTCCCTCAGGAGTTGGAAATGAGCAAAGGAGAGATAAAATCAGAGTATATTGGACTTAGGTTTATCAGACTGGAAACATGACTCCAAATGAATGCTGATATGTGTAATTAAGTTAGCCATGTCAAGGTAAGGAGAAAATGTCAGTCTTGCAGTTAACACTTGTTTCAATAGCCCCCAAGTGGCCAAATAAATCAGAAAATGAGGGTTTTACATCTAAAGGTTTTAAATCAAATGTTTTCACAGGTTTGTGAATAATAGCTTGTCAAAGTGCACAATAAGCTTTTTATTTAGGCCAGTGGAGACATCTGTGTTTTACAATAGCAGCAAACTACCTTTATGGTTTTTGGTCCTGTCAAGTCATAATGTTATTTTATGATTTCTGCACAAACTATTACATTTGTCATGGTCCCACAATTTTGGACAATTTGTGGTTTGGAGAGGTTGTTGAGAATGCCTCCCCTTCTGAGACCTCTGAGTGATGAAAAGGCACTTCATCTATTTATCACGCACTCAGACCCCAAACTGAACAGTAACATCGTCAGTTTTACCATATGATGGCCTTGATCCCAATGCTTTTCAGCACAACCGCCCTCAGGTTCCTCACTAAAAATGCTCCCTTCCTGAACACCTGTGTTTCTAATTCTTTATCCACATTCACCACGTCTGGGACAGGTTCCAGCTGGATGTGACTGAAACAGGCCAGATGTTTGCATCTAATAACAGTGGCAGTTTGTAATTTGAATGGCAAGTGAATCATGATTGAACCATTCATTTCTGTATGCATACAATCAAATGTAATAAAGATTTATGCAACATTAAGCTGTTGTGTGCTCTTTACGGCATTATTTTTATGCCATGCAAATTTTTACTTCTCTTGAATTGTCTCAGGGGAAGTAAAAATCACAATCTACACACTGATGTCAAAATGAAAAGGTTATCAATCTGTAAAACACCAGGGGTTCCCTCAATACATTATCACAGATTTATAATACAACTGTGTGCAGAAAATTCACAGCCAAGCTGTGGTCCCACATTCTATGGGCATCCTGAATGACATCTGGCAGTTTTGTTGCTTTGAGAGGACAGTCCGCCCAGGCACAGATGTAACCACATTACAATTCTGTACTGTCCTCGTTGTGAAATGCTTGGCTTGAGTCTGAGGTGAGAGCTAATGCAGAGCAATGACCCTGGATCCACTGAACCTTGCTGAACAATGACACAACAACAAGGGCACAAGAGGCCTGGGAGGAGAGAAAAAAACAAAAACAAAGGGAAAACATCTGGTTTTAGCATCCACCTCCATTGTTAAGAATTTGGTAAAAATAGCTGAATGGATTCATTCAGTTGCCAGTGTTTAGCAGACCCATTATGACAAATAATTAGGATACAAACATGCATCAAAAGGAGTTATTGAGGTTTAAGACATTTCTAAAGAGATAGCATACCAAAAGTACAAACAAGTTTAAAAGAGCCTGTGCAACAATCTTCACAAGAGCGGGAAAAACACTCACTGCCCAAAAACATAAAAACAACTGCAAGCTGTCTGACAATGCCATCACAACAGCATCTTAGCTTAGCTAAGCAGTGCAATCAGTAATCACTGGCTTTGCCAGGGACCAGTTCTGTGTCTACATTATGTGTCCAGAAGAGATAAAACGGCACAGCACTGTATATCATAAACAGATGTTTTGGGCTGAACCCTTAATAACCCACAAATGCTAGGAAAGACAACTGAATAGGACTTGCAGGACTTTTCCTTTTAATATCCTCTGCTTACTTCTGGATTACTGTGTGTAATCTAATAAAGAATAACCACTATAACACTAGTGACAAATCTCACCCAATAGAGACTTTAGTTTTTATAAAGATCTGTTTGTTTCCTGCATTCCTGGCTCCCTCCATCATCAGTGGGCAAGACTGGGCCTCACACAGCCTCTTCAAATATAACTGGCAGACTATCAGAGCACTCAATCAGCATGATGGATTGCAAATGCTTGTTGCATAAAATTGTTTATTCAGATCTTTCCTTCTTGTTATCTCAAGAAACCCTCCATTAATCATTAACAATAGTGAGACACAACGCTGTGATTCAAAGGAGAATTTTTCAATTTGAGTCAGCTACTTTGAAAGAATCATGGTAGAGTTATGAGCTGGAGATGTAGTAATTGTCACTTTGTTGGTGGTCTGGACAGCATATTCTACCCTGACTGCAATGGTCAAAGGTCCTAAACCTAAGACTCAACTTAAGAGACCAGTAAAAAAAAAAAAATCCCTCTCATTAAAAAGTCACACACCACAATAGAATTTCATTAAAGTTTAATTTGACAGGGGGCTAAAGAGCAATGAGGAGGACGAGCAGAGGAGTTGAGCGGACTTGATGAAGAGGGAAAAGAAAAGTAGTGGGAAAGACATTGGAGAGACAGCCCCTTGAATAAGAGCCTATTCAAACTGACAGGGGAGTAATGGATCTGGAGAGAAAGTTCCTACCAGTTATGTCTATCCTGTATCCTGTTGTGAATCCCATAAATGTGACCTGAATTGCCCTCCCTCCATGATACAGGTTTAGTGGCTCCATCGTCATGCTGCAGGCATCTACAATGAGGTCGTCTTTCAAACAAAGAGGATCCAAACAGCAACAAGAGTGAGAGAGCAACTTTTAGAGCTCCTCTTTAAACTGATTTTTTTTTAACTTATTAACTTTAACTTATAAGTTTGTATTCCTAATTGTATTAAAAGAGCCTAACATCTACACCACTTATGAAACATGGGCTCTTGATGATTCTTGTCTGAACCACTTGGGAACCATTTGGTCTTGAAATTGTCAATTTCTGCTTTTCTGCCTCTTAAAGGACAAAGTTGTGATCAGACAAAAGCCATTAATCCTTGCACAACTGCACATGGTCCAAAAACTATGGTATTTAGTTTTTATTCACTCACTAACAAAATTAAGGAATCCAACAAAATGTTGCTGCACTTGTTAATTTAAAAAAACAAATATATATAATATGTCATTATCTTGAGATTGCAAATTAATTATTTTGTTATCTAGAGATGACAAGGCTTGTTTTCTCGTGATAAAGACTCTTTATCACGAGAAAAACCAACTTATTGTCACAAGATAAGGAGATAACCTTTTTCAAGAAAATGAAAAAAATGCATTTATCTTATTACTTAATGTTTATGAAAGCCCAGGACTGCCATCATAAATGGTGTCTTGACAACAAGCCAAACTACACATTTATTTGTTGATTTAGTGTTAAGTGATGAATCCTCCAACAGTTTTAACAGTTACCTTGAAGGATTCATGATGAAAATGAACCAGACACTATGGTTCAAGTTCTCAAGAACTACCTTGAATTACATTGTTATTTCAAGAAATCTGCCTTTTATATAACCAAAATAAAATAATAAAAAAAAGATTATGATGTTTACATAATAGTTCTAATAGAGATTACATAACAGCTCCAATCTAGACATAATAGCATTAAAAGATAACTGGAAATATGGCCGTTCTGGGCTTCCATACTAATAATTTACCAGCAGATTATCTTTAAGAAAAAAAAAATCAATACCTTTAAATTTATTAAATTCTTTGTTTCAATTGATTAAAAATAAAATAAGTGGCATTATTGGCAGCAACAACAGCAGCTACACTCACGTGACTAACTATACTCGTTATTACAATAAATCAAACGCACCTTTCACAGTGAGGCGGTGTATTTAAACCGTTGGTGGCGCTTCATTTCACGTCGATCGTCGAGGCTTTAGCCAATTTATCTACGGTCATGTAGCATTTTTGAAAACATACTTACCTGACATCGGACCACATACGTCTCTCCAGGGGCGGATTTGAGGGACAAATAACCATTTTTGGCGCCCTCTGCTCTCTCTGCCGCCGCCGCCATCTAGGTCTGGTGTCGACAGCTACAAGCTAGCTCCCCGCAACAAACCCCGCTTTTATTTTGGAAGGACTTTCTGTTGCAAAAGTTGACGACAGTCACCTCTTCTCTTCAGCTAGGTAAGTTAATGTTAACGCCACAATAGCGCTGAATGTTTTTATTGTCTTTGCTCGGTTTATTTGGTGTTTCCGTGCCTCGTTAGCCTTATCAAGGAAGCTAGGCAGCTAACCTTGCTAACGCTGCTAGCTGTTGTCTCGCTGGCTGTTTGTCGCCTTCTAGCTGCCACTTCCTGCTTTTATATTTCCGGAATAATCCAGCAATTTTCATTTAATTGGAAATTAATTGGCATAGTTATTGTGGTTGAACCTGTAGTGTTTTTATTGCTGTTTGCCTCATGTATTGTGTTGTTGTTGTGCGGTTATTTATGGCGATGAATACTGATATTTGTCTGGTTGTTGTTTATTGGTTCACAGTTGTAACTGATAATATTGTGTATTGGCTTTAGGGATCCAACATAAATACTGTCTTGTATAGTTCATATATATAATTTCCCCTTAATATTGGCCTGATGGGAAACTTACCATACCTTTTTGTCATGTCCATGTTTTCTACACACTTTTCATATTTTTTTGAATCAGTGACAATTTGCTATTCATGTTGTAATTTAATCTACTGGGGTGCTGTTTTATCATTTATGCCACTTGTGCATTTACAACATTATGTTAATTTCCATGTAAGAATAATTCATTAATCTGCTGCAGATGAGATGGATTGCTGGGTTCAGCTTTATCCATTTTAATCTATTAGATAGTTTGATTTGACACTGGACTCTGAGGCTGGTGCCCAGTCCTCACACTGAAGGTGCTCACCACACAGTTGGCTCTAGTCCCCCAACTGAGGTCCCCCTTACTCAGCTATACTGCAAACTCTGCTGTGTACTGCAAACACATGCTGCTGGTAGAGCTGCAGCATTTCATAAGCTCCACCTCCACCACATTATCCACCTGTAGGCTCTGAAACCAATTTCCTCAGGGGTGATGTTTATTATCATCATCACTCCAGTCTTTGCTATGTTGAGCTCAATTTATCCTTGTGGGAAATGATGGGGTCAGAGCCTAGATGGAAAATATCAACTCTGTATTACCATTTCTAAATCTGTTCCTCGCAAACTGGTTGTCTCAATGCTCAACATGCAGCTAGACTACTGCCAGCCTCTGAAAAACATTGTCATTTGCCATGACAACAAGTTGTATTTTTGGCTCACTGAGGCCAAAATTTAACACAGAAGCAATGCAAAGAAATGTGAAATAGTGGGATCTTTGGCTGAATCTGTTTTTCAAACAGTCTGGAGTTTTCTCCAGCAGTAGCATTTGTCCAGTTTCCTGTCAGTCACTGTATTCTGATACAGCACAGGCTTGGATGAAAGCAGCTTTGATAATATTTGTGAATTCCAAGGAAATTGAAGTTTGGTCAGGGGCTCTCATCAAAAAGGAACCTCTTCAGCCAGCCAGATGGACCATCCCAACTCCAAACAAAATATGCAAATGATTTGCGCTCACTTCTTTTCTCCAGTAGGAGGATGTAGTCAAAGCTGCTGGCATTGTTGAGGTTGTACAGTGAGAGAGCTGTATTCCCTTTTGAAAAATGGCAACAAGAAGAATGATTAATTCTGCTCAATAAATCTCTGTGACAGCAGGTTTCCACTTAATTATGAAAGAAGTGGTTTACCAGTGGTTTTGGGTCAGTTGGGGAAGAAATTGTTAAGGGCTGCCAGAAAATGGAGACTACTAACAGATTTTTCTCTTTCTACCCCTCCTTTTTCTAGTTTAAAATTGAGGAACCCCTTTTCTTTTTAAAAACACAGCAGGTCATCTGGATGTTGTTGAAACTGCAGAAATGTCCTTATTCTACAATTGTGTGCATTTTTATATCTTCAAGTCTTGCCTGCCCTCTGGTGTAGAGAGTGGCTACATACCAACTTCAGCACAGACTGTATTTCAGTATGTGCTTCAATGAAATTGCTCAGCTATGTTTGATGGTTTTTTTTTTTTTTTTTAAATATATAAACACTTGGAGTTGCTGTTGGCTTGATCTGAATTATCTCTTATCTCTGTTGGTGGCTGTGTCTCTGTCTAAGATCTTCAATCGCCCTTGAGCTAATTTAGCAGATTTAATAGTTTCAAATCCATTTACAAACATTTTAATTAACCTTGTTTATATTTGGTAATTATTCAGTAAGTTATCCAAACTTTCAGTAATAGAGAGGAAACCATTATGAAGAATTTAACAGAGTCATTACATGGCCCCCTCTTAGCAAACTTGCTCAACTCTGAAGTAAAAAAAAAAAATGCGGGGGGGAGACAAATTATCATCAGTTAGTTTTCACCTAATCTAAAGTGCTTTCCATTTTAATAACTTGATGCGGTATATACAGATCTCTACTTTGCATTTGAGGAAAGTGTTTCTTTAATTTGATATTTTTATTTTTAGTATTTGTTAGATTACTGCTGGTGTCTGTAACAACTGGGGCACTTTTAGAATTGCAACTGCACTTACTTCCCAGTAGAGGGTGGTGGTGCTTCACTGGTCACTTGTGGTCTGATCCCGCTTCATGCCTCTCAGCCTCTTGTTATATGTACCTCTTTGTCATATCCGAATTGTGATGAAAGGGCTTGGGTATATGATGTTGGATAAAATTTACAGAAACTACAAGGCCTCATCTTTTCAGTTCTGAGAGCATGAATCAAACCGGGCCTCAAAATAGACCACAGGACTCCGTTTTCATATCTTTGAATTCACTATTTAATTTTATACACCTGGTCACAAAAAAGAAACAATCATTACCTGCCAACAATTCTTTCTCTCCTGTATTTACTCACTCTCGCTTTCACTCAAACACACACACAAAATCACCACGCTTTCTTGTGCTATTTTCTATCTTTGATTCATCTCTGCTTTTATAACTTAAAAAATAATTTAAATTAAAAAAAAAAAAAAAAAAACTTTTTTTTTTTCCATGGGCACTTGAGAGAGATGAAACCCAAATGAAGGGGCTGGCTGATACGTCAGTGTTATTATTATTTTTTTTCTTCTTTTTCTTTTTTTAACTGAAGTAAAAGGGAGGTGGATTGTTCAAAGTTTAGAGTTATTCTCCCAGAGGAAGGAGTCATTTCTCAGCACTCTGGCCAGTTTCTCATTGAACGGTGTGTAAAAATCCCGTAGGATCTCTTTCGTGATGGGCAGCATGGGTCCCAGGTTTTTATCAGCTGGCCTCCTGGTGTTTGATGCTGGACTTCTGGTGATATCTGACTCGATTTCCTTCGTCAGTGGCCCTGTAAAACACAAAACACTCCTTTCACATCCCTTTTTGTCTTGGCTGCTTCAGATTTTTTTTTTTCCACAGCACTAAACAAATGGAAGAAAACACAGCATAGGACACTGAAATGTCACCGTGTCTCAGCACTGCTGTGAGCAGAAGATTTGACGCTCTGGGAAGTGATCGCACCTCGGCAGCTCTTTGAAGAGCTAAGTCTGAGCTTTGGGGCAATTAAACTGTGGGATGAATCAGTGAGACAGAACCAAGGGGCAGACAAGGAAAAAAAATTGCATTTGACTCTTGCACACATACACTGTCCTGTTACTAACAGCAATCAATTCAAGTATACCCAAAGGAAAGACTTGCACCTTTTGATACTGAAAGTTTGGAAGGTGTTAGAAAGTTCAAAACTGTTTTCTGAAGTAAATTTAACTTTCTTTTCTAAGTTAGTTGGCTGTATACAACTTAAACACCTACGAACCAGCAGAATTCGTGCACCTCTCCAAACATGAAGAAAAAAGACACTGCTCTATTTCCCAACTGAAAGAGGAAATGTAAAGCAACTAAGCTTTAAACTTCTCAAATCTGTCTCATCTTTTTTTTTTTTAACATGTACCAGATTAGATGATGAGACCCTATATAGTCAAGGTCATATGCCAGGATGTGTTGATCACTCACCCAGGTTAAGGAAATCAAAGACTTTATGCATCGTGTATTTCCTATTAGAGGCGTGGTCTTCCAACCTCAGGACCAGAATCTGTTCCCTGCTGAAGACGGTCAGCCAGTCCATTAAGTACACAATGTAAAGGCCAACTTGCAATCTGACCTGAGGACACAAAACAAAAGAATCAATGAGAGGCAATCAACACACTTCCCCCCTTATGCTGTGAGACATGGTGGTAGGTGCATGCATGGTTGAATTTCTTTAAGCAGATGAACAGGGAGAGGGAAGGGAAAGAAGGAAGGAGTATATTCCACCACCTTTCGCTTTCACCCCCCCCCCCCCCCNTACCAGATTAGATGATGAGACCCTATATAGTCAAGGTCATATGCCAGGATGTGTTGATCACTCACCCAGGTTAAGGAAATCAAAGACTTTATGCATCGTGTATTTCCTATTAGAGGCGTGGTCTTCCAACCTCAGGACCAGAATCTGTTCCCTGCTGAAGACGGTCAGCCAGTCCATTAAGTACACAATGTAAAGGCCAACTTGCAATCTGACCTGAGGACACAAAACAAAAGAATCAATGAGAGGCAATCAACACACTTCCCCCCTTATGCTGTGAGACATGGTGGTAGGTGCATGCATGGTTGAATTTCTTTAAGCAGATGAACAGGGAGAGGGAAGGGAAAGAAGGAAGGAGTATATTCCACCACCTTTCGCTTCCACCCCCCCCCCCCCCCACCCCTCCCCCCCCCATGTATTCAACTAAGTAATGCTAGGTACTGTGGGCATGATAACAAATGCTGATGTCATGTGGTGCGAGTATCTGAAGGATATGAAAGAGATTGTTTCTGATGTAGAAAGAGAAACCTGCATCACTTCTTACCAGTGGACCAGCTCTGAACTTTAACACCCCTAAATAATGTTTTGTTTCACTCCATTATTGCCATCCATGAATCATTCTTTCTCAGGCCAAATTGACAAACATCCGCTGGTTCTCTTTTGTCAGATGTTTTATATCTCTGTATATTGAATGTCTTTTGGATTTAGGACTGTTGGGCGGACAGAACAAGCAATTGAAAATGTCAGCTTGGGCTCGGGGAGCTTGTTATGGTTGTTTCCATGTATTACTTGGCATTTTTGTAGATTGACCAATCACACAATTCCTTTAAAATAATCTTTAGATGCAGCCCAAAAAAGAAATTGGCCTCTAATGTAATGTGAGATTGCACCAGAGCATTTGCAGGTAGCCTAATTGTGGTTGAAATGGATTTTTAGATTCCCTCGTGACAGTTCATTGCTGAAGAGTAGGCGTAAACAAAATACCTTGTAACTGGCAAAGAAGTGATCTGTGTCCTTCCGCCTCTCTAGCAAAACTAAAAGGCCTTTCAGAGTAAATGAAAGCGAAGCCAAGTAACTCTTCCTTTGTTAAATCAATTTGGTACAATAGTGAAGGTCAATCGTGTTCTCATGCTGGTGTTTATTCATCTCTTCTCTCTGAACTCAAATCTGAGCTCCAAAACTTTTATCAAGGAGCCACAGGCATGACAGACTGCTCTAAGAAGAGCTGTAATGCTTTTCACATGGTCCAATAACTACAAGGAGATATTAGTGGATGGACAATTAGGCCAGCGGCAGAGAGCGAGCATGCTCCCAGAGGGCCATATAGCTTGTCAGTGGCAGTTGGAGAGGAGGACCTCTGAATACAAGGCGGCCTGGAGGGGGAGCCAAAAGAGGACGGGCCAGATTCCTCCTCCACCTCCTCCCCCTCTCAGTCAGTCAGCCTCAAGGCACTGTGGGAAAAGCTGGCCAGGGGCCCAACACTGGGGCCCTGCACTGGCTGACACTAAGACTTAGTCTCTTTTTTTGTGAGGAAAGGAGGAAGCTGGTAAACTAGGTTTTCTAGTACAAAGAGAGGCTGTAGATGCTGCACTCTTCAGTGATTCAACAGTGTCGCCAATCCCTTTCATAAAGTCGGTCCTGCGAGCTTTAGCATGTGCTAATGAAGTGTGGATTTCACTCCATCTGTCTTTTTCACTGCTTTTCTGTTTCTCTCTTCCCACCAGCTAATACACTGGTCACTAAATACCTTTCTTTTTCTTTTGCAAGACCAAAGCAGAAGGGGAGGGTGGACTCACTGGCATTGCATTGTTGACGGTAGTGTTGTACACACAGGAGCGCATTGTGTACTCTGTAAGGCACCCCTCGAATAACTGCAGAGACTCTGACACCTTCTCGTGGAAATCCTCTGCAGACTTATTGGCAATACCAAAATAAAGGTAGTCAGAGTAGAGCCTGCAAGACAACAGAGACACGCTGTAAACAAATTTGAACACAAGGCAGACAACTAAATTTGTTGGATGTACAGACTGTAAGGCTAATTATGTTTTTTTTTTTTTTTTGGTTCTTTGATATACACTGCTTTTTCAAATAAATGGACAAATTTAAACCTTTTTTTTTTTAACCCATATTTTGAATCATGAAAAATAAAATGCAGCACAAGCACCGACCATTATAGTAAATAAGACCTAACTGCAATGTTGACAGTTCAGAATACATTTCCAGCCGAACAAAGTAAAGATAAAAAAGAGAGAACGCACAAGTGAGCTGCTGATTACGCAACAGAGTCACTCTAAGTAAAGAAAACATGATGTATATTTTTATCCCCCAAAATAATGAGCCTTATGTATTGACAGTAAACTCAGAACTTGGCAAAGTTTTCTGTAACTTTACTGCTAATCTCAGATCTAATGATTCAGTAAATGTGCCTGGTGCCTCATGTGATAAACCAAAGGCCAAAATATTTGCAAGAGTTATCTTATTGATGTCAGCCTGTACAAAAAAAGATCTGTGAACCATATAAAGGTAGACGGCGTCTGTACCGAGATGCCTAGGTTGTAAACAAGCCCTGTGTCATAAAAATTCATTTCCCCTAGAGCAACTGTAGGGAAAGGTTGCACAGACTGTGATTTGACAGACAAAGGCAATTATAGGGAGCATGCTCAGACATTCTCTTAAGTAAAAATCAACATTAACAGCATAAAGTAATCCCCCGTTTAAAGAGACTGCCTTGCAGGCATTCGGCAGTAAGCTCTCCACGTGCCTGATAAAGGCATCATAAAGGAACCTGTGTGACAGCCAGACTGAGTAAAAGCCAACGTATCTTCCGTGACCACAGGACTTTTGTTGCCTATAAACGGGGAAAGTATCTGTCTGTATCTGCACTATAAACAGTCATGATGGAGGCACAAAGCGGCGCTGTGCGTGTCCGGACTGGATCAGTATCTTTACAGGTATTTTAGGGCAGTGAAACGGGTCACCCCCACCTCTCAACTGGGTCCCTGAGCATAACGATGAAGCGGGCATCAGGCTGCAGGGCGTGAACGAAGTCCTGGATAAGGAAGGGAGGCTCTCCCTCTGTGGTGTTGTCATAGAAATACACCCAGGCGTTGTTATCCCACATGGTGGATGCACTGGCTTCTCCTGCAAAACACACCCACAGTGGTTCAAATGAAAACACACACAGCTGCGCAATCACGCAGAGACAAAAGACGCAAACATGCACATGCACATTAATGGTGTTTCCTTCCGTTTTGCAATACTCTGTGTGTGTGGTCGAATATATGCAAGGCTCGTTGCTTCTCTTCACCAAACATGTTAAAAGCAGCAGATTGGTTTAAACTCTCAACTGAACCAACATCGTTTGACAGATTTAATTTGCAACTATTATCGATTCATCACTTTTCAAGCAGAACTGCCAAATATTTCATGCTTCCAGCTTCTCAAATGTGAGGATCTGCAGATTTTCTCTTTCTCTTTTATATACATTATTGGATATCTTTGGGTTTTGGACTGTTGCTCAGACAAAACAATCTCAAGGTATTGCCTTCAGAAAATAATCTACAATTTTTGATCATTCAAAATGATTGAAGCATGTAGGAAAACAAAGGGTCAAACTGCTGAGTGCTCACACTGCAAAATATTAAAGCTCTGACATTAAGCTTTATTTGTATTGTTGACTGTTTTGTCTGATTCCCAACCATTAAAATATAAAATCTATATAAACGGATAAATTCCCCGAATAGTTTGTTTGTGAAAACATAGGACAATCAGCCATAAATATACAGAAGTCTGTTTCAACCTTCTTCAAGTGCCTCTAAATCGACAGCGTAACTGTCAGACACAGCATGTTCCCAACACACATGCAAAAAGTCAATAAAAACAAAGTGTCTTGAGCAAGTGCACAAACAAAAGAAGTGAGAGTAATTACATCTCCAGCTGTGAACAAAATTGTGGAACGACTGCAATCCACACAGTGACCGTACTGGTGCTCATAACAAGTCAGAAGACATCGTTTCTCCAACAGTTTGGGAGCAGAAACTTTATCAGACTGTGCTGAGAAATGATATCCAGGATTCATTAGACTGTCTGTGCCTTCATTATCCTCTTATCTGTGAAGTGGAGCTGTGATGTATTTGGAGGGAACACAACGCCGGCCTTATCTGCCTCCTTTTCCCGGAGAAAGGGATGATAGCCAGGACCTATTTTCTGCGATGACAACGGTGAGAGTGAAACTGGATCGCCGCTAATGCTGTTATGCCTAAAATGATACACGCTGTGATCAAGTCTATTTAAAGGTCTCCGTGTCCATTAAAAGGGCTTATTTAGCTCCACGGGGAGAGGCCGTAATAGGGCAAACAAATGGAGGAGCCAGACCGGCGTGCCTCTGGTGTTTCACAGCGGCTTGGTCTTGGCTGGCGGTTGAGGAGAGTCAAAAGCCCAAGATCCTGGCCACAGGCCTGCACCTTGCTGGGCTCTCCCAGGGCATGGTGTGAATACTGAGCGGGGCTTTGGCACGCTCTCCCCCCCTTACAAGGATTATTTATTTAGAGAAGGAAACAAAACAGGACGGCATGCTAAGCTGCGCTCAATGCACCAACTCAGTCCAGTGTGAAAAGGCTATTGTTAAAAACTTGAATCAGTTTTTCTTTACAGCCGAGAAGTTCTTTGAGATCGTGTTTGGACGAAGGGAAAAGACAGAGACAGATGGAAGCAGAGGGGATGGAAGCAGGATATGCAAATAGAGGAAGGGGGTTTGTAAGACTTCTCCTCCCTGCTGTGGATATTATTGCTATCCTGACACACAAAAAAACAATAATTCTTTTCTACGGCACTTCAGTGAAGTGGCTAAGTGAGGCAGAAGGAAGTTCAATATTATTAAGCTGTTAGACCTCTCTTTATGGCTGAGTCACTGGCTCGCTAAAAAATCACCGTCACTCTCTGGAGTGAGAGTAGCTGCTACAGAGCAGCACTGTGCCTCAGCCGCGCTACCTGCTGCTTTAATAGCAGCTTTGTAATATTGGAGGCAAGATTACAAGTGAAGTTGTGGGGAAGTGTCAGGTCACCCCGAGCCAAACGCTATTGGCTGTAGCCTGATGAAGCCACAGACAACTGTCAGTCCACGTTCCACACACAGATTACACCACATACATGACCTGAGTAACTAATAAGCATCAGCAGAGGGAAGAGGGAAAAAGCTGCTCTCTGACATGATGTGACGCTGACAAAACAGGAAGGCAGAAATTACACCCAACAGGAAATGTCAGTGCAGCAAAAACCACTGAGAGATCTGATTAGCAAGACAGTAAACTGCATTACATGCTATCATTTGTGTCTTGTTCTTAGTTTCCCTTCATTAAGATAAAAATCTGTGGTGCTTAAGGAAATAGAGAGATCATGTCAGAATATTCCACTCTTGAGGTTTACCGAGATTCAAGTGGTGCTTGTTCAGTGTGAAAAGCTGTTTGACATTCACTGTCTGGTTTAAAGTCAAACTAGGGATAATATTTTAAATAGGATTAAAAGTGGACTCGCAGTTTGATTGGGGATAGATGAAGATCAGTACTAGGGCTGATGGAGTCCTAGTCTTTATTCAAAAGTCTTTATACAGTCGCTCTGCCAATATTTACTGAAATTTTGATTAAATATGTCCTGTGTCTGACACATTGGGATGTGTCAGCTGTAGCATATTAATTCTTAAAAAAAAAACCCAAACTTATTTTTCACAAGCTACTTGATCCAAATACTGAAGTTTATAAAGTATCAACAAAATATTTTCTACATTAGAGTCTGTGTGGCTCTCCAGGATGTTAAGCTTATCCATAAGGGCAGGAAGGTGGGCATACAAGGAAGTGAATTAGTTGACCAGCGTTCCAGTCATGGAAAAAACATGGAAGATGAGAGAAAAAGTAAAATGTCCAAGAAAATATTGTGTTGTCCCGGGGGAAAAAAAAATTACTTTGACATTCTCCTATCTTTGGGCAAAGTTATGTTCAGGGTCATGTTGATGTTAAAATGGTAGGCTGGTTTATGGATAGCAGTATTTAAAATAGCCTGCTATTGTTTTTTTTTGTCTTTCATCTTTGTTAGCTTCACTTCAGACCCAGTGCTGCATTGCTCAGGTGAAAGAAGCCATGAAGGCATGAAATGATTAACATGTTAAAGACTTCACTTCCTATCACTAGTAACCCAATTATCTGGAAAATGATGACTAGAAAACCTACTGGACCGGCTGTGTTTTTGCTTACCTATGATGATGTTAGGCTGCCTGGGGCTTCCACTGGTATTTGTGGAGAGGTTGCCCTGGATTTGGTAAGCAGCCTGGTCAAACAAATCCAGGTAGTCTTCCACTGGGTATCGATCATGGAAGCCCTCGCTGAGACGAATGATACCTGGCAGGAGAAGAAAAGGGTGATCATGGATACACGAGGGTGCAATTATATCTCCAAATAATATTTATTTTTGCTGGCAAGTGATCACGCGTATGATTTTTGTAGAATGCATGTTTTTGTTTATGGGACTGCTTCAGATTAGCCCTTGTTTGGGTGGGATTCTGCAGGACTGAGATGGGTGTGTATCCGTCAGGCATGTTTTTATTCCTGCCTGCCCTCTCCCCTTCCTGTGTTGATGGTTGTTAGTCTCTGTGCTGTCCTGACTGCAGGGTGACCTAATAAAATCAGATCCAATCCAAAATTCAGCAGGGAATACTGTCTCTGCTCAGCTTTCAGTGTTTCCAATTAAGGCCAATGTCAAGTTAATACTTTAAATGTAAGACTAGCAAATGTGTTTTCCATCTGAGCTGCTGTGGTCTACAGTATAATTACAATTTACTAGGCAATTGTGGTGATTCAGTGGACTTAGGAGTATCCATGCAGCATAAGGATAATGAGGTAGCTCAGGCATCTGTTACTTTCAGTGATGCTTTGATGGTGTCGCAGTAAAATACCTTTCTCTAGTTAGAAGGAAAACATGATTAGAAAACTCTGGTAAACTCTCCTCACAGGCAGCCTGCATTAGTATTCATCCAGAGCGGTCACACACGTATGAAGTGTGATGGTGCTGGTGTGTCTCGCTTCAGGGCTTTTTCTTTCGCTTTTTTTTTTTTTTTTTTTTTTTTTTTTTTTTCATCTCTGCACTTTTTGATATGAATAAAGCGTCATACTATTTTCAAATAGTCTGTGTTTCTTGATGGGTACCGTATGAGGCAGACACATCTGATTAAGATTCAAACTGTTCCTCTAAGAAAGTTATGCAGCGCGGGTAGCATCAAATCACCTTTTCACAGCATCGGCTGAGTGAAGCCTCGAGGGGGAATGAAATAAATAAATACAAAACAAGACCATTTGAATTCGATGTTCTCAACGGATGTCTTAAGAGAAAAGTGCTGATTACCAGCGCATAGCCCTGAGTGCAACACCAGAGGGGATAGAGAGAATGAAAGAAAGTGACAGCAAAGATGAAAGCATGGAGAATTGGGGGGGGGGGGACAATAACTGAGAGGGACCTATGTCCTTGGGATAGAGCTGCATTTCCTGCTCTGCAACATCAGAGGGCTGCAGAAAACACAAACACAAGGCAGACAAATGAAGACAAACAACTCATCCACATCCCACAGATTTATGAGGTTCAAATAATTATCAACTAAAACTGAACACAACACATTAAAATAAGTATTGCAGGCTGACTGATCAATCCACCAATTAGGGTTTGTGAGTCTCAGAGGGATTAGGGGCATCGTCAGCAACTGGATGAACTTCAAAAGGATTGGTTTGGCTGCAACAGTTTAAGCCTCCATTTGATAATTCGCAGTGAGAATTTGGATGAAATTTTCAAAAATAAAAATGTGGCCAACACTGAATGCCATACCTTCAACAAATATTATGTCAAGGCGCCTTGGTGAAACTATTAAAATCATTAAGTAATTTTTAGACAGATGGCTCTGGGCAAAACAATATATATCAGTCATTGCCGAGCAGAAGAATAGCGCTCATCCACAGAGAGAAATCACCATGAAAATTGAGTCCTCATGCTGCGCTGATGTGATACTGCAGCTGCTGTTCTTAAAGGAGAATTATGAGATTATCTGCACACTGTATGTACGCATCTTTCAACTCCCTCTAAAGTCATTATCTAATCTGACTTTATTTCATAAAATGAGCTGACTTTGAACAGAGCCATCAGACGAGAGGCAGATCAGTGCCCTACAGTCGAAACTGCTGCTCTTCGCATCACTTTTTTTCCCCGCCCCATACTTCTTTGCCAATGCAGACACACAAGAGTGATACAAACACACACACAATGACGCACACTCCTGATGCCTGCCTCTTGAGCTGCTGAAGTTTCTCCATTATTCATGAGTCTTAATGGCTGTTTCAGTTGTAGGAGAAACAAAAAAAAAAAAAAAAAAATCACGTAGGTATTTTTTTTTCTTTTCTTTTTCTTTTGGGAGCTAAAACCTAAGACAAAATTATAATTGTAGCCTACATTAAAACTGCTACTCCTACTCTGGACACTAATGATCAACTATTTGATTTTGAATTTCTTTTCAGGTCTGAAAAGAGATTCAAAATGCTTTTTTTTTTTTTTCCCCTTTTGTATCATTAGGAAAGACACTAACTCAAACTAAAGGAGTAATGCGACAAAGCATACGTAGGTTAAGTGAGGGTTGGATTTGTATGATATTCTGGGCAAATACTCCCAGGTCTTGCATGGCTTTTAATCCCATCTGTGGTGGCGTGGCTGTTCCTTTAACATCACAGATGCTCATGGTGAAAGAAACGCACGACGGCAGCCATCCGCACATTTAGACGGCAGGCTGCCTTATGACCAGATGTCTGCTGTGAGGCGGCTCTTACCTCTCAATGCACGGGTTGAGGGTTTATCTCTTTGTTTGAGAAGATGACATACTGCCACCTGTTCCAAGGATGAAAATGAAAGCCAGTTGTGTGTGTGTGTGTGTGTGTGTGTGTGTGTGTGTGTGTGTGTGTGTGAAAACAAAACCCAAATCTGAACTGAGTAATTTAATAGTTGATGCCACATTGCGAACTAGCTAAATGCAGAGAAAAAGCATGAAAATATGCCTTTTAGCAATTTGTAAAACATGCGCAGCAAATGATTTGCTGTCTAATCAAAAGAATTGTTTCTGTTTAAATGTGAGTAAAAGATCCATGGTCTGCAAAGAAGTTGTGAAATGAGACGACCACATGCAGCTGATGTAAGCAATATCTGTGGTTTGGAGATATGTCATAAACTGATAGAGTTTGTGAACCAAGCACAGGAAATGGTGCACCCATCCACCCACATGCGTCTTCATAATCACAAGGAGGCTGTTTTTCATGCGTTTGTTGCAAGCACTTTTTAACCGCATGCAATCTTGATTCTTCTACATATAGTCCTGGTTGAGTACTTGATCAGCGTCAGCATCACATGAGCTCAACCCCTTACATATCAAGATGTGAAAATTGCAAAGCACAAAATGGGTGGAGGGAGACTTGAATTCTAAAATATTAAATGGAGGTAGCAGTAACTAGTGTAAATACACCATTAGAGCTGTAAATTTGGGGCTAACAACTCTCAGGTAGAAAATAAACAGCTTAAGTTTATTCTCATGCGCAGCAGAAGATGGGGTCTTGAAAATTCATTTCTCGGTTAATTGCATTGGGAGATTGAACTGTGTGCATCAGAGATGCTTAATTCAGAGCTCACACCCAGCAAGATTTGACATAAAAAAATACATTGTGGTTAGAGTTTTATTTTGGTATATTTGATGTAGAAAAATCAGTTTTACACTGTAAAGTTGTCAGTTAATACCCTAAGGACTTTCCACCCAATTAACTACTAAAATGTATAAGAATTGTGGAATTTTGTTACCATAATCCACACATCTGAACAATATGATAGAGTAAAAATACAGGAGAGGAATCTAATTAGGCTTGTGAAACAGACAAGCCAGCCTTTTGAGGATGAGACCCCTTCAAATGTTTGTCACAGAGTGCTTTTCTGAAGCTCCCTAAGGTATGGTTTTGCTAAAATTATATACTGCAGAGAGTCACATTTCACACCTCTAATGCTCTTGGGCTGTGTCTCATTATTGTATACAAGCCTGGAGGCCTCCATCACTGCAAATTATAGTTTTCTTTACTCACCAAACCTCTTGCGGGTCCACCAGTGTGGCTCTTTGAAAGTGGTGAACTTGACATCTGGATGCAGCCTCAGTCTGTCATACAGGTCCGTTGTGCCGCACTTTGGTTGGCCAATTATATAGAAATAAGGAAGGCACCGCATGCGGTAGAGTTTCCCATCATGGTGAAACAAGTGCTCTCGGAAAGTGTTCCTCAAGTGCTGAAACACTGTCCGGAAGCGCTTTGAGTAGCGCGCGTACAAATTTGTCCTGTATGGGTCCGAAGTGATATTCCCAGTGTATTCCTCGTACCAGCAGGGGTTCTTGACACCAGGCAGGAATTTGCGAGGGATAACAGAAAACATCTGTAAAGGCAAAGAAAGGCAGCTGAGTCAAGCTGCTGAGTCAACGTTCTTCTCAAATAACAAGAAGACATTCCAGGCAAAGCCTCCTGAGATCACTGCACATCAAAAGATAAATACAGTCCAGTCCTTTCACAGACACTGTACAGGAAGAGGTTTGTTTAAAGAGCACTTTAAAAAACTTTTTTGTGTGTGGGCAGGTGTAGACAAACACCAACTGTGTGGGAACCAAGTACACATTGATGAGAAGTTTGTACAGGGGGGTGAAGTCTCTAGAGGGGCAGCTTTGCAGTAAATTGGTTCTAGATACATAAACCCATTCACACAAATGAGTGCACATACACACGCGTATACTGTATAGTCATACAACAGTTAGAAAGTGACTTCTACTGTCTGAAATCTTTTCATTTGAGATAGTTTATGACATCAGACTAACAGTATAAGAGCTTTGGCCATTTTTACACACAGAATGTGATATTTGAAATCAAATCCTAGATTCAAACCCTTAGATTCAATGTCTGTCTGAAGACTTCATTCAATAGACATCAGCAGACATAAAAGTATCTTTCCTTCTGATGCTCGTAATTGTTCATCAATAGAGGTGAAAGTTTGAAATAATTGTGATATTGATTCACTTATTCAAGTCATTGCCCAGTCTTAATCTGTCCTGATGCTTTTCTGATAGCAGTGTAAATGAACATACCTACAGCCTGCACTGAGTAAAGCTGATTCATATTCAAGTGGAAAAATGAGGCAACACATTTCTAACAAACAGTAACAACAACCATGTTACTATGATTCCCTCACTGCCTGTGAGACACAGCTACTTTAAGAAAGACAATTAATGCCACATCCATCCACAGATGTGGTATTGATTGTCCCTCGGTCACACTCTCCTATTCATTAGCTTGTTCAATAAGAAATTAGTTGTGTTGCAAATAGCCCTGGCACAAGCCATTATCATTAGGATTAACAATTAATTGAACCAGGCTTTGAGGTGAGACGGACACTGCAAGAAAGCCACAGGGGCCAATGTGTTTGATGACTGTGGGATGACTTTGAGCTTTAAATCCCTTTTGAAAAAAATTAGGTAGACATATATGCAATTAACTGCTGTGACATGAAGTGTTATACAAGGCCTTCAGAGCAGGTTTATCTCTTTATAAATTAAATTAGAAACTGCAGCCGGTGGGGAATATCACCAGTGTAGCTGTATTGAACCCTGTGTAGACAGCATGTAGACACGAATACTGATTTGAATCACCTTTTCACTAAGCATTTAATTACGCTGTGAGACACATTTGTGATTGTCAATTAAAATAGAGATCAATATCAAGCAGGTTTGTATTATAATTTTTTTTTTTTTTTAAACTCTTAGATTATAAAACACTGAGGTGTTTATTACACAGTCAAGTTAAACTTATGCTTTACATCCTTAAGATGATGAGAAAATGAGATAAGTATGTTTTGGCTACTCACATGTGGCTCACTGTTAACCAGCGCCTTCAGCTCTGGGATCTGTCGACTGCTGCGAAACTCCACCTTGGAGGTGATGGACTTCACCACGAGTTTGATATGTGCATAGTCCTTGACTGAGGAGAGGTTGAAGGCAAAAGGTCCCGGGCTGACCAGGCTGCTGAAGTGGTAAGGGGAAGGGGTTAGGAGGAGGCCCTTCTTGTCTCCTGTCAGAATGTACGAAGCCATGATGAGAAATGTAACAGCTATTCCGAACAGAAAGCTGTAGAGACGGATTTTCCGAAAGTAGCCCAGAGTGCTCCAGCGCCTCGGAAGTTCCCGTTTCACCTCCAGGACTGCAAATAGGTTCATGGGCGTGTCGTCCACCTGCAGGAGCAACGGCCTCTTGCGGTAGTCGTCCACTGCTGATCCCAGCAGGCTGTATTTGTAGTCCATCTGCGTCATGATGTCGGCAGAGTCCGAAGTGTCACAGCTCAGAGCCGTGTTATGGAGCAGGAGCTGGCCAGATAGGAGGTTTTGAGATAGGGCCAACAGTTGATGTCCATGATGGGTTGTGGAGAACAGCCCACGTCATCCACTGACACTTTCCTGTTAAGAATAAAAAAGAAGGCAAAAAGCTAAATCAGATGGGCTGACGCAGCAACTTTCAAGGTAAAGTTGAACTAACTCTTCGTCACCTCACCACCACGTACACTGGTTGTAAGAAGAAGAAGAACACAATGCAGAACTTTCATTGATGCAACGCTATGACAAAGAATAGACGGCCACATCCTGTATAAGTGCTGACTTGCGTTTAGTATCTGCTTCCTTTGGAAACTGTGTTGCCACTAAGGCCAGGATTAATATTTTCGACTTTCCATTTCAGTCTCATTTTATACCTCAAGAGCTCGTCCTCACGCCCCATAGTCTCTTATAACCTCAGGCTGTACAAAGATTTTTCTGCTTTGAATATTGATGACTTCAATGAACTGCTAATAAAAAGTCTTCCTGTAAATGACAGATCACTTTAAAATGTCACAATTTCTGACAATTTTTCCTATTATTACTAATAATTTTACTTCCTCTTACAATTCCTGTTTTAATCGGACAGCATAGCAATGCCCTTTCGAACCTCACAGTCTATCTTCCCATCCTCCCTGTGCGTCAGAGTCACAATATGGAGGGAGCGATAAGGACGAGGGATGCATTCAGCCTAGTAACTAGCAGGCTGCATGTCTGTCTCTCCTGGGGAGAGACACGAATATTACAGATACCCAGTTTGGACTGGAGAGGGGATTATATTATCAGAAAATGGTATTCCTCACTGTGAAGTCGCATGGATCAACAGTCGCCCACAGATAAAAGAAGGGCCAATGTCTAAAGGGTGAAAGAATTGGGGATCTTTAATGATAATGCACCTGCAGCAGCAACGTCTAGTTTTATCCTTGAGGCTTTCTTTGTGTCTGGAGCTGAGCCAACATGGTGGCAGTGAAATACAATATAGCATAATGACAAAAAGCCAAGAGAGCTGAGGGTCTATGGTGCCTTTCAAACGATGAGTACAATGTTTGGGAATATGGCTGAAGCCTCTGGTAATGTTTCACACTGTCACACTTAAAACTGCACATGCATACAGCCACAAGGTGATGTATGTTATACTCACCACCTGCTCCAGCTCGCATACATCATAAGATAAGGGCACTATGGAAGTGAGTCATCGCTCCTCCTCACAGCTGCTGATATTGTCTGCCCCCTCCCCACCCACTCACCAACCACCGCCCATCGCACACACCCGTGACACAACTCTGTATTTGTGGAGCTTGCGGCAGAGCTGATAAGAGGGCGACTGAAGAGCACCGGCCTACCTTCTTAAGCAATGTCATGTACCCTCAGCTTGGCCCTCGGCATCGGACCACAGCAACACTCGTCCAGACACGGGTGGAAAAAAAAAAAAAAAGAAAGAAAATAAAGCCTTACTCTGAAAAGATTTCTCGCTCTGAAGAAGTTTGTCTGCAACTTCAGTCTGTGAAAAAGAGAGCACCGATGAATAAAGCTGAAACTACAGTCCAATATTATTTTTCCATTTTAGCCAGAAAATGAACCTATCTTCTGCAGCAGGACTATTTTTATCACTTTACAGAAAAAAATGAGTGTGAGAGTAATGGATTTTAAATTATGATAGCTACTTCATTTAAACTTTGCCCACACATCGTAGATGATGTATCAGTGCTTCTTTTGCATAAAGTTCACTAGAAAAAGCATGTACTTCTTGTTATTTAAATATTTTGTAATTCTCAAATTTTCCAAAGCGGTTTGCTTTTAGCTGAAAATGTAATTACTGCAGGTCAGATGTACCGTTCCTTCCCAGAGATGGGTGCTGCACTGTGTAATCAAAGCGCTAAAAGTAGAATGACATTCTCAGGATTGTACTTTAGTAACAAGCCCACTGTTTGCTATTGATGAGCATACGCGCTCATCTGTAGTCGTCATGCCATTAGCACTTATTGACTGTCTGCGTCCTTCATCAAGTGGAGTCAATGGGGTGCTGCTCGTGCTCAAGGCTATTTAACGTAGCAGGAAGGAAGAAAGGGGCATTGGGGTTAAAGACAGAGGGAGGTAAAAAAAGAGGGTAGAGAGACGGAGTATAAAGAGTTGGGGGGGGGGGGAGACTGTCATTGACAAGAGAATGTCACTCTCAAGGGAACTGGCATCTAAATCAATCAGTCAGCTAACTGTAGCAGTGGGCGACTGGCAGCTTGACAGACCTGCTCTATTCATAAAGCAAATACGTTGCTCCTGTCCATCAAAAATGATGAAATAGCTTAAGTCGAACAGAAATATGGCTGCAGGGCAGTGGACAAAGAGGACTCAAGGTTGCATCATCCACCATTTCAGCTGACATGTGGATTTGAACATTTTTCCCTCTCTGAAGAAGGATGTTTACCACATTTATTCCCACACCTCCAACATGCTTTTTCGATCAGGGGTGAGCACTAAACATTTGGGTTGTCAGGTTGTGAAAATCACTTTGGCCTAGTGTATCTCCTCCTAGAGTAATGTGCTTTGTCTTTTTTTAGTATTAGCAGTAGCTTATTAAAAGTGAAAAAACAAAAGAAAAAAAAAGAAGCTTTATTGCTATTGGAGATGGTATATATCGATGTCTTGAGTAAAGTTTTTTTTTTTTTTTTTTTTTTTTTTTAAATAAGATACTGGTAAATATTTTAAACCAGATTTTTTTAATTTTAAATGATTTCTAAAGTGCAGGAGATCTGACATATAACGTCTATCAGACAGAAACACATTTCTGACAGACACATCTCACATCCTAAGAACGTGCACAGATGATTGAGCCAAATCGCAGGACCACACACTTGGCATTGATTTCAGAGTGGTGATTCCAGGGACTTGGGATGTTGCAGAAACTTGCACGATCAAACGTGACTTCAGAGCCAAAGAGGCAGCTAAAATTTAAGTCAACATTCCCCCCACGAGCAAGCCCTTGGTGACAGTGGCAAGGAAAAAACTGTCTACCCTGTCATTCAGAGATAAATCGGTGAAAAACAGAATTGAGCGGAATTTTTTTTTTTTTTTTTTTTTTTTTTTTTTTTAAGTCTGTTGTCTACTCCGTTGCTGGCTGTCCATCTCTGCTCTGGAAAAGCCAGCCTGTCTCACACACTGGCAGCTAATTGCTGCTCTCTTGTCTACCTTTTCTTCATCGCCTAACAATTCTCTTCTTTGTGTTTACTGCTGCCTGTACAGTGTGATTGATTATTTGTCTGAAGAGCTGCAGTGTAGATGGACAGATTATCTTTTGTTGTACTTAATAGAAGCACCAGTTGAATTGCATTGTTGTTAACCAATATTAAGCCATTAGCTGTAGTAAATCGAGTTTCAGACTGGTTATATTACAGCTTTTCTCACGCTGTGAATATGAAAGTGTTTTCTTTCCTATTGATGGATGGAATACAAAACAGGGCCAAGTGGTGACGCAGGCAGACAGGGAAGGGTAGATGTATTGTTCAGTTTTTCCTATACTTTCCATCAACTGTGGTCATATTCCATGATAAATGCTCTCACAAAATAGGAATGACAAAAACACTCCACGGTTTTTTTAATCATTCATTCCTCAAACGCCAGCAGTGAATTATTATTATACCTGGCTGGAGAAGGAGTCTGTGCAGTGGAGAGCACAATGTCCTACTTCCTCGGCTCTCTGGTATTTCAAATGGAGGAAATTAATTGCATGGCCTGCTGATGGTCCCCCTTTTTGTTTTGATTCAAAGTAAAAGAGTCGGCTCCATCGGGCTGCAGAGAACACACTGCTCCATGTCACATAAAATAGTTAAAATATCCTGGTTTTCCTCACAGACCTCGCTGTGTTGTTGTCTTCATCTTCGACTGCTGGAGAAGATTAAAAGCCCTTTTCTCTATTGGGCATAACCCTAACCCATTTACAGTGGAAGCCCAAAGTTTCCTGCTTGTTTTCTCTTTGAAAAATGGTGCCGGAAACTCTTCAAGACACTCTGAAAGACAATTTGCCTCAGTGTGTGTGTCTGCCCTCAGAAAACCAGAAGAGGGAGGGATCCCTAAATGTCAGAGCATGTCTTATTATCCAGTGCTGTTCACTTTGCATGGCAGCTTAAACTCCACCTATCTACAGGTGAAACTGGCAGTTTAGAGGTTGTGTTGGGGACTGGGACACAGTGGAAGCTATGTGGGTCGAGTCGATAAGCTCAAGCAATCCTAATCCATATGACCATGAAGAGTCGATGGTAAAACGGTTAAATCCTCAAAGACGCATTAATCACTCGGTACCCAATTATAAATCATGAGTTAAACCGGAGGCATGCGGATGATGGAGGAGAAAATCAAGATGTTGGTGGACAAAGAGAGGAAGCATATTCATATCCTCTGCATGTGCATGTAAGCACGAGGCACAGTGTGTGTTATATAATACTGACTGATAAATGAGAACACAATGTAAACAAGTGATTATCTCTGATTCATTGTGCCGGTGTGTAAAGTCATACAGTATCGCTCCCTTCCTATGCAACCAGAAACATAGAATTTACTTGCAGACTCTGTTATCTGTGACAGTAAAAAAAAACAAAACAAAAAAACAAGTAGAAGGTGCACAGCAGAAACAATCTGCTGCTAGCCTGCCTTTACAACCAGGGAGCATGCAAGATAGATGCTTTTGCTTCATTTGAGGAGTGGGGGAGTATAAAACACGAGTACAAAATGAGGGAGTGGACTGAAAAGCCTGCGATGGAGAGACTTGGGAGACCTTGAGAATAGAACAGCACACTCTGTCCACAGAGTCTTTGTGTGCAGCTACCCAGGAGTGCTCTCGACCTACTCTCACAAACTGATTTCAACCATCCACTGTCACACTGAAGAAACGGTTTTTCACTAAGGAACGAGCCCGTCCACAAAGAAATGTCAAGCCATTTCCCCTTAAGAACCATAAAGCAAATAAGCAACATAAAAATGAGGAATAGCGCAAACAACTAATGACTGGTTCCGGCTGTAAGCAGAATACATGCAGTTTCACAATATTGGCGGTAAACATGCATTTACTATATCTCCACTTCTGAGAAACCATTTGCTCATCCTCACTAACATGGCCTCTGAACATCTCCAGGAGCCAGGAAGTGGATTTGTGGTTGAAGTCCAGGAACAACACAGAAAGTACCATCAGGGCAAGAGTGTGACAGATGCAGTCAGAGGGAGGAACAAAGGGGGTGTCATCGCTGCGTCAGCTGGAGGAAAAATGTTTTTCCACCAGGCCACTCACAATAATTAAAGTTCAGCGTGAGGCCACTGCAAGGGTGATATCAGCCGTGAGACTCAGCCTGACATGTGACACTGAGCCAACCTCATGATTTGTCGAAGACATCCGGTGAAATATAGCTGCTGATCACACTGACACTGCCTCCTCCCTGTACCAAGGCTATTTTAATTTGCCAGGGGATCTTGCATGGAGCAGGAGCTAACGGTAATTATTCATGTATTCCTTCTTATAGGAAATAGTTTTCAACTGTAGTTAAAAGTTAACCTTAAAGACTACGGTCCTGATTTATTTGCCAACAGGCGTAGTTTTGCATTACAGCAAACACTGTATGAGCAGATACTTTGTCAGAAATGCAACAGAGAAGCAGCAAACGTTTCAGTTTAGTGCACAACCAAACAAACTCACACTGTTTTAATAAAAAGGTCAGTCAAAAATAATTGCAACAGCAATCTGATTTCACACTGCACACGCCTTGAGTAGTTTACCAAACAACATTGAGACAAGTTAGTGTTTGTGCCAGTGTGCTTGAGACCTAAATTTCAGCCAGGTTTTTATATTATTGAAATCCTATTTTAATCATTATAATGAATACTGATCATAAATACATGATTGAAACACAAATTATGAGCCTTAACTATGGACTATCTATTTAAATAAATGAAGTCTATTAGAAAAAGCATCATTGGTGGGAGTAAACGGAGCAAGGACCAAAGTAAACTACTGAAGCATGAAATTAATCCTTACAGAGGTTTGGGAGTACAAGAGAAACATCTGGAAATTGGATTGCATTGTGCCCCATGTCTCCAATGTACCACAAAGCCCACTGATAATAGAACAAGCAGGAGCTATACGACCTGTCAAACATGTCACTTCCTCTTGTAAACCCCCCCCCCAGCGGCTGCTGCCCAATCCAATAATGTAAATCACACCCATGTAACACAAGCAAGAAAGAGATCAGTATTCACTGTGGCTCAGAGTGAATTCATGGATCATATTACCCAGAGAGAAGACATCCATCACATTCCCCCAGATCACACACATGCACTGTTGTTCAAAAGATCAGAATCTAATCTCCAGGAAGTCAGGCAGCCCCCCCCCCCCCCTTTTTTTTTTTTTTTTTTTTTGAAGAGGAGACCAGAGACACCGGGAACTGACCGTGACCCGACCGAGCAACCGCCAGGTCAAATTATCAACACAGCCCTCAGACACCCACTGCAGGGGAGGGTGAGAAACGTGACCTCTGCCCTGGATTCATAACTGCTGCTCAGCTGGGATCTCAGGCAGAGTCCCAGTTCAGCACTTTCTTCTGTCTTATCTTTTATTCATTATTTTAATTTCACTGGCAGCCTCCCACAGCCTGGGCTCTCTCTGAGGTGGATAAGTGCTTATGATGGTGTCATTAAAAACTGCAGAAAAAAACAATGGCTGCCATTTAAATTATTGATTGTGTAAATGGATATGTTGTGAAGAGCATGGGGTGTTCTGGTCTGCGCAGAGGAAACGTACAATGAAGCTAAATTGGGACTGAAAATTTTAATTCAGAGATGTGAAGAAAGGCAAAAGGCCATCTATTTCCTCTTTAGTGGGAACCTACTTAACATCAAATTATGAGTAAACGATGGCAATTTCATTTGAAGAGCTGCATCTTTAAACACAATAAACAATCAAGGATTCCTTGTGTGAATGAAATGGCTTCAGATTTGAGGTGCATATGCAAAACAGTGCTGCGTTTGCGGATCGGCTTGCAATGAATAATTTATCAGGGTGAACTTAAATGTGATGTGTGTGTAACTTATTATTTAACTTGAGAAAATTTATACCCAGATGAATTCAAATAATTCTGGAGACATCTTTGTGTGTATTTCCATGCTGTTCCTACTTCTCTTTCAGCATAAGATCTTTCTAACAGATCTTCCAGTCACTTTAACTCAGTTCCTCTATTTTATCTTTTGTCTGGTGTTTTATGTCAGTGGATGTCGCCGTCTCTAGATGTTGAAATACCAATCGGTCTTTGGGAGTAAGTTTGCAATGTAGGTCGAAATAAAAGACATAGCGAAGACAGAGTTTTAGAGTGATGACTGAAAGAGGAAACTTATTGTAATCTGTAGGAAAAAAAAAAACAAACAAACTGCAAAGTGGACCAGAAGTTGTGAAATACCACTTCGGTTTGTGGACACTCAATGCTGTGTGGGAGGTTTGGATGTTTTGGGGATTTGTGAAAGACGTGCCAGTCGTGTTTCTCAATCCCCTTGAGGTCTATCTCGTGTTCTAAATCGCCAATAATGTGGGTGGCAATTGCAGCCTGTAGCATTTCCATCAAGGACAATTAGCAATTCTACAAGATATCTGTTTTTTCTAGAGGGTGGATATAAAAAAAAAAAAAACAAGGCTTGCCCCAAACACTGAAACTAAAAAGGGCAAGTGTCAGCCATGAATAAATACTGTTTTACCAGTGGTATAAGAATAAGAGAGACACACACTGGAGACGGCGGAGACACTGCTGATGCTAAACTTGTCCCTTTACCTAATCTGACCTCGTCTTTCCTTCAGACAACCACCTCTCCATTTGTTCAACACCAACACCTGCTCCTGCTCGACGCCTCACTCTCTTTACAAGACCTGACAGACTGCCTCTCTACATGTGGACCAAAGTTCATTCTACTGTTAATCTTCCATTTCGACAAGACGCAGACAGACCTGGGGGAAAAGCAGTTGGTAATTAATCCAATGGGAATGTTAACTGTTTCCAGTGGAATGCCTCTGAGCCCGCGGAGCAGCATAAATGGATCGGATCCAAATCGGCTCACAGAAAATTTAGGGGAAAACCATAACACTGGTATAAAAAAGGAGAAAAATGTTGTGGGTAGGAATTCTAAGACTATATTTACATTGAAAACAATACTGCAGTCTTAGGGTATTTTTCCATCCACATGTTGTTTCCAATTGCCGCCCTTGACATTTGTTGGACACATCTGTAAACAACTGTCCAACTGGAATCACTTCCAAGTTGGTAAACCGCTACTAAAATCTGACTTTATAGCACATCTGTGCAACATATAAATACAGTAGATATTTTGGTAAACACTCAATGGAACTATCATGAGAGCCAATAAAGTTGTGAAATTCAAAACGCAGATCAGTGTGCTCAGGATGTATGTATGCTTCCAACAGCAGGTGTTAACAGTGAAGAAAATCGTCAGGCCGAGGTTACCAACATTTTATGGTTCGTGAGCAAGTGGTAACCCACCGTGACGTCACCCATTGGTTTATGAACTGCTGTTTTGAAGCCTCAAGTTTGTAATTTGGCCGTCACCATCTTTTTTTTTTTTTTTTTAAAAACATATTTGGAGGAGAAGGCAGAGCTGAGGAGAAGTGAGGGGTGGATCGGACCCACTCTGTTTGCTATTCTGATTGTCAGGCAGGTCGCCTTTTCTGGTACAGTCTATCAATCACGGCAAAGTCACGTCCAATGAATACTCTATTTTCCACTAAATGGGACCATAATTAAAAAAATTAACATTGTGTTGTATTGAAGAAGACTTGAAACTAGTGATTGAGACCACAAACTCACTAGGAAAATGTTTACTGCGGTAACAAATCAAGTCAGAAGTAGGGCCTTTTTCACATAGATTTCAATACAATTGGAAGCCTGAGCCTCAGCGTGTTAGCACAGTCACTGTGAGCATGCTGATGTCACCTTAAATGAAAATAAGCTCTAGCTGCAGTCTGACTTATCCTTAACCAGTTCTACCGCAGATTGATTTGGATAGGTTCAGTTGCAGGGGTTGGGGAAATTAGCAATCCGTGGCGAGGACGCAGAATTGGGGGAAAAGTGAACCACATTTCGTAAAGTAGAATTTTGTTAACCTATTCTCTCACAACCTCACAAAAGCATCTCACAAAAAAGTTGGAAGATTTTCACTGGACTGCACTGAAATTACCCTCTATTATGACTGATTCTACAGTGGCTCCAGCTTGGGGAGTTGAATTAAATCATAACTTAAGTGTTTTACATCTATCACACTTAAGCCTAATTAGCAAACACTTTTCAGCTTGTTAGCAGCTAACTGTGTGTGTATGTGTGTGTGTGTGTATATCAAAATCAGTACTACATATCACTTCTCTTCTCACATAGATTGAGTGATGAATTTGAGATGTGCAGAGGTGTTATTAGTCTTTCATTTCACCACAGAATGAAAGAGACACTTGGGATGTATCTTGTTGCTTGTAATTCATTGTTCTCCGTGGATACGTGTGTTTTTATAACTTGAAGTAGATGCACAGTACGCAGATGAAAATCGTGACGGTACCCTGGACTCATATAATCTGAAGTCTCTGAGGACTGGACGGTCAAGTATGGCAGCTAAGAGGAGCTCATTTATTAAATCAAATGAGGCCTGACAGAAACTTCGAGCTGCTTTTTCTCAACTTCCATCAAATAAATTAGTTTACTTAAAGCTGGAGGAAATCCAGAGTAGCTACCAAACAAAATAAATAAATAAACTACAATCTTTCTCAAATCCTGCACATGTAAGGATTCCCAGAGGATTCATTTATTTATCTCCAGATACCGTTGGCACCAAGTAAGGTGCAATCTCCATTGAGGCAACTGGGAAAAAAAGTCTGTCAAATTATGAAAGACTACGCTTTTCAATCTGTCACTTCTGCACGTATGATGATGATGAAGAGAAGGAGTAGAAACACCCCAGGCTGTGATGTTTTCAGGGCCGCTTCCTGTTTTGCCTCTTCACTCTGCGCTTTCATAAGGTTCTCCATGACTCGTGTAGCAATCCTGTGCAGTAGCGTTTCACACCTAGTTAACACTCAGAGCTTTATCTCTAACTGCGCCGAGCCTCCTGCCAGATAGGGATATGTGCGCAGGTTGAGCGTTGGCCTATGACTGCCAAGAAAACGTGTGAATTAACAAAACGTTGCGCTATTACAGAGAAGGTTGGCTCACCGCTCTGCGGCTCGAGAGTTGGCCTGATGTAGACAGTTTTAGGGAGGCTACTCAAGGGCATCCCAGTGGATCCATAATATTAACTTGGCCTGTGGATTTTTAACTTTATAAGATACTGAGCTTTATCTCCTCCCTGCTCTATTATGTGGCTCCACAATAATGAAGCCTTGGACATATTCTCCAGTCTTAAGAGACAGGCAGGAAAATTAAGGGTAAGAATAAAGAGGTCTCTTTTTAATACGATTAATTGCACAGTATCTTCATTTTTAAGGTTGCCAATATGTTCCACCTCTTTCACAGAGGGATCACTTACACTGTAATTAGAGTGTCAGGTTTAGCATAAATCAGAATAATACATCTGTCTAATTCCGTATGCTCTGGAAGTCGAAACAGTTTAATCACAATTCTACCTGCTTGCCCAGATCCTGATAGATGGAGGTAGAGGTGTTCTAACTACAACAGCACATCCATCTTGTGGTGTGCGTTTTAAAAAAATAAATAAAAAAATTTTGGAGTTCGCCAAAAGGTTCTTCTTGGCAGCGGCTGCCTGCACAGATATAAAACTCAAGCTCCAAATTAACTTGGCGGGGATTATCCCACAAAATGATAGCTGCAGTGATGAAAATAACATTTGTACAAATTCCTAGTGACCCAGGCCAGGTTGGAGTTTGTCTCTTCAGTGCCAAAAAGAAAAAAGCCCAGAAAAACAGCCCTGCAGGTGTGTCTGACGCTTCCACTTGGCATTTCACCGCTGTCTGGTAAACGGAACTCGATGTTGACCTTTGAACTCAGACAGACATACGGCTAGGTGGCAAGTGCATGTGAGTTTGTTGTTTACCAGAGCTCTTTTTTGGGGTTAAATGAGCCTCTGGGCGGCTGCTGCTTGCACTGATGATCGCGATCTTAACCACACATTCAGTGGCGTTGCTTGGAAGACGGAGTGAACAGGAATTGAACTTGTCTGCAGTTCAGTAATGAGACAGAAAAGCAGTCAACTGTGTGAAATTATCATTAACAATGTCAATGGTTTTTAGGTCATTCAAAAAAAAAAAAAAAAAAAAAAAAAAAAACAGAACAGTGCAGAGGAAACGGCTGCTGTATTGAAAGGTTTCACAGTTGCTCATTTAAAGAGTAGCTGTAGGTAATTGGAAAATGAACACCCTTCTCTGCAATTCTGTACATTGTTGAGGTCCCCACAGGTCTGTGCTGAGGCCCATTAGAGTGACATCTGGAAGACAGATACTGGAGACACACACACACACACACACACACACACACACACAACCACTAATGCTGGGTCTTTCTGCGAACCTAACCTAAAATAATAAGCCTCGGTGAAGGGATTCCATGACAACACATGAAAGCATCCATGACCCAGTGGTGGGGTAAATATAGATTTTAAAAGTCATGTGTGTAAATTTTCCAGTAATACAAAATAACTTATGCCTGCTTTTACTTTAGTACCAGATTTGACTACAAATAGAGCTCTTTTTTTTTTTTTTTTTTTTTTGCCTTTATTTGACAGCAGCAGTGAAGAAGACAGGGAGCCTAGGGAAAGAGAGAGTAAGGGAGTGACATGCAGTGAATGGTCTGGCCGGTCGGGGGTCTAACCGGGGATGTGCAGCTTGATTCTTTCTTCCGATCTTTTGAGTTATAAATAACCCTCATTTACCAACATGTTTTGTTTGCGTCTTGTCTTCCAAAACTATCATTACAAAACCAAGTCATGTGAGCATTTTCTAAAACTGTTCATGGTTGGAGAACGATTATGGTCATGATTGAAGGAATTCAGTGTTGACTGTTGGTGGGAGGCGAATGGGATGCAAATTACACTCTAAACGCCCCAACCATCTTTCCCAACCTCGTCCCTGAGTGGGTTTCCTTGCAGCACTGAGACACTGCGGGCCAAAGTGAGATGGTTGTTTACATTTTGGTAAATTGAGACTAAAGTAAATTAAAAATAAAGTATGCTGAATTAGCTATTAGGAGCTCCTGTTTCCCACATGAATGTTAAGACAACTATCACTGGCTTATTTTGATACTGGCAGGTTCTGGGGTTATATTGAGTTTAAGCTATGATTTCAATGCAGATTTATTGAAGTTAATTTGCAGTGAACATCAGAGATAATGATCCTCAGAAAGCATCATTATCGTGGACCGAAAAATATTCATAACATGTCTGTGTGTTTAAAAGTTTTACGGCGATAGGACTCAGAAGTATGAATGTTGACGCAAATTTGGTGAAATTGGGCGCCAAGGGCTTTAAACTACCTTAATTGGCTTTCACCTCACGCTGCATCTCTTTACCTTCCATCTCTCCCTTTTGCCCATTTCAACTCTTCCTCGGGCCCCTGGGCAGACATGCCTTGCAGCATGAAAACCTCAGGTTTGAAACAAATCAGCTCATAGTAAATGTAGATATTTACAAAATTGTAAACACAGTCTCTCTGGAGGGGTGTAACGATACGTACTATGATACGTATCATTTTCCGTGGTTCTGATACGATTCAAGAACAATATTTGGCTCATCTAGTACGATACGATTCAATGACTTGAAATCAATACAGTAACTTTTTTTGCCAAAAGATTCAACCAATGTGACTGTGAAATAAATACCTGGATACTGGACAGTGCAGGTGAGGATTCCTAGATGTTTTTCTTGTATAGGAATCAGATCTATATGATCTATATTTGCCTATACATTTCATTGAGGTAGTTGGATTGTAGTAATATAAATCGATACATTGATGTAGTCCAAGAATTGTCCCCTATCTCCGCATAAGTAGTATTATCACCATACTACATAGTCCCATAAATCAAACTAGTAGCTGCGTAAGGGGGCTGTCCTTGCTCACCAGACTCCTATATATATGGCACAACTAGGTATAGATGGTGAGGGAAATAAAAGCCAGTTTAGTTTCCCATGCGTCATTAATACAAGCAATGACCCCCAACTTGGCAGCTGCACACAGCAACTCCATGATGCCAGATTTACCTTCTTACTCAGCACCACAAAGTCCCAGCATCACAGCCACATTACACACAGGGTCTCATGTTGTTGGAGAAAAGTGTCCTTGACAAATGCCTTGTATAGCATGTGTGCTTTGAATTTACATGTAGATTCTGATGTGACTTTTTTAAAGGGAGTTATTAATGGCTAATGTCTGTCAATGTTCTGCATGCTGTTCAAGTGATTTTTCCCTTTTGTTTACTAGAGCCAGTAACATTGAAGAAGAAAACCATGCAAGTCATTCACGAGATAAAGCAGATTAATGCCTGTCTGTATGTTAGCTTAATCACTAGGAGCTCATCAGTCACAATGAGAAATAGCCACAGACCACTACTTTAGACAGACAGCATCTTCTGGAGTGGTTGCTCCTCCACAGCCGCATAAATCCTGCCCAGTGATCCACTACTCTCATCAGCAATACATAACATAACTTCCTTGGGAGACCGATCCATCACCCGGACCCAGCATGCACCATTATTTTCAAAGTCCAGCCACTACACTTGAGCAGCCGGATGCTGTCTTCTGTACTGATCATTCAGACTAAAACTGGACCCCCTTAGATGTAAGCTTGCAAAAACATCAGTGTGCATGAAACATTCATGCAACAAAGGGTTACTGACGACAGGCGTGAAGCTAAAGATGGCATCTTTAAAGAGTTGACATCTTTTTGATAGGCTGCTGAATAGCCAAAGACTTAACTATTTAAATAGACACAGAACAAAATAGCATCTGACAGGCCAGTTTGTTTGTGTTGATGCAAACACTCTAACTGCATACTGATGAGAGATGTACATATCCACTATGGTAGGCTCAGGATGTGTGGTCTTCACTTTGCTAACCATCAAAAAATCTCAAAAAATGACACTCTAACTGATGATTGCTTGTTTTTTTTTTCTTTTCCTTAAATTAACTATTGAAAAAAATGAAAGAAATTAAAACTGCTTTATTAGCCCACATGACATCCTCATCAAATTGCTTGTTTTTTCTGACTGGGGTATGACTTCATCAATATGGCAATTAGTGTGAAACTTTCCCTCAATAACTTCGGCCCTCATCTTTTTCTCTTTTTTTTTTAACTCTTCCTATTCAGCAATGCAGTTGTGTGCCAAGTGAGTAAACAACTTACTGTTACCCTAGGTCACGTTCCATGTTGCAATCACCACTGTGCGGTAATTGTGACTGATAAGTGCAGTTGCCTCATTGTGTTTCTGCCTGTCCAGGCATCAGCACTAGCAGCGTTCCCAAAAGTCTCAGCTTTAGGGGGTTGAAAACTTGAGCAGTGTGGAGCCAGACATTGATGGAGCAAAGTGATGTGTTTTAAAACTGATGCGCCGTGTTACCAGCTTTGCTTTCAACGAATGCGGACAAATGTTAGTTGGAAAGGGGGGACATTTCAGGAAGTAAGTCAGTGAGAGGTTCTAAATGATGTTGGTTTTGATACTTTCTCGGTTAATTGCTCAGGATCAGTGTAAAAACCTAAAAGTATGGAATTTACAGTGATGTTAAACTGAGAAAAACAGCAAATGTTCACATTTCTGTTGATAATTTGACATGTTTCAGCACTAACCAACAATCGCTAAGCACTGAGGGACAATGATGAAAGATTAAAGATTAAAGATGAAATTTTAAGATTTTTTGTTATACCACCAACATGTAGTGAAAGAAGGGAAATGCCTGTTCTGAATGTAGCCACAAAGAGGTAATCATTTCTAAAACAGCTGACCTTGTCATGTCTTGTTGTCTATATAGGCTGAGATTCCTTATGGACAGTCTGCATTTCCTGTGCCCCAGAGGAGACCTGTTGAGCTGCACACAGTGGCCCCTGTTACGCATTTGACACCGAGCTTCCTGCAACAGTGACTAAAATAAAGGACCCTTAAAAGAGAGGTCAAATGCTTCATTTGAGAAACACAGAGTGTTGCTTCAGCAAGGAGGAGATGTAACCCAAACAAGGGGGGGAAAAAAGTGTCTGAGTTATCAGAGCAAGTCAAGAATGTGTGAGTCACTGGGAAAGTGGGAAAGAACATGGGAAATCTAAAAGACTGGTCAGGGTCTTGTTTTTTTTTTTTTTTTTTTGGGGGGGGGGGGGGTGAGATGCCAATGCCCTGGGACAGTCAATTGCCCTGTCTGGTGCAACATGTCCCAGACAAGCCTGGGTTCTCACAAAAAAACAAATTAAGCAAAAGGAAGTTGGCGGCAAGTCGGGTCACGCGGTGCAATGTTTATCATTGCTTCTGATTTCTAGTTAGTTTTGATGAGGCATAACGCGGCCAGGGCCTTGACAGAATATGAATGGAGATGCAAATCAGCACGTTTCCCGGGATTTATGGATGGCAATAAAGACGGCATTCTCCTTTTTGGAAATTAAAGCTGTGCGAATAAACAAGAGCACCAGTGTGTTAAATCTATGTGACATTAAATGCAGAACAACTCACATGAAAGTCCATTTAGGACCCCCCCCCCCCCCCCCCACACACACACACACACACACACACACACACACACACACACACACACCTCACCTTCAAGTGTCTCTGCAAAACATGTGCGATGCATTTTGTGCAGCAGAGCAGCCTTTATTAGCAAACCACACAGACAACAAGTAAAAGCATGGGAACAAGATGGTCAAATAATGCCAGTAAGCCACTAATCAGGTGTGTGGGTCCACATTTGCCCAAACATGAGGATACAGTTTATCACTGTCAGTGTCTAATGACCTTAAAATCCATGAATCTGAAAAGGGCAACAGTTCAATGCATGTTTGCTGCCAAATTCTCCCCAGTTTTCATGATGAAGTGGCCTTAAAAAGGGCATTTAAACTGAATTCCATTCCCTTGAGAAATCTCCAATGAAGATTTCAATAACAAAGACATCCCTCCCTCTTTGTCTGTATCGCAATAATTAAGAGTCTACAGCTGGTCTATTACTGAGCAAAGCATTATCACTGGAATCGCTAATGAAAACCAATGATGGAAATTGTCTTCTAAAAGCTGCACTTCCTGCTGTGATCACATTTACATGTAATCAAAGTCTTTTTTGAAAAACTCAAACATCTTTCATTTTCAGAACTGACAGAAGAAGTCATGACATAAACATGATTCATTCATAGTTCTCTCTTTTTGCCCGCTCTCTTTTATGTTGCACAAAGCCCTGCTTCACATGGAGATTTGACAAAGTGTGGCAGTGAGATTCATTGTTTATTTTCCTTTAAGTCGCTCTTTAAATGAATACTTCATCAAGCAGCTATAAAGACCCAAGTTTAACGCTGCATCTAAATCAACAACAATCAGCCAGAAATATTACAGCTCGACTGATCTCGGACAGAGTAATTCATCAAAGTGCTTCAGTCACTCCACAGAAATCTGTGGTGGGGGAGATAAAAATGAGCTCAAACACTACAGTGTGCTCGCGAGAGGCCATGCACGCTACACCCAGTCGTGGCATTTAAATTATTCCAATCATCCATCCCACTCGCTGCATAATAATATAGCGCGGTGAGGAAGAGGATCCATTTCCCCACCACATTTACGACACCTACGACTCAGCCTCCCACACGCTCTGTGTCAACTTGCAAGCAAATAGCTGCACCCTCTTTCATGGCACGCACACAGTGTGTACATGTCGAATCCATGTAAACATTCGCGTCGTACGTGTATCGCAATGAAAAATGTGCTTTAAACTTGAAGTGCTCTTCAGGGCTGAAAGTAATGATTGTTTTCATTGAAAAAAGGCCCATCACAACGTCCTGCAGCGTTTTGTCCAGTTAAAACCCTAAAAATATCCAGTTGACAATGTTGACAATATAATTAATGAACTAATCCAGCGGTTACTCTATCCATTCCCACCACTTTGGCATTTCATCACGCTTTTTTTTTTTTTTTTTTCCCACAGATCAAGTTCACTTTTCTGTTTGAAACCCTTATGGCTAGCGTGCTGGCAAACAGCAACCATGTGCTTAATTGAAAAGCTCAAGTGCAGTAATTAAAAAGCCCTGTATCACTCCACACATTAACTTATTCAACTTGAAAGTGAAGAAGGGAGGAAGGGGGGGGGGGGTGTTACAGAGATGGGATGCAGCCCGAGGGCAAGTCTCAACAATTACACCAAAAAGTTATCAGCTCTAACATGAAGCTGTATTGGAACAGCACAGATGCAGATGCCCTGAGACACATTTGAATGCACCAAAGGATGTGATGAAGTGAACTGTGGGAAGTTTAAGTAGCAGGTGCTTTGAATGCTCCACAGATGCTGAATGCACTACTCTTTTTTATATCTAAATAGCAGCCGTGAGGTGTGTCAGCCAAAAGGATAGAAGGGGGGGGGGGGGGACTAAAAGAAAAGAAAATGACACTTGTATGTATTTGGCCAATATTCCCAGCCGGTCTCCTGTTTGCCTCGCAGTAGGCTGTGGTCTGTTTGGTGTCTCAGGTAAGACAAAGGGAAGAGAGGACCACTCCATCCCTCCTGAGGCTTGCTCTGCTCCTATTGGTCAGCAGGAAATCCTTTTGTTTTGGCTCTCACGGCTGAAGAGCCCCAACAACGCACCTCATGAATGGAAGCCACATATTCCTGCACAGTCGCGAGACAAACGCCAAGAAAATGTATAGACTCCGGAGACTTTGGATGAGATGCAATCCCACATGGAAGAGGTGGTGATTGTATTTCTCCGATATTGATCGATTGATTGATTGGATTGTTAATCACCACGACCTGCATGTGTCCGTGGTGTTTATTCTGCAAGCAGCAGCAGCAGCAGCAGCAAATCTCTCTCCACTAAAAACCGAGGAAAACTGAGTCAACTCTGGAGTTAGATGAGAATACATAGTGACCCATTCATTCTCTACGGGCAGCGGGAGCCTCTCCGCTGAAAGGAGCCCGTTATATTGGCGATGTCTCCCGCTTTTATACAGGGCGCGCGCACTCACTCACACACAGACACACACACACACACACACACACACACACACACAGACGCAGTCAAATCACCCACAAAAACTTTTCCATTTCTGCACACACTCTCTGCAAAGACACCCAGTCATGCAAGCCTGAAAAGCGAGGGCATGAACTTCAGGGACACGGAGCAGACAGGCGGAGGCGATAACACACACACACACACACACACACACACACACACACACACACACACACACACACACACACAACCAAACAGGAAATGAAAGGAACGCGCTCACAGAAATAAAAATGCACGCGGGCAACCGATGGGGAAGAGAGAGGAAAAAAAACCCCACAGTGGCTGAAATAAGGAAAACCTACCATGAGTTTGTCCCTGGAGCCGGCAGCGCTCACACGACCGACCGGATCACACAACTTCTCACAGCCGCCTCGTGTGTCTCCATTCCGGTCACCGGTCACGGGATTAACGGCATTTGTAAGTCCGTGTAATTATCGCTATTAGTTTTCTTTGCTCCCTCCCCCGGTGGTTACATGTGAACAAGTTGTAGACTCTGCGCAGTGACAGCTACCGCTTCCCTCTGTCTCCCCGATGTGAACGGTGGGAGTCAATCTCTCTCTCTCTCTCTCTCTCTCTCTCTCTCTCTCTCTCTCTCTCTCCTCCAGGTTGAGGGGTGAAGGGGAGGGGGCAACTAATAAGTGCTGTAAGCCAATAGCATCTATACAAACAGGAAAACTGCATCTACTGTACACAGTGTATAATATAATAAGAATAAACGCATTTAAAGGGTCAGTCCACTCAAATTTCATTTTTCCAGTCCTTTAATCCTGGTTTTATTTAGATATTAACTTCAGATTTCTGACTGCAACCTAACAATACAATGGGGATCAATGGAATTTCACTTGTGGCTGTTTAGGAGATTATTTATCTTTATTAAAATAGGGGAAAAAAATGAAATGAAACAGGATATTACAGGATAAATTTATATGCTCAGTAGAAAGCAATGGGCTCAGGGCTGAGAGCCACAGTAACGGAGTGATGAACACATTGATGGTTGTTTTCATGGGATTTATCCAGGGGATCCAGACAGACTGGAGAGGTTGGAAAGAATTGAGAGCCAGATTAAAGCTTTTTTTTTTTTTTTTTTTGGTTTTGGTCTTCTCATAAGATTTGACCATAAGAAAAACAGAACAACTTGCCAACCTTTCTTTTAATGCAGTATTTCAAAGCAGCACAGCAGGTCCATTCATCACGGCTATTATAGACAGAAACCCCAGACAGAAAACTGGTCAAATCAACTAAATCTATCTGCATGCCCATTACAAATGAAAAAAATGTGTTGTTTGTTTTTTTTTTTTTCTGTGAAAAAATCTGATCCTTTAGTTCTCAGCATTTACCAATCTCATCTTCAGCTCCTGCACCAGAGGCAAACTAGATCTCTGTAGGTAAGTAAATACAAGAGCACCATAAACCTCCCATTGCCCAAGTCTTAGTGGACCATCACTGGATTATTGTGGAGCTTTTTTTCCTCAGCCTATAAAGAAGGGTTGGCTAAAGCGGGGTGACAGTGGGGGAGGGGACAGAGGCCACCGAGACAGCTAGCCAGCTGCTGCTCACTGGCAAAGAAGGATTTATAGGGGGCCATATAATGCCTATATGTTTGTTAGTTTTTCTCTTTCTCTAGCTTTGACTTTACTGAGTGAGTTTCTGGTGTCAACAGTAAAACTGCTGGCGCTCAATATTAGAGATTTTAGACACCACCAAGGTATTTGCCTCCCAGACAAAGAAATAAAACAGAATGTACGGCAATTACCAGGCAAAGCACAGGTCAATAATCTCGCATTCAGTTGAGAACGTGTGTGTTTATCCGTTGGGGTTTCTACATCAGACAGACATCATCTTACCAACTCTTGTTTGATGAGGTCCAGCAGGGATATGGCTGCATGTGGACATGTGGAGATGTGGGAGATGATTCATCCTGACAAATGCATTCGGCAGCTTCACCAAACAAAGTGTGACTGTGGTGTAGCCACAATTCTGTCTGCGCAAGGTGAATGGGAATATTTTGCCTCGTGTTATGTTTCAGTGGCCCGTAACTGCTGTCGCTGAGTCAGTCGTCGTCGTCATCATCATTATCATGAGCACTGGGCTGGATCTCATTAAGTTGCTGTTTTCCACATGCTAGCTTCCATCATCCATTATTGCCACTATACCTCCTTTGGTTCACTGCAATAAACAAGTAGCCCAAGGGAGGTTATAGATTTTCAAGAATTTCATCTTCTCACAATATGAATTTTTGCAGCCAACTCATGAGACCGTTTCCCTCTGATGGAAGCAACGCTGATGATGATGGTGATGAGGTGATTTGTGTAATGGCTGGTGGTCTCTTCAGCAAATCATGCAGAGCATATGAGTCACCCCGCCTGCAAGCACGCCCCATGCCAGCAGTCAGACATGCCTCTCAGCACCAGCCTGTCCCGGCCACGGCCTCTTTTAAAGCCCAATGGAAATAAATGAAAAGGAAACAAATTTGAAAAAGTCACCGGTCTTGTTTTTATCTCTGTGAACTTAGAAAACTGCATAGGCGAGTTTATTTTATGTTTCATTCACACTTGTGTGCTTGTCCTTGAGCCCTGCTAGTTGTTTTGTTTTTTTTTTCTTTCACTTTCAAGCCGGTTCCAGACAACTAACTTACCAGATGTTTGGACCAGGACCTCAGGTAATTCAGTTCAGCTCTGGCTTTCAATTGCTTGTCTCATCACGCACACTCCAGTATTGCTTTCTCAAAAAAAAAAAAAAAAAAAAAAAAAGGGGGGGGGGGGGGCATGCTAAAGATCAAAGTGCTGACATTTGGCGTTGTCAGATCAGTGTCATTGCTGCACAGTATTGGTGGCCAGCAAATCAAATTCATAGCGTGGCAGTTTCCCTCTACACTTCTGGATTTTTAAGCCTCCAAATTTGATCAAAGAACCACAAAATAGTCTATGAAGTTAGGTTGTCCAAGGTTTCATATGTTCTTGAAATTGGAGCTAAAATGAATCAAATTGAACAGCTTTTATTTTCTGGTTGAGTCTAAAATGACTCTTTAGTGTCAAGCTCATTCTCTCTAATAAACTCATTTGTGACTGTGAGGTTAACATCTGTCCCAGGATTTGTGATATTTTAGTTCCTGTCTCACCTTGATTGACAGGAGGAATGCGCTCTGTATTCGGCGAGTGCATCCATCTCAATTTACATCATGGGAAACAAAAACGGCAAAGAGTCTCTGCGCAGACTGAGACCCCCCACAGTTCCTCTGTTATGGAGTATTTTCTTATGAACAGCACCACTGTCAGCTTGAATGGTTTTCTTTTTTTGTTTTGTTTTGTTTTGTTTTCTGAATAAAGGGAAGAGTTTAAATTGTTGCAAAGAACCCAGCAGCCCAATCAAAGGAGATTAGAAGGAATAGGAATAGTTCTTAGGCAGACCTGTTAGTGAAAGGGGGTTGGAAAAGATGTCTGATAAAATCATGTAGGGGATTTCTAAGGAAAAAGTGAATGCTGACCTCATGCCTAAATCATTCACTGCTTCCATTTAAAATGGGATGAAAACGGAATGATATGTCTTTATTTTCGTCCTCCTTGCAAATGTGTTTTGTTAAGTCTGGTTTGAACTCCCAGTGGCAGCTGCTGTCGTGTGGTTCTTTCCAGCCTGGGCAGAGCTGATCTCTTTCATTCCATGCTGTGTGTGTCAAGGCTAAACAGTGATTACAGTCTGACCCTAATGATATTTGTACGAGCTATTCAGCACCAATATAAGGACTCAGCAAAGACGATGGAATGCAATTTCACCAATCAAAGAAACGTCTTTTTATTCACCTTAAGTAATAACATTGAAAAAACATTGCTGAAAAATGGCCACTGACTGAAAATCAATGCTAACAAGACTTGTCTTTGCAGAGTGCTACAGAGAGGCCAATATATGAGGATATATGAATAATAATATAGAATATGATTATTATCAGTTGAAAGTTAGATGAGAAGCAGTAGTCTCTGAGATAATAGATATTTAATTTCTTTGTATCTAATTAAACATAACATCTTAAAAAAATGAAAGTTGAAACCTAATGGCTGCAGCCTTAAAACGATCTTGATGTTAAATCTAATTGGCATTTAAAGGTTAAGACAAGCATCATTCTACTGTCAATAAATCTCATGGGAAAACCAAAACCGTCAATGCATTCATCCGTCTCATCCGTCTGCTTTTTGACTTCTCTATCCTGTCACTGGCACTCAGCCCAAACCCCATTAAATCCTACTGAAGGTGGATGGATGTATTGGATTTTCCTTCCCTACCATAACCACTCTTGCAGTACAATGCCCTCTAGTAGCAACTATAACACAATTAACGTTTTCATCGATTATGTTTAGGCACTCACATCAACAATTGGGTAGGTTAAGAGAAAGTCTGTTGCCTCGGTTTCTTTAAAAGAAAGTACACATTCAAGTCTTGGTGAGTAGTACTTTATAAGTGGAAAACATTATCTAAAGCCTTATATAGCCCCTGAACTGTAGGCAACGTCAGTGAAGGCTGAGGACCACTGATGTTTCATTCTTATGAAAGTTGCTCAGTGAGCACCATGGCTTTATTAAGAAAGCTGAGGGTGGTGGAGCTACACAGCACTGCTGCCAGTTTGTCCCAGTGGCCACTTCGGGTATTGCAATGAAGAAATGTCATTGGCCAAAGAAGAATTTTTTACATAAACAAGACATGTATAAAACTGCTGTCTGGACAGGTCCAACTGTGAAACACGGTTAGTTATTCTTCCTATTATGAATTTTTAATCCATTTATAATTGTATGATGTCATCTCAATGTAAAGACAGTGGACATTGGCCTTTTCACTATTATTTATTCTACTTAGCAGCCAGCATTTTTAAGTTTGGTGAGTCGGCCATGTTCGTGCACACTTCTACCTTTTTGGCTCATAGAGCATGCTCAGTACTGTCCTCTAATCAATCTGGTTGAGAGCGTTTCACTCCCTGCACACATGAGTGAGATAAAATAGTTTAAGCATACAGCTCTTCTAGACTTTCCAGATGTTTTGGGCCAAGCTGATCAGATTCCAATAACACAAAGAGTCATTTTGTGGGGTTTATGACAGACAGAAAAAAATCCATTTGCCGTTTTACAGCTGTACATTTTCCAGTGATTGTGGATGGAAAAAATAACCATAATGGCTAATGTGCGTCACATGATGAACACGGAAGTTACCCCACGTGGCCACTACACTAACAACAGCTCACAGCCCAGCACCATCCCAGCACATGAAATAAAAACTGGTGGTTAGTTACCAGACCTCTGTCTCATCTCTCATCTCAACTCTCGACTAGAATCATTTACCCAAATCTCCAGCCAAACTCTCACTGGTGAATTTGCATTATATGTAATAAAGGTGCAGAGAAAGAAGAATGCCTGGAATAAAAAAACAGCTCTGGTTCCGCTGCATCAGTTTTTATCTTTTATGAAACTATCCAATAGGAGTCTAATTATGTTATAGGAGAGAATGGCTAAATCAGTTTAGTGCTCCTTTTTGTTGGCTAAACTCAATTGTGTACACCTTGCATTACCAATCACATTATATAGCTTGAATGTGATACAAAAAACAGTAGGTGCACACTTTCTGGGGGATGGTACTTTATGTTCATTATGGTTTTGGTTTCTTCATGTGATTTGTTGACAGTAACAAGAATATAGAATATCATTAGCCTTGCTGTGTAAATGGTTTTAAACCTGAAGGATGTAAAATTTTCTCCACCCTGAAAGTTTACCTTGGTACACAAATCCCCAAAGCCAGCTTTTGGAAGTTTGCATCTGACAAGAACTAACTTCTCAGATCTGATGGAAGAGACACGGTGTTACAGAGATCTTAAATAAACTCATAATTTTTTCAAGTCGGGTTTGATATGAACATCGTATGAATAAATAATGCAAAATCCCCCTATGGTCTGACACAGAGCAGGCTAAATTTATCACCATCGGCTAATGTTTTTCTTAGGGCACAGGGGTTCCTCTAAGTTCATATGACTAAAGCTGATGTGTGCGTAGCTTGGATGAAAAGGGAAAACATAAGTGCGTGTGTTAATCTGCTATAATTTGCTTTAAGATATTTGACTCAACAATCAGAGGGAGACATCAGTACCTGACTCCACTGAGAACAGTGCTGCCTCAGCACATCAGCAAACAGGGACTTTCGATCGAAGCTGCCACACTCCATCATCTTTGTAATACCTCTCTGTGCGTTTGGAGGCTGCTCTTTTCACATCAGTGGTTGAACGTAAAAATCTGATATTTCTGTTGCAATACTCAATAAGATCAATAAACCACGTCACTTGTCGACTAAGATGAGCTTCAAAGGTCATTGGAGGGGAAACAGGAGTTTTCTCCTTGAAATACATTTGATTCACGTCGGCCTGTTTGTGTTTGTAGTTGCATCTTTTGGAAAAGTTGTCTTTTTTTTTTCTTTTTCTTTTTTTCTTGAAGAGGTTCTGTCCTTTGAGAGTTCTGTTTCTGGAGAGTCAATACAGTCTAATCCTGTGGTGTCGCACATAATGCTGTACGTCAGTTTACCAGGTGGGCTAAATACTACACATACACAGTCTCCAGAAATGCACAAATACACACACACAAACGGTATACAACACAACATAATCTAACAGAATTAGGGAATATTAGTCGATTAATTGATGACTTGATCGTAAGAAAATGAGTATGACTATTTTAAAACTAAATGCCAAATATTTTCTGGTCACAAGGTGAGAAGATGAGGACACATGACAGTAAACTGAATGTTTTTGGGTTTGTTAAGAATTTTTTTAATATTTTATTGACTGAATGAATAATTAACTTATTGGCAAATAATTGTAGTTCAAAATTGCTGTGAGAATATTAGCCAACAACACAACAACATCAATTTTAATTGCTTAGAAGTAGTATATTAAACTTTTATGTTTGTTTTCGCTTGTAAAATATGAGGATTTTCTGCTTTCTGTGTTGGAATTGAATATATTGGGGATCAGGTCAGGTTATCAGACATAACAAGCAATTTGAAACGGTCTCTCTGGGCTCTGGGGCATCCAGACGATATGTAATATATATACGATATATAATGATACTAATGTTGGATTGAACACTAAAGTAGGTAATCATCAGCTGCTGTACTTAAGTTGTTGTAGCTTTTGTAGCTTTTCAAAAACAAACATTGTGCCAAAAAATATCCTCACCCTGAATGTGTTACCCTGCTTTAATGTGAAGTGATGAAAAGGTTTTTGTGGTGAAAACTGGAGGCCTGTTCATTCATGTGTCCATACAGACTGATGAGCTTTACAGGCTTCAGGAGTTCAGTGAATAGAATCAGTCTAATTGTCAGCATCTTAACCTTGAGTTCACTCTCTTCAGGACTTTAATTGTCTGCTTTTGCTCTGGAAGGAAAAAAAAAAAGCGCGTTAGAGTTTCCAAAGCACAGATAACACAGATAGTCGGTACGAGAGCTGCAGGGACGGGGCGATGCTGACTGAATGTATAACTTTGTGACGATAATGTCATATTTTCCTGGCTTTCACAGCCCGGATATTATTTGAAAGGCTCAGCCTGCATATACAATGCTCCTTGGCTGTTTCCGTGGTTACAAATACATTTATTTTCTGCCAACGTCACACAGTTTCTTTTATATATAGATAAATTATTGTCATATCCACAGCAATCAGTGCTTTTTTAATAGAATTACATTATTTTTACCATCGCCATCACTGCTGCGGGTTATTGCTAAGATGTATTAGAGAAACATGCTTTCACAGCAGATATGTACATTTCCATATAATTGTTAATAAACACTGTGTTAGCAGACAAGCAATTCCTCCTCTAGCACCCCGTGTGTTCCTGAGGAAAATTTTAAACATGCCAGATGCCAGGAAAAAAAAAAAAAAAATCATTGGTTTGAGACTGAAGATTTTAATGAGCCGACAAAGGAATTCAAATAGCAACCAAGACACAAACATGAACTGAAAGACGGCTGGAGGTAAATAGAAGAACATATAATTTGCCTGGGTTTTAATGAGATTTTTAAATGGCACGGTCATGTAAATAAACTGTAGAGTCCAAGAGGGTTGCAATGAAGTAATTATTAGAGTAATGAAACCCCCGTCACTCAAATCTGGTGTTATACTCTGCCATCGGTTCAGCATATTTCTTTATGTGTTTGACAGGCAACAGCAGCCCGGTGCTGGCGGTTCAGACGGCACCGACGCGGCTTGAGGAGAATATTTTTGTGATGTTTATGTTTGAAGTGGGGGAGACCACATAGAGGCTTTTGAAGTGATGCCGAGTTGTGAATTTTGCACTACATTGCTGTGTGCCAGAGCGTGGATGCACATGTTATTTTTCATTCAGCTCACTTCAAATCTTGTGCTCAGTATTTCAGGGTGTGCACCATGGGGGATCACATTTCCTCTGCTTCATATGAAAATAGTTTGATAGCGTATCAGGTTTTGATATCCTCACCTTTTGCATACCCCTGTCCTGCTGGTGGAATTTATGCTCGGAAGACCCGCACACGTTGTTTTGTGTTTTTCAGCTTCAAAATCACGTTTTCATCTTGTGATTGTTCATTTCACTGAGCGCACAGAATAAGGAGCGAATGAGAAATGTCTTCAGCGGGCATGGAAGTGGCATAGCTGCGTGGCCATGTCGACCAATCAATATCCATTTCCATGCAAATAAGTGTGATTAAAGCTGATTTCACAGCCTCAAGGCCTCTTCAGTTCCGGTCACAGATCAAAACATAGATAATTGGTTTAATGCAAAAGACTTGCACCTTGCATCATAATTTACTGCTCACCTCCACATTGGACCATGGACAAATTATAATGGTTCTGATGCATTAACATACTGCAGGGTGCCTGAGCCAACGCATAGGGAGATAGTCCAGTAGAGTGGCGAGCAGCCGTCATTTCCATTAAACCTCATGGCCTGCGTGCGTGAGGAACCTAAATTGGATTTTTTTTAGCTCCGTGATCACTGGAGATTTTCAAAGAGCATGAGGTCATAAAGCCCGTGGATTTCCCAAGGAAACGTAAGATGCCGATTGAGCATGAAGAAAACTTCCATTACTGTGTGTACTTATGAGCCACAGCAAGCTATTATATCTCCAAATGACGAATAAAGTGAGAGCAGGTGCTGAGTCTATTGTGCACAGCAGCGCATAAAATTGGACAAGCTCAGGTTGTTCATAAAGGGACACTAGTGCTTAACAGGGAGCGAAAAACTTTTACAGATTTTCTCTTGTTAAACAAAACTGAATGTATCTGAATATTTGCATCACAATATAATTGGTAAGGAGGGCTGATTAAAATGTTCTCGAGTTGTTCTTAGTGCTTGTTTTCATTAGCAATGAATAGATATTCACTTTGCAGTGATAAGCAAATTCTCACATTAGAGCAGTTGAAGAATGCAAATTAGAAAAACATTAGCATACTTAATGAATTTCTTAAATAATTCATTTAAAAAAAAAACTGGCTGTACTTTTGGTCCTTCAAAGTCACGTTTTCAGTCCTTAGCTTTCAAAATTTAGCCTAAACCCAAACACACTTCATCATCTAGATTCAGTTTTTGAATCAACGCCAAGACAAATGAAAAGTGACTTGGATCAGCAGGTTGACAGACAGTAATCCATTCATGGAGACGTGCACTGTAACTTTATATTCTGAGCAGAATGGAAGAGTCCTGAGGTTAAGGATTGAAGAAAATACAGCCATTCATATTCATACAAGAGCCAAAAGCAACCTCTGTGCAACAGATTAGTTGATCAAATTGCAGCAGAAATGCATCCTGCTGGACTTAAGTCATGGGGCCTATCAAATATCGATCTATTTGAATTGCTGAATGATTTGGACGCACGTCTGTGATTCTCCTCAGTTGCAGACATGGAAAAGGGGGAGATTGTCCAACTGGGCTCCACTCCGCTGGTCTGGAGTAGGAACACAGGTGAGTAAATCTGCACCAGAGCAGCGGCTGAGTCAAAATGGCTGTGAGGCTGATGGTGGTGGAGATTAATTGAATGGCCTGTATCCAGGACGCAGTCTTGCCCGGGTGTGTGGCTGCCTGTCCGGGTTCCCAAGCTGCAATCTGTCAGTCACAGACAGCGAGACAGCTGCTCCATCCAGGTGCCAACCTGTGTTCCTTTGCCAAGGGGGTGACTTCACATCCTCCATTAACACTGGGTCCCATTCATTCACAACTGAAAGAGTATATCGAGCAGGAGGGATGGGAGGATCAGGCATGAGTTAAGAAAAAAGGAGAGGAAGGAAATGGAAAGTAGACAGAGTATTCATAACAAAAAAACTGGCAGAAATGCATATTGTGCTCACTTTCACTTGTATAATGGAAAATACTGGTCAGGCGGACCATACTGAGGAGTCAAGATTGGGATGCAAGTACTGATCATTTTCATTTATGATTGCTCTGGTGGTAATTTTACCTTTTTAATTGAATAATTATCCCATCTTTAAAATGTCTATAGTCCAAGGTGATGTCTTCAAATGTCTTTTTTTTTTTTTCTTAAATCAACAGTTTAAAACCCAAAGATGTTCAATTCCCGATGATATAAAACAGTTAAATCATGTTATTTTTTCTTAATAGTTTGATTTAAATGTTCACCTGTGAAGATTGTGAGCACTTCTTTTCATTTGATTGACTAACCCAATGTGCATTATGTCTGTTTAGTTCCCATTTATTTGGGTCAGAATGATAAATCCCATCTGAAGTAAAGTCTGAAACAATGACCTTGCAGACAGATGTGACTCCTCTGGGGATGATAATTAAAAGCAGCTCAAATCAGAAGCTGCCAAAGGGGGTTACTTGGTCTCCTCATCATCAAAAACAGCTTGTCTTGTTTCATTCAGACATGTTCGCTTATTTCGAGTAAGGGCAAGCAATGGGCAACCACAAATATGCACACACACCACACACACGCACCTCATTTCTCATGAGCATTATTGTGATAGCTTGCTGTTTCACACTCATTCAGGTGTTGTAGCAGCAGCGCTCACAGCATCAGCACACAGTCTCCTGACTGAAACAGGCATGGGCACATGTCCAGGGTCATTATTCCCCTCCAAGCTGCTGTTTCCAAAACACAGGTTCTTCCACACTTCCTGCGTTGATTCATGTTTTTTTGCCATCTTTACCTTCGGGTATTGAGATTTTGGTATGACTAACAGCACAGGTCATGGTTTGATATTATCATGACTATTTCTAACAAAGTTGGAATAAAAACAAAGAAACAAAGTGCACTTTTTCCTCCATAGCTCAAACATTTTTAAGTTTCACTATTTTTAGTTTTTCATGTAGAGCTTTTGCGTTAAAAGTGAACAACTAGATATTCTTAGACTACAAGCCTGTCACCGTTTTCAGGCAGCTGTTGACTTGTATATTCAGCTTAAATATAAGTTTTGACATCGCTTTATTTGCACAAACCTAACTGCTGGAGTGATTGTTCAGCCTGTGCTCTGACAGATCTCAAATACAGTTTCAATCCAAGTGTAGGAAAGAATAAAAAAGAAGCCCATTTTCCAAAATACTGAACTATTACTTTAATATTGTGATCCACTTTACTGCTGCACAATGCATTTCAACGCAGTTTGGTGTCATAATGCTTTGTTACATCCCTGTTATTATTCCTCCTCTAATGTTTCCACCCTTGTTTCAACTCTTTGTCATTTTCCGGACTCCCTTGTGTGCAAGCAAAGCCAATTGGGTTCCACTGCTCATTTTTCCTTTCATAGCTGTGAGCTTGGAGAGTCCTCTCAACCAATTAGCTCCGACAGCAACAGTCTCCAACATGAGCAGGGAGGAGGGCATGTTAAAAAGATTTACAGCTTTGAGAGCCAAATTCGCCCTCCCGACTTATCTCATCCCCCAGGGCTTTGGCCACCAAACAGCGTAGCCAAAGGCTTTATTGGCGGATAATGGCCGGTCCGAGCCGCTTTCATGGGGGAACAGTGGGAAGATGCCTGCTGTGTCCCGCTGTGAGAAACTGGGGCATAAAGTTCAAAGCGGGCTCAGCGCTGTGGCCCACAACACAGATGGAGTGGGCTCAAACTCCCCTCAACTGCCTCACATTTTCCATGCAAGAGTGACTCAGTTTACATATACAAGCCTGTTTGTCAGCGCTCTGTGGTTTTAAGTGGGGTGATTACTCTTCTGCTGATATTGCTTGAATCGAACCAAATGAATTGCATTCTAAACTGAAACTGCATCTGTAACTCGTCCCACCTCTGTGCTGTTACCCTCTCTGGTTTCTGATCTTTACAACCCAGAGTCGGCTTACATTTAATTTCCGCTTAGCATTTGATCTGTATGAGATTCTTAGTCTTATCATAGAGCTTCTGCTGGGAAATCACTCATGTTTTTGTTTACATGTAGACAAGGGACACTCCAAATGTGCAAGTGCAGTCTCATAAGACATTGAAACGCAGACGCATTATAGACTACAGGAGTTATATGCTACAGGTTTTAGAGGAAAAAAGGCTCATGTCTGTTCAAATAAATGTATCGCTGTTGGTGCAGCAGCTGTGTGTAATAACACAGATACATCACAGCTCTTTGGGGTGTGATCAATCTGCAGGGCTGCAGTGGCCCGTTATAACACGTTAATGGAAATAGCTCTGCATGCAAACCTGTGAGGGGGCTCTATTCCTGTCAGTGTGATTTCAACTATAAGAGGATGTAAATTTGAATGTTGTCTGTGCTCATGTATCCTTTAATGTGGAAAGTATGAAGGGCACATTCCACTGGAAAGTGCTTTCTGGTCAGCGCTGATGCCCTTTCAGGTCGCCAAGTTTTTGAGTAGTCGGTACAGCGTGTCTCAGAACATCCATGCAGAGTTTCCTCCTCGATTCGTCCAAGAAAAGGTCAGTGTTGTGTCTTTCAGTTTCAGTAATGGCAACTTGTGAATCCCTAAAAACAAAGTTGTTGGATGTGACAAAAGAAGCACTTTGAGGAGGAGACAAATTGCAGGATGCTTGTTGATGAAAAAAGTTTCTCCATCTGCCTCGCTTGCTAGTGTTTGCAAATATGGCCTTCTTTCTTTTTTTTTTTTTTTGCCTCTCATCATCTTGTGAATAAAACTGCAAATGACACATGATGGTTAAACTGTCGCACATGCACAGGATGTTGGCACAAGATAAGATGGAGGCAGATACCAGCTTCTGCCAACAACTGTTTTTTTCACACGTCTATATGCTTTTAAAACAAGTAAATACTTGAATGATTCCGGTAAGGATTGTTCGTACATTACCTGAGGGGCACAAGCAAAGTAAATTAAAGAGTGCCCACACGATTTATATAAAATAATCTGGCACAGGAATCTCAAAGTCAAAGTCAAAGTCTGAGGAAAGATAAATTGGCTAAGGAGATACCACAGAGGATTAAAAGAGGCTTCTGAAGTCCCTAAAAAGCCTCAGGTATGTATCTGCATAAGGCTGATAAAGAGCCAGATTCTGTTACACTTGCAACCTCTCCGCTCATGAATATTCACGAGGATGCATCCTTAATTGTGGTTAATCCCTTGTGTTTGTCTATTCCATTTATAGCTAAATATCACACATGGGATTGCTGTTCTCGGACCCTTAACAAGCCGCCATCTATCAGCCTCACTCTCCGAGCCTGAAATATTTAATCAAACTAATTCCTTTGATTAACGATGCAGCCTAAATTTACTCAGGGCATTGTTTTCTTTTTTTTTTTTCTTGAAGCAGCAGAGAGGCTCAGTCAATAGCTCAAGTGCTTATTTCACATTCAACAGATGTTGCTGCACACCTTTAATGAACACTAGAAGATTCTCCTCGACGCTACCAAGACTCCCAGATTTTCATTGGAGTGGTTTCAGCATCGGCTCTCCAAAGGTAACCTGGTGAGAAATGTTTTATTACATTCTTACTGCATTCATCCCACAATCATACCCAAAAGTTTCCATTTGTATTCAGTAGGTAAACGGCAAAGACACAGCCAGCATACTATCTTGTTCTAAAAGGGCCAGTGCAGAAGACTGTAGGTACATTTCCATTCACCAGCTTTAATACATATTTTTAATTTGCGGTTGGAAAAAAAAGAAGAAACAAGAAACTTTTTTGACTGGGCTGGAAAAATTGCCATATATTGAAAAATTAAAAAAAAAAAAAGAAAGAAAAAAAAATTCAATAAAGGCTTAGAGAAACATTTTTCAAATACTCCTTGACATTGTGGTGCTTGCTCCTGCCTCTTCTTTTGTGGACAAAGCGTTCAGATCACACGGCCACTCACTGTCACAGGCCAAAAAGGAACAAAAAAGGGCAGACCCACCCCCTCACACTATCAGCTGATTTAAAAACATCACCGGGTTCACTAGAAAGAAAATACAAGTTAGTTCAGTAACATCAGGGGCAGTTGTAAATCATGGAGAAGCATATCTATGCGTATATATATCTCAGAATTTCACTCAATTTATCTTTTTCATTTCTCAACGTTTTTGTCTTTTTTTGTGTGTGTGTCCTTGAGTGTCTTGAAAGGCTGTTACTAATGTATTATTATTAAAGTGCTTAGAGTGGTCAATAAGAGAGAGAGAGACCAGTGCATCACATTGAAAACAAAACACACATTCAGCAATGAAATGGTTTTTATGGTGTCAGAGTTTCTGCTGCCTGATTAATTATGTAATGTTGTCACGTCCTCTTGAATACACCCAACGACTTTTGGAGGAACTTTTTCATAGAAAATTATCCTTGGCTTCGTTTGCATACAGTAGCTTTGAAAAAACAGCACAACTCCCCATGGACACAATATATTGTCTGCTGCCTTGAAAGTGAAATATACACTGATTCACTTTTTGTTTTTTGGTTTGTTTTATTAACTTAAATGTGAAGCATTTTAAGTGTCTTTCTTGCTTCTATCCAATACATTTATCAGTGCATCTTCTGCCTTCATATTATTGTTGTGGCCTTAGTCTTATAGTTTTATAATGTTGTCTGAGCTTGCGGCCGCTCTTGAATGTTTGAGCCCTTTCTGGACATATCGTGCTCCTGTAAAGCCCTCCAACATGGCCGCCACTCATGCGCCTCTAGTCGACAGGCGCTATTATTGGAGGCAGATGCACAGAGAGACCTCCGGCTCACGCATGATTGTTTTTCAGCCCAGAAGGTTAGATGGAGGCATTATGGGCTGGATCCCTGTGGGAAAGCATCACAGAGCTTTATGACTGCTGCCACCTCCAGCAACCCTCGAAAATTAAATTTATATTTTTTCCAAACAAGCCTAGAAGCAAATAAGTGGCTTTATAACCCAAAGTAAAACTGGCACTGTGGACCTGCCTGAGATACTGAACACCTGAGATATTTGATTAAAGCTGTGCCTTGTGGAGACAATAACAAATCACAACATACAGCACTGTATGTGTGCTCTTCTACCAAATGAGAATATGATTATGCCAGTAGCTGCACAAATGCTTTTTGTGAGTCAGGCTAATCTTGTAGTATTAAAGGACTTTAACACGGATAAACGTGCGGCAGACTACTTTTTATTCGTCCTAATGTAAACATCAGCATTCAGTAGCTACTTGTACTTTCATGTATTCATTATACAAAGCTGTATGAAAGCATTACAGTTTGCTGATTTTCTGAAATGGATACTAAAGGATTTAATGCACAAAATGGAATGCAGTTATCCTGCAGCTTAGCATACAGCTGCAAAAAAAAAAAAAAAAAAATTACAGCCTACCAAAGCTGAATTTAAATGGTGCTGTTTGCTCTCCTTTGCATATTTCCCCTTTTTCTTCTGGTATTACAGGGAATGTGAGACGCTGCATCAGCTCAGTGCCTATGAGACTATTAACAGCACAGAGGATCTCAAAGGTCAGGGTGCTGGCACAGAGTTGACACCAGGTCATCTATTTATTGCAGGCACCTCAAGCTACAGTCAATTTGTGAAAGCTGAGGGAGGAATTGTGACGTAGGGTTGATGCTAATGTGTGAAGATGAAATTTGCTCCTCAGGCCAAATTTTTAACCTTGTGATTGAAAGGTGAAGAGGTGAAAATTAACTGCAGGATTTTTTTAAAAACTATTTTGGTGTAAATTAAAGGTGCACTCCACCCATTTTAAAAAAGAAGTTCATTTTACTTGTCATGCACTTGTCATTGCATGCAAATCTAACAGAATACCAATGATGCTGCTGAGTTGCAGTATGGGAAATGTAGGCTCCAGCATTTTGAAGATGGAGACTGTAGTGTCAGGCTTGGGCTGCATATTTCTGACCATGCCTGAGCCAAGCCTGACACTGTACATTAGCTCTAATTAGCTGGTGTCTGCACTCATTATACTTAGCTTGTTAGCTTTGCTCCTTAGCTTATTTATTAAGCAAACAAATGGGTAAGTTTTCCAGCAAGAAGCCCAGACACTCACACCTCTTGCCATTTTCAGACTTTGCGCTGCCAAGATGGCAACAGTGGATCAGCCCACCCTGAGCTTCAAAACCACTCTTCAGAAACCTGTCGGTGTCATCGTGAAACTTACGTCCATCATTATTTACAGTCAGTCCTTAGGTCAGGTATCCACCCTCTAGGAGATTGAACTACTAGGAACCAAAAGTCATGATAGGTTTAGTCAGATGAATTATTTTTTTATGTCTCTTATAAGTCTCCCGCTGTCATCGAGGGCTATGATGGACATTTGCCATATGTCATACACTGATTGATTAATCAATTAATTAGAAATAATGGAGAGATTAATCTATAATGAAAATAATTAGTGGCTGTCCTGTAATTAGGGAAAAAAAGATTTAATGTCGCACTTCACTTTATAAGCCTGACTTAGTGAAGGAGTAACAACAGATAGCTGAAACCTATTTCACTGGAATATACTCTACATATATTCATATTAATGATGTTTCCTGTGTCAGTCATGACTGTGCCCTCCATCTTTCCTTGTCACCCGTTCGCAGAAAGTCACCTCTGCTGTCACTGGCACTGCCTCTCATGTGTGCTGCTGTGTACACCTGGGACTCCAGCCGTTGTGCTGCTCAACAATGTGCAAACATGAAAAGGCACATCAGGGTAATTGGTGCTGTCCCAGCACGTGTTGCTCAACATAATCAGCATCTCGCTGCTTTACAGGGAGGGAGGGAGGGAGGGAGGGAGAGAGGGAGGGAGAGAGAGAGAGAGAGAGAGAGAGAGAGAGAGAGAGAGAGAGAGAGATTCACTGTCAATAGAACAGCAAACAAGCCAGGAACACTCTGGGAACTGATTCCAGCTGGCTGGATATTAGGCGCTGTCTGAAAAGTCCCGTCACACCCTCACACACAAGGGTCACGGAGCCCAGACCACAACGAGACTCTGAGTCCATTGCAATCCCAAAAAACCATTCCACCTTTCTGCTCCCAATATCTGCACACGCCTGGATTTCCACCTCCTTGTGATTTTCTGCAGGTGGAAAAACAATTTTCGGGCTGAATTTCGATGTTTACTAGTTGTGGATTTTGCACCTGGTTAAAGGTTATTGCAGCGTGTATGAAGCAGGTGTTTTGCAGCCCAGGATCTACTCTACAGTTGTGGACACTATGCTTAGATAAAGAGAGACTTTCTGTTTAGACGTGAATCAGTGAACTGGAGTAGATTGTCAAGAAAATTGCCAGCACATGGATGGATTGATTACAGTTTTCTGTCTCCTAGTGGAAAATCTGCCTGTGATATGTATCCATGATATCGACAAGAAGACAGCAAAATTCAAACAGTCACTAAGGAATTCTGTCTAAATGTAGTGTTGATGCGCTCCTATGTTTACAATAGTGGGAATTTCTGTTGTTGGCCCAAACCACCAGTTTATCTGCTGATGCCACATCATTAACTCAGCTTTCTGCAATCTTCTGATTCCTTTCCATGCTTAAACAGCAATTGTCTTTGCGGTCTGATGTGGGATTTATCGCTTGCGAGCCCGACTATCGTTTTGCGAATGCCTTTTGTTTGCACAAAAGAGCACATGATGCTTCATTAGGTGGATTACATCACGACAGGCTATAAACATATACTTAGGATCACCCAGGAAAGTGATGGAGATAATAGTATGTTGTGTTTCATTCTGATGCCAGGTTTTGAAAGAAGCTCCAGAGGGATAGTTGTCAAGTTAAAATTTCAAGACAAATGTATATTGTTGAAGGTGCTGCCCATGTAACTCACACAATGTAGTAATTCCCTTTGAGCATTTGATTGTGCAGGTTGTTCAAAGTCTCATCTAAAATGTAGAAAGACGGTTGACATCTATGTGAGCTGTGTGTGCACACATCGGGCTGGAGAAGCTTGGGTTTTGATGTTCCTCTCCTTGTGTCTCTGAACCTCTGAACCTCTGAACCCCTTCCCTCAAACTAACTAGGGTCAAACCTTTGATGTTGAGGACTGTCAGTCATTGTTTCCTGCATGTATGCAGTTGGCCTGGTACCAGGTTTTTTTTTATTTTTTTATTTTTTTTTAAAAAGCTGCAGGATTCTCTCAGGACAAGGTTTGAGAGTTGAACCTGCTAGATAAGAAGACCGGTGCAAAGGCTGCATTAAAACACAGTGTTTTGGCTCCAGTTGAGCCCATAACCACAGACTAAAAAGCCCCTGTATCTACCAGCAAAGCAGGAAAAATCCTGTTTGGCAACTAGTATGGAGTAAATGATTCAATGAGGTTTCAGAGAATTTTGCATTTCACAAATGCCACAAACAAATAGGTAAACAATCATGTCCATGTTCAACTGCCAGGACTAGGTACAATAAGTGCTGTGTTTATGCAGTTTTGACATTCACAAACCCGATGGACCCCTGTGGGGCAGCATTATAGAAGTGTCTCCCTCCAAACTATTTTAAGCGCTTTCCAACAGCCCATAAACATGGCTAAATATAGGTTTGTCTGTTACTATGGACTTGGCAGGAGCTCTGAACAGTCAGAGCACTGTGCAACAAGCCAGCAGGAATTTCTGATGTTGTAATATGAAAACCTGGGGCCTCTCATGGATGTAAACTCTGGCTAGCCCTGTCACCAAGGTGTAGGCGAGCTGAGTGGAAAAGCAAACTTCTCACAGATTTCACAGGACTGGAGGAAAATTGCAGATAGAATCGTGGCACCTCCATGGAGCTAGACAGTCAGGAAAGTACCCATGAGCTACAGATACACTTGAACAGTTCATCACGTGACTGTGGTTCCTGTCATTTGTCACATGAAGACATTTATAATGTGAGAGGAGATGAAATCACACATATGGTTGTACACAAAAATCTGATTTTGCTTATTGCAAGTGAGGACAGTTCATAATGTACATGTAGACTTAGAAATGGATAAAGAAATGCAAACACAGACTTAGGTTTTATGGAATGAAACTGGCTAATGTAAGGTCAGATTTTAAAGCCCCCAAACACTTGGTTTTACATCTTATGCATTTCTCCAAAACATTAAATATTCATAACGTAATAAGCAAAAACTATGGTATTATTTATTAGCAGTTTAACATTCAAAAACTGAGCCGTGCACACTTCAAACCAGCGAAGAAAGCACAGAGAACAAAACAAAAATACAGAAATCTCTCATGTGAAGTAATAAAAAATAAATAAATAAAAAATCATTGCTTTTACGCAGAATTTGTTTTCTGGACCTCTTAAAAATATACATAATAATATACTTTCTTTATTCCAAACTCCTATGTAACCATAGCCACGAGTCTGCATGTACGACTCAATACCTGGAGAGGGAAAATGAACTGTTCATAAAGTCTCCCATTGTGCATTATCACCCACTGCCTGCTACAGTTTCTAAAAAGTCCATAGAGAGACACCTTCCTGTTCCTCTGCTCATGTTTTATTCATGCTCTGGATTTCCAGGGCCTGACAGTGTGTCCTGCCCCCCCCCCCCTCCATGCTTTTTGTTGTTTCTCACTTGAACAGAATAATGCATTACAATGTTTGCCATCAAACATGTACTGTGGTGTTGACAGTGGTGCAGGGGCTCATTAGGAAAGGCATTCAACCCTGGTGGGCTGTTTCCACTGAAAGCTAGAGTGGCACCTTAATGACCTGAAGTCAGCAAGGAGTTTTGAGCCAGATGCTTTTGTGCTGTTTGTGTGTGTGTGTGTGTGTGTGTGTGTGTGTGTGTGTGTGTGTGTGTGCTGCATTCAAGTTGTGGAAATCAACTGGAATTCATTGTTACCTCTTTAGGGTGTCGCTCCCACTGCTGTAGAGGTGAGAGTGTATTTAAATTTTCCATTTCATTTGTGAACTGCAGTGACTTGATAATTCACATTTTGCCTCGTGATGGCTCCCCTCTTCAGAGTCACTCCTTCATTATTGACACAGGAAGGTTGTTTGCCTACCACCTCACCACCCATGATGACTCATACTGAGCTGAACTCTCTTCTATTCATCACTTTGCACCAGCCATCCCCCCCAGCTCCACTTTTCATTTCTCCTGACCTACTTTATACATACAGCACAGTCCAGAAGAATTTGGACCATCACACATTTTCCATTGTTTTTGACTCTGTTCTCCATCATATTAGATTTGTAATAAAACAATTACTCCAGCTCTGTAGTTCAGCTCAAAAATCTGTTTCTTGCAGATTAACCACTTCACTGATGCTTGATTTCCTTTAGCAAATATCAATATTGAAATTTGCTTTACTCAATTTAATACTAAGAGTTTTAGACATCTGATAGTCAGCAGATGTGTATTATTGTAACATGAACACATTTCTACTAAAATAACCCCAACTTAAAGGTAATATTTGTAAGTTTTGCATTAGTATTAACAGCTGCCAGACTAGAAGAAATGTTGCGGGTTCAGCATCAAACTTATTTCCTTTATATACCAAGAGCTGCCTCAAGAATTGGAAAGCAGGACCAATGTTACCACTGAAGTTACAGCACAACAGTCCAGTAAAACGACTCTTTGTAGCCAAAAAAAAAAACTGGCCCTGCACTGCTCAGAGGGCTTATTATAACCTCTTGTCAACAATGGCCGAAGTTCTCGACTGATATCGTCCTGGTGGATGTTGGGGCTGTAATTCTTATTCATTATCGTCTTTGCCTTCTTCTGCCTTTACTTTCATATGCATCAACATGTCTTCTTATTCCCCTTCTCTGTTTTATTATCATTATTGTTATTACTTGAGGTGTACAGTTGTAAGTGGAGTTGCCCTTTTTATACAACAGTTCCGTCTTTTCTCCTTTTTCCTCCATCTTTTGAACAGTTTTTCAGAGCAATAATAGGGCTGCATTTCCTGCATGGTTCACCCAATGTGTATGTAATCACCTTCAATATACAGCTGAGAGCTGACATTTTGCCCTCATTTTTAATATTTCCACTCCAGTCCTATGTGCCAGTGAGTCCAGAGCCAACACAACGAAAGAATGAATGCGAATGTTAAAATATTTACTGAGTGCAACGGAAGTACCACTAAAACCAAATTGGCTGTTGCTGAAGGACTGTAATTGTTCTCCATAGAAATTGTGAGGATTAAGATGAAAGAGAGCACCTAAGGTTTCCTTTATGTAGAGTCACACACACATGAGTCACACTCATGCATTTTGACTTTGTCAGAGGCTGCAGGTGAAACAGACTGCAGCAAGTCATCGCCCTTGTCTTGTCTCATCACTCTGGCTAGACACTGTCTCTTTGACAGCTTCATCAACCACACTGACGACGCAAAGGCTGTCTGGAAGGAGGAGGAGGTCTTCATCAAACTGCCAAGGGAACAAATAGCTCAGAAACAGGACTTATTAACACAGTGGGCGGGGATGATGGGAAAATATATACGTTGCAAATCATTAAACACCAAAGAGACACAATTAATTAACATTAAATTGACACAAATTAGTAATGAGTACTAATGCTTCGATTGAATCTGTGCTGTATTAACCCACAAAGAGCGTCACATTGAACCAGTGTTGGAGGTCAGCTGCTCGGTGCAGGCAGTTCACTTCACGGCTGATGATGACTGCCTTTATAAATAATGTCAGTGTTTGGGGTCGAACTAAATGCAGTATTCATGTCCTCGGGTGTCTGGGAGGCAACGCAGATTCCTTTAACACGGCAGAGCAACAACAAAAGATAAAAAAAAGAAGTTGCACTCTTTGAGTAAATGTCTCGTGACACAGCTGTAGCAGTCAATGGTCAACAGTGTAAATATAAATGAAGCCCCTCATTCGCACTCCTCTTTTAATCTTCCTCATCAGACAGGCCATCTATTTTTTTTTTCCTGCAGTTTTATTCAAATGGTGCTTGGTGATGACAAAGCAGATTCTCAAAGAAGACAGCTCCATTCCCTGTTCAAATCTGCCCTCTCTTTGTGAGATCTGGCAGTTTTGTCTTTGTTTTCTCAGTATTGTTTTTATGTGAAACAAACACTCACTCAGGCTGGATGCCGAAGCATACAATCAATACGCTGCATATTGCAACAGCATTTCATCTCACTAACTCAATTAAATGTGTTTTATTTTTTAGATTGCAAGCGAGAGATATACAAGTCATTGATCTCACTTCCTTCATTAGACTCTCTCTCTCCCCCAGTCTCACACACCACATCCATATACTAACACACATGCCTTTCTTATATCAATTCTCATCTTCCTTCCCACGGCACCTGTTTCTGAGAGCTATTCACATTTTATATTGCGCTGAATACGAGGCTCGGGGGTTGTTCCTAAAACTTGCTTGAAGTAAAACGAAGCCGCCGCACGCTTTCCTCAGCGGCCGTCCTGGCTTTGTTCAATAAAAAATACCCTCTCCACTTTAAAGGCTGCCATATTCCACAGCTGGCTGCCTCTACATTTATGTGAAGCATTTTATGCATCCTTTTTTTTTTTCATTAGCACATCAAGTGCATTTCAAAGCACAAGCACCACTACCTTGTTTTATACACTGTACATGTTATTCCATGTTTTTTCTCTTGTTAGCAGATTTCTTGTTTTGGGTTTGGGCAGTTCAAAGTGAGAAGTAAGAAGAGTCTGAATTAAATCTTAAATCATTCAAGACAAGTCAAAGTTATCAAAGATGTCTTCAGAGAAATGTGAGTGTGTTAATACTGTAACTATATCCACAGCCTGACTACTGTCAAGATATACACAAACTGTGTATCCTGTGGCCCAGTTAATTTTAAGTTTCTTAGGGAAAATTCAATTCAGATCTCAAGATATTTAAAATAAGTCCTGGTCAAGCCACAAGTCATTGGAGACATGTTATGCAAATTTTGAAGTCATTTAAGATGAATCCAAGTCATGTTTTACGTTTATTGCGGCAAGCGTCCAGTCACCTGTGACAAGTGGAAGTCTGGTCTCAAGACAAGCCCAAGCTAAATCTCATCAATGAAGACATGTCCAAGTCAAAAGTCCATTGAAATAAGCCCAACTTTTGAAAACTTCAAATCTCAAGCCAAGTTTCAAGTTAGTCAAGTGTCCAGTCCTCATTTCTTTTGACTTCAGTCTTGACTCCAATCCAAGTTTAAGACTTACAGCTCTGCCGATGTAATACATTTTTATCAGAGAAAGTTTTTTTTTTTGTTTGTTTGTTTTTTGCTTTTTTTTTTTGCATTTAGAATCACACCACCTACTCCCAGAGCAGTGTCTTGCCCTTCATTGTAAAAACAATGTTAGCAATTACTGTAGGATGATTGGATTGTTTGCAGTCCCCAGTAGATTACTGCAGGACATCAGGTCCATGGTGGAGAAGAGGTGCTGAGAAAAATCATCACTGCAAAAGGTGATATTTAAAAAAAGACAAAGGCATTGCAGGGGGAACGGGGGAAAAGAGGGAGCCAGGGGGAAATTGTACAAAAAGAAAGACTGTAACAAAAAGAAAGGCATAATTGTGACAAGCTTTGCCAGTCTTATTGAACCAGCCGTGGCATGGCTCCTGCTCTCAGCACACAGTAGTGGCATTGTCCATCTTTCACATCCTAACAAAGAGCTGGGGTACTCCACAGTCTACCCCCCCCCTCACCAGGGGTGGATGTTGCACTAATGCTACCCACACAAGCTCAGCAGCTTTTCTTTTCTCTCTCCCTCCAAGGACGTTGACAAGTTCTTTGTACTCTTGGAAAGTGTATTTCTTCTATTCCCGTGTTATTTTGGGTTGAAAAGAAAAGATAGGCATAAGTCCAACAAGACTTCTCCTCGTCACAGCTTTGCAAAAACAACAAAAATGCTGGCTTTTGCTTCGACTGATACCACTCTGAATGTTTGCATGGCCAGATGTGAAATGTCCTCCTGTCTCACTCGGTGTGTGAGAAGAGTGAATGTCAGGAAACCTGGTCATTGTTGTCTTTCCATTTCTGCAGCTCATCATAGTAGATAGTGATGCTCACTCAGCCATTGATCCCATCCTCTCGCTATCATTCAGCTTCCCTTTCACTATTTCAAATGTGGAGGGGAAGGTGGAAAATGCAGCCCATTTATGATCTGTCACCAGAAAAGCCCGGCCTAACACGGAGAAAGCATGTTCTAGAGAGCCACACTTACGTGATGGTGAATTTCCCTCCTCTATCCCTGGATTTACTTCTCTTGACTCTGTATTAAATCAATACAAAAGAGGAGAGAGGTGGAAAAACCGGATTGCTGGAGAGTCTGTCTGAAGAAACGTAGCCTAAATTCCAGAGATTACATTTAACTTGGGAAATGTCAAGGTGGATAACGTTACCCGTCATCTATCTTTACTCCAGGCCCGGACTTGGCAACCAATGAATTCCCTATTAATGGATGGACAAGAAGAGAGGCAGGAAAAAAGAAGGATATCCACTGTAGGGCCATTTCGGTCTTGTGCCCCCCCCCCCCCAGTTCTTGGCATGTGTTCACATCCAGTGTACCAGCTTGAAAGTGAGCTTTGTCGTGAGTGACTCTGGAAGTTCATGAGCAGAGGTGTTCACAACTGCTGGGGAAAAATAAGCCTTTACAAAACAGATTTTGTGGAAATTAGACGCTAAATCCTAATTAGCATTGTTCATGGTGTTGGGGAAAAAAACAAAACCGAACTGTGTTAGAAGTATTGTAATGTGTAACATCTTTCCACCATCATAGCTGCTGTATTTTAGATTTTTAATCTGATACAATTTGAAAGATATTCAAACTTTAAAAACACGTTTTAAAAAGACAAGCACTAAAGTTGTGATACTCTTAGTTTCTGGCAGCAGATTTATATGCAAATTCAACGACAATCCATTTGGGACAACAACAAGAATTTGCGGAAGGTTTTATAATCATTGGTTTTCATTTTTGGTTTTACTTTCTTCTCTTCCTCAGCCACTGACGTTCCCTCTAAATCACAGATGTCAGGCTAGAAATGTGTCTAACTGTTCATTTCTTTTGTTGTCACCAGTGCTGCTTCAATAAAAAAATAAAAAAAACATCAAAGTGAAAAGTTATGGTCTGTAATATAACGTTCACAGAATGGCATTTAAAAACGCGTCTGGAAACAAAGATTATAATTTTTACTGTTCTGGCTTTGTTATTACCTGCTACTGAATACTCCAAACAAAGCATTACTGGACAGATAACATCACAAATATTAAATAAAGCGGAAATTTGACTGCATAAAATGAAAGATGACAAAACAAAATAACAGATGAGGCTGAGGCAAACAACACCACACTATGAATATGTTATTGAATCTGGATACTTCATTGTGTATTACCCTTCTTATAAGGCCTTGTAACATAAGCTAAAAAAAAAAGAAGGGGGGGGTGGGTTTAAGTTGTTGGTCTCCACTAGTGAGCTGACGACTTATCATTAGGCAGAAGCTGTTGTAATGGTTACCTGCAGTTTAATATACCTTGCACATTGACTTAGGGCAATGGTCAAACAGTTGTTCCTGGATCTTTGTCATACAGGATAACAGGACTCCTCAAACATTCACCTGCCAGCCAATAGGGAAAGGAAAACTATATTTTCCATGGCTGCGGTACCATCTGCATTTGTACCAGCCTTGAATGAAGCTTCTCAGTCTACCTCTGAAAATCAACACTGGTGTCAAGCCATCACTCCACTGAGTGAAAACGCCTGCCTGAGCCTGAGCCGCCTCTGTGATTGGCTGTCCTCTGCTGCAAACATGTTATCGAGATAAGCTAATGATTCCCTCCAAAAAAAAAAAAAAAAAGTACAAACAGAGTGGAGATTGGTGGATGATACAAAGCCATGTCAGCAGTTGGCAGTTGTCACTATCACTAATTGCAGCATCTGTCATGGTGGAGGGGGAGAGACAGCTGTTCCAGGTACAGCAATCCAAATGCCAAACCTGATTTTATCACAGTCTGTCAGATTACAGCAAGGCTCCACATCAGCAGCCCACCTGCTTTTCCAACCTCACTGTCGGGAACTAGATTTAAAAATCCGAGCTGCACACATCTTTATCTAAATCTCTGCCCATCCTTTGATCCTAACCAGTGCTCTCATTTTTGTTTTGGGCTCCACCACAAATCAGATCACATTTGCATCTGCAAACAAGCTGTCCAAGCGAGTGTTCCCCGGCTTTGACTGATGCGCGCTTTGACCGTCAGTTATCTCAAAACAGTAAAACGCTACAAAGCCAATCTAAGTTTGCCGGTGAGGGCCAGCACATTTCATCCCACCCTCTGTCACATAAAATTCTCCATCTGACACCATGCAATGAGAGGGAGAGAGAGAGAGAGAGCGAGCTCCAGCTTCTGTCACCAAGCCACACCAGGGGCATACTAATATCAGCCCAGTCCAGCTGCTCTCCACGCTCGGATGGATAAGCTTGATTATGAAACATTACAGAGCCTCCCTGTCTGCCGGGACAAACCACTGAGCTGTGTGTCAGAAAGGTGACTGGCCACAATGCGGGGAGGTGACTGGCCAATATGCAACAGTGTAGTATTCTGTCTCTTAGGTGTCTGATTGCATATTGCTCTGCCAAGGTCTGAAAGTTGGCTAAAGTAGCTTTAGAGTGAAATTTCGCCTTGGTTTATTTGGGCAAATTTAACTGCCAGACACCACAAACTGACTTTGCAGACATTGGCAATAGGTAGTTTGTGTAGAGTTGTGCATTTGTGTGTAGTGGGAGTGTTAGTTTCCCTTTTGTCTTTGTACTTTCTGAAGTCGAGTAAAATAGCTTCCGGATAACATAGTTTTATTTATTTACCAAATTAAAACATTTTGAATTTGCATCTGATTATGTCCATGTCCTTCTTTTACAAATCTCTCAATCTCTAGATTTCATTGTGTTTCAAGTCCTCATACTAATCATCCAAGGGGGGGCTTGAGCCAATCCCAGCGAGGCACTGGGCGAGGGCGGCAAAGATCGCAACATATTACCATTCACTCTTACACTCAGGCCTACAGGCAATTTAAGTTTTATTTTAGTTTTCTTAATGGTTAAAGTCTGTGTAGGTTCATGGAACGAAGACTGCTTGGTTAAGGTTTGGCAAAGATCATTGTCTTGGCTAAAATAAATCAATGGCAGTAAGTTGCAGGGCGGCATGGAGATGCAGTGGTTAGCACGGCCGCCCATAGGTGTGAATGTGAGCGTAAATGGTTGTTGGTCTCCATATGTCAGCCCTGTGATAGATTGGCAACCTGTCCAGGATGTACCCCGCCCTTACCCACTGTCAGCTGGGATTGGGTCCAGCCGCCCCCTGTAACCCATTACGGATGGATGGACACTAGTTTGCAGGATGCATACCATGGCCTCATGTAAATCACATGCTTTGTTGACCCAACCAGTTATAAAGCTAAAAGAGGCTAAAAGGCTCTGCTTAGTGCAACTGCAGACGTAAGATGTGGACGTTCAGTCTTTAATATGGAGGTGTTGTCCTGACACCACCTCAGGAATACAACTTAAAACAAATCTGTCCTTGTACTGACAAGGTTTTTATGTTTTTGGAGTGACATTTTCATTGAGACTTATGTAATGTAAACACACATGGAAAGAACCAATCCGAGTCAATACCTCGGCGTGACATCACCCGCTGGATAACAACCTGCTGTGTTTTTCCTTTGGTCAGCAGGTCAAAGTGTTGCCAGGCAAACCTTTCACGACTCTCATTACAAGCAACGGGCAGCCCAATCATAAATACACAGAATTTATGGATTTCATAAAGTGGTCTGCGAAAATGTCAAGGGTGTGCTTGTTTGGTGTTTCACTGGTAAGCAAGCAGGCATTGTGAGGAGCCTGCTGAAAGGAAGGGTTATTGCAATGTCAACACTTTTAGGAAGATGGATGTATACTTTGAAAACAGAGCAAAGTAGACCAAATCACCCCATTAAATTGCAGTTAACAAAAAGGTCAGTGATTTCAAGCTAGACGTGTTCTAACCAGAGGAGAAGCATTAAGTCTGAGAGAGAGAGAGAGAGAGAGAGAGAGAGAGAGAGAGAGAGAGAGAGAGAGAGCTGTCTCTTATACACATCTTAGGAAGACAAGCACTGACGACATGATCACCAAGGATCGCCATAGTCCATGCTA